>OX328110.1:36456553-37656553 GCA_946811185.2 Hippopus hippopus
CTTCATAAGACTCCTGATAATATCCATACTCTGAAACGGTATGAATTAAATTTGCCAACACTTTGACTTCCGAATTCTGTAGTTGTGGCCGCCAATCGGCCTTTAAAGCCAAAGGGAACAAGGAATATCTTTTTTTTTTTTTAAAAAAAAGACGGTGCAAGAGGAACTGGAATATGAGTACTGAAACTCTTTTGTGACTCAAGAAATGTGCCAGCATGTAAGACAGCTGGGAGCCGCCGAAAAGATATGAGCACGTTTTTGACTAATCGCAAACTACCGTTGTATTCATTCGATTTTATCAATGCCGTTTATCAATACCAAGAAGTAAGTCAAAGGCCAGAGCATTCAGCTTCGCCGAAAAAAAACTCTCTCCGTTTCATCATTGTGTCACTTGCACTCGCTGGAAACAATTTGGAGATCTTCTCTAGGAAAAAATTATCTGTAAACTCCGTGATTCATATGCAGACAAAGTACAGCAACTCCCTCACAGAATATACCGAATTTCCTAGAGATCCCCTAGAAATGTCAAACATGCAAATGGATTATTATTTGCTTAGCTATAATCTTCTTGTACTCGTAACACAGTCCATGCCATAATCTTTTTTTTTTCTGTTGAGAGAGCACGGCCTTTTTCATGTGGATTTCCTGTGTGGCACTACGTTGTTGTTGTTGTTGTTGTTGTTGTTGTTGCGGTTATTTTTGTATTCGGCATTGCGTCGTCGTCGCTGCTGTTGTTGTTGTTCTTGTTTCAAGTCTTTGTAAGGATGCAAGAACACAGGATTGCATGTCAAGAAGCTTTGATTCAGAAAGAGGTGTTACCCTTTCCAAACAATTCCATGTTTTAATAACCCTAAGCAGGAAGCCGTTTGGAAATTAATAAATATGGCTTTTACCATTTTTTTTTCGAAAACACATTTCTTCTGTAATTTACTATGTTATCCGTGACCTGTATCACATAAAGAAAAATGCTATGTTTCTTCATATTTCGACAAACGGCTGTTATCAAGAAAGAAAAACGGCATTGCGTATTTCTTTCTTGATAGGGCGTTGGCCGAAAATATGGGAAGAAAAAGATGTGTGTATTACTTTATGTGATGCATTGTATAATAAACTTCAGTTCCCTCTGGAATTATTTCTTGTTATGATTTTCGGTGACCTTTAGGAACCGTGGTGTGGATATTTTCGATCTAGGACCAGACTCCACATTCAGTCCCGCTTAAGCTTGAACGACGCCGTCAGCAAAAAAATGATATTACCCATTGTCATGTAAACGTCGATAAAAACACATGATCCATGCTCTGTGAAAAGGGGCCTTAATGCATCTACAAAAAATATTCCCGCAGGCTGACAAGGGTGGAAATGTTTTGCTTTTGGTAAATTTTCTGCATGTCAAAGCACCAGTCTACCTCATGATTCGGTTGGTTGCTAGACAAATGGATTTTATGCATTCATTATTATGAGATGACTTGCTTAGTAACATGCATCACGGAGATTCATTCAACCCCCCCCCTTTGGTAGAGCATAGCTCATATACACAAGTGTATTTGGTTCCACAGTGCTTAATTTTTTATGGCATTTTGATTTATTTTCTTTTCATTTTCTTTTCAGATATGGACGCCCTGTACATTCTGTCTATCTCTCTTGCCGTGCTTTTTGTTGTTGGCGTAATCATCGCCATCGTCATTGCAGTTTGGTAAGTCCAACTTGAATAGTTAAACTATCCGAGTCGCGGTGTAATGACGAATTTGTACTCCCAAAGAATTTGTGCTCCCAGGTCCATACTCTACGTCAAAAATACTAGCTGGTCCGTATTCTACGTAGTCTCCATTTCATATTCTGCGCGGAATATGGACTTGGGAGTACAAATTCTGCTGGAGTTCATGTTCGTCATTAGAGCACTTAGATAGACAATTGCTTACTTTTGGGTTCTACACTGTTTAGAATTACAGAGAAATCTCAGTTTATAGAACAAGCTAAAAGTTGAAGTTTCTTAATTACAAATTATCGTTCAAATCAATTGATTCTACTTATTGATACCAATTGCTAATAGCAGCATCTAAAATATATAGAGAGAAACATGTTTAATAAGATAAAGTACAGAGAAGTAAAATATTCCGAACAATTCGGATTTGAATGATAGGAAAAAATGCATTCAGCATTTGGCAGATATTTGCTGGAAACAATTGTAGCAGCACTTCTGATTGTCCAGGTGAGCAGAAATTTATTTAAACAGTCTAATTTACCTAAAGAAACATGATCTAGAAAAATACGTATACATATTACCCAAAATTTCTAGATCATCTTTCTTCTTCTTCACTGAAGGATGTTAGTTTGTTTTTGTTTCTTTGCGGATGCAACCAGTGGCTCGTTGTTGTGACTGGTAAAACTAATAAAGGGCTCCAGCATTCAAGGCTAAATTCACCTGCCAAATTAAAAAAAAACGTTCGAAAACGGACTAAATCAGAAAAAAAAATCAAATGAGCCATGCTCTGTGTAAAGGGGGCTTAATGCATCTGCAAAAAGTATCGATCCAGATCAGCCTGCGCAGTCCGCATAGGCTGACCTCAGTCGAAACTTTTTGCCATCGGTTTTGCTACAAATTAAGCGACCATTCTATATCATTCTGCCTTGTAGTTCCGACAGTTTTTAACCCTTAGTCTGCTAATCGCGACTCAAGGACCTTTAGCGGACAGTGTAGATCAAGATAAGACTGCACAGAACGTGCAGTCCGATCTTGCATCTACACCGTCCGATAAGTTGTTATTTCCCACCCCTTCCAAAAACCTTTAAAATAGCAACATATGAGTTTTTACTATCTGCTTGAAAGTTTCATTTTACTTATTTATTAGCTTAACTCTTTACCAAACGACAAAATTTTAGACTGGTCCAAATTCAAAGCATTTACAGACGACAAAATAAGCGTGACTCAAAAATTGAAACTTGACTTTGGAAGAGTAGAAAACATTGTGGGAAAAGGAGAAAATGCTGGTTACCAGCATTTTCTCCTTTTCCCACAGTGTTTTCAGAAGTCTTCTTCCTCGGGGTGGCTAAAACCAGGGATTTTTTGGTAAAGGGTTAAGTGTGTAAAATAGGTTTAACATATGCGATAACTTGCTTGATCTATTGCATTAAAACCTGTTAACAAAGAGCATGGCTCAAATCAAATGTGTAATAAAAGTTTTACAGGTCTGCTTCGTGGCTTATTTTCAAATGTGAACAGAAATTCTGCAAGCTAAGCCATTTGTCTGTCATAATGGCTTACCTCTCGCGGGGAAAATTTGATAAATATATTAAATTATGAAATTATCTGGAACCATTTTTCTTCCTCGACGTCAAAATCCATTACTTGTTAGAAACTGCATTACGGAAACATGAAACGTTCCCTCATAACCTCAAAGTCTTTTTTGAACCTGAAAACCGACAGGTTTGGAATATAAAAATGAAAGCCAACAGGTTTGAAATATAAAAATGGAAGGGAATGTCTTTTTAATGACTATGGGGGAAACAAAAGAAGCAAATGTTCATGATGAGAGAAGACTTTAATCTCTCATCTTTTTTTCTGCCAGCGCTGTCTCCTGTGAATCCGACTATCAGGTGTTGGTTTAAAATGGTTGAATTTTAAGTCGATGTTCGGTTTTCCTTTTTAGATGTTATTGCTAATTTTAGTCATGAATATGGAATATTGATGAATGAAATGTTGAAAAAGACTAACTGGTCTTTATCCTGAAGGAGATATTCAGGAGACATACGTTCGCCTTCGAGATTCAATTTCAAAAAAAAAAGCGAGTCTGAAGAAAATGCTATTAAGCAAGCCTCTGGCGAGTTTGATAAAATTTTTATAGACGAGTCAAATAAAGATTTATCTAAACAGCCGACAAATGTCAGATTCGTTTTATCACATAACTATACCGCACTAATTGTTGGTAAGAATATACAAAAAGATACAAGAAAGTGTAGGAATTTCCATGAGTAAACTCTTCTGCGAGTAGTATGAAATGACGTCACATATTACGTCACATAATGCTTATCTCAAACGTTGTAAGATAAGAAAATTCGTAATGGTTTTATAATACAGAAAACATGGGCGGTTATATGACAAAAAAGCTATATTTAACCTTGTCCCGCCTATCCCTTAACACTTCGGCCGTTGCAGCACCATCGATTTCGTAAAAACCATCTTTCGCCACTCTTCTCGGACTTCAACTACCCCCTGCGACTCAACAAAGTTGAGGTCCATATACCTCTATAACTCTCCCACATAAGTACCGTTGGCCTTCCTTTCTTCTGCCCAACTCCACTATTTCTTGCAAAATTTCTTAGCCGGTCCAAAGCTTCTACTTACATGGCAATTCGATGTCAGTCTTCAAGTCTTAACGACATTCAGGAGATCTTGATAAGGACCAATGGTCTGTGATATTTCCCTCCTCACTTCATCGTTTATTAAGTGATTCGTTTAGGTTAATCCCAGAAGCCGTTCATATTATCGCATCTCTACCATCCTGATCATCCATTCAAGTTTTGCTCTGAGTGTCAAGGGTTCACGGTCAAATAGAAATGATCCATGCTCTGTGAAAAGGGTCTTTAATGCAGCTGCAAAAAGCATCGACCAGGTCAGCCTGCGCAGTTTGCGCAGGCTGCCTCGATCGAAAATTTTTGCTATTTTTGCTAAATTTCTGCGTGTCGAAGGACCAGTCTACCTTAAGATTCAGTCGGTTGTGAGACAAGATGAATTTTATTGATCCATAATCATAAGGCCTGCAACACGCGAAAAGGGGTATTCGGACATTTGCGTAAAGTGTCGTCTAGGATCAGCCTGCGCAGTCCACTCAGGCTAATCCGAGACTGCACTTTACGACTACATTAGATTTTGTGCTACAGTAGACTTGCGCAAAACAGAAAATTACATAAAAGCGGAAAGTGTCGTTTCGGATCAGTCTGCGCGGACTGCGCAGGCTGATCCGGGACGACACTTTACGCAAATGTCCGAATGCCCCTTTTCGCGTGTTGCAGGCCATGATAGTTTGCTTGATTTAATGTATTACAGACACGTATTAAACACCTTTTACTAGAGTATGACTCAATTAATTGTTTATGGTAGAGGACCTATCAAGATAAGACTGCAAGATAATGTGGGCTCATCTTGGTCTAACGTTGTTGCAATTGATAGTAAAGATTGTAGTTTGTATAACATGGGTCGAAAATAACAACACAGTATTTGTGATGCATTAATCAGTCTGTTTATACAGTTTTACAGGCGCCGACTCTGTCAGTTTCGAACAATTCAATGTTTACCCTCTGTTTGGTTTCCGGCGTTGTTGGATTGCTTGATAAATGCGACTTGAAAAAATGTGCGTTGTCTGCGCATGTCATATTCTTCGAGGACTGACCTGTCTGCTATAACACATTACTGTCCTGTGCAGGATAAATATTCATACGCGATGCGCATCGCTCAAAACTCTGCAGCTAAAATGTAGCAAATAGAAAATAGCTATAATTAATACGTCTGTGGAGAAAACCTGTTTCGGGTACTAAATGTATTAGAAATACATGTATAATAATTTATGATAATTTCAGACGGGGAAAAGTAAGAAATACCATTCATGGTTTCCTGCAAATCTTTGTATACAGTTTCTAAATATTTATTTACGGAAAACTGTCAAAACAATATATTGTGCATGCATAATCAAGTCATTACCTTCCGTTATTTGGCATTTGTCAAATACTTCGACGAATATTTTTCAAGTACTTCGAAGAATATATATAACATGCAGAGACAACTCTGGTTCTCTACCCGGGGTGCTAAAATCAGATAGGTCTGTATTTGAAAAATGCCACCTAGCGAAGATATGCAACTTCATCCAGTCTTAACTTATTAATTCCGCCATGACGCGTCTTAAAAAACAATCGAAACGAGTAGAGGGAGGGGATTTACATAAAAAACATCCGCCAACCCATCTCCCTTTTTTTTCGATGCTTTGCATTGATAACCCACTGTAAAATATTTTTTGGTGCATAAAACACTATTGAAAACATTGTGGAAACAGCTGAATTTTGTTTTTAACAAGCAATTTATCTTCCTCAATAAAGCTTCAATATGTTTTTCTTTTAAGTCACCTGCTTTGCTGCCAACAAAATAATTCGATATTTTTGGGGCTCAAAAACTTTACTTCTGTTGCAAATAGATTGACGTTTTGGTCATGATTTATTACCAGGTAACGGACGTTGTAGATCCAAGATCAGACTGCACGTTCTGTGCAGTCTGATCTTGATCTATACCGTCCGCAAGGGCTCTTAATTTCCCCATGTGCGTTGAAAGATTCAAAATGATATTAATTTTCTATGTTAAAAAGAAATGTTAAAAATAGTCTCGTCGAAATTTCTTTCAGAACGCGCAGAGATGAAAGCATTTCAGACTGAATGAAATAGACGACATTATTTCCCGATTACAGTAAATGGAAATTTATAACACAGATAATTTGAGACTCCTCTTTTTTGTCTGTGCTTGTGCCCTCCTTTCTCTTTCTTTCCCCCCCCCCCTTCTCGTGCCGCTGCTTTATGTAATTACACGCATTACAGGGTTTCTGAATTGACGACATGTAAAATGCATTTAAATCTTAATTTTCTGGAGAGAAAAATCGACGATTGTCACTATAGTTTAGTTGTTCGATTTGAAATTAATTCAGAATGATTTCCGCTGCTTCTTTTCAAAACTTGACAGGCCATATTAGACCAATTGAAAATTGGTTCAGTGGGCACAATGCAGAAGTATTGGAAGGAAATTTAAGTTTGAAAGTATGTTTGAATCAGTAAGCCCTAGGGTATTATTTTTTTAACCAAACAATCCCATGTGTACGTAAACGACCGTGAAGAAGAAGGCTTTTGAAATTGTTGTGGAAAAAGAAGAAAGAGGTCTTGTTACTATGTTTTTAAATATTTCTGCTGCAAGAAGATAGAATGTCGCATGAAGGAGAAAATTTGTAAATTAACCCTTTACCAAACATTTCCGGGTTTAAACGACCTTGAGATAGGAGACTTTAAAAAACATCGTGGGAAAAGGAGAAATTGCTGACAACTAGCAGTTTCTCCTTTTCCCTGATTGTTGTCTACCCTTTCTAAGACAAATCAAACCATTTAACCTAACTTCATTGTGCCATCTGCCATTGCTTTGATTTTTGACCAGTCCGAAATTTTATCGTACGAAAAGAGTTTATATATACGCGTAATGCAAATAGTAAGGTCTTGAATTATTATTATATTTTTCCAAAAAAAGCACATGCTGTTGATTCTGACAAAGAGCCCCCTCCCACTTTATCAAGCATCCCACTGCCTTGAGAGACCATTGTCCTGATTCTGTATCCCTTCAATATTTGAGGATAATTTTATTTTCAGACCAAACTTTGAAAAAAAAACATTATCACTGAATTAGGCAAGCAATTGTTTGCAAACCATACATAAGTAAGAAAGAAACATGTAAGGATATTTTAATCCATTTTCTCAACGTGACACATAGCCTCTGAAGGTATTTCAGATTTCGCGCAATAATTTCTCAAATTCTCGTGGACATATCACATGATCAAATAACACACGTCCGCTATGTGCATAGTCAGATCGGTGTAATGACGTCATATCCGGTCTTATTACAAAAAAAGGACGAAGTTATTGATAGCAAAACAACAATCCCGTGTTTTATTCGCAAAATTGCACCTTTTTACCAAATGCAAGTGTCCAGTTTCTATGAGCTCTCAAAGCAAGATACATTTAGAGTATTTTATATGGGTCTTACAAGTTATTATGATATAACTCTTTACCACACGGCTAAAATTTAGACTAGTCCAAATTAAAAGCATTTGCAGACAATAATTCAAACATGGCGCAAATGATAGTCATCTTTTTCTGAAAGAGCAGAAAACACTGTGGAAAAAGGAGAAAATGCTGGTTACCAGCATTTTCTCCTTTTCCCACAATGTTTTCAAATACCCTTTTTTCTCGGGTTCACTAAAAGTCGGGATTATGTGGCAAAGGGTTAAGGGTAGCAATCCTCAATAGGCCCCTCGAAGTTTATTGTATCAAACTGGCATTAAGAGACCACCTGAAAGAAATTACTTTTATACGTCCCCGGTGTGGTCTCCATATATGAGCCATGCTTTGTGAAAAGGGGGTTTAATGCATCTGCAAAAAGTATCGACCCAGGCCAACCTTCGCAGTCCGTTCAGGCTGACCTGGGTCGAAACATCTTGTTATTGGTCAACTATCTGCATGTCCAAGGAACAATCTAGCCCATGATTCAGTCGGTTGTAATACAAAACGGATTTTATAGTTCCATAATATTATGGCTTGCAACACGCGAAAAGGGGCATACGGACATTTGCGTAAAGCGTCGTCTCGGATCAGCCTGCGCAGTCCGCGCAGGCTAATCCGAGATGGCACTCTACGACTACATTAGATTTTTTCCTACAGTAGGCCTGCGTGAAACAGAGAATTACATAAAAACGGAAAGTGTCGTTTCGGATTAGCCTGCGCGGACTGCGCAGGCTAATCCGAGACGACACATTACGCAAATGTCCGAATGCCCCTTTTCGCGTGTTGCAAGCCAAAATGACTTCTTCAATATAATGCACCACGGAGATGCATTAATCCCCTTTTGTTAGAGCACCACCCACAAGGATTTGAGAGTATTTTATTCTTCTAACTGGTATTATTTGCATGTCATACTCGTTTTTAAAATAAAGGTTTAATCGTATATTCTCCAGCGATTGTAGACATTTCCAAAAAAGAATGGCGACGCCTGTCTTGTGAAAATCTGATGAAGCTGTCAAATAGTTTGAAAACGTGTGTTGCAGCAACGCCTTTTTTCTGTCTGTATTTCTGACGGTAATTTTAAGTTACTGGCCGTTTTACAGACGGAAATATCTCATGAAATCTGCATTGAGACTTTAAGGTGTGATATGAAGTGGTTCTCCAATTATTTCATACGCCTTTTTTCATAACCCTTCTTTCTGTCTGAAATATCAAAGTACAGAGAGGCTTAGAAAAACATTCTCAGTGAAGGCTAAAATCCTGGTTTGTGGTTTGCAGCAATTTCTAACCCTGTCTGTAACCCGCAAAACAAAAATAGGAAATTCCCCATCATTTATGCCACACCTAACCCTTAGGCTGCTAAGCGCGACACACTGACCTTTTGCGGACAATGTAGATCAAGATCAGACTGCACAGAACATGCAGTCTGATCTTGATCTACACTGTCTTTGCAAGATGAAATAGCTTTTTTACTTGTCTTTTACTTGTCAAACGCTGTTTCAGGTTTGTCTATGCTGAAAAGCAGCCAAAGACTTGGAATAAAATTCAAAATAACTGTATTCGAATGTAAGAATATGAATCTATTACCTTTCTCCCCTATTTAGGACAGAAAACGTTTGAATTATCAAATTACATAAAAAAAACTACTTTTCGTTGTGTCACTCAAATAAGTTGGCGGTAATGCGTCTTTCACTTCCGGTATGACAATGTTACAATTGCGAAAACTGGGACATTTGAGGCTTGTTTGACAGGGGACAGCCAAGCAGACATTGCGATGAACAAGCATTTGTCTTAGTTTTTCTTACAGTGTCTCTTAAAAATTAGTCAAAATACCCCCATTTAACCCTTTGCCACACAATCCAGGCTTTTAACGACCATGAGGAGAAGCCTTTTGAAAATATTGTCGGACAAAGAGAAAATGCTGGTAACCAGCTTTTTTTCCTTTTCCCACAATGTTTTCTACCCTATCGTCTGGTAAAGACTTTATTTTACAAGATCATTTGTGCTCATTTGTGCTCAACCCTTTACCACACGACAAAATGTTAACCTTGTCTGCCTTTAAAGCACTTACAAACGACATATTGGACGTGGCCTAAATTATGCGGTATGCCTGTAAAAAAGGATAGAAAACATTGTGTGAAAAGGAGAAAATGCTGGTTACCAGCATTTTCTCCTTTTCCCACAATGGTTTCAAGAGACATTTCTGTCAGGGTCGTTAAAACTCAAGATTTTGTGGTAATGGGTTAATTCAGTAAGTCTGTATTTCAAAAAGAGTGTCTAAGTCAATGTAGATCTATCTAGTTCGGTGCAGTTTGGTCCAGACCTACATCGTCCGGAATTTAACCACGTATAATTGCCCCTAGCTGCAGATTTAGTGGTCAAGTCAAACGCAGAATAGCACCAAACATGCATTTGCATAGATCCATTACTCTGAACTTATCCTCATTTCACAGCTTCTACAAATTCATTGACAAACTGATTTTCGTCATGCTGTTAAAAACGTGATTTAATTTGACGTTGTACTCCATTTCATAATTTTTTATCAAGTTACATCACGATGAAAGCTCATATTTCGTGTGAAAAATATCTATGTGGGAAAAAAAAGTTTTAATCCTAGAAACTAAAAAATAAGGTACATGTATCTCTTCGTCATATTGCAATGAAGATTCGCCTGTCAAGCTTCTCACATTCGTTGCTATTGCGATTGTCAAAAAATAGACTGGCGTACTTATGGCCATTCCTTAATGTTTGGCCTTCTTTGTGGGGAAGAAAAACTCTGTCCGGAAAATAATAATTATCCAGAATAAAGTCTCCAATTTAGCTTTTAATAATTCCTTTCCGTAAACAACAAACGGTGTTGTGATGATATAATGATAAGGTGTCCCTATTGTTTAATATACAGAAAGTCGTTTATATACAGTAGGAGACAGTGTTTTGACAGAGATGAATACAATTGAGTCACCTTCTGTGAATAGTTGTTTACTGTATCTGCAAAAAGTGTCGATCTATCATGTTAGCTTGCGCAGTCTGCGCAGACTTACCTGTATCGAAACTTTTTTTTCTGCATGTCAAAGGACCATTCTACCTTATGGTTCAGCGTGTTTCAAAAAAAAGTGAATACATATTTGGCGACGACTTGCGTGAAGAAGATGCTTAAAACCTCCTTTTCCTTTTTGAGTGCAGCTCAGTTATAGATTCGTATTCGATACACACACAAATATAATACTGTGAAACATAATGTTTCGTTCTAGTCTTTGCGTGAATTTTTCCCACTTTTCAGCGCAAAATCAGCATCAGGATGTCCTAGAAGTCACAGCACCATCCATGGTTCAATTAAAAAAACTTTTTGTTGCAAAAGCACCTTTATTGATCATAATCATAAAAACCAATTCAATTCTCCCTTGTATTATTAGTGTATTGGCCATAATTAAATATGAGAGAGATAAAAAAATGAAAATAGTATTAACTCTAAAACACAGAAACAAAAATGAAAATCAGGATGGTGCTCGACTTCCGAAACACTCCGTATAAACATAAACTGGGACTTCCTTTGACTACAGAAAATAATGTTTACTGAAATTTAGAAAGAGTTTTTATCTAACAGGCTTAACTTAACAAGCGGACGGTACAGATCAGATCAGACTGCATCTTGAGAGTATTTTAAGAGACCACATGGCAAAACCAGACTCGAAAGTTACAGAATGATTTTTTTTTTATGATCTTTTTATTTTGTCATCATTATCTTATAATAATTATGGCATAATGAAAGTGGCATTATTATGGCATTATGGCATTCCAGCGACACAATTTCCTAACGCTACCGGTAATACTAAATCAAATTGCACTTATTTGCGAATAATGAAAAATCCGGGATTTTCTTTGCATAATTCTGTCAATTATCATACGAAGAAGATACATCAACATTGTCTAGGTGGAAGACACCGACATTATTCATACAAGCGACCATCCCATGTTTATGGCCAACTGTTAATGCTGGGCTTTACTCTTAACCCTTAAGCTGCTAAGCGCGACTCACTGACCTTTTGCGGACAGCGTAGGTCAAGATCAGACTGCACAGAACGTGCAGTCTGATCTTGGATCTACACTGTCCGATAAGGAGATATTATTCCCCAAAATATAACTTTGAAATAGCAATATTTGGGTTTTTGCTATCGAAATGAAAATTTCACTTTAGTTGTTTAGCAGGATAAGGGTTAAAGCGCTTGGTGCATGTAAACGAAA
Source organism: Hippopus hippopus (assembly GCA_946811185.2). Classification (NCBI taxonomy): domain Eukaryota; kingdom Metazoa; phylum Mollusca; class Bivalvia; order Cardiida; family Cardiidae; genus Hippopus; species Hippopus hippopus. The sequence goes on from OX328110.1 coordinate 36,468,593, forward strand.
TATACATTCCCATCCAGCAGACAAAGCAACCTTGAGGCGATAAAAAAGGCTGGTTTAATTAATATTATCGTTCCGAATATCGGACAGCTTAGATCTTTGATCAGACTGCACGTTCTGTGCAGTCTGGTCTCGACCTATACTTGCTGCAAGAGTGCCCTAATATGCTAAGAGTTTAAGATTACTGTTAGTTAATAATAGAGTATTTTCCACTCCTTCAGGCGGAAAGTGGTTCACAAGGAAATTGCCAAGGGTCACCAAAAAGTTCTTCTTACCGCCGACGACCTTGTGTTCTTACAGAGGAAAGATGTAATCAAAGGCTCAAAGGTAGGATTGTCTGTTTGTTTGATCGTCCGAGTGGTTTGCCGGTGTCTTTTTCCCCAAATTTGTTCTTATGTACGTTTGCTTTTGTGTGAGATTATTTTATATTTGGTTTTTTTTTTTGTGTGTGTGTTATATGTAATTTGCAATATCATTTCAGTGTCAGTGCCAGGTCATGTGAGTTTGTTTTTTTTATACGCCCGTCGAAGACGGGACGTATTATGGGATCACCCATGGCGTACGGGCGTCCGGGCGGGCGGCGTCCAGTTCTTTGTCCGGAGCATAACTTTGTCATCTCCAGTCCGATTGACTTGAAACTTGGCATTTGTGTTTGTTGCAATAATACGGAGTGCAGTGCGAAAGAATCATAACTCTACCTCGCGCTGTCTTTGAGTTATTTCCCTTTGATCGTCATTTTTACAGCATTTTCTGCTTGTCCGGGATATAACTTTGTCATCTCTAGTCTGAACATCTTCAAGTTTGGTATTCATGATTGTTGAAAAATACGGAGTGCAGTGCACAAGAACCATAACTCTTCCTAGCACGAATTTTGAGTTATTCCCCCTTTGATCTTCATTTTTATAGCATTTCTTGCTTGTCCGGAGCATAACTTTGTCATCTTAAGTAGGAATGACTTGAAATATGGTATGCTTATTTGTTGCAATATTTAGAAGTGCAGTGCGCAAGAATTGTAACTCTACCACGTGCTGTCTTTGAGTTATTTCCCTTCGATCGTCATTTTTACAGCATATAGTGCTTGTCCGGAATATAACTTTGTCATCTCAAGTCAGAACGACTTCAAACTTGGTATGCATGTTCGTTGCAATATTGAGGAGTACAGTGCGCAAGAACAATAACTCTACCTTGCACGGATTTTGAGTAATTCCACTTTGATTTTCTTTTTTACAGTATTTCTTGCTTGTCCGGATCGGAACTTTGTCACCTCAAGTCAAAATGACTTGAGACTTGGTAAACATGTTTGTTGCAGTTACGAAAAGTGCAATGCACTGGAGCTGTAACCTTACCTAATGCCCTTTTGGAATTATTCCCTATTCATTATTTTTACAGCTTTTCATGCTTCTCTACAATATAACTTTGTCTTTTCATGTTGGAATGACCTGAAACTTTATATGCATGTTTCCTTAACATTAGAGGAGACATTCATGCCTGTTTCAATCACATGATTTCTGCTGCACTACTATTTTCCTCTACCTGCTCTTTATTATCCCCCCTCGACAACTGGCGGTGGGACGGGCGTATCTTGCGACAATTTGCCGCTCTTGTTTAGTTCTTAGTTTTTCTAAGCTACTGGCTGGTTTCTTATAAAGAACGTAGTTGAAACTATGTTCAGTAGAAAGCGAGCGAGCCGGAGAGAGAGAGAGAGAAAGAGAGAGAGAAAGATGGGGCGATGACTGCTATCGCAGTGACATTGAGAGAGGAATAACTGCTATCTCTATGAAATTCAGAGCAATGCCTGCTATCGCAACGATTCCGAGGGATAACTGCTATTGTAATGACATTCAGAGGGATGACTGCTGTCGTAATGACATTCAGAGGGATGACTGCTATCGCAATGACATTCGGAGGAATGACTGCTTTAATAATGACATTCAGAGGAATGACTGCTATCGTAATGATATTCAGAGCGATGGCTGCTTTCAAAATGACATTCAGAGGGATTGTTGCTATCGCAATGACATTCAGAGGGATTACTGCTATCGTAATGATATCCAGAGCGATGACTGCTATCGCAATGACATTCAGAGCAATGACTGCTATCACAACGAGCCAGAGGGATCACTGCTATGGCAACGGCATGCAGAGGGATGACTGCTATAATAATTACATTTAGAGGGATGACTGCTACCACAATGACATACAGAGCAATGACTGCTATTTCAATGACACTTAGAGGGATGACTGCTATAAAAATGACATTTAGAGCAATGTCTGCTTCGCAACGATTCCGAGGGATGACTGTTATTGTAATGACATTCAGAGGGATGACTGCTATCAAAACGACATTCAGAGGGATTGTTGCTATCGCAATGACATTCAGAGGGATAACTGCTATCGCAATGATATTCAGAGGGATGACTGCTATCGTAATGACATTCAGAGGGATGACTGCTATCGCAATGTCATTCAGAGCGATGACTGCTATCGCAATGACATTTAGAGGGATGACTGCTATCACAATGATATTCAGAGCAATGCATGCTATCGCAACGATTCCGAGGGATGACTGCTATTTAATGACATTTAGAGGGATGACTGCTGTCGTAATGACATTCAGATGGATGACTGCTATCGCAATGACATTCTGAGGGATGACTGCTATCGCAATGACATTCGGAGGGATGACTGCTATTGTAATGACATTCAGAGGGATGACTGCTATCCTAATGACATTCAGAGGGATGACTGCAATCGTAATGACATTCAGAGGGATAGCTGCTTTTAGAATGACATTCAGAGGGATTGTTGCTATCGCAATGACATTCAGAGGGATGACTGCTATGATAATGACATTCAGAGGGATGACTGCTATGATAATGACATTCAGAGGGATGACTGCTATAGCAATGGCATTCAGAGAGATGACTGCTTTAAAAATGACATTCAGAGGAATGACTACCCTAATATTGACATTCAGATGGATGACTGCTATCGTAATGACCTTCAGATGGATGACTGCTATCGTAATGACATTCAGAGGGATGACTGCTATCGTAATGACATTCAGAGGGATGACTGCTATCGCAACCATTCAGAGGGATGACTGCTATCGCAATGACATTCAGAGCGATTACTGCTATCGAAATGATATTCAAGGATCTTCGAAAAAAAGTATTAGGCGAACCATAAATTCTAACCCTCCATTAAAATCTCTTAGGGTCCCGCGCCTTTAAAGTCTTTACGAGACCTTTTCCTTTCACCACACGGCAAAATTTTGGACTCGTCCAAATTGAAAGAATTTACAGCCGGTCATAGTATTTGTCTTTAAATAGGTAGAAAACATTGTTGGAAAAGGAGTAATGCTAGTTATCTGCATTTTCTCCATTTCCTGCAATATTTTCTAAAGCCTTTTTTCTCAGGGCTGTTAATATACTGTTCTAAAGGATTAAGAGAACGGGAGATATAAAATGAAATTGACAAATTGATTTGATGATCATCGCTTGTAGTTCTAATTTCCTCTTCTTCTTTCTACTTTTAATGTGTTAGGTTTTTCAGATATTAATTTCATGTCACCTACATTCCTTCGTATACTTTTATCTACCGCTCCTTTCTTTTTTCTCTAGTCTCCATTACTCTCGCCCATCAGTCGTCAATGTTTCTTTAACTAACTCTCTCTCTCTCTCTCTCTCTCTCTCTCTCTCTCTCAGAACATGTAAGAAAGAAAATAAATGATTTTAAATTGAGGTGCTAGCCAGGCTAGCATAGAACAGAGTTTAAAGATATATGCATATTGAACTGCATAAAAATGCAGCTTTGTCTTAGATATTTTTACACATTCCTATGAAAGCTTGCATAGATCATAATAGTATACTGCAGTGATACTACTCTTCCAGTCATATATGAGCCGTGCTCTCTTGCAGAAAGGGATTTAATACATCTGCAAAAAGTATCGACCGAGGTTAGCCTTCGCACTCCGTGCAGGCTTACCCGAGTCGAAACTTTTTGCTATTGGTTACTTATCTGCATGTCAAAGTACCAGTGTAACTCATGATTCAGTCGGTTGTTATACAGAATGGATTTTATGGATCCATAATTCTGTAATGACTTGTTTGGTATCATGCATCACAGAGATGAATAAGATGCCCTTCTGCCAGAGCATGGCTCTTATATGGCCTGCAACACGCGAAAAGGGACACTCGGACATTTGCGTAAAGTGTCGTCTCGGATCAGCCTGCGCAGTCCGCGCAGGCTAATCCGAGACGGCACTTTACGACTATATTAGATATTGTCCTACAGTAGACTTGCGCAAAACAGAAAATTACATGAAAACGAAAAGTGTTGTTTAGGATTAGTCCGCTCGGATTGCACAGTCTGATCCGGGACTACACTTTATGCGAATGTCTGAATGCCCCTTTTCGCTCGTTGCATGCCATATGATTCTGTACGTAGATTTGTAGACGGTACCGTTCTCCCTGAGGCACAACCTGTCTGACCGGGAATCTAACCTTCCCTGCGATTCATATCTAAACCACCTCTCTCTCTCTCTCTCTCTCTCTCTCTCTCTCTCTCTCTCTCTCTCTCTCTCTCTTCGAATTTAAAATGTTGCAACGTTTACAATTACATTACAGCATATATTTTTTTCGTTTTCAAATTTATTTCGAACTTATTGATTAAATTGTTATCATGAAAGAATTCCCCTGTCTTGTTCAACACCGTTTTAAAAATTACTCCTGTAATGTCGCAGCGGCCAGTGGACATAAACATGCTTTTCCCTGTCACAGTGACTATCGTCAAGTCTCGGAAAGAGCGATCGTCTGTTCTCAAGTCCTGTACGCTACCGTCTGCGCTACCGGGGCACGGTGGCTAGCCATTCAGCCTACTGCTGTGCAGCCTTAGAGTGATACAATAAATAAAAAAAGTGCTGAACGTGAACTGCTATTTTGGGATGATCTGAAAATATAAATATAATTGAAAGATTTGAGCCATTTTCTGGGAAAAAGGAGCTTAATAAATCTGCAAAAAGTATCGACTCAAGGCAGCCTGTGCAGTCCGCGCAGGCTGACCTGGGCCGAAACTTTTTGCTATTGGTTAATCTTCTACATTTCCAAGGACTAGTTTACCGCATGATTCAGTCCGTTGTTAAACAAAATGGTCTTTATGGTGCCATAATCATGTGAAGACTTAGCTTGGTACTATGGATTACGGAGATGCATTGAGCCCCCATTTGCCAGAGCATGGCTCATTTAGTGGTTGCGATAAGCTGTTGTTTCATTGCCGAATCTGTTTCCATGTGACCTCTTATGTGATTAACCATGGGATAGAATACTGTTCTATTTGTCGACTCTCTCTACCATTTAAAATGTTAGTTTCCATGCCAACCAAATGGTCTATATAACTGATCCGTGCTCGATGGAAAGGGGACTTAATGCTTCTGCAAAAAGTATCGACCCATGTCAGCATTATCAGTTCGCGATTTGGCTATTGGTCATTTTTTTGGCATTTCAAAGTATTAGTCTGCCTCATGATCCAGTCGGATGTTGGACAACTTAGATTTAATGAATCCGTGATTATATGGTGACTTTTTTGGTATAATGCATCATAGAGATGCATTAAAGCCCCTTTTGCCAGTGCAAGGCAGAATTGATTAACGTGTACCGGAGAAATTGAACATGGAACTGCAACATGCATATAAAACGGATGATAGAGCCTAACAACTTCAATTTGTATTCCTATTAAAACAAAGCAGATATTTTATCCAGCTTCTGTCGAACAAGGTGATACAAAGAATGACAGTAATGAGAATGCATATGTACAAATACTTGACCGGGTACTCTTGTACCTTAATTACGGTTGCCTGCTATTATCATTACTGTGACACAACCCACTTTGTACAAGACTGTCGCAAAATTCTGATGGTTTCTTTCAAAAATCGCACCATTCATATTGTAAGTGTTCCGGTCGTGAATTTTGCGTAACTTGATTGTCAAATAAACCTTCAACGCTGTTCAGTACCGACCGCTGCCATCATTATATCGATGATATATCTAGCCTTACCGCCACGTCCTGTCTGCCTTATTCTGCTGCATTTAACAAATGTGTTTTTTGGCAATAAATCTCACTCGATCCCAATTGTGGCCAAAATTGCCATCTATATATCCTTTATAGCTAGACTATTTTAGCACATAATACCTATCTATCTTTTCTGATGTCATTTTTTCTCTATTTCTGGTTTACAATAGCTGATCAACGGAACGATCACAGAGAAGCCTGATCTATTGAAAGCCTCTGAGAAGCCAAACAGGTCATTGGCAAGCTTGCATGAATATGGTGATGTGACGGAAACAGCAAGATACAATGTAAGTACATGTTAAATTTTCAGAATCCAGGGTCTTTGTATATCAAGCGTTGAAACTCATTACCACACAATCCTGAGTTTTAACGACACTGAGAAAATAGCACTTTGGAAACCTTGTGGGAAAACGAGAAAATGCTGGTAAACATATTTTTTTTCTTTTCCGACAATGTTTTTTACTCTTTCACAGACAATTACCATTATTTGAGCAAAATTCAATATGTCGTCTGCGAATCCGGCTTTCAATTTGGACCAGTGTAGAAATTTTTCGTATGGGTAAGAAGTTAGTTCATTCTTAATGTTATTATATCTTTCTTCGTGTTATTACAAGTTTAGAAAGTAACACAGTTTGTGAGTGGTTCAACTATTCGATTTACCAAAGAAGACATTGTATTACCTAAAAATTCCAAAATTCTAGTGATATATATAGAATTAGAATTCAATTTAGAATGGTTGATGGATATGTGGCCGAGAAAAGCATTTTTGTTCAGCCAATCAGAAAAAGCGTTACTTTGAAATCTACAGAATGCTTAAGAATTAGAAACGTAATCTAATTTAGAATGGTTGCTGACTTCATTCTCGTTTTTCACAACATGACAAGATAGTAAACTCGAGTAGGACTCATTATAACTCCAAATACATGAGAGTAAAAGTGCCAGAAATACACAATGGACTACTTCAGTCCTGGGAAAATATATGGCCTGCATTCGGACATTTGCTTAAAGTGTCGTCTCGGATCAGCCTGCGCAGTCCGCGCAGGCTAATCCGAAACGACACTTTCCGTTTTTATGTAATTTTCTGTTTTGCTCAAGTCTACTGTAGCACAAAATCTAATGTAGTCGTAAAGTGCCGTCTCGGATTAGCCTGCGCGGACTGCGCAGGTTGATCCGAGACGACACTTTACGCAAATGTCCGAATGCCCCATTTCGCGTGTTGCAGGCCATATGAAGTATTATACATGTAATTAAATTCCTGTTTTGGCAAGAATATAAAAATGGGCCATGATCTGTGAAAAACCGGGGTTTGGCGCATCCGAAAAAAGCATCGATCCAGGTCAGCCTGCGCATTCCGTGCAGGCTAACCTGGATCGATACTTTTTTCCTTTGGGTAAATTTTCGCCATGTCAAAGGACCAGTGTGCCTTATGATTCAGCCGGTTGTTATACAAAATGGATTGATGAATTAAGGGTAACGTGATCACTTGCTTGGTATCATGCACCACTGATATCATTAGACCCCCTTTTGCCAGAGCATGGCTCAGTTAAAGTGCTGTGTTTGCAAGAATATGTCAAGCATTGCAGATCCAAGATCGAAACCTTGCGACACAGAACCGATTAGACTCATTTGAAAGGAAACATATAAGATCCTTCCTAACAACCACCAGTTGTGAAATAATAGAGCACTAATGCATTGAATAATTATCCAGAATAATCTATCTATCTACGAGGATTTGTTAGAGAGTTCAATGCGCATGCGTAACAAAGATTCCCAATCTCTACCTAATAAACAGCAAAGGTCACTCGGCGAAAAACATTTGTCCCACTGTCTAAGCGTTAGACAGATTGCTTTCTCGTTGGCATTTTGGCTTAATCATTCGGTACATCAGTGTCAAGATGTATCTCGGGGATTTTTGCAGCAAATTCCTGCGATTCCCTCTGAAAATGTCAAAAGAACTAATAAATGAACTCTGAGCGTGACCTATCACACCAAGATTTAAGCAAACAGGCGTGAGAAGAAAATTCTACGGTATGATGGAATTTCTCTCCGCTACACAACACAAGATGATTTTTTAGTAGTATATGGAAGTCGATATTTGGAGATTGTATTTTGATACGAAATGAACGTTGTTCAAGTAGGGTGGTTATTATAACTCGCACACAATAATTGTGAACGTGGAAAAACATGGTTTGATTCACATATGGGGTATCAGAACGGTGTATTGGAATTGTCTCAGTAAAAAAATATCAGTTTATGATGATAACATTACCATCTGCAGGCAATTGCATTTGGAAAACATTGTGACAAAAAGAGAAATGGCTCGTGATGTGCCATTTCTCTTTTTGTCAAATGTTTACATCTTTTTAACACATTAACTCTAGCAACAGGTACGTGTTTTTGCAAGGTTGACCGTAATAATTTACCTTTTTATAATTGGTTTGAGGCTATGAGAGAGAACGGTCCTAACCTAGGGATAACCTCTTCAGATTGAGTCGAAATTCGATATTTTGGCAGTACAAAGAACGCTATAATTAACGTACGGATATTGAACGTCGAAGCGATCAAACTACATATTCCAAGGCACAATACAGGAATGTTTTACATAATTTGACAGTTCGATCTGCTAATATGACTAGAAAACAATGGTAGAATGTCAGTGTGTAATTGATTTTGTCTGTGAATTTGTTATGTATATAAGCAGCACTCTGGCAAAATGGGGTTTAATGCATCTCCGCAATGCATTGTACCAAGCAAGTCATCACATAATCATGGATCCATAAAATCTATTTTATCTAACAACCGACTGAATCATGAGGTATACTTCGGTCGATACCTTTGCAGATGCATTAAACCCCCTTTTCACAGAGCATGGCCCATATTCACCAAAAACTGACTCTTTCCCCGATATTTTTCAATAAACAATAAAATAAACAGAATGCAAAAATCAGGGAGAAAGAGGTTCGACATTTCCATTTGTTCTATGATAAACCTCAATAACAATAAAACACTCTTTCAGTGCCTCAAAAGCTGTATATTGAAAAAATACAACCGATTGAGGGGCACCCCAACCCCAACCCACCCCCCACCCCCAAAAAAAGCATTTAAAAAAAACAGCATTATACGTCAAATTGCAACAAAAAGATAATTTTGTTTCGTTTTTAATTGATACAAAGTTTTTCATAATTTTGTATTTATTTTTCAACAGTTTTCAATGCTATATCAAGTCTTTTTTTTTTTTCTGCAACTGAAGTCCTGTAATTTTCATTCAATTCCCTCTGTTAATTCTACATAACAGCTGTTAAGTGAAAAGAGTAGTATGTATTGGAAAGGGTTGGGGATTGTCATTTATCACCTGCCAACATCGAATGGTGCATTCAGCACATCAATCCGTCCTGATATTATATCCAGAAGAGAGGAAATTGCTTTTCTCCACCATGTTGTCTGTACAAGGCTTCTGAAGCCCGCCAACATTCTATCTTTGCCAAAAAACTCCACTTGAACCAAATCACGAAAAAAAGGGGCCTGCGAAAAGTGGCGATATATATCAGCCCATGTTAGCTTGTGCTAGCAGTTATTTTCATGTATAACTTCCATTTCTAAACTGTTTAACTCTTCGTCAAACGGAAAAAAATAGAACTGTCCAAATTAAAAGTAATTGCAGGCTACAATTCAAATATGGCTAAAATGATAAGGTTATCATCAAAGAATATTAAAACGATAAGATTTGTCCTTGGTAAGGTAGAAAACATTGTGGGAAACGGAGAACTTGCTGGTTACTGGCATTTTCTCATTTCCCCACAATGTTATCGAAAATTGTTTTCCACAGCGTCGTTAAAACACGGGTTTGATTTGTAAAGGGTTTTAATCACTGTCACGGCTTTTGTTTGACAATGGCGAATTTCTTGCATCAGTCTGAGTAGACTGTCTAGGTTGTTTTCACGCGCTAAAGATACAGCCTATTTTCCCATAGAATGGCCCATTCATCTGTACAATAGATGTTTTTGAGCAACTCTGAGATGTCTAGATTCCATTTATCCATTACCTCCTTAGAGATTTTCTTGCAAATCCTACCGGAACACTTTTAAAGAAAGAAACGACAGTAGTTTGTCATGTACAAATGATACATAGGGAGCAAGGCACCTATATGTCAAATGAATCATTTATCATGTTCCGCTAGAAATATTCGAGATGCCTGAAACTTGGATCAGATGCTAAATCTTAATACTCGCCAGCTGTCTTACGTATTCATTACCCTGAAAATATATATGATCCATACTCTGTTCAAATAGGTCTACAGGCATCTGCAAAAAGTATCGACCCATGTTCCAAGGACCATTCTACCCCATGATCTCTGATGCCTATATCGCTAAATATCAGGATATCAAAATATTTCCACTGCGTATAATTTGTATATGCCATTTAAAAAGAAAGGATTTTACTCTCAAATTAAGTCCCTATTCCTCCCCTTTCCTGTTTTTTTTTTTTTTTTTCAAAAAAACACTGCAAGTGTCTTTTTTTGACAAACTTACTTAAAACCATTCATACAGTTTTCTCGGCGAAATACATTCTTTCATTATAACTTTACGATGAAATTGCATAGGTCTCATTTCCAGTCCCTTTTCCAGATAATTTTGGAAGGAGGTGGTCAAGCGTAGTAATCGCCTCCATCAAGATATTAGCCAACTTTCACATGTGTCATGAAAAATCTAGGCTTTTTTTACACAAAGCTTTATCAAAAAATTTCCTTTTCTTGAAAAGAAAAACCACGGAAAAACAAAAATGAAAATACTTTGCTAGTTCGTTTGGCCGTACTTTATTTATTCATTCATTCATTTATTCATTTGTTCAAGTTATGTAGACGTAGCAGTCCGGCCTTTAAAAGTAGAAAACCTTTTCGGAATTGAAAATGTAAGAAGTTCTAGAAATCAGTTAAATTTGCACCCTACGAGTACATATCTCATTCTCTGGTATCATACTTATGTTTTCTTCTATTCAGGGCGATCTAGTGCACGTAAAAGAACTACGGACGAAAGGATTTGAAATGAAAAGCAAAGTTCTTGGATTCATAAAAACTGTGAGTATATGCCGGAGGAATACTTTGATGTTGTGAAACAATTATGTCTCGCGTGAGGTTCTCGAACCGAATTTTGCATGATAAGGGATGTAAAGTAAAAAACACACCCTAGGCAATAACATCCATTTCGTCTTTTACAGACAGTCATAGATCGACAAAAAGGCGAGAAATTCTGTTTTGCTTTTCTTAGAAGAAAGGTCAATGAATCCTGAAACGCGTAATGAACAAAGAAATGTTTCTTTAATTAACTTTTTGTGTCTTCGAAATCTATAGCGCTCGATGGCGAAACCCTGACATAGTCCGAAAGACTCACTGGCTTATGTAAGACGAGAATCTTTACAAATGCTTGAACAAATACTGCTACATTATATTGACGTTTATATTACATAAGTGGGTTGTTCGAAAAGCATCTTCATGTGAATTTCAGGAAGGCAAGAAACTGAACAAAAGCATTTTACTAATATTCGGATTAACTTAAATATGGAAATAGACGTTCTAGAATGTATTCGCTTTGACCGTTCCTAAACATCTGTTACACTCGCGATTAAAATAACGCAAAATATTAATTAAATTGTATTTTCTCAAAAGAAAACCATTGTTACAACTACCTGCCTTATAAAGGATTTGATATCCTTTACATTTGTTTGAACAAATATTGGAACTTTTTCAAAACCAGAATAATACATACGAGGGTTGCTTGAAAAGTAACTAAAACTGAATTTTTGCTTAAGGTTTCAACAAAAAAAATGACGTTTTGAATAAATGAATATTTGTCGAAAAATTTGGACTTCTTTGAACGAACTTAAACTGCATATAGATAAACTGGTCATTTTATTCGTCCAGTATATAATATTCACTATACTTGCCTCTTCCATGCCAAAACAAAATACTCGACCTAACCAAGGATTTGATAAGATCAATTTAAAAGCAAGGAAACTGGGAAAAAAAAACATATTACTTAAAATCAGATTTAGTTAAATGTGAAAAAGACATTCGAATTTGATTTCCCCTGTAGATCCTGAATATCTGTTACACTTGCGATTCAAAAATGGAAAAGTATGAGGTAAAATTTCATTTTCTTAACTTTCATGGTAAAACAAACTTGTAATTGAATGTAGAGAAAGGGTGCTTTTGTCGAATTACTTGTTTCTTCGAGATCTGTAGCACTCGATGGCAAACGCTGAAATAGTCAAAGAGAAAGCATTTTCGGGACGTACTTGACACCAAGAAAATCGGCGTATAAAGACAATCGATTTTTACCGAATTTACTGGATTCTGTAGACGAAAAGATTAGTGAAACGCTTAAATTTGTTGAAAAAATTATTGCCATTTTTTTATGACCAGAATATTACATAAGAGGGTTGTTTGAAAAGTATTACAGACGAATTTTCTTTACAGTATTCAACAATAAAAAAACTTTCATGGTAAAACAAACTTGTGATTGAATGTAGAGAAAGGGTGCTTTTGTCGACTTACTTGTTTCTTCGAGATCTGTAGCACTCGATGGCAAACGCTGAAAAATCAAAGAGAAAGCATTTTCGGGACGTACTTGACACCAAGAAAACCGGCGTATGAAGACAATCCATTTTTACCGAATTTACTGGCTTCTGTAGACGAAAAGATTAGTGATACGCTTAAATTTGTTGGAAAAATTATTGCCACTTTCTTATGACCAGAATAATACATTAGAGGGTTGTTTGAATAGTACTATAGACGATTTTTTTTACAGCATTCAACAAAAAAAGCCGTATTGAATAAATAGATACTTGTCACAAAATTAAGACTGGTTTGAACGACCTTTTTGCCGAAAATCCGCTTGTGGTTTTTGTTCAATCAGTATATAATTACCGGTGTACTTACCTTTCCCCGCCAAAACAAAATACGCAACCTGACCAACTATTTTATAAGAATAATTTAAGTATATATAAGGAGTACAGTTAACCTAAATTTATGACAACCTTTTAAATCCTGTAAACCAACGTTTCAAACCACGTCCGATCAGGCTGATCGTTGCAAAGCCCTGCAATCATCGAAAAGAAAACATTTTTGTAATTTACTTAGTACCAACAACACCGGTATATAAAGATAATCAATTTTACCGCGTTAAGTGGCTTCTCTTGGACGAAAAGATGTAATTGTGATAAACCGTTCATTTGTTTGAACAAATATTGTCCATTTCTTTTGACCAGTATAATACACATGAGGGTTGTTCGAAAAGTATGTTAAAATAAATTCTGGTAAAATATTTAACAAAAAAAATCCATATTGAATATATGAATGCTTATGTTTTTAAAACGGAGACTTGTTTGATCGAAATTTTGCCTAGGGATTAGCTGGTCAATTTGTTCTACATGTATACAAAATTCACTATGCTTACTTATTCCCTGCCGAACCAAAATACTCAACTTAACCCACTATTTTGTAAGATCAATTTAAATGGATATAAGAAGTATGCTGTAGCTGAAAATTTTAAAAGCCCTTGAAGCCTGCCAAACAAAATCTGACTTTGTGTCCGATCAGGCTGATTTTTTTATAAATCGCAACACGAATCTTCAGTAGTTGCTATAAGTAGTATATGGCTTAAAACCCCCAAAGAATAAACTATTCCTAAGTTCTAAACTTTTATCAAACTTGCGATAAAAAAATAGGACAAATAATAAATGAATTTTATTTTCTTACCTTTCATTAAGAAACAGAATTGTAATTCTGTGTGGAGTAAGGAAGCTTTTGCCCAAATTCTTGTTTTTTCAAGCACTCGATGGAAAAGCCCTGAATCAAAGAGAAGGTATTTTAGGACGTACTTAAAACTAATAAAACGGCGTATAATGACAACATTTTTCTGTACCAAATTTACTGCCTTTTATAAGAGAAATGGATTTCTGATAATCTTAACATTTGTATCAAGAAATGTTTTAACTTTCTTATAACAGATATAATACATAAAAGGAGTGTTTGAAAAGTATCTTAAAATCACTTTCGATACAGTACAAAATTCAACAAAAAAAATGTCGTATTGAATAAATGACTATTTGTGATAAAGTGGACACTTGTTTGAACGAACTTGTTTTGCCTAAAGATCGGCTGGTCTTTTTGTCTTCAAGTATATAGTATTCATTGTACTTACCTTTTCCCTGTCGAACCAAAATATTCAATCCAACCAATTATTTTTTAAGACATATTTTAGTGCATATAAGGAGTTTTACTGAAACCGAAAAAGATGAAAAGCTCTTTAAGGCTGCCAACTAAATTTTGATTACACGTTCGATTAGGCGTATCCTTTTAGAAAAAAAATCGCTTTCCAATGCAAGTCGAACTTGTGATAAAGAAAAAAGACGAAATGTGAACTGATTTTTGTTTGTTAACTTTCAAAATTAAGCAAAGTTGTAACTGTATGTGAGGTTAGGAAGCTTTGGTCATTTTACTTGTTTCTTCGAGATCTGTACCACTCGATGGCAAACCCCTGAAATAACCAAAAGAAAGCCTTTATGCGACGTATCTAACACTAAAAAAATACATCATTTAAAGACAACCCATTTTTTAACAAGTTCACTGACTCCTTCAGGACGAGAAGGTGTGTCATAATCGTCACATTTTTCTGAATAAATAGAGTAACTTTCTTATTAACGTATAAGTCATAAGAGGGTTGGTCGAAAAGATTCTAAAAATTAATTTTGGTAAGATATTTCACAAACAATTCCGTATTGAATGATTGAAAATTTGTCTTAAAATTTAGATTTGTTTGAATGAATTTTCGCCAACAGATTAGCTAATCATTTTGTTCTACCTAGCTAATCATTTTGTTCTACCTTTATAAATAGTTGCCATACTTACCTCTTCCCTGCCGCAGCAAATTACTCAACCTTACCAACAACTTACATGTAAGATTTATTTAATGCGTATATGAGTATTTTTGAGCTGAGAAGATTGAAAGCTCTGAAATCTGACTGAACATCCGATCAGGCGTGTATTTGTGTAAGTTCGCTACAAAAGACATCAGTAGTAGCTATTAGCAGTATATGGCTAAAAATCCTAAGATATGAACCTCTCCTAAACACCTGTTAAGCTTGTCATAAAAACGTAGGACAAAATATGAAGTGAATTTTATTTTTCTTACATTTAATACTGAATAAAGTTGTAATTGTATGTACAGCAAAGAAGCTTTTGTCCAATATCTTGTTTCTTCGAGATCTGTAGTACTCGATGGCAGTCCCCTGAAATTAAAGATAGCATTGATAGTATTGTGGATAGCATTTTCGGCAAGAACTTAACACCAACAAAACCGGCATGTAAACATCACAATGTTACCTCTGTCTTGGACAGGACGAAAAGATGTGTGTAAAGCTTTACATTTATTTAACAAATTATGCAACATTTTTATTGGCTAATATTATTATATAAGAGGATTGTTCGAAAAGTACCTTGAAACAAATTTTGGTATTGAAAAAAAAAATATATCAAAGCATTTTACTCATATTCAGATTAATTTATATTTGGAATAGGACATTCTATTCGATCTGTAAAAAATCGCGATACAAATATATCACAAAATGTGAATTGCTTGTTAATTTTTCTCCTTTTACAATGAAACATAGTTTTCATTGAATGTACAGTAAGGAAGTTTTTTTTTTTTTTTCAGCAAAATGCCGCATTGAATAATTGAGTATTTGTGTAAAAATTGCAGCTTGTTTCCAGGATATAACATGCACTGTACTCTTCTCTGTCGAACCAAAATATTCCTACCTAACCGAATATAAGTAAGATAAAATGCGGTTTTGTGAGATTGGTATTAAAGCATAATAAATTAATAACGAGTATTCTTCAGCTGAAAAGATGGAAAGCTTTAGAAGCATGCAAACTAAAATCTGACTACACATCAGATAGGCTTATCTTTGTATAAACTTGCTGCAGAGGACATCGGTAGTTGCTATTAGCAGAATATGGCTTTAAACTCAAAGATATGAACCTAGGATAAGTATGCATCAAAAGTAGTTTTCTTATATTTCACACGGAAACGTAGTTTTAGGGGTATAATTATAAGGTAATGAAGTACTAGTTGTCATTTTTTGTGTCTTCGAGATCTGTGGCACCCGATGGTGAAACCTTGAAATAGTCACTAGTGTATAGTAGAAGAGAAGTTTTGTGGTAACCTTTACAAATGCTTGAACGAATACTGCAACATTCTTTTGACGTTATAATACATAAACCGGGAAAAGGCATTTTACTAATATTCGGATAAGCCTGTAAACATGTGGAAAAGAACATTCTATTTAATTTGCCCTTTCCTAAACATCTGTCACATTCGCGATTAAAAATAGGCAAAATATGATTGTTTGATTTCTTACCAAATTCAGTGCCTTGCACAGGACGAGGAGATTTGTGTAAAGCGTTACATTTGTTTGAACAATTATAGCGACATTCTTATGACCAGAATAATACATAAGAGGATTGTTAAAAAAAATCTCTTAAACTGAGATTTGGTGTACTTGTCTTAAAATTGACACTTTCTTAAACGAATTTGTCTTCGTATCAGCTGGTCATTTTATGTTTCCAGTATATAAAATTTACTACACTTACCTCTTCCCCGCCGAATAAAAATATTCAACCTAATTAACTATTTCATTAGATCAATTCCTTTTTGGAAAACCAATTTAAATGCTTATGAAAAGTATTGTTAAGCTGAAAGGATGAAAAGCTCTTGAAGTCTGGACTTGTATTTGTAAAATTTTGCTACACAGGACAGTGCTTGGGCTAACTTATATAGGACGTTCTACCTTTGTATAATCTCGCTACATAAGACAATAGTAGGATTAACTGACATGTGGAAAAGACGTTCTATTGTTATATTATTCTATTCTACTGTGAACATGAAACATTAAAGTTTCATTCCCATTATCAATATCATGAGATTAGATCTAGACCACAATCTCAATAATTATACCGGTATGTACAGTGCTTGGTGGAATAACCTGGTCTTTCATGGCTCATTTTCAATTATACCGATCGAATTCAGGAAATACACAAATAAATGAACTATCACCGTGATATAATTTAAGTGACTAAGTTGAAATGACAAAAATAATATCGTGCTTCAAATGCACACTAACAAGTATCATCCAACGATATTTAGGGTGCCATAAAACTATATCTTATTAAAACCGTTTTTCTTCAATCAAATGCGAATTGTATACAGTATATAAGCCTCATTTTCATTTGTTTCAGTTAAAAGAAATTCGCCATGAAAATGTAAATGCTGTAATCGGTTTCTTTGACGACCCTCAGAGGCCAGCGATTATATCTGACTACTGCATGCGAGGGAGTCTTGAGGTAATAAAAAACATTTGTATTTGTTTTTGTTTTCTCATAAAGTTTCTTCCTGATATTCGAAGTAGGGCGAAAACCCATATTATTTGCTAAATGTCATATTGTATTTCTGTTTCAGGGTAAATTTTCCTTTGTTTAATGGAAGCGAGTCTGTTAGCTAGAACAAAATTAGTATTCTTCACTATTTAAAATAAATTCATTGCCAAGTTTTTATTGCCTATGAGACGTCGATGAGGTTGTTGTTCGCTGGTTCACCTTTAAGTCTGTTATATTTTCGCAACAAGTTGTAGAGACTGTTTATATACCAAAAATTACAAAAAAGAATCAAGCAATGATAAACTGTTCAAAATCCCTGTCGATTATTATGTATGCAGACCTCGTATTTATTTATTTATTTTTATTTTAGAATGAATGTTTGTTTTTCGAAACAGGTTTTTTTAACGAATCAGCATGCCGTACTACACAAATTCCGTAAAGACAAAAATATACAAAATTAATCTGAAAAACATTTGAGTCATGCTCTGTGAAAAGAGGGTTTAAAACATCTGTAAAAAGTATCGACTCATGCTAGCCTGTGCATACGCGCAGGCTAGCATAGGTCGATTTTCTTATTCTATTTGTAAATTTTCTTCATGTCTAATTCTATTTTCCTCACGCTTCAGGCGGTTGTTAGACAAAATGGATTTTAATAGATCCATAATAATTATATGATGGCTTGCCTGGTATAAAGCATCGTGCAGATCAGCATTAAACCCTTTTTGCAAGAATGCCGTTACTTTTTTTCTCTCGAAAGACAAAACGATATTACTGCAAGTCAACTTTGTCTCTCTCCACTCCTTCACTCCTTGAACATATGTGCACCAGAAGACTTTGTCCGTATGAAATATTGATGAACAGATTAATTCAAGTGTAATACTTGATCAAATATAATGTTTTGTTGCAAAAGTGGAAATTGCTTGTTACTTTCAGTTTCTACTTGTGTCACAATTTCTTCCAAATGGTGTCCCGAACTGTGCAAAAAAGTCTTAACCCTTTGACTGCTTAGCGCGACTCACTGACCTTTTGCGTACAGTGTAGATCAAGATCAGACTGCACAGAACGTGCAGTCTGATCTTAGATGTACACTGTCCGATAAGGAGATATATTTCTCAAAAACATAAGTTTGAAATAGCTCTATTCGGATTTTTTACTATCGGCTTGAAAGTTTCTTTCAAGTTATTTAGCAGGATAAGGGTTAATCGGGAGGCAATGTGTTTTATGAACTATGAAAAGGGTAAATGTGACAAAGTTATGCCAAAGTGTCAAACTAGTCTAGACGTCTAATTGTAAATTCTGTTAACCTTGTGAGTTATGCCAGTGTCCATGCACCGGAAATTTCCTTCAATTTAATAATGCTGTTGAAATCTGTGCGAGACTTGCATACTGATTAGAAAATTCTTGTTCACCGTCTCGAAGTCTTCCGTTGATTATCTTTGCATTATGCATCTCTCTCTCTCTCCCCTATACACACAGATTGTTCTTTAAAATGCAAGAAGATTTTAATTATCTCTGGTGTATTGGTGTTTGGACCCAATGAGAGACAGTGCGAATCATTTTATGTAACACACTCATCCCTCAAAAGCAGATAAGATTGCCTGTACCGACATATCTCTTTGTTATTCAACGTCGGCAAGTTCTAATTGACTAAAATTAGATGCTCCTTATAAGACATCTATGTAACAAAAATTATTCGTTCTGTGAAACCTGTGTAAGCCACTACATATGTTTGGCAGCTCGCTGTCGAAACAACCACCATGCAAGTCGTTTTATGATTATAGATTCATAAAATCCATTTTATATAACCACCAATAATGAGGTATACTGTTCCTTTGAAAGGCAGAAAAACTGACAACAGCAAAAGGTTTCGACCCATGTCAGCCTGCGCGGACAGCGCAGGCTGATTTTGGTCGATACTTTTTGCAGATGCATTAAGCCTCTTTTTCACGAAGTATGGCTCAGTTTAAATGACCAGTGTTCATATGAGGCTAGATTTGTGTATTCCGACAGGTGGCAGCTCAAGAGACATTTAACAGTAACTTACTTTAGAGACATCGAACACCTTTACAAATGATGCAGAAATAATGAGTTTAGTTCCATCGACCATAATTTCATTTCTTGATTAAATGTTACATCATTACCAATATATCCGATTATAACATCAAAGAGGCCATGCATTAAAGACATTAAATTAACTCTTTCATTGCCAGTGGTGACTTGAATAGGTTTTGTGGAAGGCGTAGATCAAGATCAGACTGCGCATAACGTGCAGTCTGATCTTGGATCTTTACCTTCAGCTACCTGATGCTAGATTGCCACCAAAATCAGATTGAAATGCAGTGGAAGTTTACTTTTGGGCTTCGGTAAAACTGAATTTTGATAGTTTGCAGTGAAAGAGTTGGGGGCTTTAACCTTTTACCACACAATCCCGGCTTTAAACAGACCTAAGAAAAAAAAAGGCTTTTGAAAACATGCTGGGACAAAGAGAAAGTTCTGGTCATCAGCATTTTCTCCTTCTCCCACCATGTTTTCCATACTTTCATTGACAAAAGCCATTATTTGACTCATATTTAATTTGTCGTCTGCAAATGCCTTCGTTTTGGAAAATTCAAAAATCTGTCGTTTGGTTAAAAGTTAAAATCTTTAAGTCATTACCGCCTGCAACAAATTTGCAGCAGACGACCCTTTTTTAGTAGACCAGTTATAAAATGACTGAACGAAACAGGAATTATGTTATAATAGAGTATGGAAAAAAATCAACAAAAAAAATTGTGGAAAAGGGTGCAATTCGTACATGTCATTTCTTCTCAGTCCACTGTATTTCCTCTCTCCTTTACTCTCAATTATTTTCAACAGAATTCTTCTTCATGGTCATTAAAACGTAGGATTATGTGGTAAAGGGTTGGCAAAGGCAAATTCTTTTGGTGCCCACGACAGTTTTCAGCAAAACAAATTTGCTTTTACGGAAAGTTTACTTCAACATCAGACTGCTCAAAGTCATAACGTGAAATCTTATCTAGGACCTACAACCTTCTATATTTTTATTGACCCTGTCCACATGTCACGTATCCTTTTCACTTACTTGGAGTTCTGAAGGTCAATCCATAGACTGTTGAACGCGACTCGATAGAGTCTTTCAGACTTTGTAGATCAAGACCAAACCGCACATTCTTGGATACAGTCCGAAACACCGAGATCTTTCCAGCGAAAAGAACTGCGAAGAAAAGATTTTTTTTTCCCACAATTAGGTGGAACTGCCTGTTCTATTCATTTATTTTCATTACTTATTTGCAGTTTATGGGTTAATAGGGGTTCAGCTTTTTTATTTCTTTCCTTTTCTTAAGCCACCAGAAACTGATTTAATTAATTGATTTCTTTCAGGATGTATTACAGAATCACGATATCAAATTGGATTGGGATTTCAAGGTTTCACTTCTAACCGACCTCATCCGTGTAAGTTTCAATATTTTGACCTTTCGAGGAACTTTTAATCGGGTTTTATCTCCTTTCACAAAAAATCAGTAATTGCTTGGACTTTCCCAATGCATGACAAATCTTAACCATGCTTGTAGCCAGGTGTAAGCATGGGAGGGCGGGTTTCAGCATCACGCCTTCATAGGTATACAAAGTCCCCCTTTCGTGCTCTCTATACGCCAATGTTCGTCACTCGGCCCATGCCTTCGGAATTGTCTTCATTTTTACATGTTGGACCACAGCACTTTTGACACTTTTTCCATTTCGCAAAGTTGTCAAATAAAACGCGTATATTTTAATGCAAAATATATGTAGTCCAACTCCGGGTTTCTGAACTTGAACTGATTTTATTGGTTAATATACCCATGCTAGCTACGGCATATCTGTAAACCTCTAATGATAACATATGATACAGCGGTTTATTCCCATATCGTCTACTTCCCATTTTGTGTACTGTATTTCATTCGCATTTCGTCTACTCCAAAATTTTACTCAGTTCCCATTTCGTCTACAGTTGTAATAAAGTTAGCATCAAAGCTATTATGCTTTGAATCCTTTAATTAAGAGCCCCCTTGTCAAGATCACAGGAGACCCCTATATATAGATTGTATTCAGGTTTTTCACACTTATGAAAAAAGTTCTTTCTTTGTGTAATCTTATTTAATTTAAATTTCAAATGATCTGATGTCTATCTTTTAAATGTTT
The DNA here is from genome assembly GCA_946811185.2 of Hippopus hippopus. Taxonomy (NCBI): domain Eukaryota; kingdom Metazoa; phylum Mollusca; class Bivalvia; order Cardiida; family Cardiidae; genus Hippopus; species Hippopus hippopus. The sequence goes on from OX328110.1 coordinate 36,490,269, forward strand.
ACATAAATATCAAAAATCCACTTAATGTAGGAGTATTATTTTATGTTAAATGAATTATATCGAATATTGTTTGCGAATTGAAAAAATTGTCCATTAGTAAATTAAAGTCACAAAAGTAGTAATAATTAAATTATTGCATTTAATTTTAAATTTTACCGAAAAATCTTGCTTTATGTTAAGAAATGGGAAAGGGTGTAAAATAAATGCGGCAGAAGTAGTAGCTGAAATGGGAGTAGACGAAATGGGAAGTGGACAAAATGGATGTAAAATTGGGAGTAGACGAAATGGGAACAATTGCAGAAATAGTAGACGAAATGGGAGTAGACGAAATGGGAAGTAGACGAAATGGGAAGTTACCGATACAGCTTGCATACATTTAGAAGTTGTATTTCGTGGTTATATAAATGAGTCATTTTCTGGCAAAAAGAGGCTTAAAGCACCTCCATGATGCATCAAACCAATCAAGTCATCTTATTATTATGGATCCATAATAATTATAGATCCATAAAATCCATTTCGTCTAACAACCGGCTGAATTATGTGGAATAATATTTCTTGTACACGCAGAAAATTTACCAAAAGCAAAAAGTTTCGAATCAGGTCAGTTGCGCGGAATGCGCAGGCTGACCTGGGTCGATGCTTGTCACAGATGCATTTAGCCCCTTTTTCACAGAGCATGTCTCAAGGGTAAATATTGAAATACCATGTTCTGAGACAGACAAAAAAGACAATGCCACATAGGAATTCTTCATGATCATAATTTCTTGAAAATTCATCCTCCTCAATGGAATTATTTTTTGTCATATTTGAAAACGGCTGAGAGGCCTTTTCAAGCATGTCAGTTTAGGTTTTTCAGCTTTGTTATGTACATAGGAGGAAAACAACACTGGGGGTTTAAAAGAAAAAGTGGATTTTTCACGTTTTTTTACCGAATCTGGAAAAAGTTATCGCGACTTTAACCAAATTTGGAAAAGATAATCGTGTCTTTAATCAAATTTAAAATACGTTTATGTTGTAATTAAGACATTTACAATTTAATCAGTCACCCCCAGAGACACAAGTCTTAAACCCTTGCAATACACATTTTAAAAAAAAACCTAGGAAAGGGGCTGCTACGTGCTGCAAGCAGTTGCTCCTCTTGTCATTTCTTGGCATACAAAAAGACATCATTTCTGTCAGACATTTCTCCTTTTGTGTCATTTATAGTAGGTTGGTCAAAAAAACACCTTGTACATTGATAAGTTAAGAAATTCGATTCAATGCATCTAATTACTCGGAATTGAGAAAACGTGTATTCCCTAAATTGTTCTTGGCTACGCCACCACGAGACAGTCGGAATTCAGTTAACCATTTGTGTACTAAATGGATTAACTCTTAACCAGAGGAAGAAAGTTTAGACTTGCCGAGGTTTAAGCATTTGTAGACGACAAATCGACTGCATATGCGGCTAAAAGAAATGAAATTTGTGTTTGAAACTTGAAAAAACATTATTGGAAAATGAGAAAATACTTACCAGTATTTTCTCATTTTCCAACGATGTTTTCAAATGCCCATTTACCTCAGAGTAAATGGTGAATGTCAGATGAGTGGTAAACCCTTTTCATGCCCGATAAAAAAAATCCAGATTTTTGGAATTTTTTTTTCCAAGCTTGTGCCAAAGCAAATGAAAATAGTTTTAGTCATTTTCTATACTCAGGTAGCGGACGGTGTACATCCAATATCAGACTGCACGATCTGTACAGTCTGGTCTTGATTTTCTTTGCCCACTAAACTGCTTGGGTCATCTGTGCACAGGAAGGATAACACGAAGGTTCAGAGACAGTAAAAGACACAACAACTCAATTTCAACGAAAAAGAAAAAAAATCCCCTCAAATGCGTCTTTGGAATAGCACTATTCTTGAGCTGTATTATGAATAAGAAAACAAGATATATCATAATCTTAAAACTTTCAGGGTATTCGATACCTACACAATAGTACTCTACGGTGCCATGGTAACTTGAAGTCTAGAAATTGTGTGATAGACAGTCGTTGGGTCCTCAAGGTCACAGATTTCGGCATTGCCGGTCTTCATGAGGCATCCAAGGTCACTCCGGTGTTTACAGACAAAGGTGAGTCAAGGCTAAACAGGTGTTCACCGATATGACCTGCAACACACGAAAAGGGGCATTCGGACATTTGCGTAAAGTGTCGTCTCGGATCAGCCTGCGCAGTCCGCGCAGGCTAATCCGAGACGGCACTTTACGACTAAATTAGAATTTGTCCAACAGTAGACTTGCGCAAAACAGAAAATTAGATAAAAACGGAAAGTGTCGTTTCGGATTAGCCTGCGCGGAGTGCGCAGGCTGATCCGAGACGACACTTTACGCAAATGTGCGAGTGCCTCTTTTCGCGTGTTGCAGGCCATATAGGTGAATAAAGGTCCCGTCAGCCAGAATGTTGCCAGACCTGGTGACTCAGGCGGTAGGGTGTAAGGCTTGAAACCTCGGGGCGTTCTTTTGACTCTCAGCTCGGCAAAATTTTGTGCGAGAACTAATGATAGCCATTGCGACAGAATTCGTTCTTCTCTCAGCGCTGAAGATCGTTTCGAAGCCAGTGGCTTGGAATTAATATCGTGAAAGGTATTGGTGAAAGAAATTAAGAGAAAGCATGGATAAGTGCACTGGTTGTCGAAACATAACTGAAACGATATTGAAAGCGGGATCACCAAACAAAAAAGACGAAGAGCAGACCTGATATTAGCCTGTGGTGTTACGGCTTAATTGTACTTGTTTTTTTTTTTACTATTTATTTGGAACCGTTTGTAATTCCATTTTTTTTTTTTTCTTCTTCTTCTTCTTCTTCTTCTTCTTCTTCTCCTTCTTCTTCTTCTAAAAAGTTCAGTCTAACAAAAGGAAAAAACTCTCGGGATGCTAAATGAAAATATTTTCCTCCAATACGAGACCAAAAAAAAGCAGAGAGTCTACAAATTGGCGCCGAAAATTAAATAAGTAGACAGAGGGGTGTGATTTCCTTTATTGAGGCAGAATCTTCTTGTAACAAGATACAATGAGAAATGGTGTGTATATCTTATTTCTCTTGATGGAAAAAACTGCTCTCTTCTGACAGGAATGTTGGAGTGAGTTTATTGATTTTTATAACTGGAACTACTTAATGTGGCGTATGGATATTGTTGAACCATGGTCTGGCAACAGGTGCAATGTATTTCCGTTATGCATTATACCAAGAGAGTTATCGCACTATTATGTGTCAATAAAATCCATTTTGTATAACAACCGGCTCAATCATGAGGTACACTGGTCCTTTGACATGCAGAAAATTTACCAAAAGCAAAAAAGTTTCGACAAAGGTAAGCCTGCGCGGACTGCGCAGGCTGACCAGTGTCGATACTTTTTGCAGATGCATAAAGCTCCCCCCCCCCTTTTCACAGAGCATGGTTCTATTATTTCTAGAGGGTGCTAACATGTTCCAAATGACTGAATGTCTTAATCACCGGCTTGTTGGTTGGGTTGGTTGGTTGGGCGGGTTCGTGGTTTGGTTGGGTGGGTGGTTAGTTAGGTGGTTGGTTAGGTGGTAAGTTGGTTGGTTGGTTGGTTGGTTGGTTGGGTGGGTGGGTGATTGATTTGTTAATTGGTGTGTTGGTTGGTCTGTCGGTCTGTCGGTTGGTCGGTTTGATAGTTGGTTGGTTGTCTGATTTGCTGGCTGGATGGCTGGCTGACCGACCGACCGACCGACCGACCAAGCGACCGACAGATCGATCGATCGATCGATTGATTGATTAATTGGTTGATTAATTGTAAAGCCGGCCGGCGGGCCGATCAGAGAGCGATAGGGATCGACTTAACTATCCAGCATCAGTTTCATACGACAGATTGTTTGATATTCTTTTCACGTAATTATCTGTATCACAAAGTGCGCCAAAGACATTTCTTTTTGTGTTGACTGTATTGATTCTTATGACAAATGAGATTCCAACGGAAGACCCAAGTTTGGCAATTTATGTTCAATATCCACTGGGCTCAATTTGCTCTGAAACATGGAATATTAAAACAGAATCATTGCATTACACGGAAAATTCGTCCACGCGTTTTCTTATATTTCCCAATGGTATAACACTGGCATTTCACATAGTTTCCTCATTTGTCTTTAGCATGATGGCGGAATTTATGCAGACATTGAACTCTTAACGCTTTTCCACACAATCCCAAACTTTTAACCATCCTGACCAAGAAAGCTTTTGAAAACATGGGAAAAAGGAGGAACTGCTGGTTACCAGCGTTTTCTATTTTTCCCACAATGATTTCTTGTCTTTCACATCCAAATTCCATCAGTTGAGCCATATTTAATTTGTCGTCTGGAACTGCTTTCAATTTGGACCAGTCAAAAAGGTTTGTTGTTTGGTAAAGAGTTCATCTTTAAATCTTTCAGCGCTTATAAATAGACTCGACCTCTTTCGACGGCTCTAAATACAATCCATTGAAACTTACAAAGATTTTGATTGTATAGGCTTGACTTAACAAGCGGACGGTATAGATCAAAGATCAGACTGCACGTTCTGTGCAGTCTGATCTTGATCTATGCCGTCCGCAAAAGTCACTGTTTTCGCCTTTGGCGCCGAAAGGGTTAACTTATTTCATTACATAATGTTTATCAACGAACCGAAACCTTGTATGTCATGCTCTGTGAAAAGGCGGCTTAATGCATCTGGGAAAAATAGTGTCGACTCAGGTCAGCCTGCGTAGTCTACGTCGGACATTTTTTTCTATTGGTCGATTTTCTGCATGTCAAACGACCAGTTTACCTTATGATTCACTTTACTGTTAGACTATGGAATTTGTGAATCCATAATTACATGATGACCTGGTAACATACATAAACCTCCTTTTGCTAGATTATGGCTTATATCGTTCATGGAATGGTATGGAAACAAGGAGAGAAAGGAATAACAGATTGTGAAAAGTAGCAAGTGCTTATTTACTGCCATTGCTTTCTTATCTATAGTGTTTTAATGAGGAGTTCTACAAAGTCTTATGTGTATGTAGAAAACGGTTGGGATGTTAAGAACAACCTAACATAATTTTACGCGTAGTGTAGATCAAGATCACACTACACAGGACGTGCTGTCTGGTCTTTGAACAAAATTATCTGATCAATACCAGCGTAAACTGTCTTGAGATTGATTAAATCTGCCAGCGCCAAGTATGATGATCTCGACTTCTTTCAACAGTGTAGAATACAATCCACCACTTAAAACTGAAAAAGAAAACTATCTTTAAAAGCTTGACTGAAAAAAGCGGACGATATAGATCCAAGATCAGACAGCACATTCTGTGCAGTCTGATCTTGATCTATGTCGTCCGCAACAGCCTCTACTTTTCGCCCATGACGCTTAAAAGATTGATATTACGTTTAATAAAAACGGAAAATCATTAAAAAAGAAAGGCGCTATCGGGTAATGGATATGCAATCTCTGCACACTTCAATTTCCATTCTCGGTAAATTTGTTTTAATGGCCGCGTTTTCAGCATGAATAGCAACGCTTTTAACTCTTTCCATACCATAGACGACACCAAGCGCTTTTGTGGACAGTATAGATCAAGATCAGACTGCACAGAACGCTCAGTCTGATCTTTGATCTACACTGTCCATTGCTTTATTCTAGATTATGAATGAACTGTCTCTTGATCTTGTAGCAGAACTGTATTTGTAGCTATTGAGAAAATGCAATTTATTTATTCAGTAGTGAATGAGTTCAAAGCACCGTGAATATTAACTTTTAAAAGCCCTGGAACCGACCTCACTCTTTACCAAACGACAATATCTTAGACTCGTCCAAATTTATAGCATTGGCAGACGACAAATTAAATAATGATCCAGTGGAAAGATTTGTCTTTGATAATATAGGAGACATTGTGGGAAAAGGAGAAAATGCTTGTGCCTGCATTTCCTCCTTTTCTCACATTTTTTTCTTTCCAAAAGGCTTCTTCCTCATGGTCGTTAAAACCGCAGAAATGTGTGGTAAATAGTTAAGTTGGTTTTGCGAAGAGTGTAGATCAAAATCAGACTGCAAGGCTATGCAGTCTGATCTTTTATCTACACTGTCCGATACATTGGTACATATTCTGGCCAAAACAATGGTAGGACTGCAATATTTCGGCTCTTTTACCCTTAGTGAAGCCAATCCCAGTAGAGCAGTCGTTTGCATACAGGACTTGAGACCAGGGAGTCGCTGGATCGAATCCCCAGCTCTGCGATTTTCTTTCCGATGATTGATAATAGTCATTGCGATAGGATTCATTCCTTTCTCATCGCTGATCACTGTCTCAACGGTGGTTATGTGCTAAAGCAGTCCGCGGTTTGGGAAGAATATTGTGCGAAGAAATGGTAAAAGAAACTCCAGAAAAGCATGTAGTGCACTGGCCGCCGCGAAGTAACTTATATAATGTTGAAATCAGTGTTAAACACCTTACTAATCAAATCATATCCCTAATTGAAAAGGTCCCTTTTAATTGATTCATTACGCCAAGGGATACCTTTTATCATGCTTAGTGCAAGACAAGAGACTTTTGCAGACAGTGTAGATCAAAATCAGACTGCACAGAACATGCAGTCTGCTCATTGACCTTCACTTTCTGATATTTAGAGACATCTTCTGATCCAACAAGCCTGGAAATAACTACAAGTATGTTTGATCAATTTCTAATGACTGCTATAATCCATTCTCGGCAAATTTGTATTAAGAACCAGCTTTTGAGGGTAATATCTGCTACATGAATTATTCTCTTAGCATTCGAAGGCAAAATGCAAAATTTGGAGTCCTTTTTAGGACAGTATAGATCAAGATCAGACTGCACAGAACGTGCAGTCTGATCTTGATCTATTCTATCCAGTAGTACAGATATTCTTGTCTGAATATCCTAGAAATCGCTACAAATGGTACTGTCGACAAGATATGTTTCTTTTACTTAACCCTTTACCATACAACACCAAGTTTTAACGACCTCAAGAAAGAGGGCCTTTGAAAAAACACTGTAGGAAAAGGAGAAAATGCTGGTAACCAGCATTTTCTCCTTTACCCACAATGTTTTTTACCCTATCAAGACAAATCCAGTCATTTGAGCCACATCTAAATCGTCGTCTGCAAATGCTTTCAATTTGGACAAGTCTACATTTTTGTTGTGTGATGAAGAGTTACTAGTAATTGTCTTAGAGGTGATATCGATAAATTAGAAAATTTCTGTATTATTAGAGTCATTAACTTCAGCATGATTTATAAGGACTATATTAATTTATTGTTTATGCGTGGTTTCTCTCTCCTGAATGCACTAATGCAACTGTGCGTTTCACCTCATAGAATGACATCAGAAATTTCGTCGTATGGGGCGTAGATGAAGGTCAGGCTTCCCAAAATGTTCAGTCTGGTCTTGGAACTATACCGTCCATACCTATATTTTTAATGATGATCGAAAAATATCTACTATTTTAGCTCACCTGATTACAAAGTGCCAAAGGTGAGCTTTTGTGATCGTGCCATGTACCCGTCGTATGTCGTCCAGGCGTCAACGATTACCTTGTGTGCACTCTAGAGGCCACAGTTTCAACCCGATTTTCGTGAAAGTTAAAACTGGTCAGAATATATGCCTTGACAATATACCTGACTAGTTCGAAATTGGATCATAACGGGTCAAAAAGTAAGTCACTGGGACAAATCTTAGAAACACCTTGTGCGCAGTCTAGAGGCCATATTTTCAGTCCAACTCTCATGAAAATTGATCAGAATGTCTGTCTTGCTGATATCTCGGACACTTGTGAAAACTGGAAAAACCATATTTGCACTCTAGAGGCCACACTTAATTATGCACTCTGAGTATATCTAATATGTGTTTTACATCATCACAACCAGGATCTCCCTAACTTTTTCACTCCTAGATGCATTTTACTCAGGTGAACGCTTTATGGTCAATGGCCCTTTTGTTTTAAAACATATGGGGTCAGGATGCCGGTGGATTTATTTTCGGCGGCAAAAATACTGCTAATATTTCGTAAACTCCAAAACAACATACAAATACAAATTAACTTTTACTGCGTTGAAAGTATATCTTATAAAAACCTGGCTGTCCGAACCGAGAATTAAGTTCCTACAGGGCCGCAGTCGGTATGGTGCGGCCTTTTATGGCTGCCGCCGAATGCCCTAAGTGCCGAGCACGAGTGGGACAGCGTACGCAATGACGATTCGGGGACCTCTCCTGTGCAAAACGAATTCAAACCGTCTATAAAATGATTCATTTTGAGACCTATAAGGAAAGACGAAAAGAGAGCATAACTATATATGATCTTCTGTTCTACACTATAACGCTAGCCATTTATGAGGCTGGAAGTGCGTTGGCATAAACATGACGTAACCGCCAATGATGGCCTTGTTCTGTGCAAAGTGATCATGACGTGCATTTCCGCCAAGGCTTATGTGACTTCTAGATGCATAGAGTCACACGATAGTCGTTTCTCTACTTATTTAAGGTCAGTTCACTGCTGACGGTCGATTGTCTTGGCGTTACGTCAACTTATGATAAGGCTTGCAATGCGTTTTTAATCGCTCTTCTGTTGATATACCGCAGACCATCAATAAACAGTAAATGATTGATTATTTGTAGAACGGACTGACATTTTTGCTGATAAAATTTATACCTTTGAGCATTTGACTGTTTACCATACAGGTGAACCTGCAATTGTACAGGCTTTTTTTTTTTGGCGTAGCTGAAAGTGCTGGCTTTTGACCTATTTTGTAGTACTGATAACATATGAATACATAGGAATTTGTGATTGATTAAAAATGTAGATATGTTTATTCTAAGGGCCCCTGTGGTAAAAAATGTGGACATGTTTATTCTAACGGCCCCTACCTATTTGCTGGCAAATTAACGCCTTTTTCTTGTTCGACATACTAAAACTATCATAAATTTCACCAAAGACAGACAATTGAAGAAAATAGAAAAAAAAATAGATTGGGGAATGTCGTTGTTGCTGTTGTTTGTTTGGTTTGGTTTTTCAGTGTATTGAAAATTTTGTTTGGAAAACGGGTTATCGTTTTTAACACGCAATTACTACTTTTCTCACAGTATTTTTATGAGTTGTACATACTGAAGGGTCGTCTGAAGAGTATGGAACTTAAAATTCGGTAACGTTGGGAAATTATATAAATTAAAAGTGAAACAAAGAAAACATGTAGAAGGATAAAAAAAAAAAAGAACTCCTTTCTTTAAAAACTTTGAGGGAAAACAGTATTTTCCTCACTGCTTTTAGAGACTGAAATGCATTACAGCAGGTAAGGTATTGTACATGTATGCAGGTCTCTCTCTCTCTCTCTCTCTCTCTCTCTCTCTGTCTGTCTGTCTCTCTCTCTCTCTCTCTCTCCCCTTGTGACTGCAGTGCATGAAAGACAAAACTCAATTAAAATACTGTAATGGTGAATGATCAATACCTATGCTTGCATCAAGTTTAATAATTGCGTGGTATAAGTTTTCCGCCTTGATGGACCATTTATCTGAATTCAATTTCTAAATGTCAGTCACCCTTCACTCTTTATCAGACAACAGAATTTCACATTTGTCCAAACTGAAAACGTATGCAGATTACAATTTCAATATTGTTCAAACAATAGGCATCGTCTGTAAAAAGGATAGAGAACATTGTTGAAAAAGGAGAAAATACTGGTTGCTAGCATTTTCTCCATTTCTCATAATGTTTTCAAAGGGCTTCATCATAAAGGTTGTTGAAACCAGAGCTTGCTTGGTAAATGGTTAACCCTTTACCGCACAATGCCGACTCTTAACAAACCTGGGAAAGAAACCTTTTGAAAACAATGTGGGAAAAGGAGAAAATGCTGGTAACCAGCATTTTCTCCTTTTCCCACATTGTTTTCTACCCTATCAAAGAAAGATTGCACCATTTGAGCCACATTGAAATTGTCATCTTCAAATGCTTTCAAATTTGGACAAGGCTAAAATTTTGTCGTCTGGTAAATGGTTAAATGTCTGAGCTAACTATCTTGAGTGATTTTATGGTACCTTGATTTATGAATTTGTAGTTAGAATGCACTTCTGCAAGCTTTCACTTTTAAAGGAGCCTATTTCAATTTCTGTGCCATAAATCAATTGATTGAATGGTGTTGTATGCATCTTTCAACATTATTTCAGTCATATCATGGTGACAGCTCACATATTCATGTTTTCCTGTGTTTAACCAGTACTAGGCTAGGGCTCTGAAGTGTATTTCCCAAGGACACTCCTACGAAAGCCCCAGTGGATCCAGTGTGGTTCGAACCTGGGGCCTCCAGGTTACAAGTCCTACACTTTACCACTGAGCCTGTTAAACACTGATAAACACTACAAAACACATTAGTTATTCAACTCTGTCTATGAAAGTATACTCCTCACAAAAAGTTAAGCAACAATGAATTACCGCTGCACCAAAATTTTATTATTACACATGTAGACAATTTCATCGTATAAATGTAATGAGTATTGAATTAAAAACCAGTCAAAGCAATTCTGTACTTCTGTCAGATAATGTTTCTCACTTTCAGGCTTTTGAAGTAAGGCACTGTCTAAATCCACATGCAGAAAAGTAGTATACTACCCAGATGTTTTAAAATTCGGTCAATCTGCAACTGGGACACAGTCAGTACACGGTATGGCCACCATTAGCACAAACATAAGCTTGAACTCTTCTGGGTATTGACCAGATCAAGCCCTCCAGCTGTTGTTGTAGAATATCCTGCCATTCCTGACTCAAAAGTTGCTCAAGGTGTTGGAGGTTCTGAGGCCTCACATTTCCATCATTGACACGCCTACCGAGAATGTCCCACGCATGCTGAATCGGACTGAGATCTGGAGATCTTGCTGGCCACTCAAATTGCCCAGAAGAGTTCAAGCTTGTATTCGTGCTAATGGTGGTTATACTGTGTATGACTGTTGCAGATTGAACAAATTTTAGAGATCTTAAAACATCTGGGTAGAGTACCACTTTTTTGCATGTGGATTTAGACAGTGTCTCACTTCAAAAGCCTGAAAGTGGAGAACATTATCTGATAGAAGCACAGAATTGCTTGGACTGGTTTGTAACTCAATTCCCATTAAATTTATAGAATGAAATTGTCTTTATGTGTAATAATAAAATTCTGGTGCAGTGGTAATTTATTGTTGCTTAACTTTTTGTGAGGAGTACATAAAGCAACTAAATTGTTACATTCCATAAAAAGGTAAAATTTTGGCGATTAACCCTTTTTCACATAATTCCATGTTCCCTGAAAAGGACAGTTTTTGAAAACATTGTGGGAAAAGGAGAAAATGCTGGTTGCCAGCATTTTCTCCTTTTCCCACAATGTTTTCTAACGTTTCAAAAACAAATTCCATTAATTTTGCCACATTTATTTTTCTGGAGAAGAGTTGAATAACTGGATGGTTGTGTTGCAGTTAGTAACTGTGTCCATCTTTAATTGACATAACCGTGCTTATGAAAATACCATCTCACATCATTGAATTGCGCTATTGATCTAGTGTTTTTTCCACAGGCCTTTACAAAATACTGGTGCAAAATCTAGAAATACTTTTACAAGTACCATTTTAAAAAAAGCAAACTGTTTTCCTTACCATTGTAATTCTTATTTATTTATGGTTTGCCAGCTAATGTCTTACTAAATTCACTGACGAAAAATTTTAGAAGTTTGGTTAAATCATACAATAATGCTGATAATCACTGTTTTCTACCATTCTACCATTTCAAAAAACAAATGACAGTTTTAAACCAATGTCTAAATTATTGCCTACAAGTTACAAGTGCTTTTGATTTGGATGAGTACAATTTTTGTTGTCTAGTAGAGGGTTAACTTTGTACCAAAATTAATGACAAAATATTATACCAGCCCAAATTGAAAGCTGTTTCAGACGATAAGTAATGTGGCTCAAATGATGAAGTTGATCTCCAAAAGGATAAAAAACATTGAGGGAAAAGAAGAAAATGCTGGTAGGTAGCATTTTAGCCTATTCACACATGTTTTTAAATGCCTATTTTGTAGGGTCATTAAAACACAGGATTGTGTGTTGAAGGGTTAAAGCAGGTTTTTTAAGCAGGGACATTTTTCTTGTCATTGGTGTTTTGTTTTGTTTCTATGTTTGTCAAACTTATGCAGTCAGTAACATGCATATTTTCACATCAAACATGACAAATGAGAGCAGATAGTATGGTTGTCAGAAAACCACTGTGATTTATAACATTTCAGGATGGTATTCATGAGTGTAACAAACCCATTATTGCTTTTACATGTAGTTGGAAAGCTCTTTTAGAATTAAATGATTGAGCCATGCTCTAGCAAAAGGGTGTTTAATGCATCTCCATGATGCATTTTACTGAGCAACTCATGACATAATTATGGATCTGTAAAATTCATTTTGTCTACCATTACAATCAAATGAATTATGACAAAAACGACATGCAGACAACAATTTGAAGGTGGCCCGAATAATTAAGTTTGTTTTTATAGGATAGAAAACATTGTGGAAAAAAGAGAAAATGCTGGTTACTAGCATTCTCTTTTCCCACAATATTTTTAAAATGCTTTCTTACTAAGGGTCGCTAAAAGTTTGGATTGTGCAGTGAAAGGTTAACTTCACATGAAGCAGTGCAGATCAAACTAAACTTTCTGTGCAGTTTGACTTTCATTGACAACAAAATATGTTCAGCAAAAATAGTTAGGCCAAATCAGTGCGTATCTCTCCGAGTGACAATGTCTTTCAAATGTTTTTCTTAGTCTTTTATTGTATTCCATTTCTTTACATTCTGACTTGAACAAATCTCTTGGGGAACGGATAAAGACCAGCATGACAAGAAAAACCTACGGCCAATAATATCGTTCCCAGTGCAAAAACTTAGCCCTTTGCCAGAGCACAAAGTGTAGCATTTGTCCAAAATGAAAGCATAAGCTGACAACAAATTCATTGTGGTGTAAATAATTGGATTTGGCTTGATAGAGTAGAAAACATTTTGGGAAAAGGGAGAAAATACTGGTTACAAGCATTTTCTCCTTGTCCCACAATGTTTTCAAAAGAACTTTTCCTCATGGTCTTTAACCCTTTACCAAACAAACCCAACGACTCTGAGGAAGATGCCTCATGAAAACATTGTGGGTAAAGGAGAAAATGCTGGGCACCAGCATTTTTTCCTTTTCCCTCAGTGTTTTCTTCTGTATCACAGACAAATTCCATCATTTTAATTGTCGTCTGCAACTGCTTTCAATTTGGACATGTCTAAAATTTTGTCGTCTGGTAAAGAGTTAAGACACAGGATTATTTTGTAAAGGGTTAAATCTCTTGTCACATGATTTAGACTGTAACAATTGGCAAAGAATATTATTATTCACACGACGAGAATCGGAGAGAAAATTTGTGACCCCCGTCTTATTTGTTATTGACGATGTAGAATCCTGTTGCTTGATAAATAACTGTAGATGCCAGAGTGTGGGGGAAGAACTATTGATTTTACAACTGCTTCTGTTTTCTGTAGTAGCTATATATATATATATATATGTGTGTGTGTGTGTGTGTGTGTGTGTGTGTGTGAGACATGCTCTGTGAAAAGGGGGCTTAATGCATTTGCAAAAAGTATCAAAAGGTCAAAACTTTTTGCTGCTTGCAAATTTTCTGCATGTCAAAGGAACATTCTACCTTCAGATTCAGTCGACTGTTAGAGAAAAATTGATTTTATGGATCCATTACAGTAAAATTTCTTGATATGTATAATGCATCTCAGAGATGCATTAAACCCCCTTTTGCCAGGGCATGGTCGATATAAATGTGACCTTCTTACCAAACTGTTCCCATCTTTCTATGACCATGTGGAAACAGGCCGATGGAAAGATTTAAGAAAAGTTGAAAATGCTTGTTTATCAATATTCAAGTTTTCTCTTATTTTGTTTGTTTAATTCAACAAATAATGACATAAAAGCAATATCTATCTTATTTACTGCCAATACTCTTCATGTGGGCAAGTCAAAAGATTTAAGATCCGATCATGAGAAGCTTGTCAACGGTAAGGTATGCTTGATGCTGTGATATGTCTGAGCACTAATCTATTTGTCATCTGCAAATGCTGGCATTTTGGAAAAGTCTAAAATTTTGTCAATTGGCAAAGAGTTAAATGAAATCAGTCGCTTTGATTTAGATATTTGCAGTGATCACTGTTTCAAACAAACACTCACGTAAATCCTAATTCCTGCGCCTAATCACCATTAAGCCTTTTTTTTGTGACAAAAAGACCAGTTTAGGTAAACATGAATGCAGACAGGTTGGGTAATTTGGCTGGAAACTGGTTTCCGTGGTGATCAATCATTGACAGCATCATTAGCCACATTACAAAAGCAATTTATCATCAAAGTTTGTGCAAACAAAGAAACTATATGAGCCATGCTCTGTTAAAAGGTGATTTAATGCATCTGCAAAGAGTATCAACCGCTGTCAACCTGCACAGTCCGTGCCAGCTGACTTTGGGTCAAAACTTTTTGCTATTGGTCAATTTCCTACATGTCCAAGAACAATTCTTTTTCAGGATTCAGTCAGTTGTCAGACAAAATGAATTTTATGGATCTATAATTATGTAATGACCTGCTCAGTGTAATGCATTACAGAGATGCATTCAAGCCCCTTTTGCCACAGCATAGCTCAAATTATCATCACTTGTTAACCAAAATCCTGCTGAATTAAAATACACTAAAACTTGTTTAAGTGGGCTCTGTTGTAAATTCTTTTGTTGAGCCTGTCAGCACAGTTGGCCTGCAACACGTGAAATGGGGCATTCGGACTTTTGCGTAAAGTGTCGTCTCAGATCAGCCTGCGCCATCTGCGCAGGCTGATCCGAGACTACACTTTCCGTTCTTTTATAATACATGTATTCTGTTTTGCGCAAGTCTACTGTAGGACAAAATTGAATGTGCAGGCTGATCCGAGAAGATACCTTACGCAAATGTCCGAATGCCCCTTTTCGCATATTACAGGCCAGTTATCAGCATACAGCACTTGAAACTAGGGGGTTGCTGGTTTGAATCCCCAGGCCTGCAAATATCTCACTAAGGATAGTATAGTCATTCCAACAGGATTCATTCCTCTCTCGCTGCTGATCATTGTTTCGAAAATGGTTGTGTGAGAAAGCTGCCAGTGGCTTGAGAGAAATATTGTGCAAAGTATGGGTAGGTGCACTGGCTGCTGCAAGATAAGTGAAATAATATTGAAAATGGGTTAAATACTATACAAACAAACAATATTAACTCTTTACCAGATGACAAATGAAAAGAAACTCCAATGTTTTGAAGGTGGGTAGCATGGAAATTTTTTTTTTTTTGAAAAAAAGAAATTGCTTGTTTCTAGAAAATGCTATTTCCCACATTATTGCTGAAAGTTGTCATCTGTAGAGCTAAAAAAAGGTCATCTTATACATCATAGAGATTAATTATTTGTTGTATTGATTTATTTCAGACCTATTGTTCACTGCCCCAGAACATTTGCGAACCCCATGTCCACCACTGAAGGGGTCAGAAAAGGGAGATGTATACAGTTTGTCCATCATTATGCAATGTGTGGTCCTTAGAACTGGCCCCTATAGTACCTCAGGGTTAAATGCTAAAGGTAAAAAGACTTTCAGGGTGTTTTTTAACTCTTAGGCTGCTACGAGCCACTCACTGACCTTTTGCGGACAGTGTAGATCAAGATTAGACTGCACAGAATGTGCAGTCTGATCTTGGATCTACACTGTCCGAGCAGGAGATACCATTCCCCAACACTTTTTTTTTTTTTGAAATAGCAATTTTTTGGTCTCACTACTGAATTGAAAACTTCATTTTAGTTATTCAGCAGAATAAGGGTTAATTTTTGGGAGTTTTTTGGCGTAGCTGACTACCAGTGTGCTAGCTTTTTTATATATGTGTGTAAGATCCCTGTCGATACTGTCCACTATGCCGAGACTTTTTGGACAAAAAGAACCTGGAGACTGCAATTATATGAATCTTATCTCATTACTGAAAATAACTGTTTGGTTTATTTAGCCCTCTAAGGGTGAAAATTCATTGTTCTACCAGGGACTAACACTTTGACCAACCATACAATAACGGATTGTCGTCTTCGCAATAATTTCCATACTTTTAAACGGTATATGATATAAGTTTTTCAGTGCATTTTAATACCCACATTGTTTCCTTTTGGCTGCTACTGGGCCTTTTAGTTGCTTTTGGGGACGGAATAGACCAAGGTCAGCCAGAAATATGCAGGCATGTGTGTACAACTTATTGTTTTTCTCAAACACTTTTTCAGAAATTATACAAAAGTTAAGACATCCACCTCCACTTCTACGTCCGTCTGTCAGCCATGGCACTGCACCACCCCAATACATACAGATCATGAAAGTTTGCTGGTCCGAAAACCCTGATATGCGACCAACTGTAGAGGAAATCTATCAACAGTTTAAAATTATTACAGGTGGAAAGTAAGTACAGAGTTACCTCCCTGTTGGAGCCAATCATCATGGAAGTACTAAAGTACAACCCACTTAGACCTTCATGGCGAAAATGTTGGCTTTCAAGTCATTCATTCCTAAATCTAGATCTAAGACTGTAATCACGAATAGTTCTGCATATTGTCAGAATTAAAAGAATTTGCAGACAACAAATATAATGTAGCTCAAATGATTTGATTCCTCTTTCAAAGAATAAAACACATTTTGAGCCTGTTTTCCACAAAGTTTCAAATGGCTTACTTCCACAGGATTGTTTGGTGAAGTGGAAAACAGAACTTGAATGATTGTGTGACCATCAATCAAATATACTAAGAGAGCCTAGGATTACTGAGGAAATCTTTAGTAGCTTTTGTATTAACATTGTAGGTCTAGACAAGATTGCACAGAAATGCATTCTATCTTATATCAAAACTGATCTGATATTTTGTGATATAGTTTTGTTTAGTTTGATTGCAAAATATCTATCTCATCTAAATCTATCAGTGCTTCATGTAAGTCTTTGACCCTTTTTAGCTTACCTGAGCACAAAGTGCTAAGGTGAGGTATTGTGATTGATCGTTGTCCGGCGTCCATCTGTCCGTCTGTCCACAATTCCTTTAAACATCTTCTTCTCCTAAACCGGTAGGCCAATCATGTTGAAACTTGGCAGGCATGTTCCTTGGGTAAAGGTCTACCAAAGGTGTTAAAAGAATTGAATTAACCAATTAACTCTGGTTGCCATGGCAACAAAAAAGGAGACATTTACAACATCTTTAAAAATCTTCTTGTCTGAAACCAGAAAGCCCAGAGCTTTGATATTTGGTATGTAGTATCTTCTAGTAGTCCTCTACCAAGTGTGTTCAAATGATGCCCCTGGGGTCAAAATTGGCCCCGCTCCAGGGGTCACAAATTTGGGCAAAATCGTATATAGATCAAACTTTGAAAATCTTCTTGTTTGAAACCAGAAGGCCTAGAGTTTTGATAATTTATATGGATCATCTCCTGGTGAACCTCTACCAAGTTTGTTCAAATGATGCCCCTGGGGTCAAAATCAGCCCTGCCCCGGGGGTCACAAAGTAGGACATTTAGGTATATAGAGTGAACTTTGTTTTGAGTCTTATCTTGAAAACTATACAGAGTTTTTACATCAAACTTGTAACATCTATCAACCACCATTAGGAAATTTGGTCAGAATGTTTGTTCAAAATTGGGTCACCTGGGGTCATAATCTAGGTCACTAGGTCAATTTAAAGAAATACCTTGTGGGCACTCTAGAGGCCACATTTATTGCTCAAATGACCTTAAATTTGGTCAGAATGTTTGTCTTGATGAAATCTAAGATGAGTTCAAAATTGGGTCACCTGGGGTCATAATCTAGGTCACTAGGTCAAATTAAAGAAATACCTTTAGGGCGCTCTAGAGGCCATATTTCTTGCTCAATTGACGTGAAAATTTATCAGAATGTTTGTCTTGATGAAATATTGGATGAGTTTGAAATTGGGTCACCTAGGGTCATAAACTAGGTCACTAGGTCAAATTAAAGAAATACCTTGTTGGCACTCCAGAGGCCACATTTATTGCTCAATTAACTTGAAAACTGTTAAGAATGTTTATCTCCATAAATTTTTGATGAGTTCTAAATTGGGTCACCTATTGAGATAAAGTAGGTCACTAGGTCAACTTACAGAAATTCCTTGTGGACGCTCTAGAGGCCACATTTTAAGCTCAATGTACCTGACAATTGGTCAGAAATTGAATTATTGCATGTGGAGTGAAATTTCGCCTATTGACTCAGGTGAGCGATCCAGGGCCATCATGGCCCTCTTGTTAAAACAATCCCAAGCTTTTAATGAACTTGAAGAAAGAAGGCTCATGATAACCAACATTTTCTCCTACTCTATCAAAGACAGAAATCATCATTTGAGATACTTTTATTGTGTTAACTTCACATGCTTTCAATTTGGTTTAGTACAAAATTTTGTCGTTTGGTAAAGAGCTAAATAATGCCATTCTGGACCTTTCTTCAACTTTTAAACAAATGCCCAAATATTAGACATACCCATTGTGAAAGCATTTGCAGACAGCAAAATCAAAGTGACTCAAATATTTAACTTTGTTTTTGAGAGGATAATAGACAATGCGGGTAAAAGAGAACCTTGATGGTAACTACTATTTATTCCTTTTCCCACAATTTTTTAAAAGCTGTCATTCTAAGTGTCATTAAAAGTTGGGATCATATGGTGAAAGGTAAATCATACCACAGACAAATATCTCTATGAACCCTAAGGCAAAATCCCAAGGCATCAATTTTATTCTTTCAGAAAACTAAATATTGTTGACACCATGTTTCGAATGCTGGAAAAATATTCCACAGACCTTGAAGATCTTGTGAAAGAAAGAACTCTTCAATTGGAGGAAGAAAAGAAGAAGACTGACATCTTGTTATACAGAATGCTACCTCCGTAAGTGCTGCATGTTTGGAGTTTTTCTGTTGAGTTTTCCTGTACTGCTTCTCCGTTTTTGAGCAGTCTTTAAAAATCAGATTGATTCAATTTTATTGAATTTATTGAACATGCATCTACAGTCAGTCTGAATAACTCTTTCATGGCCATAGGGCAAAACAGGAGAGTTTGGGGATGGTATAGATCCAAGATCATTCTGCACAGAACATGCATTCTGGTCTTGGATTTACTGTCCAATTATTTAACCCTTTACCACATAACCCCAAGTTATAACGGCCTTTTAACAAAAGCCTTTTGAAAACACTGTTGGAAAAGAAGACGATGCTGGAGACCAGCATTGTCTTCTTTTCCCACAATATTTTCTACCCATTCAGAGACAAATTCCATCACTTGAGCAACATTCAGTTTGTGGTCTGCAAATGGTCTCAATTTTGACCAGTATAAAAAATTTGTCCTGGTGTAAACAGTTACCGTAACTCTTTATCAAATGACAAAACTTTGGACTCCTTCAAATTGAAAGCATTTGCAGACGACAAAAAAACATAGCTCAAATGATGATTTTTGTCTCTGATAGGGTAGAAAACATTGTGGGAAAAGGAGAAAATGCTGGTTACCAGCATTTTCTGCTTTTCCAACAATGTTTAATAAAGCTTTCTTTTTCAGGGTCATTAAAAGTCGGGATTTTGTGGTAAAGAGTTAATCAAGCCTTTAACCCTATACCACACCATCCTGACTTTTAATGACCCTGAGATAGGAAGGCATTTGAAAACATTCTGAGAAAAGGATAAAATGCTGGTAACCAGCATTTTTCTCCTTTTCCCACAAAGTTTTCTACCTGTCTCAACACAAATTTCACTTTTTGAGTCACATTTGATATGTCATCTGCAAATACGTTCAGTTTTAAATTTTATCGTTTAGTAAGGAGTTAAGAATAAAAGTCTGTCAGAATTTCACGGAATTATATTTTCAGCATTGGAAAAAGGTCAAGTTTATATATTTAGTGCTGAAAAAGTTAAAATCTGTTGTCTAGGACTCTCTTATTTGTGTACACAAGTATTCTAACAAGTGCATGTTGAGTTCACAGGGTGCATGTTGTGTTTTTTCAACCTTTTTTGTTGGGCCTGGGCCTAGAACTGGTGAAATAAAACTTAATTCAAACAAACAAAATATGCTTTTGCAGTATGTAGCTCCTTGTGAGAAATGGACACCAATGTTGTTATGAAGCATTTGGGGTTTTTTTTGTTTCATTCAAACATTTTACCTTTGGTAAGCTTGAAGTAAATAGTAAGCAGCTTGCCTCAAAATAATCTATGTAATATGGGTCAACCTTTTTCCAGACAATCCAATGTTTCAACAACTCTGAGAAGGACAGCTTTTGAAAACAGCATGGGAAAAGGGGAAAATGCTGGTAACCAGCATTTTCTCCTTTTTCCACAATGTTTTCTACCCAATCAGAGACACACCTTATTCTTGGCGCGACATTTAATATGTTGTCTGCAAATGCTTTCACTTTAGACCAGACTAAAATTTTGTTGTCTGGTAAAGAGTTAAAGCTTTGACATTGATTTTTTGATTGATAACAAAAAGATCAAGGTAATTAGCAAAATATAATTAGGCTTGTGCTTATAGGTGATAGAAAGCTATTGATAGATATGTCACACTCACTGACTCTTTACAATGTGACAAATTTTCACACTCGTCCATATTTAAAGCAAATGCAGTTGGAAATTAAATCATGGCCTAAGTGTTTGCATTTGTCCCTTAAAGGATTAAAACATTATGGAAAAAGGAGAAAATGCTGGTAGAGAAAGGATGTTTACCAGCATTTTCTCAAGTTTCATATTGTTTTTAAAAGCGGTTTTCCACAGGGTTATAAGCACACGAGATTGATGAGGGATTAAGTCAAAGCCTATTTCTGGCGCACATGGAAAACACGGCACGTGACAGTCACGCTTGCAAAGTCTTTCACACTACATAACTTTAAATTAGGAGTAATCTTTAGAACAAACAGTATTAACCATTTGACTCCACAATAAACTTGAGCCACATTTTCAGTATAGAAATAGGACCCAACTAATTGCAATTTCAAATTTCCTCAGCATAGCAGACAGTATAGATCATAGGTCAGACTGCATATTTTGTACAGTCTGATCTTTATCTGCACTTGCTGTAAGGGCAACTATAGTTGTTAAAGGTGCTTTGAGGATTACATAAGGTGCTCTTGCTTACAAATTACTCAAGATCAAACTGAACAAAATTGCAATTTTTTCTATCCTTCCAAATGGAAATTTCAGTTTTGGTGTCATGTTGACCTTGTAGTCTGCAAATGCTTTAAATTTGGACAATTAAGTCTAAGTTTCTGCCGTTTGATTAACCCTTTACCAAACAATCCCTGGTTTTTATGACCCTGAGATAGAAGCCTTCTGAAAACATTGTGGAAAAAGGAGAAAATGCTGGCATTTTCTCCTTTTCCCACAATGTTTTCTACCCTGCTGGAAACAAATTTCAATTTTTGGGTTACGTTTATTTTGTCATCTGCAAGTGCTTTCAATTTGGACAAGTCTAAAATTTTGTCATTTGGTAAAGAGTTAAGGGCATAAAGGGCCTTGAAACCAACTTTTTCTCCTTTACCCATAATGTTTTCAAAAGCCTTTTTCATACATCAGTTAAAACATGGAATTGTAAAGTAAAAGGTTAAACTTGACTTTCCTTGATGTACTTGGCAATTTTCTCAAAAGATTATGTCTCAAGCTTGTGAAATCGTAATATCATTTGGTATTTTTTTTTTTATTCCATGTACTTTGGGTACTTTGATTTCAGATGGAAGTCATATGTGATTTGAAGCAATTTTCTCATATAGATAGATCAATTTCCCTACAAAATCTACATTTAGATTTATGTGTCTGACTAAATTTATTGACCTTGTCTTGATAACCTACTGTTTATCTATCTCTCTGTATTCAATAATAAATGGTTTTCCAATAACAAAGGAAACAAACTTTCATTGTAATACGGGCCTTTTTTTTTTTCTTGCTGCAAATTGAAATTTTTCTTTAACATTGATAATTACTAGAAAATATACTTTCCTTACAAATGTTAAGAAACTGAAAAGTTACGTTCAGTGAAAAAGGTGTAAATCTGGCATTCAAATGATGGGTTGGTCGGATTGCTATTCTCTATCATAATTAGATGAATTACATGCAGTCATTGAATATGATCCCACACAATCGGCACACCGTACTGATCACAACATTCACTATGTTGAGATATTCTGGCCAAAATTAGACTTGAAACTGCATTATTGGGGTCAACTTTTACCAATCTGAAAGTGACTATTTGTATATTTTGTATTCCATGGTGAGGCAAAAGCTGAGACACTGTTTATTCAAAGGGTATGTATGTATACTGTATAGTGCATGCATGCTGAACGTGATCACATATGGCCTGCAATACACGAAAAGGGGCATTCAGACATTTGTGTAAAGTGTCGTCTCGGATCAGCCTGCGCAGTCCGCACAGGCTAATCCGAAACAAAACTTTCCATTTTTATGTAATTTTCTGTTTTGCACAAGTCTACTGTTGCACAAAATCTAATGTAGTCGTAAAGTGTCGTCTCGGATTAGCCTGCCCAGACTGATCTGAGACAACACTTTACACAATTGTCTGAATGCCCCTTTTTGCGTGTTGCAAGCCATATAGATCTAACTGAAACATTCCTAAAATCCTCCCCACCGTAAATAAATGAATCTGCAAATTATTATTGTCAATTTTTTTCAGTCTTAAACTAACACAATTTCTGATTGGATAAACCAAATAGTTTGGTCAATCAGAAATTTTGTTACTTTCTTAATTCAGAGAATGCATTTAAAATTAGTAGGTGAATATGAACTCAAGATATCAAGGGCCAATACTCACCAAATATTCTTAGAAGCAGTCTTTGTCAAATTCTCAATTCTTAATTACAAAGTAATGTAACTTGTGGTTGTCTATAGCAAATAATTTAACCAATCAGAGGTTGTATTACTTTCAAAATCTAGAAAAAGACTAAGAAGACAATTTAACCAGTTGTTGAATATAGGCCCTGAATGCATTTCCAACCCTCTGTGAATTACCCAAGGGTAACTCTGTTCCGGACAACAAAATTTTAGATTTGTCCGAATAGAAAACATTTGCAGACAACAAACCTTAAAAGCAGTTTTGGATGATAGGATTGTCTTCGAAAGGGCAGAAAACATTTTGAGAAAAGAAGAAAATAATAGGCACCAGCATTTTCTCCCTTCCCCATTATGTTTTCAGAAGCCTTTTCCCTCTGGGAAGTTTACACTTAGGATAGTGAGGTAAAGTTGCAGTATAACTTGAGTCCTTAAGATTTTTTTTTTTCTCTTTAACTTTCAGGACTGTTGCAGACAGTTTAAAAACAGGACAACCTGTACCAGCAGAGCTGTTTTCAGAGGTGACAATTTACTTTTCTGATATTGTTGGGTTCACAACCATATCCGCCCACAGTACACCTCTACAAGTTGTTGACCTACTTAATGGACTCTACACCATGTTTGATGCCACAATTGACAGTTACGATGTCTACAAGGTAGGTAACTGAGCCTGGGGCTTAGAGATACAGTGGTGTAAGGGTAGAGTGTTGGCCTCTCATATCAAAGGTTTCAAGTTTAACTCTTTACCACACGACAAAAAAGTAGACTGTCCACATAGAAAACATCTGCAGTCAAAACTTTAAATGCGGCTCAAATGATGGAATTTGTCTCTGATAGGATAAAATACATTTTGGGAAAAGGAGAAAATGCTGGTTACCAGCATTTTCTCCTTTTCCCACAATGTTTTCAAAAGACGTTTTCTGTACGGTCGTTAAAACTTGGGATCATGTGGTAAGGAGTTAAATCATAGGTGTTGCCAGGATTAAAATACTGATATGCACAGCGAGGCACAAAGTGCTGATGGAGGAGGAGATGGGAATGTAAAATGCGAAATGTTGGTTTTTGACAGCATTTTCCTTGTAAATAATTTGTAACTAATATTTGTATTCTTTCTCAGATAAAAAAAAAAACTGTTTCAGCTTCTCTTTTTTATACCCATGTGCATATTGTGCGTAATAGACGCTGTACCCTTGTAAATACCATGATGAACTAGGACATAGTAGTACACAAGTGCTTGTTACAGTTTCCAGGAAGCAGTTATTGAGACTGATTGATATAAGTCGTAAAAACTTTTTTCACAATCAATGCAAGTTAAATATGTTTAACTTTCTACTTAACAACAACATACAGACTTGTCCTAATCAAAAGCATTTGCTGAAGATATTTAATTTAATGAAGGTCGAAAGATGATTTCTGTCTTTGAAATGCCAGGAAAAATGTTGGAAAAGGAGAAAATGCTGGTTTCCAGCATTTTCTCCTTTCCACACAATGTATTTTTTAATGGCCTTCTTTATCAGGGATGTTGAAACTTAGATCGTTCATTGCGGTACTCTCAACGCCTCATTGAAGAGGGCCTAGGACATGATTTACTGACTGTTCTACATTCGATTCTGATTGTAAATTCCCAGGCTAGCAATCTGACGGGTGTCCTGAAGCCATTTTTAGGGGCAAAATTTAGGACACATCCTTCTCTAGATACTTTTTAAGTGTTGACCTCTTGATTAAATCACAAAAACGTAGACTTGTCCAAATTGAAAGCATTTATACAACATTTTAAATGTGGGTCAAATGATGAAATTTGTCTTTGATAAGGTAGAAAACACTGTTGGAAACATTGTCGTCTGCAAATACTTTGAATTTGAACAAGTCTAAAATACCGTTAATTCTCATCTGTCACAAGTAAATGTCTTCTTTTCAGTGCTTCTGTCCTCAAAAGATATAAAGTCAAATTACGCAATTGAAAAAGACAGATTTAACTCCTTGCCAGACAGTCAAATGTTCTTACAACCTTGAGGAAGAAACTGTGTTAACTCTTTACCAAACGGCAAAATTCTGGACTTGTCCAAATTGAAAGCACTAATGCAGACAACAAAATAAATGGGACTCAAAAATTGAAATTTGTTTCGGGAAGGGTAGAAAACATTGTGGGAAAAGGAGAAAATGCTGGTTACCAGCATTTTCTCCTTTTCCCACAATGGTTTTAAAAGGCTTCTTTCTCAGGGTCATGAAAACCCGGGATTGTTTGGGAAAGGGTTAAAACACTGTCGGAAAAGGATTAAATATATACTGTTAACCAGTATTTTTCTCTCTTTACAAAATGTTTCCTACCCTTTGAATGACCATTACCACTACTTGAGCCACATGTAAATTGTCATTCTGCAAATACTTCCAATTTAGGCAAGACTAAAAATTTGTCGACTAGTAAAGAGTTAACCCTTTACCACACAATTGCAACTTTTAAATGACCCTGAGGAAGAAAGCTTTTGAAAAACGTGGTCAGAAAAGGAGAAAATGTTGGATACCAATGGTTTTTACTGTATCAAGGACAAATTTTGTCATTTGATCATTTTAGCCACCTTAAATTTGTCATTTGCAAATGTTTTCAATTTTGACAAGTATAAAATTTCATTGTGTGATAAAGAGTTTAAAGACAATGGCCACGCAACTGTCATGAAATAGACTTGCACTTTTAGATAAAAAAGGAATTACAGACAATTAACCGAAATTCTGTAAGCAAAACCTATGTTTTGTCTGCGATCAAATGAAATTTATGATCCTTGAAGAAAGAGATTTTTTCCTGCATTTATCTCTTTCACCACTATTACATAGTTAAGTATAGCTTCTGCAAGAGGTTTAGATAAAGATCAGGCTGCACAGACAGTGTAATCTGGTCTTGGATCTATGACATCCCATAAATGATGCTGACAAAATGACTGACCTAGTGTCTTCATTTTGGTAGAAATGGATTTTCTGGTCCTCGAAAAGGAGATTTTTTTTTTTATTTATGCAACAAAAATGTTGAAATATTTCATACCCTTAAAGCCCCTTTCATGATTATTGTTGCCTTTTGCGGCCAGTGTGGATCAAGATCAGACTGCACAAAACGTGGAGTCTGATCTATGATCCACACCGTCTGCTTTGCTGAGACATTCTGGACAATGGCAACCTTGAAATTGTTGTTATAAATGCCTTATTTTTTGAAACGAAAATGTTCATTGGGTTTATTTGCCATATAAGAAGCTCAAAGGATTGATTTCTGTCATTGATAGGGTAGAAAATATTGTGGGAAAAGGAGAAAATGCTGATTACCAGCACTTTCTCCTTTTCCCACAATGTTTTCAAAAGCCTCTTTTCTTCTTCAGGTTCATTAAAACTCGGGATTGTGTGGTAAAGGGTTAAGCCATTGATGTTAAAGTGCTTCGTAAATGGCTGTATGCTGTTCAGGAAGGATAAAGAAGATTTACCCTTTACCACACAATTCCAAAGTTTTAACGACCCTGAGACAAAAAGCTTTTGAAAGTATTGTGGGAAAAGAAGAAAGTCCTGGTGACCAGCATTCTCTCCTTTTCCCATCATGTTTTCTAACCTTTCTAAGACTAATCAACTGAGTCACATTTATTTTGTTGTCTGAAAATGCCTAGAATTTGGACTAGTGTAAACTTTGTTGTTTGGTAAAGAGTTAATCTTAACAAATCTTTTACAAATTTTGTGGACAGTGCAGATGAAGATCAGACTGCACAAACTGTACAGTTTGATCTATGATCCACACTGTCGACATTTCTGAGACGTTTTAAACAAGTGCAGCTTTGAAATTTACAATTATTTGGATCTGATCTCTGGACTGAAATGTTTGACAGGTTAATCCCCATCCCCCTGTTAACCCTTTACCACGCAATGATGAATTTTAACGACCCAAAGAAAGAAGCCTTTTGAAAACGTGGGAAAAGGAGAAAATGCTGGTAACCAGTATTTTCTCCTTTTCCCACAATGTTTTCTACCGTATCATAGACAAATTCCATCTTTTGAGCTACATTTCAATCATTGTCTGCAAATACTTTCAGTTTGGACAAGTCTATATTTTGCTGGGGTGGTAAAGAGTTAACTTTGCACATGGCAAAAACTTGGACTGGTCCAAACTGAAAGCAACTGCAGACAAAAATTTAAATGTGGCTCAAGTAATGGAATTAGTTTTTGGTAGGGTTGAAAAACATTGTGGGAAAAGGAGAAATTACTAGTTACCAGCATTTTCTTCTTGTCCCACAGTGTTTTCAAAAGGCTTTTCTGTCAGGGTCATTAAAACTTGGGATTATGTGGTAAAGGGTGAAGTGCCTTTTACAACTATAGTCGTCTTTACTGCCGGTGTAGATCAAAATGTACAGTCTAATCTTTGATCTTTTTCTGTCCGATTATCTGAAGCACTGGCGACAAACACAACCATTAGCGGTAACTTCTTACTGTGAAAGCTAATTTTAGATTATTATCTTCCACTAGGTGGCATTTTCAAATACATACCAGGTCAATCTTCAAAGAATATGACATGCTCAGACAAAGACTTTCAGACACACTGAACATAACCGAGTTTTGTTTTAAAGATGGGTTAAATAAAGTCACGGCACTGGTTCTATATAAATAGTCTCTTTAAATATGTATCAAAAAACATGTAGTCAGGTAGACAGTCGAAAAGCAATCAATCATACAATCAATCATGAGCATTCACTCATAAGCATGTATGCATTCGGTCATTCATAAGCATGTATCAATTCATAGAACTGAGCACATGGTCCTGGGACTGTCTACACTCATACCAGCTCCACACAGTGGGCACTGTTAGTTGAAAAGTGAATTTTCTAATATTGCCAAGATGTTTGTCTTAACATGTTGAAATTTTTCACCCTATTGAATCACCAGGCTTAAAACTGAAATGAGTTCAAAGAACAGAAATGACCGAAAAGGACAATTAAAATTACCACAAGGAATCAAAGTACAACAAGTACAGTACATGAAGAGGAAAACTATCACCTGGCCACATGAAGACTGTTACAAGTAAGACAAAGGAGACAAATTTGATGGAAAGGAAAATATCGTTTTGCATGGAAAATATTGTTGAAAAAGGAACAGTTCCTTGTAGCATATAATAAAAAGCTGCTGCTTTTTCCTTGATGTTTTCAAAATGTAGTCCTCAACAGGTGCCAGTAAAGTGGTATTTGAACAATAGCTGGTTAGCCCTTCGTCAGAAAATCTGTTTTTGAACTCAACTTGGAAGAGAAAGACTTTTGAAATCATCTTAGGAAAAGGAGGACCAGTATTTTGTCTTTTATCGCAATGCTTTCTACCTTTTCCAAGACAAATTCCAGCATTGTGATAACAATAAATTGAATTTCTGCAAAATTTTCATGCTTTCAGTATGGACGTAAAAAATTTTTCATCTGGTAAAGTGTTTAAATCTCCCAAATTTTTGAGAACCCCAAGGAAGGAGTACATTTTGAAAACATTGTGGGAAAACAAGAAAATGCTGGTAACCAGCATTTTCTCCTTTTCACACCATGTTTTCTAGCCTGTCACGGAACTGTAGCACAGATTTGTATTTGCTTCAACCTTGTGATCTGCACTTACTTTCAGAAAGGCATAGCAGATCACTCATGGACAATTACAACTTCTATGTAAAGGCCATCATTATGACATTCAGACATTATGACATGCGATGATTGTCTCAGTTCATGTAATTTCTCCATTTGTCTAACACATTACTAGACAACTTTTTTTTCATCTTGGACCAGTCTGAATTGTAAGCATTTTTAGACGACAATTTGATTTTACTCTTTACCAATTATTAACAACAAAATTTTAGACCTGTCCAAATTGAAAGTATTTGCGATGACAAATTACATATGGTTAAACAGCTGAAATTGCTCCCAGGAGAAAAGTGTAGAAAATACTGTGGGAAAAGGGGAAAATGCTGGTTGCCAGGGTAAATGGGTAAAATGTGGCCAAAAGAATGGGACTCATCTCTGAAATAGAAGGAAACATTGTGTAAAAAGCAGAAAATGCTGGTTACTAACATTTTTACTTCGGATGTTTTTAAAAAAAGCATCGAAGTATCATAGCTCCGTAGTTGTCGGTGGCAGCTATGTTGTCATCATTATTGTCATTTGCGTTTTGGCCATGCAAAAACTTTGACATTTTGTAGTATCTTTGTTATTACTGAAGATATTTAGTTAAAACTTTAACAAGTTGTTAACTATCAAAAGGGGAACCCATACAACAAGAGCAGAATATAACCATCAAAGTAATTTTTGACAAAGTAATGCCCCTTTTTTGACTTAAATTATCTATGAAAATCGAGCAAGTGCAGCCAAGCGTTGGTACTGGTATGTGGTGCTCTTGTTCTCTTTTTCACACAATGTCTTCTGTACTTTACTTCCATAGCTTTATTTAACCCTTTCCCAAACAAGCCCGTATTTTTACGTGTGTGCAGTACGACTCTTTTGAAAACATTGTGGGAAAAGGAGAAATTGCTCGTAATGAGCAATTTCTCCTCTTCTCACAATGTTTTCTACCCTATTGGAGAACTTTCTGCCATTTTTTTTCAAATTTAACATTGTTGTCTGCAAACTCTCTCAGTTTAGAAGAGTCTAAAATTTGTCGTTTGGGAAAGGGTTAACTCTTTACCACCCAACAACATGTCAAAATTAAAAGCATTTTCAAAGGATAAATTCATTGTGACTCAAATTATAAGATTTGCATTTGAAAGGATAGAAATCATTGTGGGAAAAGGAGAAAATGCTGGTTACCAGCATTTTCTTCTTTTCCCACAATGTTTTCAAAGGCTTTCCTTTTCAGGGTTGTTAAAAGTCGGGAATGTTTGGTAAAGGGTTAAAGATTGGATTGTTTGTTAGAGGGTCAAAATCAACATTCGTCTGACAACAAAAACTGGCCAGGTTGTTCAGTGGTAAGCTTATCTGACCCGTGACCTTGTGGATGCAAGTTCATAACATGGTTGAGGCAAACTTTCCTTCCGACAATTTGTAGCCTCTCACCTCTGATTCTCGGTTAGTTGATTGGTGTTTCATGCCGCTTTCAACATTATTTCAGTCATATCATAGCGACAGGTTGCACATTCATGTATTTCCTGGGTTTTACCAGTACTGGGCTAGGGCTGTAAAGTGTCTTGCCTAAGGACAGTCCCATGAAAAACCCAGTGGATCCAGTGAGGCTCCAGGTCATGAGTCCTACACTTTACCACTGAGCCACGCTGGACCTCACCTGTGATGCAAGGGAGAAAAGTAATTGGTGGCTTGGAAAGAAAGTTGTGTCAGCACTGGTGTGAGAAAGCCAGGCAACACATGTGTAGGTGCACAGACTGCCGTGATATGACCTAAGCTGTTATAAAAGCATACAACTCTAATACAAACTGATTACAGCAATTCATTCTAACTAGATCTTTGATAGATTTTGCCTGGTAACAAGCATTTGCTCCCTCTAATACAATGTTTACTACCCTTGTCTTCTGGTAAAAAATCAAAGAAATAAAAATTATGTCTGTATGTCAAAAGCCTTCAAAGAAATATATCACGCAGCAGCGTGTCATAAGTGTTGTAAATGGTTAGCCTGTATGTTAATGGATTGAAGAAAGTGCTTTTCACAGGCAATCAGTAAATTTATCATCCCACATTAAATATGAGCAATAGTGATCCTGTTAAAAAAAAAACTGTCAGACTGATGGAAAAGATTGGTTACCGTTTCCCGAAAACTTTTTAATTTCAACAACCAGGCAGTTATTTCTCTTTACCAAAGAACAAAATCTAACACTGGTGCAAATTGAAAGTATTTGCAGACAACAGATGAATGTGTTTCAGATGTTTGAATTTGTTACTGACAGAGTAGAAAATATTATGGGAAAAGGCCAAAATGCTGGTTTCCAGCATTTTGTCCTTTTCTGACAATGTTTTCAAAAGCCTTCTTTCTCAGGGTGGTTAAAAGTCAGGAATCCTCCAGTAACATATTTTCAAAGAGTTGCAGGAAGAGCAGCAAAAACCATAATAAATGATTGCTTTTTAAACGCAAAGTGCTGTTTTTCCCACTATATTTGATGTATATTGTATGTTTTGCCAGTGACCTCTTTGTAAATTGTGGAATTAATCTAAACTAAACAATATTTTGATATGCCTTTGTGAAGTTCTGGCTTGAAATCTAAAAATACAATTCATGTATGTATCTTTAAAACCTGTTATCCCTCTTTCGCTGCCAACTAAATTGATTGGTCATTTTCAAGGTCTTAAGGAAATTTACATTGCTCTTGGAGCTGAATCCAGTCAAAGATTAACACCAGGTAGCAGACAGTGTAGATCAAAGATCAGACTGCATGTTTTGTGTAGACTGAACTTGATCTATGCAGTCCGCAATAGCTATCCAATGCGAATTTGCAGAGGAAGGGTTGGTAACAATGGATTTGGTAAAAGAATGAGTGGATTTTCATCATCTGGAGAATTTTTCAATATCATGTGTCAAGGAGGCCACCATTTTAGATTTTATAATCTATTTTCCACAATGTTTTTCGTGTGTCTTTAACCCTTTACCACACAACAAAATTTTAAATTTGTCCAAATTGAAAGCCTTTGCAGACGACAAAATACATTTGACTCAAAAACTGAAATTTGATTTGGGAAGAGTGGAAAATAGTGTGGGAAAAGGAGAAAATGCATTTTCTCCTTTTCCCACAATGTTTTCATAGGCTTCTTTCATAGAGTTGTTAAAGGTCAGGATTGTGTGGTAAAGGGTTAAAGTTACATAGGCAGCTGCAAGACATAAAAATGTCTTACAAGAAGTAAGGGGAAAAATACATGGATAGAAATTCTCTCTATAACCATAAAAGGCAGAGTGAATAAATATCTTCAGTGAACATTAATCAACCCTTAAAGCACCTTTCACAGCACCTAAAGTTGTTTCTGTAGATCGTGTTGATGAAGATCAGACTTCACAAAATGTGCAGTCTGATCTTTGATCTACACTGCTGGCTTTGCTTAGATAATCCGGACAAGAGCAATCCTGACACTGCAATTATTTAGGTCTTATTTCTAGTCTAAAAGTGCCCATCAGGTTTATGCGGTGCTTTAAAAGTTAACCTTTTATCTAACAATCAAATGTTTTATGGATCAAGAGGCAAAAGGCTTTTGAAAATAGTGTGGGAAAATGAGAAAATATTGGTAACCAGTTTCTCCTTTTCCTTCAATATTTCCAACCCTTACAAGAGTTACCGGTATTCCATTTTCTGGCTACATTTATTTTGTCGTCTGCAGATGCTTTAAATTTGGTCTAGTCTTAAAGATACATTTTTACTCGTTTTCATTCAGTTTTTTTAACCAATTTCATCTTTATTTTATCAAACTACAATCATTCTTTTATCCTCATGCCAAATGTTGCCCCTGACGGTTTGCAAGGTTGCACAGATTACGATGGATAGAAAATGCATTTCATTCTCTGGAGGCTATCAAAAACATCACAAACACAGTTTCCGGTTTTAAATTGAAGACAAACCCCTTGAGTTTCTTTATCCCATACACCTTATATCGATTTTCTCTGGTGCATGACATTTCGTCGAAAGGGCGTCTTGTTGAAACCCATGTATGTTTTAAAATACCAACTCCTCACTTCCTAGATTTATATCACGAAAAGCTCTGTCTGGGAGCAAGATTTGAGCCACAATTCATCTGGGTTCGGGTAAGGGTCAGGGCTAGGGATCGTTTTCGACAAACGGACTTTTCGACGAAATGTCACGGATCCGATTTTTTCTATGTATACACAGCTGACAAGATTCTACACACTATACAGTTTTAACAGGGTTTGTTTACATGTGGTTGTAAAGATGTATCTTTAAATTCTATTGTCTGGTGAAAGAATTACAGACTTCTCCCTGATAATAGTATACTACTGAAATTGGCAGTATTAATTATCTTCATTTAGATAAAAAAAAAAATTGTTTTCAGGAATGGCAAGATCTGTTATTATGTATCTAATATGACCTTAACCCTTTACAACACAATCCAGACCCTAACGGAGAAGACTTTTAAAAACATTGTGGGAAAAGGAGAAAATGCTGGTAACCAGCATTTTCTCCTATTCTCACAATGTTTTCTTACCTATCGAGAATAAATTTCATAATTTGAGTCGACTTTCATTTGTCGTCTGCAAATGCTTTCAATTAGGACTAGTCTAAAATTTTGTTGTTTGGTAAATAGTTTATAGGTTATGAAAATAGAAACAGTCATGGTCATGACAAACCTTCTTCATAATGAGACAAATTAGATAATTACCATTTATCCAACAATCTTTTGTTTTTACAACCCTGACAATGAAGGCCTTTGAAAAACATTGTTGGAGAAGGGATAAAATGCAGGCTGCCTGCATTTTTGCCTATTCCCATAGTATTTTCTACCTTTCTCAAGAGATTTCTTCTATTTGAGCTACATGAATTTGTCGTCTGCAAGTACTTTCAATTTGGGAAAGTATAAAATTTTGTCGTCTAGT
This sequence comes from Hippopus hippopus, assembly GCA_946811185.2. Classification (NCBI taxonomy): domain Eukaryota; kingdom Metazoa; phylum Mollusca; class Bivalvia; order Cardiida; family Cardiidae; genus Hippopus; species Hippopus hippopus. The sequence continues at coordinate 36,523,719 of OX328110.1, forward strand.
AAAAAGATAATTGTATATTTTTTCGACCCTGACAAAAATGGCTTTTTAAAACATCTTGGGGAGAAGGAGATTTTACTGGTTACTATCATTTTCTCCTTTTACCCCATTGTTTTAACCATTCCAAAGACAGAATATATTATTTGAGCTACATAAAGTTTGTTGTCTGCAAAAACTTTCAATTTGGATGAGTCTAAAATTGTGTCGTCTGGTAAAGAGTTTATCATAATCTGATGAATGAAAAACAAAGATTATCAAAGGATCTGAAGTACTAAATCTGGGAGATAATGATTGGACTGGCATTCATTATACCCTTGTGGCCATCAGGTTTTGTTGCAGAGGGCACTTTTGTCTAAATAATATGGAAAAAAGATGGATGCTCTTGTGAGCAGCTTTTTGAAAACAGTGTAGGAAAATAGCGGGTTTTTTTTAAATTTCATTTTTTACATCGCTGAGGAAATTCATAGTTTCTATCCTTTTAAATATCTATCTTTTATGTGCTTTTCATTGGTATTGAATATGTCTATGTCTCTGGATTAGCATCTGCAAATGCTTACAATTTAGACCAGCAGTCGTCAAAAAACTTAGCGCCTGCAAAGGACTTTCAAAATTGATCAATTTTTTTTCTGCAGGATAGGAGACACTGTGGAAAATGGTGAAAATGCTGTTCACCAGCATTTTGTCATTTTCTAATTACATCTTCAAAAGCTATCTTCCATAGAGTGATAAGTACATGCGATTGTCGGGTAAAACCGTAAATGGTCAATTCTTTACGAGACAATAAAATTTTAGACATCCTCAAATTGAAAGCTTTTGCAGAGGACAAATATAATATAGCCAAATTAACCCTTTACCAAACAATTACATGTTTTAACAACCCTGAGGAAGAAGTCTTTTGAAAATACCATGGAAAAAGAAACCAGCATTTTCTCCTTTTCCCACAATGTTTTCTACCACTTCAGAAACTGAAATCATCTTTTGGTCTTCATTTAATTTGTTGTCTGCTAGTGCTTTAAATTTGGTCACATCTGAAACTTTGTCTTTTGGTAAAGGGTTAACTCTTTATCAAATGAAAAAATTTCAATAGGTCAAAATTGAAAACATTTGCAGACGACAACATAAATGTGACTGAAAAATTGAAATTTGTTTTTGGAAGGGTAGAAAATATTGTGGGCAAAGGAGAAAATGCATTACCAGCATTTTCTCCTTTTCTCACAATGTTTTCAAAAGGCCCCTTTCTCAGGGTCTTAAAAAGTCTGGATTTTGTGTGAAAGGGTTGGGAGGATTTCTCTTGCCAAAGTAGAAAACATTGTTGGTAGAAAAAGGCAATCTTCCTTAGGGGCTCAAAAACACAAATTTGCGATTGTTTGGTAAAAGATACTCTATACGTGAGTATATAGGCATGTCGAAAAGTTTGCGAATTACCGATTACAGACATTTTGTGTAGAGCTATGTGTGCGAATTCCAGACAATTGTTATTTGTTTGTATACATGTGGTAAACTATGCGAACAGAAAAGTTTGTGATTTTTTCAGAATCCCAATATAGCAAAAATTTCCACTTATACAGTATATCTTTTGTTTCAAATTGGGAGCATTTGCAAATGGCAAATTACATTTGTCTCAAATTTGTCATTTAAGGCTAGAAAACACTGTGAGAAAAGGAGAAAATGCTGGTTCCCAGCATTTTCTCCTTTTCCAACATTGTTTTCAAAAGCCTTCTTCCACATGGTCGTAAACACACAAGATTTTTTGGCAAAGATTTAAAAGAAGTAACTGATTTCCATTTTCTTTCTTGTTTCATTAGGTCATGGTAAAAAATTGATAACATGCAAAAATTTCTATAAACATGATTAACCTCCTTTGCGCATTTGTTTTTGTGCTTCATCAAGTTACATTTCAGATCCGGGTAATCTAGCAGACGAAACAAATCCTCCCATAATGCCTCACTGTAATTACATTTCCTTTCCTGTAATTTTTCCATCATTATATTCATTTTTTTGCCAATTTGACGCTTTTACAAAGTTTCAATACATTATGTTGAAAAAATGCCATATATGACTGCAAAATATGTTTTAGTGGATAGAAAAAATATACAACTATATCAAAACAGTAGTTTTACTTTTTGAGTAGATAATAAATCCTCACTTACAATCTCCTTTTGGCACATTGTTTTGAGATGTTCGTTGTGGAACAAATTAACCATTACCTTTGGGAAAACAAATTTCCAACAGACCACTGAAAAGAAGTGATAACATGAACCAATGCTTAACCTGTTACCACACAATCCTGAGTTTTCACAACCTGTAGGAAGAAAGCTTTTTATAAACATTTCAGGAAAACCTTTTTCGCAAAATTTTTTCTACCTATCCTAAGACATTTTCCACATTTTTAGCTGAATTTAATTTATCCGCTGCCAATGATTTGAATTTTGACAAGCAAAGAAGTCTTTCATATGGTAGAAAATATTGTGGGAAAAGGAGAAAATGCTGGTTACCAGCATTTTCTCCTTTTCCCATAATGTCTTCAAAAGTCTTCCACCTCGAGGTTGTTAAATGTTAAGATACTTTGGACAAGGGTTAAAAAGATAAAGCACGAAGGAAATCTGTTGTGTTTATGAATGGAGAAAAGAGTTGACTAATAACAAGCCTAAATAAGGCTTTATTCCGCTTCATTTCATAAACAGTCTTAACCCCAGGCTGCCAAGCAGGACTCACTGACCTTTTGTGGACAGTGAAGATCAAGATCTGACTGCACAGAACGTGCAGTCTGATCTTGAATCTACAGTGTTTGATAATGAGATTTTTTTACCCAAAAAATACCTTTTGAAAGAGCAAAAATTTGGTTTTTTACTAACTGCTTGAAATTTTTTAAGGGTTAACAGCTATATGTGTTATGAAGAAAATTAGTTTATCAGCTTCATTAGATTTTCAATTTTCAGAGTTAACCCATCACCACAAAATCCTCACTTAATGATCCTGAGGAAGAAAGCCAAATTTGAAAAGGACTGTTGAAAAAATTGTTGAAAAAGGAGAAAATGCTGGTAACCAGCATTTTCTCCTTTTCCCACAATTTTTTCTACCTGTTCAAATAGAAATTCCAACATTTGAGCTGAATTTGATTTGTCATCTGCAAATGACTGTCAAAGTGGACCAATCTTGTCAAGCAGTAAAGAGTTACCCTTTACTTTACAATCCCAAGTTTTAACAGTCCAAAAGGGGAAAGACTTTTGAAAACATTGAGGGAAAAGGAGAAATTGTCTGTAACAAACAATTTCCCCTTTTCCCACAATGTTTTGTACTCTTTCAAGAGCAAGTCCTATTTTTTAACAATATTTGATATGTCAAATTTTATTGTTTGGTAAAGAATTAAATGATGCTGGCCTCTCCATGGCTTTGCTGTTTGTATTATTCCCATTGAAAGGAGGAGGGGTATACTGTAAATTCGCAAATGTTTTTGGAAATCTTTGTGATCTTTATGTATTGTTAAAAATTGTGAAGATATTTGCCAGCATGAATTTCAGCTAAGTTAAAGTATATTTTACCTAAGCACTGGTTCATGTGGGAGTGATTGTCGACATCAATAAACTTATGCCTTTTTACATCAATGTAGACCAGTCTAGTGGCATTTAATACTGCCAATTAAACACATTTCAATGGAAGTAAAAATGAAGATTCATCAGATGTAATAAAAAGTTTACTTTACATTTCATATATTTTTTTGCTGAAGTTAAAACATGTCTCAGGTAATTTGCGAAATTTTAGACCTGCAATAATATCCGCATTTACATTAGTTTTGCATTTGTCCATCTAACCCTCCTGTCCTTCTGCGCATTGTCTATCTACACAATGATGTGTCAACTTTCAGAAGGGTAAATCTATTCAAACTAGTAACTAGTTAGTTTAACTCTTTACCAAACGACAAAATTTTAGACTTGTCCAAATTGAAAGCATTTGCAGACGACAAAATAAACATGACTCAAAAATTGAAACTTGACTTTAGAAGAGTAGAAAACATTGCGGGAAAAGGAGAAAATGCTGGTTACCAGCATTTTCTCCTTTTCCCACAATGTTTTCAGAAGGCTTCTTCCTCTAGGTCGTAAAAACCAGGGATTGTTTAGTAAAGGGTTAAGGGTCTGTAATCAGGAGATCCTAGTTTGATCCTTACTAGCAAGGGGGGTAACTTGAAAGTGTCCTTGAAAAAGGCACTGCAGAGTGTCTTATGCCACTTTCAACATTATTTCAGTCATATTTCAGTCGTATTATGGTGACAACTCACATATTTATGTATTATGTCCTGGGTTTCACCAGAACTAGGTTTGGGCTCTGAAGTGTCTTGCCCATGGACACTCCCTTGAAAAGCCCAGTGCTTCCAGTGAGGCTCAAATCTGGGGCCTCCAGATAACTTGTCCTGCACTTTACCACTGAGCAACACAGTACCCTGGAGAGCTGTGTAAAAGACTAATCTAACAATCAATAACAGTAAATAACCCAAATTTTACTGTATATCTATTCTAGGTAGAAACCATAGGGGACGCCTACATGGTCTGCAGCGGCCTTCCTGTGAGAAATGGCAACAAACATGCGGGGGAGATTTCTACCATGGCCCTTGACCTTCTGTCACAATGTGGAAACTTCACCATCAAACATATGCCAGAGGTACCACTGCGGGTTAGAATTGGGCTTCATTCAGGTATGGGTGATTTAAAAAAAAATGGGCCATTCTCTGGCAGAATGGGTTAAACCCCTAAAACTCCCAATAAACCAAATTGATATTTTCAGTCTAGAGTAAGATTCAGTTACTGTTAAATGCAGTTTTGTGGTTATTTTTTTCTGCAGTGTTTCAGCAAAGAAGATAGTGTAGATGAAAGATCAGACTACATGTTTTGTACTGTCTGATCTTGATCTGCACTGGCTGCAAAGGCAACTATAGTTGTGAAAGGCGCTTTAAGGGTTTATACATCCTTTTGGTGCAATATACCTTAAGCTAGTTAACACATAATTATAGATCCATAAAATCCATGTTGTCTAACAACCAGCTGAACATGCAGAAAATTTACCAGAAGCAAAATGTTTCAACCCAGGTCAGCCTGTGCAGACTGCGCAGGCTGACCTGGGTTGATACTTTTTGCAGATGCATTGAACCTCCTTTCAACAGAGCATGACTCATTTAATGTCTTGTCTATTTTGGTGTCACCCATTTTGAAATGGCTATCTGACTCAACTTAAGTAGGAGAAAAATAAGAGACTAATAGACAGACATGGATTGATGCTTTTCGCAGATGCACTAAGACTCCTTTTCAAAGGACGTGGCTCAGATGTATATTTATTTCTTTTGTTATCTTTAAGGGTCCTGTGTGGCTGGAGTTGTGGGTCTCACAATGCCCAGATACTGTTTGTTCGGTGATACCGTAAACACAGCCTCTAGAATGGAATCTACTGGTGCAGGTATAAAAAAATATGTATGTTTTTGTCACACTGTTTGTTTGTTTGTTTGTTTGTATGGTGTTTAACAGCATTTTAAACATTATAAAGTTGTGGTCAGTTCTCCTATCCATTGGATACATTTAAGTGGCACCCTGCCAAAACGGAGGTTTATTACATCTACCGTATTTCTCCTACTAAAAGTGCCCTCCCTAAAGGTGCCCCCCCTCCCCCCCCCCCCCCCCGAAAAACCCTTAAATCATGATAACCTAATGTTGATTAAAATGACAATATTTGAAGAATTTGATGAATATTTCCTCTAATTTGATTAATATTTCCTCTTAACAATCACTAAAACACAAAGAAATACAATATTGGACAGACTTTTTGCTTTGCAAATTGGGTACAAAATAAAGGCTCCTTATCTACGTTTTGCATAGCTCCCAGGAGCTTTTATTAGGAGAAATACGGTATGTGATGCATTATCCAAGCAAGTCATCACATAAGTATGGATCTGTAAAACCAATTTTGTCTAACAACCAGCTAAATCATGAGGAAGAATGGTTTAGTATAATCATATTTATTATTATTATATATATGGATTTAGAAACAAGTTCTTACAACTTATACTAATCTCTCTGCTTCCTGGAAACTACACCAGTACTCGCACCAATGTGTAGGCCATTGAGCCATTGAGATTTGTCCAGAGAATACATGCAGAAAATTGACCAAAAGCAAAAAGGTTCGAACCAGGTCAGCCTGCCTGAACTGTACAGGCTGACCTGGGTAGATATTTTTTACTGATGAATTAAAACCCCATTTTCATAGAGTATTGCTCATTGTGTAAGTGGCACAATGCTTTCCTTCTTTCAGCCTATAGAATACATATCAGTGAGCAGGTGAAGAGAATACTAGATGAGCTAGGAGCTTATGAAACTGAATACAGAGGGGAAGTGGAACTGAAGGTAGACAGTTTCTGTTTACATATATTACTTTAATCTTTATCCTGCTAATTAAGTTCAAATGAAACTTTCAAGTCAATGGTAAAAACCTAAATATTGCTACTTCAAAATAACTTTTTGGAGAAAAACATGTTCATAGCAGACAGTATAGATCCAAGATCAGACTGCACATTCTGTGCAGTCTGATCTTGATCTACACTGTCTGCAAAAGAACAGTGAGTTGCGCTTAGCAGCCTAATTGTTAAAAGTGCCTAGCACAGCTTTAATTGCTTCTGAGGAGTTTTTATCCAACAACAACATTTAAGACTTGGCCCCAATTGAAAGCTTTTGCAGACAACAAATGAATGTGACTCAAGAAAAGAAATTTGCCTTTGGAATGATTAAAACTTTGTAGGGAAAGGTGAAAATGATGGTGACCAGCATTTTCTCCTTTTCTTACAATGTTTTCTAAAGGTTTCTTCAGGGTCTTTAGAATTCAGGATTGTTTGGTCGAGTTATCAAACAGTATAAAAGAAACAAAACTTAGATACATCTTTACTTGTTTTCACCTAGTTTTTTTTTTATCCTATTTCATCATTTCATCTTTGCTTCATGAAACTACATGTATAATCATTTTTGTATCTTCATGCCAAATGTTGCCCCTGATGGTTGCAAGGTAGGACAGATTATGACTGATAAAAAATGCATTTCACTGCCATCAAAGGAAGCTCTGTTGTTGTTTCCGGTTTTAAATTGAAGACAAAGTTTCTTTATCCTGTACACCATGTTAATTGATTATTTATCTATGTGTAGACAGCTGACCAACATCTGAACTATTCTACACATTATAAAGTTTTGTCAGCATTTTTTTTCTCTCTCTGGCAGTAAAGATGTATCTTTAACAGACTACCTGTAAAAGGTTATCAATTAAGATCAGCAAAGTTTTGGGTTCAGCGCCATACCAAGGAATAATCTTTTTCTAATAACTCAGTAGATCCTTAAAATCCCAAATTAATCTGATTTTAACGGGAAGATAATATAAATGAATGTTTGCTAATTAGACTCACTTGTCAGATTCTGTTATCTTGTCCATGAAATGGGCTTATTGTACAAAGATGAATCTTTGCTAATATCTTTATCATAGGGAATTATCAGACATTCAATTTTTCTCCTGAGTTTATTGGTTAACCTTTTACCATTCAATCCCGATTTAATGACCCTAGGAAGAAGGCATTTGAAAGCATTGTGGGAAAAGGAGAAAATGCTGGTAACCAGCATTTTCTCCATTTCCCACAATGTTTTCTACCCTATCAAAGACAAAAATTCCATCATTTGAGCCACACTTAAATTGTTGTCTACATATGCTTTCAATTGAGACAAGTCTACTTTTTTTTAGTGTGGTAATGAGTTAATTCAAAGCATACTTAGGGTTTATGGAGACAGTGCAGATCCAAGATCAGACTGCACATTCTGCACAGTTTGATCTTGGCTCAACACTGGCCAATTTGTTTTGAGATAGTTGCTTTACAGCAGTAATGAATTTTGATTACCTTGGTTTTTTCTGCTGACAACAAAGGAAATATTTCATTTACATAGCAATCTAAGGATTAATTTGTTGAAAAAATTTTATCTTGTCTCTTCAAGGTGTCATCATTATAATATTGACTTTGTCTTATTATTTTCCCATTAGTACTGCTATAAAATAGAAGTAAAGATAGAAAATAAATTAATTACCCTTAAAAGGCATCTTTACAGCCAGGGAGTAAACAAACGCTGTTAAAACTTGACGGTGTTATAATCTAGTAAACATAGATAAAAAATCAATATAAGGTGTATGGGGTAAAGAAACTAGCGATTTGTCTTTGATTTAAACCGGAAACTGTGGTTGTTATGTCTATGGCTAGCCGCAATAGAATGAAATGCATTTTCTATCTGCCGTAACCTGTGCAACCTTGCAACCATCAGGGGCAATATTTGGCATGAAGATACAAGAGTGATTATAGTTTCATAAAATAAAGAAAAATGGTTAAAAAACTGGATGAAAACGAGTGAAGATATATATGAACCATGCTCTGGCAAAAGGGGGCTTAATGCATCTTCGTCATACATGATACCAAGCAAGTCATCACATGACTATGGATCCATAATAGCCACTATTTTAAATTACCGCCTGAATCATGAGATAGACTGGTCCTTGTACATACAGAAAATTGACCAATAGCGAAAAGTATCGGCCCAGGTCAGCCTGCACGGACTGCGCAGGCTGACCTGGGTCGATACTTTTCGCAGATGCATTAAGCCCCCTTTTCACAGAGCATGGCTCATATTTAATAAGCCATCAGTAGACATTTGGGAAGAATAAAAGAGTAAGAACAGAGTACAATGTAAATGAAATATGCTCTGTGAAAAAGGAGGTTTAATGCATCTGCAAAAAGTATTGACCAATATCTGCATACTCAGTCTGAGCAGGAAGACATGGGTCTAAACTTTTTGCTATTAGTCAATTATCTGCACATTGAAGGACCAGTCTACCTCATGATACCCAATGCTGTGATAACTTGCAGAATAATGCATCATGGAGATGCATTAAACCCCCGTTTGCCAGAGTGACCCTCAAATGTTTTTTAAGCAGTTCATTGCTATGATTTATATCAGCATTGATATCAACATTGATGATATCAACAGTGTATATCAAAGATCAGACAGCAGGTTTTGTGCAACCTGATCTTGACCTACACCAGCGACAAAGGCAAGTCTAGTAGTAAAAGGCACTTTAAGGTTTAAACAGACATCTTTGTTTTGTTACAGGGTAAGGGAATGGCCAAAACCTACTGGTTGACCAGCAAGCAAGGTTTCCAGAAAGAGTTACCAAAACCACCTCCTGTCATCGAGTAGGTTTTTGTTGTTCTCATATACAGTAAGACCTGTCTAAGATGTTTCCTTTTCACATAATGTTTTCTATCCTGTCAAATACAAATTCCCTCATTTGAGGCATAGTTAAAATGTCATTTAAAATGCTTCCAATTTGGACATATCTGTACCAGATGACAAAATTTTGAACTTACATGGGTATTGAAAGCATTTGAAGACGACAAATTCAAAGTCATACAAATGTTGGGGCAAAAAAACCTTTCAAAACTGTAGAAAACATTCTGGGAAAAGGAGAAAATGCTGGCTACAAGCAATTACTCCTTTTACTGCTATGTTTTCGTGTTCAGTAATGTATTTAATCTTTATCATTTGATAAAAGTTAGACTTACCCAAGTTGATTATATTTTATTGGCCCATTTCTAAATTCTTCAAACATGAAAAAGATAGCATTTGAAGACGACAAATTCTAGCTGAAATGATTTGATTAGTCTTTAAGAAGTAAGAAAACATTGTGGGAAAAGGAGAAAATGCTGATTACCAGCATTGTCTCCTTTTCTCACAATGTTTTCAGAAGCCTTTTTTCTCAGGGTCATTAAACCCTTTACCACACAATCCCGACATTTAACAACCCTGATAAAGAAAGCATTTTCTCCTTTTCCCACAATGTTTTCTATCCTTTCCAAAACAAATTTCAAATTATGAGTCACATTTTTTTTGTCATCTGCAAGTGCTTTGAATTTGGATAAATCTAAAATTTGTTTGGTAAAGAGTTAAACAGGATCAGTGAAGAGATATTTAGTATTAAGGATTAATGAACAGATGGATTTTCAGAAATACATGCAGTATGCAACAAAATGGTGAAAAATGTATTTTTTATCTGTTTTAGATGAGCAAAGCTAGTCTTTAGGCATCCAAATTGACCCATATTCAGTGTAAACATAAAATCCCACAGTTGCTAAATACTGCCTCACAAAAAATAAGTCTTTGTGTTAGAAATCTTAATTCTGCTATATATGGTAACTTTGACTATTACCACTACATCTCTACCATGCCTATTTGAACATGTCTTCTTAGAAAGCAATAGATTGAACAATATGTCATTGATAAGGTACAAGATACTTGCTTATATGTAAATTAAGTGACCTATGCAAATCAGGCTCATATCACTTATTCCTACATCTTTGTAACATTATCAATGAATGTAAAAATAGGATACACCTACGAAACTTGTAGCAAATTCCAGCTATATTAAAAAATTTTGTTATTTCAGTGGAGATAACCATGGGTATGTTTATCAATGTTGTTGTTGATTTGTACAATATGCTTTGATATCGTTAAGTTTCAGTGGCCTAAATTACCAACTCATGTTGTGACAGCTCTTCATGAGTATTTTTAACCCTTGTCCCAAACAACAAATTTTGGACCCTTTCAATTTGAAAGCAACTGCAGTCGATAAATTTGAAAAGGGTCTAATTAAGCTGATGTTTACTGATAGGGTTGAAAACATTGTGGGAAGAAGAGAAAATGCTGGTAAACAGTATTTCCTCCTTTTTTCCCACAATGCTTTCAAAAGCCTTCCTGCTCAGGGTCATTAAAACTCTTGAATGTGTGTTAAAGGTTTAACTTATCAATTAATTTTGTCTCAGCTCTTTATGAGTATTTTCAGTAGTTATAAGTAAGCGCCTATTTTATTCTGTTTTGTCGCACTTCTTGCTTTGATCATGAAATATTTCTCAGTTCAAAGTTGAAACATTGCACCTAACTCTGACCTCTGAATGGAGTATCTTTGCAGCAATTTAATGTATAGACTTTCGGCCTTTTAACAATCTTCACATCAACAACAGGAAACATCCAAATTCTTTCAGGCGGATTTATCAAGACATTCTAAGAGGTTGTCTGATTTTGAAATTTAATGTCTTATTTTTCATGAACAAAAAATGGCCTTATCTCAACAGATTTTACTCATGTATGCATTCAGTATTGATCCTGAACAGAACTTTGTCTTTTAACTGTGACAAAATTTTTAGACTTGTCCAGATTGATAGTGTTAGCAGACAACAATTTAAATGTGGTCCAAATAATTGAATTGTCACGGAAAAAGCAGAAAAAAATTAAGAGAAAATGAGAAAATGATAAGTATCTGCATTTTCATTTTTTTTTCCTTCAATCCTTTCAAAAGGATTGAAGCCTTTTATCAGGCTTGTTTAACCCTTTACCAAATAAGCCCTGGTTTTAACAACCCTGAGGAAGAAGCCTTCTGAAAACATTGTGGGAAAAGGAGAATATGCTGGTAACCAGCATTTTCTCCTTTTCCCACAAAGTTTTCTACTCTTCCAAAGTCAAGTTTCAATTTTTGAGTCACGTTTGTCATCTGCAATTGCTTTCAATTTGGAAAAGTCTAAAATTTTGTCGTTTGGTAAAGAGTTAACTCTTTACCAGACGGCAAAAATGTAGACTTGTCCAAATTGAAAGCATTTGCAGACGACAATTTAAATGTGGCTCAAATGATGGAATTTGTCTTTGATAGGGTAGAAAATATTGCAGGAAAAGGAGAAAATGCTGGTTACCAGCATTTTCTCTTTTTCCCACGATGTTTCAATAGGCTTCTTCCTTAGGGTCGTTAAAACTCGGGACTGTGTGGTAAAGAGTTAAACATGAATTAGTGCGTTACCTTGCTGTCTCCTATAAGAATAATTTTTACGCTGTACTTATCCGTACCACTGCCACATTTATTAACTAGCAGAAGACCACTTTGAAAATACTGTTGCAGAAGGAAAACTTGCCTTCACCTTGCAATTTCTCCCTTTGCAAGTTAACGTTAATTTTCCTTATCTACTATGTTCATTTCCCACTTGTCTGATTCAAATGTGTTAGACCCTTTACCATATGCCAAAATTTCAGACTCGTCCATTGAAGGAATTTACAGACCATATTTTAGTTTTATTATGATAGTATGTATCCTTGAATAGGTAGAAAACATAGTAGGAAAAGGAGAAAATGATGGTTCTAAGCATTTTCTCCTTTTCCATCCACGTTTTTAAAACCCATCTTTCCGAGAGTTGTTAAAACTCAGGATTGTGTGGTAAAGGGTTAAGAGGAGAACAAGGGAGGTAACACTTACGTTAAATCTCTTTTTTCAGCATATCTGCAGAAACCATACGAAAAATTTCAACCAGTGTTAAACCATCAACGAATCTCAGTGACACAGTTAACAGACCGAAAGAGGACGAGATCAACGATATTTCAGGGAAAGTAATTGAGGAAATCATCCGCGATACTGACAGCCCAGTTGGAAGCATTTCTTCACTGAAAAATAATTCAAACACTGATCTGAATGAACTTGTACTCCGAACTTCACCATTCCGATCACCTAGTAGAAAACACGGCGTGAATGGATCATGCCTGAGACATTCTGCCACCTCTATTCACTCAAACTGTTCCGGATGTAGCCATGCTGCATCAACTTCCAGCGAGGTTGATAGCAATACACATAAAGTTCTCTCGCAAAATGAAATAACGGTGCACAGCGATTCTGCATCAATGGAAGATGGGTCATCTGTCATTTTACATACAAATACCGATTCTTCATACACTACTTCAGCAAGAGTTATACACGTAGAAGAAGCTTGGCCTAGTTCTGGGACAAATCACAGTGTATCCCGTTGCGGAAGTCAAGATCAGGGTAGTAAGGAGTCGATTCTAAAAAGTCCAGAGAGGAAGGGGAAATTAAGGATCTCTGAGGGTGGTTCAACAAGGGTTACCTTTCAAGAAAGTTTGGTCTAATTACATATTAGAAAAGTAAAAGTAGTTCCGGCATGCTCTACATAATATAGTTCTTCGGTGTATTAAACATTTTATAACTGTTAATGACTTTTTTATACCTTTACCAAATAATACCATGTTTTGTGTGACTTTGCAGACGATGACTTTGTATAAACATTGTTGAAAAAGGAGAAGATGCTGGTATAAAGCATTTCCTCCTTCTCCATAGAAACCAGCATTTTCTCCTTTTCCCACAATGTTTTCTACTCTTCCGTAAACAAATTTCAAGTTTATAGTCACATTTATTTTGTTGTCTGCAAATGCTTTCAATTTGGTAGGGTCCAATATTTTGTTGTTTGGTAAAGAGTTAAGGGTTAAGCCAATTTTTGTAGTGTACAAATGCTTTCTTTTTGGACAATTTTGTTGTTTGGTAAAGAGTTAATTTATCATCTCAAAACCCTTTTACTATGGACTTGTCTAAAATTTTGACTTCTAGTAGACAGTTAATCAGATTCATTCAAAGTTAAAATAGACAGAGTCTGTATTCCCCAACCAATTTGAATTTGAATTGCTTTCTTAAAACTTACTCTAAATTTAGAAAGTAAAACTATGCTGATGATAGTTCAACCATTAGTTTAGCCAATCAGGAATTGCTTTACATCTACATAAGAAAATTCTTGCTAAGTAGAATTAAAATGCAATTTAGACTGCTTGGTAAGTATTGCCCCTTTTAATTCAAACAGGATTATTGTTCCGCTGTAGGACCGTTGCTGCTAAAGCTGCATAAAGTATTTTTCACAAATTGACCAAATATAGATAGTATTAGCTTCATAATATTAATAAATGTCATTGAATTAACTCTTTACCAAATGACAAAATTTTAGGCATTTAACATCATACAATTCATCAAAATTTTACACTTCTCCGAATTGAAGGCATTTCCAGACAACAAATTAGACAAGGCTGAAAGACTGAAATTTGCCTTTGGAGGGTAGAAAACATTTTGCAAAAATGCTGCTTACCATGTTTTCTAAAGACTTTTTCCTAAAGGTCGATAATACTTGGGATTTTTCATTAATAGAGGATATTTGTTTTTTTTTTTTTTTTTTTCAGTGAAAGAACAAAATTTATTTCATCCAGTGAACATCATCGGTAATATTTTCACAAGTGGCACAGCCACAAGTGAAAACATTACTGATGATGCTTACGAGATGAAATAAATTTCAATCTTTCACTGAAAAAAAAAAAACAACAAATATTATATGTATGTCATACTTCTAACCACTTTTCTGTTGGGACTTTCATCAAAATCCAGAAAAGTTGTTTTCGGTAATTTCCTCACATAACAACGCATTACAATATTACGTAAAACGCAAGAATTTTAGGGTAAATGCATCATATTTTCGTTATTTTGATTGGCATGCACCGTTCACCTAGGTAACTAGTGCGCTGAAACTACTGCTTCTGCTTTCAATTGAAGAGTTACAGAAACATTTGTGGTAAATTTTGCTGGTCGTAACCATAAATTATCAAACCTTTTAATCTACCTTTATTTCCCAATTAATTACAGAAAAGCATGAAATAAAAGATTATCATTGCACTTCTCCTCTTGCCTTTATTTTGTTGTGTTCTATCATAATTTCATATGTCTATAACTAGTCACATTTTGATGTCACTATTTATTCAACATTCTTGTTTTTTGTTATGATTTTGTTTTGTAAAAAATTGTTGAATATTAAATTGTACAAGTTTTTTTATTTGGCTTTTCTCTTTTGACAATCTCAACCTTTTATGCCAATTTGATGATATTCCCTATATACTGAAAGCTTTTGCAGATAACAAATTAATTTTGACTGAAAATTAGATATTTACTTTTGGAAGGGTAGAAAACATTGTAGGAAAAGGAGAAAATACTGGTTACCAGCATTTTCTCCTTTTTCCAACAATGTTTTCAAAAGGCCTTTTCCAAAGGGTTATTAAAAATTCAATTTAAATTTATGTAATAAAGGGTTAAACACAGGTATTTTTGGTGAACAAATAAGACCCAAATAACTGCAATTTTAAATCACTTTTCTCCAGAACATATATATGCAAAGCTGACAGAGTAGATCAAATATCAGACTGTATGTTACAAGCAGTTATTCCAGGTTACACATCCTTCACTTCTCCAATGAGCCACAAAGGACCTCTTGAGTCAAACAGAAAGACAAACAAGCAGACAGGGTGATTCTAGTATACCCTGGAAAACATTTTCTTTGCAGGGGTAAAACAAAGAAGGGGACTAAAATGGGAGATTCACATATACAATGAAAGCATGTTCAATCTTCGATATTTCATTGCAGACAACCACAGAATAGAGTAACAAGATAAAAATTGGTAAAAACAGATTTTGCGTACATGATGTTAAAAGATGAAACAAAAAAAAAAAAGGAAAAAATTCAATGGAACTGGATGATAATGGCAGACTGTAATCAGTACCATCATACAGCAACTTTTTGAGGTTATTATAAACAGCAGTTTTTAGTTAACTCTTTACCACACAATGCCGAGTATTAATCACTCTGAGAAGGAAATATTTTGAAAACATTGTGGGAAAAGAAGAAAATGCTGGTAACCAGCATTTTCTTCTTTTCCCACAGTGTTTTCTATTCTTTCACAGCCAAATCTCAAAATTCTAACAACATTTAATTTGTCGTCTGCCACTGCTTTCAATGTGGACGCCTCCAAATTTTTGTTACTTGGTGAAGAGTTAACTGGTTGTAATCTAACCTTGACTCATTACTGTGCAGACATTTTTTTAAGATATACCAAAATCCTTGAGTTAACTCACAAGCAGTTAACTATTCACCTGGTGACAAAAATTTAACACTTGCCAAAATTGAAAGCACTTGAAAGTGACAAATGTAACTCAAATGATGAAATACGTTTTTGAAGTAGTAGAAAACATTGTTGCAAGAAGAGAAAATGTTAATTACCAGCAATTTCTCCTTTTCCCACAATGTTTTTTACCTAATCAAAGACAGAAATCAACACTTGAGCCACAGCCATTTTGCAATCTGCAAACGCTTTCAATTTGATCGAGATCAGAATTTTGTTGTTTGATAAATATTAAATTAAATATTTCATACATCATACCCTATACCAAAAAAATTTTTTGTATAATCCTTTACCAAACAACAAAAAGATAGACTATTTCAAATTGAAAGCATTTGCAGGCAACAATTTAAATATGACTCAAATGATGGAACTCTTTGACTAGCTTGAAAGTCTTGTGGGAAATGGAGAAAATGCTGGTAACCAGCATTTTCTCCTTTTCCCGCCATGTTTTCAAAAGGTCTCCCTCAGGGTTGTTAAAAGTACGGTTCTGTGGTAAAGGAATAAGGCTTTACCATACAATCTCATGTTTTGACAACATTGTTGATATTGCGAAAAAAAGAGAAAATAATAGCAACCAAACATCGTGTTGTTAACCCGCAATGTTTTCCACACTTTTAAAGATAAATCTCATCATTTGAGCCACATTTAATTCATCTTCTGCAAATGCTCTGAATAAAAATGAGTCCAAATTTTTGGACAAGGATTTATGAATTTGAATTTTAAAGGTGATCTTTATATCTTCTGATCGTGTTTGAAAGTCATTGAGACTTAACCAAATAACCCAGAGTTTAACAACCCCAAGGGAAGATTTTTGAAAGCATTGTGCTAAAGGAGAAAATGCTGGTATCAATCATTTTCTCCTTTCCTCACAATATTTTTTCCCTGTTCAAAGACAAATCTCATCATTTGAGATACATTATATTTCAGAGCTCTAGATGAGAGGGAGTGATGGCATTCTAAATTCATATTTATCAGCCAAATCACATGTTATGGGTACTCACTAGAATTGTTTTGATGAGACAGTTCTAATGAGTCCCACAACATAGATTTAAGCTGAGTATTATTGATTATTTTATATTTTGAAATTAAAAAAATACTCCCTCTATCTGGAGCTTTGATATTTGTTGTCTGCAAATTTGGACAAGTAAAAAATTGTGTCAAACGGTAGACAGTCAAGCATGAACAAAAAGAGGAGAAGAAACAAAATGAGTATGGACTACTCTAAATTATAATAATATATACAATAAGAAGATATATAATTTTCATTAATATGTTTAAAAATGGCTTTCATGTACACAGTGAGAAAGATGTTGCAAATTTAAAAAGTGACACTAATGCGCTTGTCAAAGAAAATGCAGACAAGACGAAATTCTTGTATTTCTAAGGTGTCACATGCTATATGATCACATGTTCAGTATTAACTCTTTGCTACACTGTAAAATTTTAAACATGCCCATACTGAAAGCATTTGCAGACAACAAACTAAATGTTGCTAAAAAATTGGTTGTGTATTTGATAGGGTACAAAACATTGATGGAAAAGGAGAAAATGCTGGTTACCAGCATCTTCTCCTTTTCCAACAATGTTTTCAACAGCCTTCTTCCTCTGGAATATTAAAATTTGAGATTGTTTGGTAAAGTAAAGGATCAAAGTCATATGACCCTAAAACATGCATTTCTTTGAGTAACTGGATGTTCAGAGAAACACTCATCAGTTTAAAAATCACATGATCCTTGTCACATGACAATCACATGGTGTGCACTATGAACTCTATGGTCTTATAGGACTTCTATCTGTTCTTGGCTTTTTTGATACTGGTGAACCAATGTGGGTCTGAAAATACAAACATCGGAATTAAGTCATATCACAAATGCTGGTAAGCAGCATTTTCTCCTTTTCCAACAATGTTTTATACCCCATTAAAGAACTTCAATTTGCTAATTTCCATTTGTCATCTTTAGATGTTTTATCTTTGAGGAGTATAAATTTGTTTTGAAATTGTTACCTAGCCGGTGATTCGAAAACTGCCCATATCAGAACAAACCCATATGCCATCTGGAATACTGGTAACCAGCATTTTCTCCATTTTCCACAAGGTTTTCTACCTCACAAATGAACTTCAGTTCATTTGTATTAATTCATAGTCTGTCATCATCAGATGCTTTAATCTTCGAAGGTTCGTAATTTGTTGTTTAGGAAATGGTTAGCTAGCTGGTGGCTCACCAAATCCCCATATCAGAACAAACCCACTCTGCAATCAGGATTTGAACCATCAGCCTTCCTATTTCATAACCATAAGGCTACTCTGCCATCAGGATTTGAACCTTCAACCTTCCTATTTCATAACCATAAGGCTACTCTGCCATCAGGATTTGAACCTTCAACCTTCCTGCTTCATAACCATAAGGCTACTCTGCCATCAGGATTTGAACCTTCAACCTTCCTGCTTCATAACCATAAGGCTACTCTGCCATCAGGATTTGAACCTTCAACCTTCCTGCTTCATAACCATAAGGCTACTCTGCCATCAGGATTTGAACCTTCAACCTTCCTGCTTCATAACCATAAGGCTACTCTGCCATCAGGATTTAAACATTCAAACGTCATACTTCAAATCTGGATGCCTTAATCATTGTGCCAAAGACACAGATTTCATACGGATTTAAATATCTTACAAATGAGCCATGCTCTGGCAAAGGGGGTTTGATGCATGTCTGTGATGCTTAATACCAAGCAAGTTATAGCATAATTATAGATCCATGTTTTGCTGACCTTTTCCAACACTATTTTCAGAAGCTTTCCTTCTAAAAACTTGGGATTGTCTGGTGAAGGGTTATAGCTTAAGTCATGGCACAATCTAAAACTGTTAATTATAATACACAAGCTTTCGGCGGTACAACCGCCTTTTTCAAGTGTGATCCTGTGATACAATGCCTGCAGTAAACAACTGCAGGCATTGTATCACAGGATCACACTTGAAGAAGGCGGTTGTATGGCCGAAAGCTTGTGTATATTATTATAATTAAAATTTCCATTTCTCAAGAAGAGGATATCATGTTTTGTAAAACTGTTAAGATATACATACATACCCTTTGCCATTTTTCCAGTAACTTGCTATATTCTATACTATAAAACGAGAACACTTCGTCGCAATCTTTTCTGACACGACTTTGTTCCGGGTTGTAAAGGTGACAGTTATCTCGCACAAGCATCATGTCTGCATGGAAATCCTCAAATATGATATATTTTCCACTCTGTAAATGTAATAAGAGGATGTGTCAACTCAACCTGAGCTCATGCTTAGAATAACTGAACCCTGCAAAAGTTAAGTTCCCTCTGCCAAAAGTGTATATAAAGATCATACTGCACAAAGGGTGCAGCCCGATCCTAAGCTACTCTGGTTTTCCTGTTAGGTAAATAATATGGAGATTTTCAGTGGGTAGCAAATTGGCCATGCACTATTAAAAGGGGGCTTAATGTATCTGCAAAAAGTATCAACCCAGCTCGGTCTGCACAGTTTGTGCAGGCTGACCTGGGCCGAAACTTTTGCTATTGGTAAATTTTCTGCATGTTATTGGACCAGTCTACCTCAAAATTCAGTTGATTGTTAGACACAATTGATTTTATGGATCCATTATTAAGTAATGACTTGCCAGGTATAACGGATCACAGATCCATTAAGCCCCTTTTGTCAGAACACAGCTCAAATATATTGGACTTGAGTTGTTGAGGCTCATGCCCTAATTTACACAAACTGGTTAGATGATAGGTTACAGAAAATGCACTAACATTGTAATGTCACACATGTTTTTTTTTTCCCAAAATATCTAATTATGCAGTTTCAAGCTCTGTACAGTCTGATCTTGATCTACACTGCCCATAACATCACTGACAGTTCAAAGCTTTCTTAATGCCAAGAGTAGAGCTTTTGCCTGATACATAAATATATGGAAAGACCTTTACTCCATACATGATTAAATACTAGAAAACACATCTTTGTTTTGAGTAAATGTATATAAAATATTTATCACCAAATGTCATAAATAATAATTCACACTGTTTTCTCACTAGTCACATAAAATCTTAAAACTAAAATTTGACTGACAATTCTAACAGATGTGTTTGAAATCATATAGGTACCTCTAATTTTTTCTTGATGGTTCCGAAATCCATTGGATTTTCGACAATAGCATAGTAATCTGGGGCGTCTTCTGGGTCCACTGAAATATTCAAGGATAAATCATAGTAAGATAAGACAATAGAATTACATCTTTCCAAGATATAAAAAATTTAGACCTGTCCATAATGAAAGCGTCTGAGACTAAAACTCAGATTTGGCTCAAATAAGGGAAGTTGTCATCAGACCAATAGAAACCGTTGTAGAAATAGAGAAAAATGCTGGTTACCAGCAAATCCTCCCTTTACCACAATGTTTTCTGAAGCCTTCTTCCTCAGAGTCATAAAGGCATAGGATCATTTGATAAAGGTTTGATGCTGTTGTCACTTTTGACATAAGGTCTTATATTTATTGGTGTAGTACTACATCCAGACAAGAGCACCCGGGCATAACTGTGTCAAAAATCTTTTGATGGCCAACTGCCTATTGCATAGGTTCCCCTTTTGATAGTTAACAACTAGTCAAAGTCTAAAGTAAATATCTTCAGTAATAATAACAAGAGGGCCATGATGGCCCTGAAGTCACTCACCTGAGTCTTTTGACCAAACATGACCCATTTTCAATCTCTTTTGAGATATTATGACAAAATTCTACCAAGCTTTCATAATTATTAGACTGAAAATTTGGCCTCTAGCTTATACACAAGCTTTTTCTAGAATTTCTCTCAGCGACCTACTTAGCCAAACATAGCCAATCTTCCCATTGTATATATTATCAAAACGAAGATTCTGACCACCTTTCATAAGTAATGGACAGAAAATGCGGCCTCTAGAGCATACACAAGGATTTTCTAAGATTTGACCCAGTGACCTAGTTTTTGACCCAACATGACCCATTTTCAAAATCTTCCGATATATCTTCAAGACAAACATTCTGACCAACTTTCATGAGTATTACAATGAAAATGTGGCCTCTAGAGCATACACAAGGTTTTTCTAAGATTGGACCAAGTGACCTAGTTTTTGACCCTACATGACCCATTTTCGAATTCGTCTGAGATATCAAAACAAACATTCTGACCAACTTTCATGAGTTTTGGACTGAAAATGTGGCCTCTAGGGCGTACACAAGGTTTTTCTAAGATTTGCCCTAGTGACCTTGTTTTTGACCCGACATGACCAATTTTCAAAGTCATCCGAGATATCATCAAGGCAAACATTCTGACCAACTTTCAAGAGTTTCAGACTGAAAATGTGGCCTCTAGAGCGTACACAAGGTTTATCTAATATTTGCCCTAGTGACCTTGTTTTTGACCCTACATGACCCATTTTCAAACTAGTCGAAGAAGTCATCAAGACAAACATTTTGAACAACTTTCAAGAGTTTTGGACTGAAAATGTGGCCTCTAGAGCATACACAAGGTTTTTCTAAGATTTGCCCTAGTGACCTAGTTTTTGACCCAACATGACCCATTTTCAAAGTCGTCCAAGATATCATCAAGACAAACAATCTGATCAACTTTCAAGGGTTTTGGACTGAAAATGTGGCCTCTAGAGCGTACACAAGGTTTTTCTAAGATTTGCCCTAGTGACCTGGTTTTTGACCTGGCATGACCCATTTCCGAACTCGTCCGAGATATCATTAAGACAAACAATCAGACTAAGTTACATGAGTGTAGGACAAAAAATGTGGCCTCTAGAGCGTACACAAGGTAAAAGTTGACGACAGACGACACATGATGGACACAGCACGATCACAAAAGCTCACCATTAGCACTTTGTGCTCAGGTGAGCTAAAAACATTATATAAAAATGTCAAAGTTTATGCAAGACGAAGACAACAACAACAAGTACTATGCAGATAACAGGCTCTTCAAAAACAGCAGAGCTGAAAATCACAAAGTTTGGACTAATTCCAAATAACAAAAGGATTTCCTCAAATGAAGGCTTTTACACTGACCTGGCTGAGTGAACCATGCTGCTGCATTCAGATCATTTTTCTCCCTGTTTACACCTCTGTACTTGGATACTTTGTTCAAAACTCTGTAAAGAGAGAAACACACTTGACAAGTAATTTTGTAATAAGTGGCAACAAACCTTTTTCAAAATTATTAACCCTTAGGCTGCTAAGCCCGACTCACTGACCTTTGCTGACAGTGTAGATCAAGATCAGACTGCACAGAACGTGCAGTCTGATCTTTGATCTACACTGTCAGATCAGGATATATTCTGCCCAAAAATGTTACCTTTGAAATAGCAAAATTTTGGTTTTTACTATCGGCTTAAAAGTTTAATTTCACTTATTCAGCAGAATAAGGCTTATTTGGTTTTAATTATCTATCTATTTATTTACTAGTAGTAGAAGAAAAAAAATTTTGAATATCAAAAAAGACAACTATTACCCTAAAGCAGCCCTGATCCAGCTCCCAGCTGCCCCTTGTCCAGATGGTGGGGACCCTACACTCTCCTCTCCAGATAGATAATGCCTCTTTCTCTTACTGGCTTGTACTTCAAAGAAATTAGAGCTCTCCCCTTGAGAATCAGACAGTCCAGAGCCTCCTTAAAAACAAAATGATGAACTTTTTTTAAAAGATACATCTTTACTCATTTTCAACCAATATTTTAAACCAATTTCATCTTTATTTTATGAAATTATAATCATTATTGCATCTTCATGCCAAATGTTGCCCCTGACAGTTGCACGGTTGCATAGATTGCGACAGACAGAAAATACATTTTATTCTCTGGAGGCTATCAAAGACATCACTGTGGTTGTTTCTGGTTTTAAATTGAAGAAAAATCCCTTGAGTTTCTTTATCTCATAAACCTTATATTGATTTTTCATCTCTGTTTACACAGCAGACAAATCTCTTGAGTTTCATTATCCTATTCACCTTATATCAATTTTTTATCTAGGTTTACACAGCTGACAAGATCTTACACACTATCAAGTTTTAACAGTGTTTGTTTCCTCTCTGGCTGTAAAGATGCATCTTTACAACTTTTTTCTCTTTGTCTGACAGTTTTTATTTTTTATTACAACAGTATCACAGTAATACCACTTTTACCATTATAACTCTTTCTCTCTCTCCCCTCCCCCTCTCTCTCTCTCTCTCATAGAAAAAAGGATATAATAGCATTAGACTACCTTTTATAACATATTTTGCAGCTACAGATACATATGAGCTATGCTCTGGTAATAGGAAGGTTAAATCTTTCTCTGTGATGCAATACAAATCAATCCTCAGGAAAAAATTGGCTGAGCTGGTGATTTGAACCAGCAACCCCGTTCTCAAGTCCTGTACTACCCACTGCGTTAATGGGCACGGCATTTTGCATTTGACCATTTTCAGAAATATTGTGAAAAAAAGATAGTTACTTATAAAATGCAATTCCTCCCTATTGCCACAGTTTTTTTTCAACAAGTACTGATGCATTTCAAGACTGAAGAAGACTTTCCATTTCCAAAAAATTACCTGAAGGGCTAGACATTGTTGCTATTTCCTCCATATGATCCACACCGACAAAATCTCCTTTCTCTGTGAGCTGACTGGTAAAATCTTCTATCTTCATGTGTGACGTATCTATACCACTAGGTTCTACAGTTACATGTATACTAGATGGGGCAGAGGTTTGTGGAAGCATTGTGACAGAAGAAGGTATCTGAAAATGTGTACAGAAATAAAATATTTGAGCCATGTTCTCTGAAAAGGGGGCTGAATACATCTGCAAAAAGTATCAGCCCATGTCAGCCTGCACAGTCCATGCAGGCTGACATGGGTCGAAACATTTTGCTTTTTGTAAATTTTCTGCATGTCCAAAAACCTTTCTATCTTCTGATTCAGTTGGTTGTTAAACCAAATGTATTTTATGGTTCCATAATTATATGACGACCTGCTTGTAAAAAATGCATCACAGCAATGCATTAAAACCCCATTTTGCCAAAGCTCATTTGGTAATTGGATTCTTGGAAAGGTTTGGAAAGCATCGTAAAAGGTGCTATGTGTTGTTCACTTTTATTGTTCACTACTGTAGTAATGATTTGGAATTGCTTTTTCAAAAAAAACCAATCATATCATCACTACAACTCATTTATTCACATGTTTCATCGGTACTAATTTGGGCTCTGATGAGAAACCAAGTACCTTGGATGAAGAACAAACCCAGAGCATCTGAAGTACTAATAATGGAACATTTTGACAAGACTTTAACCCTTTCGTTCTCAAGTGTGCTTCTATATATACATTAGATCTATTACCATAAAAGACAATTTTAATTAGTAACCTTGTACCAGGATACCGTGTAACTGGAAGTTAATGTCTGTGTTAAAGACAAAGCAAGAAATCAGGCTTTTGAAGTTTTTTCAAGGCAAATAATGACTCAGAGGGTCAGATATTCTGCAGGGAAAGCAAAATAATGCTGAGAATGAAAGGGTTCAGACCCAGATGTGTACACACCTGTTTCACTGATGTTATATTAATAGTTGAAGGTTTGCCGGTTCCTGATTTCACCATCTCCTGTAAAGGTATAAATGTACTGCTGGGCTGAATTCTGACTGTCTGGGTACCAGCTGTGCCAGGTGTTGTCACGACAACCTTTTGGACAACAACTTGTTGCTGTTCTATTGGAAAATTTGGTGTAGTGTCAACAGCTTCTGTAAAACAATGGTGCAAATTCACATCTTTGTTTACCAACATAAATCATTATTTACCATTATTTTATTATTCATCAACTGTTTACCACAAAATCCCAAGACCCTGAGGAAGAAGCCTTTTGAAAACAATGTGGGAAAAGGAGAAAATACTGGTAACCAGCATTTTCTCCTTTTTCCACAATGTTTTCAAACCTTTGAAAGAAAAATTTCAGGTTTTGATTTAGATTTAAATTTGTCGTCTGCAAATGCTTTCAATTTGGTCAAGTCCCATCTGGAAATGAGTTAAAGGTCCATCAGCAGCAAAAAGTCTGGGGGTCATATTGCAGGCAAATCTAAATCACACCATTTTAAAGTATAGTTGTTATCTCCTTTTCCCACAATGTTTTCTACCCTGTTAAAGGCAATTTGCCGACATTTGAGCTACATTTAAACTGTCGTCTACAAGTGCTTGCAATTTGTAAAAGTCCATACTTTGCTCGTGTAGTTAAGAGTTAAGATGTGGGAGACAGTGGTGTCGTGATACAGCGTTGGCCTCTCACACCAAAGGTTCTCAGTCTGAATCCCATGATGAGAGGGGTCAACCTTTAGAACTACTAGGGGTGCACGGTATTATCGGTATACCGGTATATTGCAGTACGATTTGAAAATGATATGAATATCGGTACGGCTGGCCCGTAACAGTTTACTCGGGAACTTTCATGGGTTTCCGTAACCCGTTGAAACTTTTTTTTTTTTTTGGCCCCTGATGTCTTCCTTATTTCGATATATAAAACTTGATTTTCTTAATTTGAGTAAATAAAACACAAAAACGGTAATCCAAATCAATAATTTAAAAGTAAAGAGTCAGCCTTTGACGCCCAAAATAAGTAATTTATTGACCCCCCCCCCCGAATTCCTGCGATCCCTATAGTAACGTAATAACTATATTCAACATGGCGGCTTCCGATGATTTCACAGTAATCAACAAGGTGAAGGGAAAAGCACCTGCATGGAAACATTTTGGCTTGATTCAGAGGAACGCGAAAATTAAAGAAAACGTTGACGGCTGTAAGATCTGCCGCACGATTGTCAAATGTAGCGAAGGGACCACGAATCTCACAACTCACTTGCGACGGCATCATCCGAACAAACTAGTACTGTCCGAAAGTACTCCTAAATGCAATCCTCCTAGTATGCAAAAGATCAAGCCTCCTTCGATTTCCTGTATAAGACAAACAACTGTTCAACACTTATTCTTTAGTTCCCAGAAATACCAAAGTTCGTATGAAAAGGCCCAGCGAATTACTTAAAAAACTGCCAGATTTATAATTTGGTAAAGAGTTTATTATAAAGCAGTTATAGCACATACCTAAATGGGTTGTGCTAATATTAGAACATGGATCTCTTTATCTTCTAGTCAATTAATCAATTTGAAGTCAGAGAACTTCTAGTCAGTACTGAAGAATTTTTAGTTAGTTCTAGTCAAGAAAAACATTCAAGTGACTAAGTTACAAAGACATTTTAGACCAGTTCCTGTCAACATTTACTTTGATTTTCTATTGAATTTTTCAGGTCCTTAGGTAGGACCTTGTTTTATGTGTTAAATTTTGTGTTCATTTACTTCTAATAAATCCTATTGGGCTGATAACATTTGCAGTTTATCATTTTAGGGAGGGATCAAGAGATGGTATTAAGTTTTTCATTAGAGAACACTTGGGACTAGTCAAACACATTAAGTCGGAAATATCACGATACGTATCACGATATGCTTATAAAATATTGCAATATCGCAATACGATTTTTTTGGCAATACCCATCCCTAGGAACTACACACAACAAAGCGCGAGTAGTGTTAATGGAAGCAATCACTGAGAGAGACTATAATATAAGTTTTAAAAACTTGTTTCACAATCGATGTAAAGAAAAACAGACTTAAACTAAGGAGTTAAGGACTTACCTATAGTTGGTGTATCAATTATAGTTGTCTCTGATGGCTGCACAATCGTCTCTCCTTCTATAATTTTTGTGCCAACTTGACTTTCATCAATAAACTGGAAAGGATCAAGGTCAATCTGGGCTTGAGCTAAGGAGCTACTTAGTAAATCATAATTCTTGCTGGAGTCCACACTACTACTACTACTACTGCTTTTAACAATAACCACTTCTTTTGTCACAATATCTGAATTGCTTTTGTCCACATAAAACATTCCTGTTTGAGGGTCAAGGTCACCATGGTCCTCAAGGTCATGACCTCTCTTCACTATTTGTATTTTGTTGTCCTGGGTTACCGAGGAAGATGACACTGTTGGTAGGATGATGTTAGGTGTGGGTTGTGCCGTAGATAAGACAGATTTAAGTGGGACAGCTGTGAAAATGTCTTCTGAACTACTGTCAGTGGAGTCCAAGACAGTCTGTAAAAAAATAAAATAAGTCACACTCTGGTAAAAGGGGTTTTAATGCTCTGATGCATTATACCAAGCAAGTCATCACATAATCAGGATCCATAAAATTCATTTTGCCTTACAACAAGCTGAATCTTGAGGTAGAATGGTCCTTGAACAGAGAATTTATCAAAAGCAAAGTTTCGGAACAGGTCAGCCTGTAGCGCAGCAGACTGCACAGGTTGACCTGGGTCGATACTTTTTGCAAATGCATTAAACCCCCTCCCCGTACAGCATGGCTAAAATAAAAAGAGCAAAGCAAGTAAGTCACAAAGCTCTGCTGAAGTTACTTTTTCACTAAAAAATCTTGTTCAAAAAGGGAGCATAATTGGGTCAATAACATTTTGAGGGTCACCCACTCTTTTTGTAGGGTCCCCTTTTGACAACCAAAATTTAGTCCAAGTACATGTTTAAAGTATCTTCAGTAATGCCAAACATATCAGAAAATGTCAAAGATTTCACAAAAACAATGACACCAGCGACGACAGGGCTATGACAGTACCTCTATGAAGCCAATAACAACAATGGGGCGATGACAACAAGTTTAAGATTTCTTCAAAAGCAGGCAAGCTAATAATGTACAACACATTACCTCCTGAAAAAACTGTCCTGCACAAAACTTTCAAAATCTCTTTGTGAAATGGGGATATTACACATGAATTGAGGTTTCAGTTATGGGAAACGATATGACAACGTTATGATAAAAAAAAAGAAATGTCTTCCTATGACATTGCTTGACTACTATAGGAGTTTTATAAAATAGGCAAAGCTTTTTGTAAAAGCTCTATATAAAGAAACAATCTGCAAGCGGGCACTTGTTGAAACATAATGTTTGACTAACTAGCATGCAACCTTAATTCAGACCAATGAAAAACTTACCAAAATTTCTCACATGAATGAAATTTCAGATATACTGGGGAGTAGTAATTGGTGAAAAACACTATTCCTTCACTTAAACCTATGTTGTGGGTGTTCATTAGAATGGTCTCATGGAGGAAGAAAAAAGGTATTATAATATTTTGAAACCTCATAACACCAAACCTATCCATACCCTTGC
This sequence comes from Hippopus hippopus, assembly GCA_946811185.2. NCBI lineage: Eukaryota > Metazoa > Mollusca > Bivalvia > Cardiida > Cardiidae > Hippopus > Hippopus hippopus. The sequence goes on from OX328110.1 coordinate 36,551,835, forward strand.
CCAAGGGAACAAATTAGTGAGTTTTTCTCAGAACAAGCTCTCAACTCTTCAACATTAAAAGGCCAAACTCCTAACCTCCTGTATATCTATAGTATAAGTTCATGACATGCATACGAGATTAAGCAATTTAAGTTGGGTTGTTATTCTCGTGTTTAAGATTTGGTAAGCATTTGTTGTAAATCTTTTACCTAATGATTTTAAGTTTTAACGACCGTCATAAAAGTGGTTATTTAAAATTTTGTGGAAAAAGAACATGCTCGTAACCAGTCAAAGAACATACAAGTACTTGTAACCAATCTAAATTTTAACATTTATAAAACTCTTTACATGTTAAATTTGAGTAATTACTCAATCACTGGTTTTGATAATGAATGATCAAGTTTGATCAAGTACTCAAGTACTTCAATAGTCAGTCTCCCACCCCCTATAAAACATCATGAAGGCACAAATGCCTAATCATACCTGAGACTGGGTTTCAGGCTGTATAGTTGACACTACAGGTTGGGAGTGAACATCTTTGTCAGCTGAACTTTCCGGCTGATTTAAAATTGTCATCGCTTGCTCTGAAATATTGGAGGAAAAGCTATTGCATGTTCAATTTTTTTGTTTTGTTTTTTTACACAGCTCTGAAGCTTAGCGTGGAGAACAAAAATACATGTGAGCCATGCCCTGGCAAAAGGGGGCTTAATGCATCACCGTTATACATGATACTAGCCCAAGTCATCACATAATTATGGATCCATAAGAGCCACTTTTTTAAATAACCGACTCAATCATGAGGTAGATTTATCCTTTGACAAACAGAAAATTGACCAATAGCGAAAAGTTTCGGCCCAGGTCAGCCTGCGCGGACTGCGCAGGCTGACCTGGGTCGATACTTTTCGCAGATGCATTAAGCCCCCTTTTCAGAGAGCACGGCTCATATAATCTGCATATTATAGTCTATCTCTAGAAAAAATGTCATAGATTATCTCCTACAATTCCAAAGTAACAGCAGGGTTGAAGTATATCATTTTTTATGTTTAGGTTTAAAAATATGAACTTGATTTGGCCAAAAAAAGGCAACCAAAAATAGACAGCAAATAAAATGCATCATCTGTATACAGTCATCCATTCCAAAAAACTTCATTAAGCTTTCTGGAGATTTACAGTAGATTCAAAGTTTTCTTCTGTTTTTAGCCATGCCCTAGAAACAACGCAATACCTATTATCTTCATATTATTATCTCCTCCAAGCAGAATTTTTCATAAAGCTAGCTTACCTAATACTGAAGATATCGCAATGTTTGTAATTACTATTGTTTTAACCCTTCACCACACATTACCAGCATTTTCTCTTTTTCCCCACAATGTTTTCTATCCCTTCAAAGACAAATCCCATCATTTGAGCCACACTGAATTCATCATCTACAAAAGCTTTCAATTTGGAGAAGTCTAAAGTTTTGCCATGTGGTAAAGAGTAAAGTACCTGTTACCTTGACCTTCACTATAGTCTTAACCCTTGAATTGCCCATCACAACTGTAGTTGCCTTTGCAGACAGTGTAGACCAAGATCAGACTGCACAAAAAGTTATTGCAATTATTTGTGCCTTATTTCTTGTTTGCTGGTTTATTGGGAGTTCTAAGGATTAAAATGAGGGTATACTACATTGTCTGTATTGTTACAACTTTTCTTAGGCAAAAGATTCATACCAAAAAGCTTGATTATCCCCCCCACCCCCAAAAAACTTTGACTAAAGTCTGATAACACTTCTGTCGATGGATACACAAGGAAGTGCTATCAACTTACCAATAGTGTAAAACTGTTGTTGATTTAAATGATCTGACAATTGTCCTATATCTACACTTGCTGACCTACAAAATAAAGACAAATAAGAGACCTCATGTGGGTGCTAAGCCTTGGCTGAAGGTGCTCAATTTTAAGAGAAATTTCTAAGCCCAAAAAGTGGCATAACTGTGTCAAAATACTTTGATGGTTACATGCCCTTCTCGTATGGGTTCCCTTTTAGATAGTTAACAACATGTCCAGGTTTGAAGTAAATATCTTCAATTATAACAGAGATATTGTAAAATATCAAAGTTTCGGCACGATAATGCAGACGGACAATGCAGACCCTGACCAAAACAGGGCTAGAGCATGCAAATCTCAATGTTTTCTTCATTTATCTGCTAGATAGTACCAAATCCTGAAGGAGGATAGTAGTATATAATCATATTAATTCATCTCTGAACTCCGATGTGCAATATTAAATCTAGGTTTGACATCCATGAAAGGAAACTGGAATGTACATGGCAAAATAAATGCATGAATGAATGAATGTTGTTTTATGGCGCATCGACAGCTTTGGTCATTTAGCGCGCATATCTGTGTTAAAAGATAATAAAAGGGGAATTGTTTAAACTGAAAAGTTTTGAATACATTAATAATAGTAAAAGAGTTGAATTAAGAAGTATTATGTGTGATCTTAATATGCATAAAGGACATTATTGAGTAACAGGGCAACCCCTATCTACTCAAAAGTTTTAAATAATAAACTTAAGAATGTGATAAAAAGATTTGAACAAAATGTTGGATTGATAGTAAGAAGTCTTTAAATGAAGAAAAATGTCATTTTTAATGTGCATAAAATATGATATTGAGTGGCTGGGCGTCCCTGCCTACTCCAAAGTTTTGAATTAAAAAGGTAAGACAGTGAGTATTACTTTTTATAGGAAATGAGTGTTAAAACTGGTAAAGTGTGGAGCCTCCAATGGGATCAGTATACTCCCATTAAAGAGGTCCTGTCTCCAATGAGATAAGATGCCCACAAGAGGACTAGTCCTCCCACTAAGGAGATGCAGACTGAAGATAAAAAGGATTAAAATGGTAGAAATATGGGTTTACACAACAGGTTAAAAAGGTAATCACAGCTTGTTGTATAGACCAATCTCTTTGATGAAGGTGATAATTGAATCAATGCTGACTGTGTCAAAGAGGTTGTGCATACTGTCAACATTGAAGTATTTCTCACAAATTGGCTGAAAATCAATGCAATCTAATAGAATATGTTTAATTGTAAGGTGTTCATTGCATGGAATACATTCTGGTGCATCTTCTCTGGTTAAAAGCCAGGAGTGTGTTAACCAAGAATGTATTTCATGATAACAAAAAAACTTCAGCCAAAATAGGAAGAGTATCTGCAAGAAATACAATTGAGATTGATAGATCTAAAGAGTGCAATTAACTAACAAGATATTTGCGCAGGCAGGTAAAAAGTTCATTATTAGATAGAACAGAGCAGGAATAATATTAACCCTTTACCACACAATGACGCCTTTTGACGCCCCTAAAAAAGAGGCCTTTTGAAAACATTGTGGGAAAAGGAGAAAATGCTGGTAAGCAGCATTTTCTCCTTTTCCCACAAAGTTTTCTACCCTATCAAAGAAAAGTTGCGTCATTTGAGCCACTATTAAATTGTCGTCTGCAAATGCTTTCAATTTAGATAGGTCTTAAATTTTGCCGTGTGATAAAGGGTTAATTCAGTAATGACCAACCTTTGCACTGTAACTTTAGGTTTTTGTCCAGCACTGTTTGCCTGCATGTCAAGCAGTGATTGGATAGCTGCTGCTGTATCTGCTGACTCAGCGGTGTGAGTGTAAGTGTTACCCTGTTCATCTGTCACATCATATTCAAACCATTCATTGCCAGGCATGGACTGAGAAACTGAAACTGCAAATATACAATCCATTAACTTTTGACACACTATCCTATGCTTTAATAACCTTGAGAAAGAAGGCTTTTGAAACATTGTGGGTAAGGACAAAATGCTGGTTACCAGTATTTTTTTCCTTTTTCCCACTATGTTTTCTACCTAGTCAGTTTAATGACGTTGAGAAAGACGGCTTTGGAAAACATTGTGGGAAATGGAGAAAATGCTGGTAACCAGCATTTTCTGCTTTTACCAAAATGTTTTCTTTCTATTTCTGTGCCTAAGGACATATACTATCATTTGAAAAACATATGAGTAGTTGTCTGTAAATTCCTGAAACATGGAAGAGTCTTAAATGATGCCACGTGATAAAGGGTTAATCCACTTCTATATTACAAAATACTTTTATATCCCGTCTTTGCATGTTTGTTTGGTATTTAACCCATTACAGTATAAACAAGACTCTGAAGATGACAGCCAATGGTAGATCTAAACCACAACTAGCCCTGGATAAACAGCATTGTGTTTAATCCTTTACCCCACAATGCCAACTTTTAACGACCTTAAGAAAGAAGAGTTTTTAAAAACATTGTGGAAAATGGAGAAAATGCTGGTAACCAGCATTTTCTCCTTTTCCCACAATGTTTTCTACCCTACCAAGGACAACTTTCTCAATTCTGGCCACATCAAAGTTGGCCTCTGCATATGCTTTTGATTTGAACATGTCTAAAAATCTGTCATGTGGTGAAAGGTAAAATAGATGAGGGTCTGTGACTTGATTGTCCTATTAAGTGGTATGTCTAAGAGTCCACTATATTGCATTGTGTTGTACGTAACAATCATTCAAATATGGTTGCTGAAGCTTTTGTGTCAATGAAAAATCACACAAAATTAATCTGAATTCACTATTATTCTTGTATCTCTTAAAAGATTAACAGCTTTGACCTGGTACTGCATTTATAATGAGAACCCCTATCACACATTGATTACTGTATTAATGGCATAAATAAAATCAGCCCAACAAATGACAATCTAATATGTATATTTACTTTCAGCAAAAACTTGTATGACTGATCTCAGCATTCATATGAATACGCCGGTACACACATATTTTACCTTTAGGCTGTGACGTTGTTCCTTGTGTAACAGATGTCAGAGCAGCTAACTGGGATTCGTCCAAGTTGATAGTTACCTCCCCTGACTGACTCTCCTGATTGCTGTCTGGCACGATACCAGCAGCTTGTATCAGATCATGTAGGATAGTTGAAGACTGTTGGGTGGTCTCTGTTCTTGTTTGTTGAAGGGTTTTTGTCAACTGTGGAAGAAGAAGATACATGGTACAGAAAAAATCTGTCTGAGTGGTAACCGCCAATAACTCTTTACCAAAATTTTGGATTTGTCTAAGTCTAAAGCACTTGCGGACAACTAAAGTTGCTAAAATTGTGTGATTTGTCTATGGAAGACTAGAAACAATGTGGATAAGGGAGAAAATGCTGGTTACCAGCATTTTCGCCCTTTTCCAGCATTGTTATCAAAAGCTATCTTCCTTAGTAATCAAAACTCATGATTGAGTGCTAAAAGATTAAGCAGATGCATTAAACCCCCTTTTAACAGAGTATAACTAAAGTAAGTTTGGGTAAATCAGTTTCCAAAATCTTTTAAGACAAAGTTTAATACAAAACTTAAACATCAAAGATTTTCACTGACCTGTTTGGCAAGGTCACTATGACCTGATGTTGTCACAATGACCTTTCTCTGAGTGTCTGATGACCTTGAGAGGTTAGCAGTGGTCGTCGTGACAACATATTGCTTAGTTGGATCCTGCTTCTGTAGAAAACTTACAAGCTCCTGGAAAATACAAAGAACAAAATAATTTAACTAAATAAGTGTCTGATTGCAATTCAACTCATTTACCAAACACGCCAAGCTGTAACACCCCTAAATAAGTATATCTTTTGAAAACAAAGTGGGAAAAGGGAAAAGTACCAGCATTTTCTCCTTTACCCACTATATCTTTCTTTCCCTTTAAAAGATGAAGTATATCACCTGCGCCACATTTGTTGTGGGTAAATACAATCAATTCAGATCGGTCCAAAATCATCTCATTTGACTGTTGTTTATTTCATCATTTGCAAGGTGTTTTATGCCACTTTCAGCAGTATTTTTGGTGTCCTCAGAATTGCAGGTCACTGTTTTCGTCCATCCCTGAATAAGGTAGACAAAGATTTAAGAATTTTCTGAGCAACTCTCCAAGTTCTTACCTTTTCAAATGGACTTGATATAACAGCTGTGGCTGAGGATTTAGTTTGAGATGTACTTCCCTGTGAAGTCAGACTGCCTGCTCTCCTGGGCTGTGTTTTCTGCACCACGATTACATTAGGTTTTGTTCCTGAAATGAGAGAGAGACAATAAAATTAGCAGCTGAAATTCTCCTGAACCTATTACAGTATACATATGAACAGTTCACATATGGCCCTTGCAATTGCTACTTTCTAACTTTCATAAGTACTGGACAAAAAATGTGGCCTCTAGAGCATACACAAGGTTTTTCAAAGATCTGACATGGTGACCTAGTTTTTGACCCAACATAACCCAATTTTAAGGTTGTTCAAGATATCATCAAGACAAGCATTCTGACCAAGTTTACTGGGTATTGGTCATAAAATGTGGCCTTTAGAATCTACACAATGTTTTGAAAGAGTTGACTTAGTGACCTTGTTTTAACCTGATGTGACCCATTTTCATCCTTGTCTGAGATATTGTCAAGACAAACATTCTGACCAACTTTCATGAGCATTGGACCAAATGTGGACTCTAGAGTGTACACAAGGTTTTTAAAAGATTTGGCCCAGTGACCTAGTTTTTGACTCGATGTGACCCATTTTCAAAATTGTCTGATAATTATCATCAGGACAAACATTGACTAAATTCTGTGAGTTTTGGACTGAAAATGTGGCTTCTAGAGCGTACACAAAGTTTTTTCAACCTTACATAAGCAGTTTTCAAACTAATCTGAGATATCATCCAGACAAACATTCTGACCAAGTTTCACAAGTATGGGACTGAAAATGTAGCCTCTAGAACGCATACAAGATGAAAGTTGATGACGGAGGGCAGACACGGCATGATCACATAAGCTCACATGAGCTAAAAACTGATAATCAACATGGATGAAGATTAATGCATGAACATGCTGTAGTCAAAATTGAAATCTATGCAGCTTACAGGGCAAGGGCCATATTCACTCTTCATTTTTGACTGCATTCGTAGTTTAGTTTTCAAGTATTTTGAAATTTTAAAAAACTTCAATTTCTGATTGGCTACATCAAATGGTTCAGCAATTCAGATATTGTGCTGCTTTCCAAACTTAGAATAGGATTAACCCCTACTACATAGTCCCAACTTTCAACATTTATGAGAAAGAAGACCTTGGAAAACATTCTGGGAAAAGGAGAAAATGCTGGTAAATACTTGTCAATCAGAACTTGTGTTACTTTCAAAATTTAGGATAAGATTAACAATGCATTTCAGATTCAGTGTGCTGCCAAGAGGTGATTGTGGGACATTGGAAAAATGTTCCACAATAACGTGCATAGGAGGGACTTTCTCCCTTCCAAATTCGTTCTGAGATTAGTAGTCTTAAATGCCTTTATCTCACTAATTTTGACAGTGTCCCCTATTTTTACAAGTTTAGGGGACAAGTATATGGTTTTTTCTCAATGATTCTTGGAAGAACACTGTAGAATGACTGGTGGACAAGGGCCCTGACTGAGATTCTGATTTTGACTAAGGAGATCCTTAACCTGTTTGCCTCTCTCTCTCTTGACGGCCTTATCAAAACAACAACTTATCTGTTTCAAGTTGAATAGAAAGCAGTCTAGATTTGATAATGAACCATATTATGTTACATTTAGGCAATATGTGGATTCATCCACTCAGTAAAAACTATACTGTATTAACTACAATTTCAATATAACTATCAACATATCGATAGATTCACTGATTTGACCTCAGTGCAAAGTGAACCTTTCAAATTACCCGATATCCCAGAAGCATTTTTCACAGCTGTCAGATGTAATGTTTTTGGGTTTACCGTCACAACACTGGATCCTCGTGGGGCAGAGATTATTTTTCCTCCCTGGGTTTGAATGTTTAAAACTTTGGTTCCACTTGGTGTACCTAGAAATGGATTAGAAAAATAAACATCTCAAAGCTATCAAATGTACAAGCCCTCAATCTCTGACAATCCCAAGAAAGGCCAAGCAGTTATGCTACCAGGCTCTCTTATGAGTTTCATGTTAATAGTACCAAATAACATTCAACCCTTGGATATCACACTTTATAACAATTTCCAAAATTAGCACTGTCTTCAAAATCATTTATGAGGGCAGAAATCAGCTTGTGCAGAGGCCTGTGCAAGAATTTTCTTTCAAAATAAAGATAAGCCTATAAATAAAACTTCTATGTCTACCACCTTTTCTGATCCAGTTACGTAAAGGACCAACCAACAATTACTTTTACACTCAATATGGATAATCATTATAAATTACTATGGATATAAATACACGGTATGCAATGAAGAACAATGTGGCTAGAGGAGGAAATGTTGAAAACAAAGAGCTATTTCTACTTTTACAACAGTGGTTTAAAAGTGGCCTGCTGCAAGGCTTAAAAGATTCTCTATGTGAGCTAATGTGTTAACCCTTTACCACACAACAAAATTTTAGCCTTGTCCCAATTGAAAGCATTTGCAGACGACAATTTCAGTGGGGCTCAAATGGTGCAATTTTTCTTTGATAGGGTAGAAAACATTGTGGGAAAAGGAGAAAATGCTGGTTACCAGCATTTTCTCCCTTTCTCACAATGTTTTCAAAAGGCTTCTTTCCCAGGTTCGTTAAAAGTCGGCATTGTGTGGTAAAGGGTTAATAAGTTGAAAACAAAAGATAGTTTATACATTCAACTACACAAAAATCTCTCCCTCTATATTAGTCTCAACAAAAGAGATTGCTAAAGATAAACTAACCAGTTATAGATGATGCTGCTTTATTCACCATAGTCACTGTAGAGGCTGGTGTGCTACTGCCTGCACTGACTACTACTACCGGTGTCCCGCTGTTTGATGATAAATGACTGGGTTTGGGTAAAATTTTACTAGTACTGCCTTGTATATTTTGTGTAATTATTTTCATTCCTCCTTCCTGTCGTATTTGTATGGTAGGTGTATTTTTGGTCACAGGTTTGAGTCCCTGCAGAGACTGTGGGGAAGGCTGAACTGGCTGAGGGCCCATTGGTATGACAACACCTGGTCTTGGCTGAGGTACCTGAGATAAACTTAGGTCTTTAGTTGAAAACTAAAATCACAGTTAAACATAAAAAAATTACTCTATTGGTCAAAATTTCCAGACAAAATAATTAAACAAATTCCTTTTTTTCCAGTTATTGCCTTCAAAAGAAGTAGATTGTTTTTAACATTGTAACAAGAGCTTTGCAAAGCGACGCATATACGCCCGAAGGGGCTTGTCAGAAAATGGTTGTTCAAGACTTCAGAAAACTCTAGAACACCTCAAGAGATCTAAATGTAAAGAGTCACATGCACATCTACACATCATAGAGATTCATTGTGGCAAGTTTGAACTTATTCCAATGGAAACTGTAGGAGGAGTTGCGCACACAAGAAATTGCTAACGGACGGATGGATGGATGACCGGGGCCATAACATAATACGACCCTTCGGGCGTATAAAAAGTCATGTATATTACAAATATATCACAAGACCTGTGTACATATCCATAAGCTCACTTATTTATGTGTTTCATAAGTAAATGGCCCTACTCTAAATTGTCTTGACCACAGATACTCCCATGAAAAATGAATGTAACAGGGCTTGGAAGATAATTACAAGTGAAAAAAGATAAGCAACAAAAGGATGGTGTGAATACTAGAAAATTCTGAAGACCAAATTTTCTATATTTGTTTATGGTGGAGACGTTAAAGGCCTTTGTGTCCATAAAATACTTGAGTACATACCTGCAATATCTTCTGTCTGGGTACAGTTTTAAACCTAGGTCTTGAGACACTGATGGTAGGTGTGAGAAATGCTGTGGTTGATGTTCCAACTGATGATACAGGGGAGACAACTGCAATCAAGAGACATAAAAGTTTGAAGTCTGAAAATAACCCATCAAAAACACATAAGCTCTAACTTTTCATTTCACACCAAGTCCCATTTGTTTTTCTAACACTTTATCAGACAATTTCTCCTTGTCAAAACTGAGAGCAATTACAAACGACAAATTCAGTGTGGCTCATCTATTGGTATTTGTCTCAGAAAGGGTTAAAAACACTGGGGGGGGAACAGAAGAAAATGCTGGTCACCAGCATTTACTCCTGTTTCCAAAATGTTTTCAGAAGCCTACTCCCTTAAGTTTTGTTAAAACGTGAAATTGTTATCTAAAGGGTCGGAATGTAATACAGAACTAGCATCTTTTAACTACCAGTATTAGTATGAAAGTACAACTGTTTCACAAATTTAGTAAAGCTTATTGTAATTTTCTCCTTCCTATCTTCTCTATTACATTTTTGACATCAACAAAATATGAATGATAAAAACTTTACAGTAAATCCTCACCTGTGCTGGTTGTTAAAGCAACAGGGGCCGGGGTCGACACTGTCACCACATTTCCGATGTTTGTGTTTGTTGCTATAGAACTTGATGGGTAGATGATAGATTTATTAACACTGTGAGTTGATGTGGAGGTGCCCGTAGATACAGTGGACCTGTGAGGCCCTTGTAGAGTTTTCTGAGGGATCATACCTTGTTGGGCTTGACCCTGCCCTGATACTAAAATTACCTGTGAAAAAATATGGAAGTTAATAGACAATTACTGTGTTATTTACATTGCAGTTAGCTAAATAAAAATTAAAGAGCAATTTTTTGTGTTTTTGACATCTACAACAGAACTTAAATCCTGTCAGAAACAAACAAGGTCATTCATTACACAACAGGTTTTGGGTTCATATTTTGTTCTACTTCTAAATTCTGAGATGAGCCATGTGATTGGCTTATAGAGGGCCTGCATGTATCTAACAGGAAAATCAAAAATTGCCATGACAAACTTTACTTTCTGTGTCCCTGCCACAGTCATACAGACCTGCTGATGGTTATGTTCTTCATAGAGACTGAGGGAACACTAGCAACCTTCATAATATCTAAGTCAAAGCTGCTTTTACAGCATTTCAGTAACTCTGTGGCCACAGCATGCCTATACATGGGTTTTCTCAGCTTCCTTTAGCAATCATGTACTTTAACAACCAGCATTTTCCCATCAAGTTTTCTACCCTTTCAAAGACAAAAATTATCTTTTGAGCTACATATAATATGTTGTCTGCAAATGCTTTCAATTTTGTAGAGTCTAAAACTTTGTTGTGTGATACAGACTTAAGCACCCCAAAAGCCTTGCCAAAGGACATTCTAATGGCCAAAGCACCCAGCATCCACCAAACAGAAGGCTAATCTTGGAATATGGAATAAGAACAATGCAAATGCTCTTTGAACATGAACTTTACAAATACATGCCTCAACCACTGGGCTACAGAAAACTCTTATTCATCTACTAATGAAAAAGGGTGTTTTTACCCACCTTCTGTGTCTGAGTCCCACTCATCACCACTCGAGGTTGAGACTGCGGACTTTTACTGATAGTTATCTTCTTGGGAGACACTGTGGGAACACTAGCCATCGTGGTGGTATATGTCACTTGTGGTATCTGGTTACTTGTTGGTGACACCAGATTCTCTGTTGAAGTGCTTCTTTTCCTCTTTCTTATCTGAATGTCTTCATCTTCATCTGTGTTTAGACCACCTGCATATTTGTTGTACAAAACAGTCAAAGCTTGATCATTTGCACATGTGACATCTTAGTTATTAGCCATGCTCTGTGAAAAGGGGGTTTAATGCATCTGCAAAAAGTATCAACCCAAATTAGTCTGTGCATACTGACCTGGATTGAAACATTTTTCTGAAGGTCAAATTTCCAATTGTCAAAGGATCAGTGTACCTTATGATTCAGCTGGTTGTTAGACAAAGTGAATTTCATGGACCCATAACTATACAATGACTTGCTTGGTATAATGCATCACAGGAATGCATTAAACCTCCTTTTGCCACAGCTTGACTCACATATATTTCACTTCAATGGAATGTCTTTCTAAAGAATATGCTGCAGCAGACAAAAACCTGTCAATTACATTCCGTGTAACTCAAACCTTTTTAGCTTGTTATTACCGATTTCTTCTTTTGGCCACAATGTTTTAAATGTGTGCACATGAAATGAGTCAACTCTTTATTGCACAATCCAGACTTTTTACAACCCTGAGAAAGAAGGCTTTTGAAAACATGGTAGGAAAAGGAGAAAATGCTGATGACCAGTATTTTCTCCTTTTCCAACTATGTTTTCTACTACAAGGACAAGTACTATCATTTGAATAATTTTAACTGTCTGTAAATTCTTTCCATATGATTAAGTCTAAAATTCTGCTGTACTGTAAAGGGTTAAGGTCTACATGTATATAGACATGAATATTTCCAGCAGATCCTATAAACATTTAGTAATGTTGGTTAGCTAAATCTTGCACATACCCAAATTGTATGCTGGAAATATGTTATATGTGGTATGGCATTAAAGCAAAACATCTCACCTTTTATATGTATTGACATTCCACTAGGTAACACAACTACATTAGATGTAGGACTTGATGATCTGGATGATACCCTGGGTGTCTGTGGGGGAGAGACCATAGGGGGTGCAGTGGAAGCTAGAATGTACAGCAAAATCTAGCTTAATGTATCTAAAGACAATAAATTTGACAAAGTTAATATCATTTAATATGAAGCATAAGTTAACCCGTTACCACACAATCCCAAATTTCTACAAGCCTGAGAAACAAGGCTTTTGAAAACATTGCTGGAAAAAGAGAAAATGCTGGTAACCTATTTTAAAGACAAATACTGTCATTCAAAAAACATCTAAATTGTCGTCTCTTCATTACCTCCATATGGACAAGTCTAAATTTTTGCCATGTGATAAAGAGTTAAGGAAGTAGACCCGTAACGCTTCTAGTGCAACATGGAATAAAATTTCTTGTTAGTTGATAAATAAGGATTTATACTGATATAATACTTTTGCACATTTTTAACCAACCAGAAATTCCTTTGATGTCTATCTTGAAATTATTTGTTGATACTTTTGTTAGTTTCCTGAAAAGGGAGGTAATTATCATCTCCCTTTGTAATGAGAATATAGTAGTTTTAGATTGATAAATGATAATTCTAGGAAGGAAAAAAAGGAAAAAGAGCCTCGGTTAAAGTAGTACAATAATACTCATTTTTAACCATAGCAAATTTTGTAGGATAATATTATAGTGGAAACAGCTGTTTTCCATTAGGGGTCTACTACCTTGAGCTTTTTCTGGAGACAATGCAGACAACTTAAATTAAGATCAAACCGCTGTACTGTTTCTCGGAAAACGAAATTAATCAGCCATATGTGCGTGCACAATATGGGCCTTAAAAGTATGTTCATGTATCCTTCTTCGCTTCACTAAACAATCTTGGGAAGAAGGCTTTTGAAAACATCATCGAAAAAGAAGAAAATACTGGTAACCATTTGGTTGTCTGATAATGATATATTGAAGTTTCCCATTGCAATTAACCCTTTAAAGCACAAAACCGACTTTTAGCTACCCTGAAAAAGAAGCCTTTTGAAAACATTGTTGGAAAAGGAGAAAATGCTGGTAACCATCATTTTCTCCTTTTCCCACAATGTTTTCTGCCCAATCAAAGAAAAATTGCACCATTTAAGCCACGTTAAAATTTTCGTCTGCAAATGCCTTCAATTTGGCCACAGCTAAAATGTTGTCATCTGGTAAAGAGTTAACATGTTTACTATGTGTTCAGAACAGTTTTTAACTTCATACCTTCACGTATACCAGTCTGTGAGGGACTTGGAAGTGATGCATTTTTCTCAGCCTGCATGTTTGCTACCTGGTTTGCAGTGACAGTAAAGGCTGTCTGTGGAACTAATCTTGGCATTAGAGGTACGAGTCTCCGACCCTCTATCAACCATTCTTGAGTCGAGTTGGAAGGTGACATACTGGTACAAAAAGAAGTAAAACAAGTATAACTCTGTAGAGAAACATATGACAAACTAAACATACTGTAGCACGTTGAACTGAACAAATTTCAGTAATAATTTCAAGTTTTGACCGAATTATGTAAATGAGCTGTGCTCTGTAAATAGGGGGTTAAATGTATCTGCGAAAAAAAGGCAGACACTTTTTGCTATCTTTAAATTTTCTGCATGTCAAAGGACCACTCTACCTCCAGATTAACCCTTTACCAGACGACAACATTTTAGCCTTGTCCAAATTGAAAGCATTCACAGATGACAATTTCAATGTGGCTCAAATGGTGCCATTTTTCTTCGATATGGTAGAAAACACTGTAGGAAAGGGAGAAAATGCTGGTTTCCAGCATTTTCTCCTTTTCCCACAGTATATGTATTTTCAAACAGCTTCTTTCCTAAGGTCGTTAAAAGTCGGCATTGTGCAGTAAAGGGTTATGTCAGTTGTGAGATAAGATGCATTTTATGGATCCACAATTATGTGATGACTTGCTTGGTATAATGCATTAAACCCCTTTTCACCAGAGCTTGGCTCAAAATTTTATTTCAACGTTCCCCGTCTTGCTCTTGTTTGAACAACCATAGAGCTTTTACATCTCCCTAATATGGAAAATAGAAACTTTACAGACCTGTATAGAGCTTCTATGGATCTTGACCTTTGTAAGTTTGACAGTATTTTCCAGAAATAATGTATTTATTTATATGGTGTTTACGCTGCTTTCAACAATATTTCACTTATATCCAAGTAGCTTGAGCACTCATACATGCTTCCCTGGAGTTTCTTTTACCAGTTGTTTTCACAACATTCTTCACAAGCTACTTGCTGCTTTCTTGAATTGACCATCATCAAAATAATGACCAGTAGTGAGACAGGAATTAATCTTGTCCCATTAACTACCTGCCATCAGTGCTCAGATAGAAAGTGGCTGAGCTGAGGATTCCAAATGGCAACCCTCTGGTTTGTACATAACCCTGTACATAACCTACTGACTTTCCTTGCTCTGCTAGAACTATCATTATCATATGAATATAGATCTCAGTCTTTCATATACTCCTCACAAAAAGTTAAATAACAATGAATTACCGCTGCACCAGAATTTTATTATTAAACATATAGACAATTTCATTGTATAAATGTAATGAGTATTGAGTTGCAAACCAGTCCAAGCAGTTTCGTACTTCTAAATATGTTCCCCACTTTCAGGTTTTTGAAGTGAGGCAGTGTCAAAAAAGTGGTTCCACGCTACTGAAATGTTTTAAAATCTCTAAAATCTGTTCAATCTGCAACCGGAACAGAGTCAGTACATGGTATGGCCACCATTAGCACAAATACAAGATTGAACATCTGGGTAATGTGGAACCATTTTTTTGCATGTGGATTTAGACAGTGTCTCACTTCAAAAGCCTGAAAGTGGAGAACATTATCTGATAGAAGTACAGAATTGCTTGGACTGGTTTGTAACTCAATACTCATTACATTTGTACGATGAAATTGTCTATACCGGTATGTGTAATAATAAAATTCTGGTGCAGCAGTAATTCATTGTTACTTAACTTTTTGTGAGGAGTATATATGCTACCACTAACATTGTATATACATGATTTTGTACTTTTCTAATTGCACCCAGCGTATTTGAAAATACAATACAAAACTTACTTTTCTGCTATTGTAGCAAGCTTTTCATCATTAACTGCTCTTCTCACTTCAGCTCGATGCCTTTCTGTTGAAATGCTAAAAAATTACTAGTTAAATATTTATTGTGAAAGTGTAAACTAAAACAGCATGCCAGCTATATTTTCTCTTGATGCATGTTGGACCTATTATGGAATGAGTGGACATAACTATGTTTTAATCCTTTACCACACAATCCCGACTTCAAAAGACCCTGATTGAGAAGCACTTTGAAAACCTTGTGGAAAAAGGAGAAAATGCTGGTAACCAGCATTTTCTCCATTTTCCACAATGTTTTCTACCCTTTGAATGATAAATTTCATATGATAGGTAGCATTTGTCACCTGCAAATGTGTTCAACTTGGACAAGGTTAAAAGTATGCTGTTTGGTAAAGACTAAAGAGTTAAAGACTCTTGTGAAAAGGCTTTAGAAAACACTGAAAAAGGGAAAAGCTGAAAATGAGTATTTCCTCTTTTTTTCCACACTATCCCTTACCCTTACAAAAACAAAATCCCATTATTTTTGCCACACTCACTTTGTCACCTGCAAATGCATTCATTTTAAGCAAGTCTCAAACTTAATCAAACAGGGCCTAACAAAAGAATATCTGTGTTTAGGGTTTCGGTCAAAGATCTATGCTGTAGGTAGGCTAGGTAGGAAGGGATTTTTTTTTCCAGAAACTTTTTACATGGACCATGTACTGAAATCACACCCGACAGATTTTTTTTTTTTCAATTGTAGAATAAAAAGTTTAGGGTCTGTAGCATTTTCTAGGTAGGGTCAGGAAACCCTAAACACAGGTATTTTTTTGATAGGCTCAGTTCAAAATGGCTTTCTTCTCAAGAAATAATTCTTATTCAAAAGTTTTGCCAAGGAAACAACAGCTCTGCTCAATGAACATACCTCAAGATCTGCTGCAAATCATGTAAAATCTTTTTCTTCTCTTTTGTCAAATCCCCCTGAGCTCTAAAGGCAGAGACAACAGAAGAATAAGCCTCCAGTTCCACTCTCCTCAATATTCTTTTCGACTCTTCACGAGTCATGTCAAGTAATTCTGGCCACATCCTGAATAACATATAATTCCAGATCAATTTTTTATCTTCCATGCTAAGGCTGAAGTGAGTCTACAAATACTTTAGTATCCTAGTATCCGACTGAAAAATCTGTCTGGGATTCCTGAATCTGATCTTTCATTGTTTTCCTTATTGTTATGTTTTTCTCATCAGTTTATGACAATGTTCTCATTAAAACAGTGAACATTTTTTCTTCAAACTCTTTACCATATAATCATCCCTGAAAAAGAAGGCATTTAAAACATGGTAACCAGCACTTTCTCCTTTTCCCACACTGTTTTCTATCCCATCTAAGACAAATCTCATCATTTGAGCCAAATGTTCTATTGTCATCTGCAATTGCTTTCAATATGGACGATCTAAAATTTTAAGGGTGTGTAACAGTATGAATGGTTTAAGTTCTACGGCCCCTAACTCACATATTATTAAGAGACGGAACTCTGCTGAGATTGGCCGAATAGATTTTATGAAAATGCCGATGTTACACAATATTTACTGATCAGTTAGTGCATCTAACTCTCCTATAACTCCCCTAACTCTCAAATTAAAAGATAGAAGCTGCTGAGATTGGCCAAACAGCCTTTACAAAAACGTCAGTGTTTACCTATGAGTTAGGGGCTGTAGACCTTAAGCAGGTCAGCTCTGCCATCTTTTGACTTGCCTTTCTGAAGATATTGTTTCAGTTTTCTCGCTGACCAATCCTTACAATAAAATTGCATGATGTGAAGCATAACCAGCAGTGGAAATATACATGACATAATGGAACAATGATTATATTCATTCCAGTCATGCATATCTCATGAGAAAAAAAACCTTTTGCATGAGAAAAGATAAAGTCTAACATGTTGTAAGTCTGCCTTGGTCTTGTTGAAAGAGGCAAAGGTACAGTACCCAAGACCACGACAAGGCATTTTGGGAGATGTTTTCAGTATTTGTGTGGGTAACAAGTCGTTTCTCCACACTTGTTTACCCCCCTCCAAGTCATTTTGCCTCTATTTTACCCTTAGTTGTTTTGCCCAAGAACGCTAGTCGTTTCGCCCCCAAATCATTTCCCCTTTAGTAGATTGTATGTAAATTGTATAAAAGATTTATTGACACAGTTTATTGGCTTTGTCCTTCATAGGTTAGAACATTGTGGGAAAAGGAAGT
The DNA here is from genome assembly GCA_946811185.2 of Hippopus hippopus. Classification (NCBI taxonomy): domain Eukaryota; kingdom Metazoa; phylum Mollusca; class Bivalvia; order Cardiida; family Cardiidae; genus Hippopus; species Hippopus hippopus. The sequence goes on from OX328110.1 coordinate 36,569,598, forward strand.
GCTGTTCACCACGGTTTTCTCCTTTCTTAACAATTATTTCAAAAGCCTTCTTCCACAGGGTTGCTTAAAGTTGTTATTGTGTGGTAAAGGGTACCCTACTCTTTCAAGAAAAAAACTACTGTTTGAGCCACATTTTACTTGTTGTCTGCAAATGCTATGCATTAAAAAAAAGTCTACATTTTTGTAGTTTAGCAAAGGGTTAAGGAAGTTGTACCAGCCTTTTTTGGGGAACGAACTAATGGACAATTTTTGTCGTCAGCTGGAAGTAATAATCATTAGCTGGATAAAATAATCAACAATGTTGATCATTTCAACTGGCAGCATAAGCACTGTTTGTATTGGGACAAAACTATTAAGGAGGAAACAACTAGGCAGGCAAAACAACCAGTGGGGGCGGAACAACTAGGTGTGGAATGACCATTCGTAAAATGTCTTGGGGGGGCGAAACGACCAGGGGAGGAAATGGTTTGGGGATGAAACGACTAGGATTCTTCACGTGATATAGAGCAACACTATGTGCATAAATGCAAATGGAAAAAAATGGAAGAGCAGCTTATAACGCAGTGCGATAAATAGGTTAATAATGGAGATGTCTTAACTCAGTTCTGGTCAAAGACGACGCTTTGGCGACCATTGTTGTCAAAACAACGCCGACTTATTTCGGTGTCTAAGTGCAAAATGACAGAAAATGCAACATGGATGCAAAGAAGTCTTACATCAGAATAATTGATTGACTCAATTTCTTTCCTGCTTGATCTTCAAAATTGAAAAAAGTACCCAGGTATTGATGAAATTAATGTTTTTTGTATGTACTGATAATGAATTTAGCCTTTTTCCTCCATCTTGGTGGCGGAAAGCAAATGCGCATGCGTAGAGGAGAAAATGAACCGACATGGAATTTTTATGTATCAAAGAACTTTTTATAAATTAAGTGATTCATAATTACTATCTCATAAACAGTGCTTAACTGCTGACAGTGAATGAAGCTCAGGGGCTGGTAATAAGCTTTTTGGGAGGAAAGATATTCTATTCTGTAATAAAATGTATAGAATATCTTTCCTCTCAAAAACCTAATTAATACTAGTGGAATGAATATATAACATTAATCATTTCTTGGTAAATTGATAGATCTATTATTTACTATCACCAAAATGATTTTTATGACATTTTGGGGGAATGTAATGAGAAAATTCATGCCTGAAAGCATTCTTCATAGAGGAGTGGAGAGAGTAGACTAAGTTCAAAGTGCAAGTACATGTGCTGTCTGGTCTTGGTCTGTAGACACCTTCTAAATGATATGTCCTTTATCATGTATGGCAGGATAAAGATATTATATATAACCCTTTACCAGACGATAAAAATGTAGATTTGTCCAAACAGAAAACAGATTGCAGAAGACAATTTAACCCTTTACCACACAATGACGACTTTTAACGACCATGACGAAGAGGCCTTTCAAAAACTTCATGGGAAAAGGAGAAGATGCTGGTAACCGGCATTTTCTCCTTTTCCCACAACGTTTTCTACTCTACCAAAGAAAAATTGCATCATTTGAGCCACTATATAATTATCGTCTGTAATTGCTTTCGATTTGAATAGGTCTAAAACTCTGCCGTGTGGTAAAGGGTTAAAATGTGGCTCAGATGATGGAGTATGTCTTTGATAGGATAGAGAATATTGTTGGAAAAGGGGAAAATGCTGGTTACCAGCATTTTCTCCTTTTCCAACAATGTTTTCAAAAGACTTCTTTCTCAGCGTTGTTAAAACTCGGGATTGTGTGGTAAAGGAATAACTCTTTATGAAACTTGTAGACTTATCCAAAACTAAAGCATTTGCAGATGCCACATTCAATATGCATCAAATTGTGGGATTTTGTTTAAAAAGGATTGAAAATTGTGCGGAAAAAGGAGAAATGCTGGTTATTAGCATTTTCTCCTTTTCCCACACTGTTTTAATTCAAAGGGTCGTTAAAACAGGAGATTGTTTGGTAAAGGTTTAACCCTTAATGACACAATTCTGAGTTTCATGACCCTGAGAAAAAAGGAATTTGAAAATATTGTAGAGCAAAGAGAAAATGCTGATAGCCAGCGATTTCTCATTTTCAAATAATGTTTTCTACCCTATAGAAGACAGAATCCATCATTTGAGTGATACAAGTATTTATTTTCTCGTCTGCAAGTGCTTTTAATTTGGTCGACTTCAAAATTGTGTTGTTCAGTAAAGGGTTAACTCTTTACCAAACGAAAAAATTTTCGACCAGGCCAAACTGAAAGCATTTGCAGATGACAAATTAAATGTACCCTAAATGGTAATTTATGGATTAGATAGGGTAGAAAACATTGTTGGAAAAGGAGAAAATGCTGGTCACCAGCATTTTCTCCTTTTCCAACAATGTTTTGAAAAGCCCTTTTTCTCAGACTCGTCAAAAGTCGGGATTGTGTGGTAAAGGGTTAAAACCTGCCTCGTCATGATCTTGGTTAATGGATTTATGAGTACCCAGGTGACTCAGAAGATAAATCTGCTTACTATAAACCCTTTACCAAATGACAAAATTTTAGACTGGTCTAGATTGAAAGCATTATCAGACGAAAAAAAAAATGTAACTATGCACAAAACTAAATTTACCTTTGGAAGGTTAGGAAACATTATGAAGAAAGGAGAAAATGCTGGTTACTACCATTTTAACCTATTTCCCACTATGTTTCAAAACCTTAACAGGTCGTTAAAACTCAGGATTGTGAGGCAAAGGGTTAGCAATATATCATCAAGAGAAATATTCTGGCAAAGTTTCATGAGTACTGGGCTGAAAATAAGGCCTGCAGAGTGCATACAAGGTTTTTCTAAGATTTGTCCCAGTGATTTACCTCTTGACCTACTTCTTGACCTAATGTGACCTAACTTCAAATGTGACAGAGATATCATCAAGACAAAATTTTTTACCAAGTTTCCTGACTATCGGCTGAAAATGTTGCCTCTACAGAATACACAAGGTTTTTCTAAGAATTAGCCCTGTTACCCATATCTTTTGACCCAATTAACCCAATTTCGATCTTGTTCTGAGTATCATCAAAATAAACATTCTAAGTTTCATGAGTATCAGACTGTGGCCCCTAGTGTGCACACAAGGTTTTTCTACGATTTGGCCCAATGACCTACTTTTTGACTCGGAGTGACCCTATTTTGAAAGTGTCAGAGGTATCATCAAGACAAACATTCAGACAGTATTTCATTTGTGTCCGGCTGAAAATGTGGTCTATAGAGAGTACACAAGGTTTTTCTAAGATTTGGCTCAGTGACCTACTTATTGACCCAACGTGACCAAATTCTGAACTTGTCTGAGATTTATAAACACAAAGATTCTGACAAAATCTCATGAGTATTGAACTGAAAATGTGCCCTCTAGAGTGCACACAAGGTAATTGTTGATGACTGCATGATGGATGACGCACACACATGACAATCACTAAAGCTCACCTTGAGCACTTTGTGGCCAGGTGATCTGAAAATGCTTGATAGTTGGTACCAGCATTTCTCTTTTTCCCAAAATGTTTTCAAAAACCTTTTCAGAAGGGTTATGTAGACATAGGAATATTTGGTTTGTCAAAGGTTTAGATAGGTTTGTTTTGGAGAAGGTCACTATACAGTAAATTCTCAATGTCATTCTCTGCTTGAAATACACTTGATGGCCAACATGCTTGTGTAAATTGTGGAAAGATGGGAGGTTTTGAATATCATTGTTTGTGCAGTAATGGATTAAACCTTAACCAATTAGTGTCATGTTTTCATGACTCTCTGGGAAGAAGGCCTATGAAAACTCATGGGAAAAGGAGAAACTGCTGGTAACCAGCATTTTCTTCCTTTCTGGCAATATCCTTGACCCTTTCTCACACAAAAACTTTGGACATGGCCAAATTAAAAGCACTTGTAGATGACAAATTTGAACCTAGCACAAATGAGCTAAAGCTCTCAGCTAGGGTAGAAGACATTGTGGGAAAAGGAGTAAATGCTTGCAACAAGCAACTACTCTTTTTCCCTCAATGTCTTCAAAAGCTTTCTTCCCTTGGTTTATTGAAACACCTGATTGTTTGGCAAAGGGTTAATCTTTCAAAGGTATGCATATTCCATCATTAGAGTCACTTTTAATCTATCATCTGCAAATAATTTTTACACAATACCCCTGCTGTTTTCCCTTTCAAAGACTATTTCTACCATTTGAGCCACTTGTGATTTGGCAGCTGGATATGCATTCAATTTGGGGAAGTCCCAGATTTTGTTGTCTACTAGACTTAAACTACTTGATGTCTGCATCTGCAGTCCATGCAGGCTGACCTGGGACGAAATCTTTTGCTATTTGACTTTTTCTGCATGTCAAAGGACATTCAACTCTCCTCATGATTTGGAGGTCCTGTGTGGCTCATTGGAAAAGTGTAGTGTTTGTGACCTGGAGGCCCCATGTTCGAGCTGTACTGGAAGTGTCCTTGGGTAAGACACCTCAGAGCCTTAGCCTAATACTGGTGAAACCCAGGATATACATCATTTATATGAGCTGTCACCATGATATGACTGAAATAATGTTTAAAGCAGCATGAAACACCATACAATCAATCAATCAACCTCATGATTCAGTCAAAATGGGTTTTATGGATCCATCAATTATGTGATGTCTTGCTTGGTATAATGCATCACAGAGATGCATTAAACCTCTTTTTGCCAGATTATGGCTCATATTTATAAATATACAAACGGACATTTATTTGAGACTGTCATTTTAGTCAAGACAGTCTTTGTAAAACAGTCTTTTAATGTGTGAAGAATGATCTTGAGGTCTTGCATGGTTTAGTGGTGAAAGTGTGGAATTCACAATCCTGATACCCCCTGGTTCAATCCTCACACAAGGCACTGAATCCTATGGCAAGATACGTCAGAGCCCTAGCCTAGCACTTGTGAAACCCAAGACATGCATCAGCTGCGTGAACAACCAGCTTTTTTTCTTTTTGCTGTAATTTTTTCTACCCTTTCAAAGACAGACGACATCCATTTAGCAACTTGTAAGATGTGGTCAGCAAATGCCTTCAATTTGGACAAGTCTTAAATTTTGTCCCCTGTTAAGCCATTACCAAATAACATACAGTAATACAAGGCAGGTTCTGTTTAAATTCATTTGCAAACCGCAAATTACATGTGGTTTAAATGATATTTGTCTGGAAAGGTCAGAAAACATTGTGGGAAAAGTAGAAAATGCTGGTAACCAGCATTTTCTACTTTTCCCACAATGTTTTCAAAAGCTTTCTGTCTTGGGGGTTGTGTAAATTTGTAATTGTTTGGTATAGGGATAAACAGAGTATAAGACTACAGTATAGACAAATATCTGGACCTTTTTCTTAACGACTATACGCGTATAAACAGTCATGTAAGATCCTCTATGTCTAAATAGCCATTTAATTACTCTACATAGTTATAGATCAGAAACAGTGCTTAGAGATATAATTATGGAAAATAAAATAATAAAACAGCCTTCCATTTTTTTTTTTTTTTCAAACCTTTATAAGCAACTATCACAGATATATAATTCTCATTGATCTAAAACATAACAAAACAGAATCAACACAAGACTTGGTAACATGTGTGAGTTACATAACCATTTCAATCATTCTCTTTGCTTAACTCTTTACCACAGGACAAAATTTTAGACTTGTCCACATTGAAGGCATTTCCAGACAACAAAATAAATATGACTCAAAAATTGAAATTTGTTTCAGGGAAGGAAGAAAACATTAAGGGAAAAGATGAAAATGCTGGTTGCAACAATTTTCTACTTTTCCCATACTGATTTCAAAAGCATTCTTCTCAGCGTGGTTGAAAGTAGGGATTGTGTAGTAAAAGATTAACTGTTTTTCGTTGCGCTTAAACTACATGAAAAAAAAAAACAAAAAAACCAACAAGGAAATAAGATAAATTCTTCTCTAAAACAATTATATAAAGCCTTTGTATGTAAATAGATTACTAACTAACTTCTGTGGATATATGTGTATAAAGGAAAGTCTCTCAAAAGTGTAAAAAATCTGAAACGGACACCAACAAAAACTAAGATAAAAACAAAATTCTTGCAAACAATTGTCACCATGAAGCTTACTTTACAATGTGGTAGTGCTGGGGACACTGAATGTAGATATAAAATTGAAGCATCAAACATCAAAAATGAATGCTTCCATTTTGTTTGTTTGTTTGAATTGTTTGTTGCCTTTACCAAACAATCACAGGTTTTAATGACCACAACAAAAGAGGCTTCTGAAGACATTGTGGGAAAAGGAGAAAATGCTGGTAACCAGCATTTTCCCCATTTCCCACAATGTTTTCTACCCATTTAAAGAAAAATAATTCATTTAGCAAAATTCAATTTGTCATCTTACAAATGCATTGAATATGGACAAGTCTAAAAACTTCTTGTTTGGTAAAGAGTTAACACCATTATAAAAACTTTTCAGTTATATCACAGCTGCAAGTGCATCTATCCATGTTTTCCTCTAATTCTTATTATCATTCATTTGCACAGTATCCTGAATTTTAATGACCCAGGAGAAGAAAGCTTTTGCAAACATTGTTGGAAAAGAAGAAAGTGCTGGAAACCAGCATTTTCTCCTTTTCCTAAATTCTCTTTTACCCTATCAAAGACAAAAATCATAATTTCTAAGTAACCTTTAACTTGTCGCCTGCAAATGTTTTCAGTTTGGTTAAGTACAAAGTTTTATTGTTTAATAAAAATTTAAAGGGTGAAGAAGCATCCAAATTTGTGACCTTCGATCATGTTATAATATTGACAATATAAACTGTAATACTGATACTACTGTTCACTATTTAAGATCATATAAGGATAAATTGTTTTTAACCTATCTAGTTATATAGACTAGCAGGAGTCCAATAAAAGACTAAACAACTAAGACAAAAAAAATTGCAGAAAAAGTTGTCAATGCTAAATTATTATGAGCCTTTGACAAAAACATTCTACAAACCAGTTACATGTACATTTGAATAAAATATATAATTCTATTCTAAAAAACTATCTTCTTATCAAAAATAAAACAGTAACAAAATAATATCCCACACAAATGGTGCATCTCCCACAAACCAATTAACGAATCCTTTAGCAAACTATCCATGATGACCTTAAGGAAAACAGCTAATTAATCTATCATAGGAAAAGCATTTTCTCCTTTTTCCATGATTTTTTTTTTACCCTATCAAAGACATATCCTATCTATCGTTTGAGCCACTTTATTTGTCATCTAAATTATATTCCATTTTTAACAAGTCAAATCAACTTACAGGGAGTTGCCAATGAAAGGGTAAAAAACATTAATAGAAAATCTTGGTAACAAGCATTTTCTCTGTTTTCTACAATCATTTTAAAAACCTTCTTTTTTAAGGTTGTTGAAGCATGGTATTTCTTCGTAAAGGGCTGAAAAAGAACATTAAAGAGCCATGCTCTGTGAAAAGTTGGTCTAATGCATCTGCAAAAAATACTGACCCATGTCAGTGCAGGTTGACATGGGTCAAATTTCTAGCTATTTGTAAGTTTTCTGCATATCAAAGGACTATTCTACCTCATGATTCAGTCAGTTGTTAGACAAGAGCACCGCATGTAGGTGTCAGTGCTTGGCTGCATGAGCTTGAATTTCAATGATATTTCAAAAACCAAAAAGCGGCATAACTGTGTCAAAAATATTTTGATGCATACCTGCCCTGTTGTATTTGTTCCCCTTTTGATAGTTAACAAGTTGTCCAAATTTGGATTGAATAAGAGACATATTACAAAATGTGGAAGTTTTTGCCTGATGACAATGATGGCAACAGGGCTCTGACAATACCTAGGCGGTTTCTTCAAAAACAGCCCTGCCGATAAAATGCATTTTATGGATCCACAGTTATGTGATGACATGCTTAGTATAATGCATCAAAAAGATACATTAAACCCCCTTTCCCCAGAGCATGACTCAAGTACATATGAGCCATGTTCTGGCAAAAGGGGGCTTAATGCATCTCCGTGATACATGATACCAACCCAAGTCACCACATAATTATGGACCCATAAGAGCCACTTTATTAAATAGTCGACTTACAGAAAGTTGACCAATGGCGAAAAGTTTCAGCCCAGGTCAGCCTGCGCGGACTGCGCAGGCTGACCTGGGTCGATACTTTTCGCAGATTCATTAAGCCCCCCTTTCACAGAGCATGGCTCATATATACCAAGACCAGTATAATTACAACTGAAATCAGCAGTCATTTATATATTGTTGCATAGCATTCTTAAACACAGGATAGTCTGTAATGACAAGCATGCAGGGCTAGCAGAAATCTGGTTTCTCAACAATCAATACAGATTTGTCTGTTTGGTCTTTTAAGACAATATGAACAGTTTTTCAGTCATATCACAGAGACCAGTGCACCTATCAAGGTGTTCCTGGTACTGTGTACCAGTACTGTGCACAACTCTTGCAACATAACTGACTGCTTTCATACATGGTCTTAACAATGTGACAGTTCCATCTTCTATCAGATATTTTCAACTAAACCCTTTACCACAAGACAACGTTTCATACATGTATCAAAATTAAAAGCATTTTCAAGCAATGAATTCAATGTGGCTCAAATAGTGAAAGATGTCTTTGAACATCTTAAAAAACATTGTGGGAAAAGGAGAAAGTGCTGGTCACCTGCATTTTCTCCATTACCCAAATTGTTTTCAAAAACCCTTTTCAGCAGGATTAATAAAAGTTTAAATGGTGTGGTAGAAAGTTAAAAAGCCTTGATGTTTGAAAATATAGGGTTTTGGCAAGTGACTTTCAGAATATTTTTTGGTGCGCCATACAAAATACAGTATTGGTAAAAATACACCATACAGAACAAATATATCACACAGCAGGTATCACAAAGTCTAAGAACGGTCAGGGACCATATTCATCAACCATATTAGAATCAATTGTGATTCTTAATCCCAAGATTAGCCATCTATTTGGCTGAGAGAGAATAACTTGATCAAAGAGGTAGCTAGACTTGAAATTGAGAATATGAACAGCATATGTATGAGCCATGCTTTGTGAAAAGGGGCCTTAATGAACCTGCAAAAAGTTTCAACCCAGGTCAGCCTGCACAGTCCATGCAGGCTGACCTAGCCTGTGTCTGTGTGTCCAAGGACAAGTCTACCTCATGATTAAGTTGGTTGTTAAAAAAAGTGGCTTTTATGGATCCATAAGTATGTGATGGTTTGCTTGGTACCATGGATCACCGATATGCATTAAGCCCCCTTTTGTCAGAGCACAGCTCAGTTATGAGAGTCACTCCAGGAAAAGGGATTTAAATGCATCTTTGTAATACATGATACTCAGCAAGTAGTGGATTAATACAGATCCAATATGTCCAAAAACTGACTGAATCATGAGGTAGAATGTTTCAATGAAAAGCAGAAAAATTACAAATAGCAAAAAGTTTCAACCCAACTCAGCCTGCGCAAACTCTACAGACTGACATGTGTTGATACTTTTTACATTCATGACTTTCTTTATACTTCCTTTTCACAGAAAATGGCCCATACATATACAGAGAGAAAGAGAGAAATGTTAGTGAATATCAGATCAGATACAATTTATGCAGAAATGTCATTCCACTGTGTCATCTTCATGGAATCTCGACCCGTAGGTACTGACATCTCCCGCACATAATGCGCACTCTCCCATCCGCGCTTCACCTGTCTCTGGAGGGCAGAATATGGCATGTGTATCTTTGGTATTGAGGGACTGGTGATGAAATTGTACTCGGGGTCATACTCTGAATGTACTGGCCTTGAACTGTAGGTCAAGGTCACAGATCTTGGGCGTCTCATGGTAGCAGCTGGGCGAGTGTTGCTGATGAGATGTTTTAAAGGATGATATTGCCTGCCATACATATCCGTGTCTACAATGTGAAGAAAAGAATAATTTAACCCTTTACCAAACAACCCTGAAAAAGCAGATCAAATAGACTTTTGAGAAAAAAAAAAAAAATGGAAAAAGGATACAATGCTGGTCACTAGCATTTTGGCCTTTTCAAACAATTATTTTCTACACTTTAAAGGATAAATCTCATCACCTGAGACACATCTACTTTGTCACTTGCAAAAGTTTTTAATTTGGACAAGTCTGAAATATTGAATTTTGGTACAGAGGTACTTATCCCACATCTTATCTGACATCTTAACTGCTAGGCCATATAGGGCCCATTTCTAGTATGAAGAGGTCTTTGCAAAGGAATGTCTACAAGCCCCTTTTGATTTATAGGCATAATGACTAGTCTTAAGACTATCAGACATCATCATGTGAGCCATGCTCTGGCAAAAGAGGTTAAATGCAGGTCTGTGATGCATTATACCAAGTAAGTCTTTACATATTTACGGAACCATAAAACCCATTTTGTCTAACAATCAACTGGATCTGGAGGTAGAATGGCCCTTTGACAAGCAGAATGTCAGGCCAAGCTAACAATGCAGGCTGACATGGGTCTATACTTTTTGCAGATGTATTTAGCCCCCTTTTTCACAGAGCACAGCTCATATGCATTTGACCCTTTTCAAGGCTATCCCCTAAATATTCACAGATCCAAAGTGACAAATCAGGGTAGCAAGGATTTGAGCCATGCTCTGTGAAAAGGGGGCTCAATGCATCTGCCAAAAGTATCGACCCAGTTCAGCCTGTGCGGTCTGCGCAGGCTGATCTGGGCCGATACTTTTCACTATAGGTCAATTTTCTGTATTTCCAGGGACCAGTCTACCTCATGATTTAGTCAGTTGTTAAAAAACAGTGCTATGATGGATCCATAATTATGTGATGACTTGCTTGGTATAATGTATCACGGAGATGTATTAAGCCCCCTTTTCCCAGAGCATGGCTCATTTATTTTCTGACATTGGTAAAAGCTTTTTGTATGATACTAAATACTGTTTTCAACATTATTCAAGTTATATGACAGTAGCCAGTACACCTATCAATGATGGTGCAAGCCCTGTATGTTAGACGCAGAGCCAACTGCCTCCCTAAGGTACAGGGATAACTTAATTGCAGAATTTTTTTGTCCCATACATGTATCATCAATTCAGAAAACCTTGATAAAATTAAGGTTCTGCAGGGAAAAAAAGAAAAAAATGGACAAAGCAAAAATAATGACTGCCTACCATCAATATCCATGCTTCTGGATGTTATTTTGTCATGAAATTTTGCTGAAATCTTTATTGGGTCATACGGTCCATTTGTTACCTCAGGTTCTGTAAAAACAAAAAAGTAAATACCCAGTAGATAAGAGACTGCAGCGAATATATATTACATGCATGTAGGAGAAAATTTCCAATACAACATATATAAATCTTTGACCTTAAAGCAAACCTTTTGTCTTTGTCCTTTTTTTTTTTTTAATGGTGTTTTATGATGTATCATGTCTTTGTCCAAACTGAAAGCATGTCAATAACATACAGAATGTGGCTAAAATGATGAAGGCTGTCTTAGAACATGTTATCCTTATAAAATATGGATATCCAACACAAGTTAGCATTTAAATCAGGAATAATTAGCTTTGACTTATGGTTTTAAATTTGAGTACATGTGAAAAAACAATGTGTGTGGAGGTATCATCAGTGTAACTTTTATCCTCCAAAAGATTAAAACTCATTTGGCAACTCCTTGATAGGGTAGAAAACATTGTGGGAAATGGAGAAAATGCTGGTTACCAGCATTTTCTCCTTTTCCCACAATGCTTTCAAAACGTTTCTTCATCAGGGTTGTTAAAAGTCGGGATTGTGTGGTAAAGGGTTAACAATAATTCAGTAATTGTACAGATGTAGAACTATTATAACATACTTGGTGTATTTCCAAAAAGGCGTTCATCTACAAATGAGGAACCGGACACTTTGTGGTATTTATTATATAAACTGAAATGGAAATTGAGACAATGAGCCTAGAAAAAAATCATACGTAATGTATCTTCAGTAATGATAAAGATATTATAAAATGTCAAAGTCCTTGCACAATCACACTGACAATGCACAATGATGATGAAGCAGACGACAGGGTTATGACAATACCTCCACATTTTCTTCTAAAAGAGCCCAGCCAAAAGTCAACATAAGTATAAATGTATGAATGTATGTGAAAACATTTTAAAAAGGAATGTTTACTACAGGGACTTGAAAAGTCATGTCCCTGTAGTGTTGTGCTTACTCTTTACTCCTGAAACAAACCTTCTGTAGACGACTTTCAGAAAATCATTTTTAACTCTTATCCTGCTAAATAAGTGAAATGAAACTTTCCACCTGATAGTAAAAACCCAAAGTTTGCTATTCAAAGGTACTAGTACCTTTAGGGGGCAAAAATGATATCTCCTTTATGGGGCACTGTAGATCCAAGATCAGACTTCACTTTCTGTGCAGTTTGATCTTGATCCACACTGTGCAAATTGACCTTGTGAGTCGCACTTTGCAGCTTAAGGGTTAAAATATTAAATTAAGATTAAACTCTTTACCACAAAACAAAATCTTAGGCTTGTCTAAATTCAAAACATTTGCAGACCACATATTACAAGTGGCCCAAATGATGAAATTTGTTTATGAAAGGTTTGAAAACATTGTGGGAAAAGGAGAAAATGCTGATAACCAGCATTTTCTCCTTTTCCTACAATGTTTTCAAATGCCTTTTTCCTCAAGGTTATGATGAATATGTGGGATCAATTGTTAAGTAAACAATTAATTAAAGTTCCCCATTTACTAATTTTAGCCATATGTAGTGTGTTCAACTCAATAAATTAGGAATATCTATGGTCCAAAGGAATGAAAAGAAGTTTCAGATTCGTTATTTGAAATGAATCTTGGTCAGGAGAAAATTAGACCAAGGTCAAAAACAATGGGGGAGTGTATCACTTTAGAGTCATTTGCTTACCCCCCATCTAAAAATAGAAAGCTAGACTACTTGTTGTTTCAACACAGGAAATGGTGCACTTGTCTATTTCAGGGATCATGTCTTTTACCCTTCTTTCAGCGATCCAAAAATGCTAAATATTAATGTGCACATACAAAATTTACATTTCTACTGTCTTTAAAATCATTCAACTGCACTCTCGATAAATTCCGACATCCTTGAGTAAATCGTTGTATAGACTGTTGCGACAGTAGACCTGTGTAGTTTATGTTGACTCCACTTTCTTGTCAGCTACATGAATATGCAAGGCAAAGGCTGTACACGGTCACGTGACAAGCATCATGTGGTATCCTCGATTGAACGAGTGGATCGGAGCTAGGTCCGAAATTAAATTTTCTATCCATCATAAACTATGCAATCTCACAACCGCCAGGTGTAATATTTGTCATGAAATCACAAGAATGACTATAGTTTGATAAAATATTGATGAAATTGGTTATATTTGGCTTAAAATGAGTAAATGGGTATCTTTAATATAATACATTTTATTATGAATAAATTGTGACATTTGTTTTTCTTCTTCTGTCACCATGTTTCAAGAAAGGATCTGCCAATGATTAAAACCAACTCTTACCATCTCTGCAGAGGTATAAATCTTATTCTGTTTGCTCTGACAAATAATCCAAATCCATCTTGACATTGGAAATATCTTCTACCATTCACCATCCCATCACAGTTACCCACTGAAATATATAGATGTAAAACATTGCAATCTTCATTATTTCAGGTAAATTGAAAACATAAGAATGTGAACATGTACACAGGGCTAGGTTCATCTTTTATGAGAGAAAAGCTATATACAAATGTACTCTCCCATAGCCTGGGTTCCAGTCCAATCATTTTTTTCCTTTTATTTATTTGTCAAAAAGGATGGGCAGGGGTTATAATTAGGGAACCTATAATCAATTCATCGCTATAGAAATGCATAAATTGTGAAAGGTGATTGTGATAAGGAGTGATTAAAAATTCATTTCTCCCTGGACCCAGGCTAACTATTTGATAATGAAATATACAAGTATGATACTAGCCCCTGTGAACATGTAGATGTACCTCAGTGTTATCCGTACAGCTGTGGCCTGAAAAAATAGTGAAGCAGAAGAGGTAACTGCTCAAGCTGTACTGTTTTCCCATTGAAATCGCTGACAGGCAGATGATGAGCAGTGAGTGATCACAATAGCTCATCACCTTGATCACTTCTTGCTTTGGTGATTGGTTGATTTTCCTTTAATCTATCGTTGCCATGGCTGCCCATATGGGTGACGCCCAAAAAGGCTATCAGTTATATTAAAGGAAATAGTCCAGCCTAAGTTTCACCTGGTTCTTTAATATGCACTGTATATAACACAGTTACATCAGACCTCGATTTTACATCTCATCTGAAAGACTATAAGTAATATTAGATGGCCAATCATGGGGCCCAAACCCATACCCTCAAGTGACCTGAGACCTGACGTTTACAAGTCATAAGTACAACCACTTGAGCAGTTCAGGCTGGTCTTGATCTGGTGATCTAATATCTTAGCTAGTCTATAGTATTACATGTATTACTCTTTGACTGTTAACTTTACCTTTTAGCAATTGGCATCAGTTTTCTTTTTTTTTTTCCTATTACTTAGGGAAATTAAAAGTAGAACTTTCTCAAAAGTTGACTTAATACTCCTGCAAAGTGCACTGACAGAAATATATATTCAAAACTAATCTGCATTTAGCAAAAAAAATGTCTAAACTCATGGGAAGGTAATTCTTTAACTCCCACAAGCAAAAATCAAAAAAAAAATATACAAGCTGGTAATTGTCATAAAGTTTCAATACAATTGCAGAAAAATTGAGGGGAAAATTTAAGACACAAACACCTTTTCTTACCACAAACAGATGGACCCCCATTATCTAAAAAACATTCGTTTTGCTGGGGTATAACTATTTCAAACAACTACTTTTTATCTAACTATGCTTACCACACAAACCTGACTTTTAGCAGCCCTTAAGAACAAATTTTTTTCAAAACCTTGTGAGAAAGGGAGAAAAGGCATTTCCTCCTTTTCCCACATTATTTTCTACCCTACCACAAGTCATCTTTCGAGCTACAACAATTCGGCTTCTGCAAATGCTTTGACACAAATCATCTTTCACATTTTTGACACAAATCATCTTTCACATTTTTGACACAAGTCATCTTTCCAGCTACAATCAGTTTGTCGTCTGCAAATGCTTTGACTTTGACTGTCCTTAGGTACGGAGTTAGCAATATTAGCTGACAAGTAAAACTCACCTCTCTCATCTAAGTGAACTCCAACCCAATCACCATCCTTGCCCGAGATGGAGCCTTTATACTGTACTGTGCCCCTTACATCTCCCCAGCCCAGGTTGATCTCAACTCTCTGGTGCAGATTGACATTTATGAATAACACCATGATGACTGGTTGGTGAATTTTTCTGATTTATAAAACTCCGTTTACAGTGCCAAGACCTGCAAATGGAACAAGGGTCCAGATAAATTGTTGTATTCAAATCCTTAGAAAAAAATATTTCTTCGGCAAAACTGCTTTTGCAGGGTATCAGAATTGGCTAATGGACAATTTCAGGTAGAATGCACTTGAGCGGACACATGTCTGCTTTTGTGATGCAGACACCAGGGGTAACCAAGTACTTATTTATAAGTATTTACGTGTGTCAGTTTTTATGTGTCTGCTAAAGTGCAGTTAACCTAACAATTCCAGTGAATATAGTAGGAAAAGGATAAAATGTAACCAGGTATCCTTTATCTTGTTTTTTCCATAATGTGTCTTGGAACTGTCTTGGAACTATCTAGATAAATTGTGTTGGGGAACTGCCTTGGCAAGGAAATATCTTTTTCTGAAGTGAGCCATTGTCTACAGATATAAAGAAATGAAGTTTTTAAAACATATTATTCAAAGCAAGAAGTAACAAGACTGACAAGCAAAGCCAGCAAAAGAGATCAAAGTACCTGACAAAGAGGGCTTTTGAAAACATTGTGGGAAAAGGAAAAAAGACTGGTTATCCCCGTATCCTAAATCTCCGTTCCTTACTATTTCGTTGTCCGCATCTAAAGCGCTTACTACAGCGCATGCGACCATATGACCTCATCGTATCAAGTTGACACTGGTTGTCTACAAGTCCATGATCAAAATACAGCCGAAGAAATGAGGAAAAAGAACATAATTTGAAAGGAAGTATATGAAAAAAAAATATTTTTGCCAAAAACAATAAAAAATTCTTTCACGTGACAGCATTTTTCTAAACTTATTTTTCCATAAATTCTGCTTTTTCTTAACCTTTAACTTTTGAAAGATACCGGGTAAGCTTTCCGTTGGGTACTTGTAACATGACCAAACTGAAGTCATGTGATAACTTAAGAATGTATACTGTTCAAATTAAGTTATATTTCTTGAAATGAATGATTTTTTTCATGATGGAGTTTCATATACGAAAACTTGTTGTAGTCTTTAATCTTGTTGTAGAGTAACTTTTAATTTGAAAATATAGATATCACTGCTCAAATTTGACCTACAATCTGTTGTGCTGGTTTCATGACAAGTAATTGTAAGAAATATGGAATTTTAGTTGGTGGTAGACATTTTTATCAAATGCAATCATGCTTACAAAGCTGGAATTTCTGGCTTATTTTTCCCATGGTCCGTTTGAAAATGATTCAGATCAACAAAAATACATGATCATTTCTGGTATTTAACATATTCTGGAAATGCTGATGCTTAAACTTTTTCGTGCAGTATAAATTTGACTCAAATGTGTACAGTCGAACCTCATTTATCCGGACGCTTCTGTTGCCTACTAATGTTTCTGGATAAACCGTATTTCCGGACCAGTGAACTGGGATCGCCACAACTTCCATGTTGATAAGGGACACTGTGCATCGTAGGAATTACAATAGCGTATGATTTACACAAGCACTTGTCTGTATTTTTCCTACGATTGTTCAGATATATAACAGAATAAAATGTCATAAATTTGCATTTTGCCTCTTTTTTTAATGTGGTTTTGTACACGAATTTCCCCTTATACCTTATTGCATACACATGTACATGTATTTGTACAAATGGGTGAGCTTGTAAAGCTCGGCACATTATGACTTTTAAAAATGCCACGAAAAAGGGGGGGCGAAACACAAGTACAATTGTTTTTTTTTTTATTACAGTATTACTGTTGATTTTTCAATTTCGAGAGACTTGTATGGAATGTGTGTCCGAAATAATAAGGGTAATATCCGACAAAATTCTGTTCTATTTTTACAACCGGTGACGGGATCATAACTGTAGCTGATCAACAGATTCAGTGAGTTTTCAGTTTTGAAATAATCTACACGTTTTAAGTATTTTCTTACCACTTTTGGCCCACAAGAAGTTGCTTTCCGATACGAGTTAAGTCATAGTTCAGCTGCGGATGGTGTAGATCCAAGATCAGACAGCGCGTTCTGTTTAGTCTGATGTCTATCCACACCGTCCGCCATCTTGCAATCGGCAGAGTAATTTTGAATAACCAAAAATGTAAAACAAGCCATCTGTCAACGATTTCATGCCTGTTGCAAGTACACAAGTGTTAACCCTTTACAACACAATGTGGAGTTTTAAAGACCCTGAGGAAAAGGCCTTTCTAAAACACTGTTGGAAAAGGAGAAAGTGATGGTAACCAGCATTTTTTCCTTTTCCAATAATGTTTTCTACGCAATTGAAGACAAATTCTGTCATTTTAACTACACTTAAATTGTCTTCTGCAAATACTTTGCATTTAGACCAGTCATTTCTCTTTTTGTCATGTGGTAAAGAGTTAAAATTAAGATCATGGGTCTGATGTAATGGGCAAATCATTTAAAGCGAGAGGGATGTAGTGCAAGCGTTTGTTGTACATATTTACAACTGTTTTGCTCCAAGAAATTTACACCCTGCTACAAGCAGACTGCCAGTCAATACAAAATGACCACACAATAAGTTAATATCATGTCTGCTTTACATTAGCTGCTAATACTTTTTTGCATTTAGTAAAGGTTGTTACTTGAACACCTGGGCTGTCATGTCACGTGTTTTGTGTAGTTGGCAGAAAAAAAAGTTGGGCTGTTTTCATATAAAAATCACTGGCAGCCAAAACAAAAAAAATGCATACGATAATTAATGCTTTGGTGTTAAATATAAATGGATTACTGATAAATAAAGAAAAGGAATATGAGGTTGCGTATTTTTTTGTTTTTATTTTAGATCTATTTTTCTAAGAGGGAGAACACAGTTACGACTTAAGCCATTTCCCTCACAGTCACAGTTTCACACTTCTGCAGATGGTGACCTTTGAAAACATTACGAAAAAAGGAGAAATTGCTTGTATAGAATCAAAGAGCCAGAAAAGATTAAGCCCTTCAAGAACCTTTCAAAACATAAGTTGCTTACATGCGGCCTGTGTAGATCAAGATCAGTCTGTAGACAGAATATTTGGTCTGATCTTTGATCTGAAAAGGTATTGATAATCTGTCAAACTGACACTTAACGATGGCATGGGTATGTCTATTAACACTTTTCCCAAACCACATCTAATTCATACGTTTTTCAAATGTGTGAAAATCATCTTACGTCCGGTTTATCTGATAAGAGTTACATTGCTTTTTAACCCTTCGTTCCCGATTTTTCCGTTCCGGTTCCAGAACGCGGATTTCTGGAATAAAAAGTAAAATTTGTGCAGAAAATATTCGTTTCCTGATGTTTCTTTCCGGATCTTGAGATTTCCGGAAATTTGGAGCCCAGATTAACGCGGCTCGACTGTACATGCTTCTAGCTACAACGATCGACGACGTCACAGGGAATGGAGTGATAGGGAAATGACGTTTGGAATTTCGGTTTAGGGCTGAGCTGAAAACAAGTTGTTTTTTTCTTGAAAGTGGTTTGTTTTGTTATTTTTAATGCTATATTTGAAGAGAAGAAACATTGATCTACACACCGTTATACACATAAACAAGAGTGAGTTCAAAATACTACATTTTGCAACTGATAACCAGTTAAGGAGAACGGAGATACAGGTGAAGGGTATACCAGCATTTTTTCATTTTCCCACAGAGCTTTTTACCCATCTGAACAAAAATCCCATCATTTCAGCCAAATTTTACTTGTCGTCTGCAAATGCTTTCAATATGGACAAGTGCCAAATTTTGTCGTTCAGTAAAGAGATAAGCAATCACTTATCGTCGAATCACCTAAAATCGCGATGTATGGAAGTTTGCGACCATTTTGTTTTTCTTGTAAGTCATGTAATGCTGTGTTGAATCGAGGCTGATGATGTCATACCATTTATTTATTATATTATCGTCTGCGAAAATTGCAGGAATGAGGTTTAGAAAGGCAAATCAGCGAACTTGAAAAACTCATTTTCAACACATGTCATTCCACTAAGGCAAAAAACCCCTAACCACAAAAATTACAAATTATTTCAAGATGAAATGGCATTTGAAAGAAATTATGCTTCCACCAGGATTCGCTGTCAATGGCTGTCACATGACCGTCTCAATGTGGGATGTTGAAGGTCAGTCTATATCTAAAATTGTGCTTTATTCTCGTACTTCGCGAATATATCTGCATGACAAAATGGCTGCTCTCTGTCGGATGTGTCATGCTCACCGAAATAGTTTTGTGAATATTTGAAAATAAATGGACATGTCCTGTATCCGTGAAGGACATTAATTGTTTAACATGTGCAGGAAAGTGGGTTTCATTTTTATCCCCGTAATTTAAGTTGGCAAACACTGAAGCTTAACATCGCGATTATCAGTGTTTCAAGGCTAAGTCTTGACTTGAGTAAGAAATTTCAGTTGTGTTTGATAAATACTTCAAAACATGGTATTTTTCCTTACTTTATTGTAAAGAGATAGAGATAAACAATTACTACCTAGAGTTCCTCGCTATAGTTCAGAATTGACATTTTCACCGCTAAATTTGCACTGGGAAGTTAGTTATTTACATGTTTCTAACGAAGCGAAATGTCAGTGAGGAACATATTAGAGTTATCCAAATGATATCTAATCTCGTAGAAAACGAGACTATACTAGAACAGCGACCGAAATGACTACAATCTACCCCAATGTAAAAAAAAAATATCCTTAAAAGATTAATTGTTTCTTGTAATGAGTCAAAATCCATATGAAACAAAGAATTGTGTCATGAAGGTGAATAGAGATTAATTCTAAAATAAACAAGTTATTATCAAAAACAAAATTGACATTCCGGTAATTTCTTATCGTGGAGCTTGAGAGACAGCTTGGGAGACAGCTCAAAATTGCCTTCGCACAACCTGTTGATCTTTAACCCTTTCCCAAACAACACATTTAAGACTCTTTCTATTTCAAATCATCTGCAAACGACAAATTCAAAATTTGTACACATGAGCTTAAGGTCTCTGATAGGATAGAAAACATGCTGGCTACCAGCATTTTCTCCTTTTCCCTCAATGTTTTCAAATGCCTTCTTTCCAAGGGTCGTGAAAACCCAGGATTGTTTGGTACAGGATAAACCGAGATTAAATAGAAATCCAAAAATAAAAAATTCATTCAAAATTTATTGTCAAGAGCTTTAAAAGAAATCGTAATAAAACACTTGGTACATTTATATGGTTTGTACAAGTTTTTTATAAAATAACCCTTACGCAGCTAAGCACAACTCACTGACCTTTTGCGGACAGTGTAGATCAAGATCAGACTGCACAGAATGTGCAGTCTGATCTTGGATATACTCTGTCCAATAAGGAGAAACCTGTCCTCCAAAAATACCTTTGAATTTGGAAAATTTGGGTTTCTCCGATCTGCTTGTTTCTTTTGTTTAGCAGGATTAGAGTTAAGTATCAAGTTAAACTCATAGAAAATTTGCTTTGCAGTAAAAAGTCTCATTATCTTCCGCTAGGTGGTATTTTTCAAATACATATTTTGATTTTTCCACAGATACTCTTAATGGCCATTTTTTGCTTGCCATTTTTTACTGTCAATTTATGTCCTGTGTATTAATATATTGTTTCCCTTGTTAATATTACTTCCCTTGTTTCACTTGTCAGGTAGTGCAAGTTATAATACCAAATTTCCTACAAAATATAAAATCATATCTTATTGAAAATCAACCATGTAGTAATAAATAACCAATAAAACAGGTATTTATGGACAAATACTCGCTGTATTCTAGAATGCTGTGGCGAAGAAATTCTCCCATGGCGTAGCGAAAATACATAACCTCCCGATCTTCGTCTTTTTTGAAGAACACATTTCATGATAAATATATTATATAATGTAATGAAATTGAACAAATAAACAAACTATTCATTTTGAAGATTAGAAAAAAAATTAATGTCAAAGTAAATTTAAAAAAAAAAAGACCTAACCGGCAGGTTTGTAATTCTTCAATCATCCATTCGCAGAGTAAAAAAGCGCTGCAGGGTACCAATTTACAGAAGAAACCTTTTTTATATTGATCAGTGTCACTATTAAAGATGTCCACAGAACCTGTTCCAAAAAAGATGCTACTCTACAGGTAAATAGGATGGCTAATCATCAGTTTCAAGCTGTGACGAGAGTTCCGTTTCGTCAAACGATTTGCATTACAACGTACATTTCGTGACAAAATTTACAAAAAAGTATGACTAGCTCCATATAACAAATATTCATTTTGTGTAATATTCTATTCGAATTTATCATTATAAATTACAATAATCTTTTTTATTTCAATTCAGCCGATTTCCATTTCGCCCACCGATTCCATTTTCTAAAAATTCACATACTAAAGGAAATAGACTGATAAAACTATGACGAAAAAATGGGGTAGGAAATAAAACGAACAAGATTCTTCTTAAAACTAAGGCAGCCTATGGTGGGGTGAAACATCCCGTTCATTGATTCATTTATCTAATAATTTGTGCGACTTTTAGAAGTTCCTGTATTTCATGAACACTTTTACTTTCTTTCCACTCTGTTTACACTGATTTTCGTCAATGGGAAGTTCTGTGTGGCACGAACCGTAAACCGGCTTTAATTAGGAATAATTTTATGGTCGAAGGGAGAAAACTCGTATATACTGACATCACTTTCTTCCCGGCAGAGCTACTTCCCTTATTTTTGTGGACAGCATAAAACCAAAGACGAATAAATATCATTGCAGTTTGTGAAGACGATCTGTATCGAAAAAAATGTTCGTAGAGCTCTCATTATTCCTGGTAAAGTTTAAGACAGGATTGTAGATGCTGCTGCTTCTGAAACTATCATGACAGAAGACAAAAGAAAGAAAAACCAATTGCAGACGTGGTTTCTATTTTGTAAACTGGTGGTAGTCTCCCTTGTAATTCGTCACATTTGTAAACAAGGCGACCGCCAAAATTTAAACTTGGAAGTAACAATTTGGTTATCAAAGTAAGAGCTCACGCAGAATATAAATATGATTTTTATAATAAAATTTATCAACTGATGAATGTATACGATAAATAAGCTTTCTTAGTTACATTTTAAAACTTATAAACCCAAGACATGTTTTCGTTCAATTAGGTTTTCGAGGTTATTAACAAATATCGTTAAAAAGGGCTGAATTGTCGAATTCCAACCATTATTTGATCATTGACCGTAAGGAACAGGGGGCAGAAAGTGAAAGCATACTGAATCTTCCAAGCTAATAAATGGAGATGAAAGCTATGTTTTTTCCCGATATTATTGATGTTGATTTTTTTTTTTTTTTTAGTAGAAGGGAATTATAAGAGAGGAGGTCGCTCTCTATTAATTTGAACACTTAAGCCTTTAGACAATAAACTGATTTAAAATAACGCAACAGCATCCTGCCTTTGACAGAAAAATACCAGCGGGCAAACCGTAACTTTAAAAATCAGCACAGACTAAACTTGGGTGTACTTGTGAACGTGCAGTCTGATCTTGAATCTACACGGTCCAATCAGAACATTTTTTCAAAAGAAAACTCCTTTGAAATAGCAAAGATTGGGTTTTTAAAATCGGCTTGAAAGTTTCATTTTACTTATTTAGCAGGATAAGGGTTAACAGAGGGTCCGAGGTTTTCGATAGACCGTATGGGTATAAATTAACCTTGCACCGGTTCTTAAAGTTTCAGTGTGACTGTTTGTAATAGTTGAAAAAAAGACTATTCCGAGGGGGGGGGGAGTAACAATAAGGGAGAGTACTCTTCATAACTAATGGATAAACAGATTGTACGAGTTTTTTCCCTTTGACCATAAAATCGCCTTGGAATCTGACGGTGACCGTTTCCAGACCCGAGACCGATCCACAATGATATTTAGGAGCTTTAATTTCTCTCGTTTCCTTTATTCTAGTCCAATTTTGATCTATTAAAACGTCTATTTCCTCCCTATTGCCTACTATCTTTATTCGCAATTTTGCTGTAGATCTAACTCGATTAAAATGTGATTTTCTTATTACATGCATTTGGCTGGTTAGGACAGTAGGCCTACTTTCGATTCGGAGGGTAGCGCTGTGGGTTTTTTTTTTTTTCTTTGTCTGGAGCGCTCTACGCTCTAGTCCTTAGCTGAGAAACGATCACAAGCATAACGTTAGGGTTATCCTTTGTTTTGGAGGTGGAGAGGGGTTTGTTAACCCTGTCTCAAGTGGGATTCGGGGGACCTACCTCCGAAAAAAAGTCAAATTTACAGCGATTCTGACGCATTTTGGGACCAGTTGTGCTAGTGAAACTCAAATAAATAGACTAGATCTTTTTTTCAATAAATACTTGCTGAGTTACATAGATCTAGATCTACTGTAAGCGATCGAAACAGTGGTCCGGCCATGGCCGGACTGGCGACGACAGCCGTGATCAGAAAAACCGGACTGAAATTATTTTGCATTGGTATTACTCCATACAGACATACGTTTTGCTCGTGATTTAATTTTACTCTTGCATACAAGGATGATATGCAGTTGACATATATGCCGGGGTACCAGTGTCAACACTGAAACGGGAAACTGACGGAAACCGGTCAATCGTAGGTCACCGGCTGTACATAGAAGAGTAAACAGACTGTGATAATTACAAATTTGCAGAAAGTCCTCACAATGGCACCCGTTTCAAAGCAAGCTTCCAAAGAATCTGATAGCTCAGGAGTACCAGGAATGCCATTCTTCTGGGACCACCAGGCCGAGGGTTGGGCAAAGGAACCCATTGAGCAGCTTAAATATGATGAACCTTACTAATATCTTGAAGTAGTCTTTACAGAATTACTATTAAAGACCTATCAAATTCGTTCAAAGACATTTTCCATTTCGTGAAAAAATTCCATTTCGCCCACCATTTTTGATTACCGAAAATTTCGACTAAAGGATAAAAAGAACACTGAATGGCTAAATTATAATGAAAAAGTGCATAATTCATGCAGTATTCATTGAAAAATTATTGAAATGATATTATTATGTGAATATTTTGATCCAAATTTTAGCAAGTATCAAATTAACGATTTCCATTTCGCGAGAAAATTTCCATTGCGTACTTTAGGCCTTCCGCCTTTTCGGCTGTATAGAATTCAAAGCCGGAGTAACTAAAGTTTAACCGCAATCGAAGAAATTCAAAAAAATGACTTGCGTGGCAAATTATTCAATTAATAGTTTATTCCTCTCTTTTGTAAAGAAAGAATTCACAAGTCATCCTCTTTTTGCCGAAATTTGTTCTTTTCTTGCAATTATTTTTTAGGTACTGAGCTCGTAGCATGCGAGAGATATTCAGCCGAGTTCAATATCCGAAATAGACCATTGACTTCCCGGACAAGGTAAACTATCAGATGAATATTAGTTAAGGAAACACTTGTTGTAAATAGAAATGACGACTGAAATACATTTTGTACTACAATATCAAAGAAACTCGCATTTCCGCGTACGATGAAACTGGAGAATGTGACTAGATGTGAAGTTTTTGAAATGTCATGTATTTTCGCGACACAATTTTTGAAAGCATTTCAGGTGATATGATAATAAAAGAACTATCTCAAATTTTCTGTCATAAAGAATTGACCAGCTTTATTCTTGTTGGTCATCACTACATAAAGCATCTTTAAAGTCATACCTGGCAAAGTGTTTGATGACAGGAACCGCTCAAACATCAATACCTTTGACATTGAATTTTGTCGCTGTTTGAACAGCAAATTATATAGTTGTCTCAATAATGAAATACTACAGAGATTTTTTTCATATTTGGACATTTATTGTGCACTGAACCATCTCAATTCCATCGTAAATTTTCTGGTAGCACAGATAGAGCACTGTACTGACTTCCTGTTTTGTCGGTTTAATCTGTATTGCAGTGAAATGCAATTAACTTTCATTACCAAACATGACCAAAGACAATTTATTAAACCTTTCATTACCGTAATAGCCTGTAGAAACTTGTCAAAATTTTAGATTTAGCAGATTTGAAATTACTTGCAGACAACAAAGAAAATACCGCAAAAATGACTAAATTTGCTCTTGAAAATAGTGAAAATATTACGGGAGAAGGATAAAATGCTGTTTACAAGCACGACTTTCTTGAAAGGCCTGTTTATCTTTCTCTGAGCCATTAAAACTTGGGACTGTGTGGTAAAGGGTTAAAACAAGCTAGACGTGTGTAGAAAAAATTACTACGAACTGGGCCATTTTGGAAGTGGGCCATTTTGATCCATCCCCCATACTTGTTATGGATGGTCCGCTGGCCAGGTCAATTATCAAAATTATGAGCTCATATTCTGTTCTGTTTCAGACATGGCAGATAAACATGAAAAGGAGAGTAGATTGAACAGCAATATTGGTGGTGATTCCATCAAAGTGATTGCAGAATCTATGGGTATAAGTGGACTTTCTGATAGTTCAGCAACATATCTAGCTGAAGATACCACATACAGGGTGAAGCAAGTACTTCAGGTAATGATTCTACTTCTATTCCTTGTAATACCATCCATTTCTCTTTCTTTCCAAGGATTGATGGTAGTCTTTAACCCTTTACCGCACAATGAGTTTTTAACAACCCTGGGAAAGAAGCCCTTTGAAAACATTGTGGGAAAAGGAGAAAATGCTGGCAACCAGCATTTTCTCCTTTTCCCACAATGTTTTCTACACTATCAAAGATAAGTTGCACCATTTGAGCAACACCGATATTGTTGTCTGCTAATGCTTTCAATTTGGACAAGGCTAAAATTTTATGGTCTGGTAAAGGGTTAAGACAGAAGTTTATTAATCTCTCACTGTTAATCAGTGTTTTGACCATGGTTATGTGGGAAAGCAGTCAGTAGCTTGGGAAGAATATCATGCAAAGTACTTGTAAAGAAACTTCAGAAAAGCATGGTAGCTGCTATGTAACTGAGTGAAATAATGTTGAAAATGGCAATAAACACCATAGAAATGAACAAGATAACTAGTTTTGATCCATCTTGGGAAGTGTTCTATTCTTGATGTTGTTTGTAAGCACTGAAAAAGTGAATATCGGCTAACTATGGCTAGAAATAACGGATTATAATTTATTTTGGAACTTACCCTTTTCCAAAAGATCCTTTGTGGTTAAAGTGTAAGAAACGTAATCCAACAGGCGACAGTCCTGTGTTTGCTCGTTGTCTGAGGCACTGGGTTTATCACTGGGGTGTCATTGGGCAAGACACTTCACAGCCCCAGCCCAGTTATGGTGAAACCCAGGAAACAGATGAATCAGTGAACTGTGGCCATCATACATCTGAAATAATATGGAAACCAACATTTACCCTTTACCACACAATCCAGAGTTTTTGCAACCCTGAGAAAGAAAGCTTTTGAAAACATTGTGGGAAAAGGAGAAAATGCTGGTAACCAGCATTTTCTCCTTTTCCCACAATGTTTTTATTTGAACTACATTTGAACTGTTGTCTGTAAACTCCTTCAATATGGATGAATCTGAAACTTTGCTGTGTCATCAATAGTTAAACACTTTTCAATCCATCAGTCAGTTAATCAGTCAATCAATACAGTATTGTGCATTTATTATTTTTTTTGCAGGAAGCGATGAAGTTTATGCATCATGCAAAGAGACAGAAATTGACTTGTGCAGATTTTGATAACTCACTGAGGTTACAGAATGTAGAGGTATTTGTGTAAATTTTCACATTTCTTTCAGGAGCAGAATTTTTCCATGCAATCAGGAGTCTTTTTTTTTTGTGCAGGTTTTGTGAATTTACAGTAATTACATTGTAATAATCTTTGTTGCTTGAAAAGTACATTTTGTTTGAAAAATGAAGCTCTTAGTATGAGATATCACAGTTATTTGGTAAGAAACAGATATTTTTCTAACAGATGTTTGTAGAAATAGTGGTTAGGCTAATCAAAGTGTTGGAGTACTTGTTCAAATACATCGACTACATCTGAAACAGCTCTTTTGAATTATAGTTGGCGCCCAAGCTAAGGGCTGTTTGTAGTATATTTAGTGATTTTCCATAACTCTTTCCATACTGTTGATGACACCAGAAGCTTTTGTGGACAGTATAGATCAAGATGAGACTGCACAGAACGTGCAGTCTGATCTCTGATATACACTGTTCACTACGTTATTTTAGAGTAAGGCCAAACTGTCTCTCCATCTCATAGTGAAACTATATTTATAGCCAATGAAAAAATGTAAATCATTTATTTGGTGAAAGAGTTAGGCTTTGTTGTGACTTGTCTGTCCTTAGAGAAGGTTTCAGTGAAGAATAAAGGTGATCATATTACTATTTGAACTACCCAGTACCCTTTGTACCTCTGCTATCATCAACTTGCAAGGATAAATTTATAAGTATCTGTACGTGGTTTTTTTTTTAGCCACTGTATGGCTTCCATGCGCCAGACCTTATACCATTCAGATATGCCAGTGGTGGTGGGCGTGAGCTTCATTTTGTTGAAGATAAGGAGCTAGATCTTCAAGATATTATAAATTCTTCACTACCGAAAGTTCCTCTGGATGTCTCACTCAAAGGTATCTTTTTTGTTACCATTTTGCTTTTAACCATTGTCCTGTAGTATGCCACCATAGATTGGTTTTTGCAGGGAATGAAGACCAAGATCAGACCAAAAGTACACACTCTTCTCATGAAATATATAGAGGATATTTATGAGATGAAAGATCGAAATTTATTTCATCAAGTGAACATCATCCGTAATCTTTTCATGAGTGGCACAGCCACGAGATGAAATGAATTTCAATCTTTCAATGAGAAAAACAAATATTTTATTTATTTAAAGCTTCTAACCCCTTTTTTGGGGGAACTTACATGAAAATCCAGAACAGTTGTTTTTATTAATTCCCTGTGGCATACCCCTGCCGCATAACAAAGCATTACACCATTATGCAAAGCAGGGTAAATTACACCATATGGTTGCATGGCACACGCAGTTTACTTGCGTAACTGGTGAGCTGGAACTTATGTTTCCGCCTTCAATTGAACAGTTAGAAAATAATTTTTCTTTTTTTTCACTGGTCGTAACCATGAAGTATCAGACAATATTCCACCCTTATTTCTCGATAAACTACCGAAAAGCATGAAATAAAACATGTAAACTCCATTGCTTTAACTATGTGCCATGTGACAAAAGTTTAGACACTTTCAATTTGAAAGGCAAAAATAAAGTCAGTGAGACTGAAATGGTGGAATGTGTCACTGAAAAGGTACAAAAAAATTGTGGGAAAAGGAGAAAATGCTGGTTACCATTTACCACACAATCCAGAGTTTTAACAACCCTGAAAAAAAAAAACCTTCTGAAAACATTGTGGGAAAAGGAGAAATTGCTGGTTACCAGCATTTTCTCCTTTTTGAAGGCTTTTTCCCACCATGTTTTCAAAAGCCTTCTTCCTCATGGTCATAAAAAACTCAGGATTGTTTGGTAAAGGGTTAAACTTGTTCATTTTACATTGATTGTAAAGCAAAGCTTGCAACTTATCAATCACTTCACAACAAATGCATCTTTGACACCCAACCAGTACTCAAATCATGACATGGGCAGGTCCAAAGGTCGACCTAGCTTCATCCTTTCAGTGTTGTCTCCTTACTGAATCTAATTGTAAAAACTGCAAGATTAAACCAAAGTTTCAGTGCAGTAACTACACTGTCTGCAGACCCTGGAATAGAGCGCTCTAGTGGTAAACTGTACCAAATCACAAAATTTTTAGACTTTTACAAATGGAAAGACAGCAAATTAAATATAGGTCAAACAACAGGATTTGTCTTTGAAAGGGCAAAAAACATTGTTAGAGAAGGCAAAAATGCTGGTTGTAAGCATTTCCTTCTTTTCCCATAAGCCCTCTTCATCCAGGTCTTCAAAACTCTGAATGTTTTGGTAAAGGGTTAACAAATAAGACAGGAAATTGTCATAGAATGTTTTTGTTCTTTTTTGTAATGTGCAGCTCATTGGTTATGTATTGATGGTGAGCAACCGGCTATTCCTGAAAACCCACCACCTGCAACTAAAGACCAACAAAAGCATGAGATACTTGACACAACAGTCAAGGCGGTTATAGATAAAAACCAGAAACCAGTCAAACAACAGCATGAAACCAATAAGAAACACAAACCTAAAGGAGTGTCAGATCTTGTAAAGATGAAGGAATTGACAGTTCATGAACTTTCTGTGGTAAGAGAGGTTTATAGGCTATATGACTTTATGAATACCATTTCACCCCTGTGCCATAAAAATTTTAGGCTTGTCCAAATTGAAAGCATTTGCTGATGACAATTCAAATTTGGCTCGAAAGATGAAACTGGTCTTTGAAATAGTAGAAAATCAGTAGGTTAACCAGCATTTTCTCCTTTTCCTACAGTACTTTCAAAAGTTTTCTTTGTCAGGGTTTTTTAGAACTTGGATTTGTGTGGAACTGTTTGGTAATCCTTTATCAAACAGTCCTATGTTTTAAAGACTTCAATAAAGAAGGTTTTAGAAAACACTTCGTTTCATCACTCAGGAAAGAATTTAATTATTTTCTCATGAAAAAAACTTAACTCTATGACTATTGAAGCATTCTAGTGAAATACAACTAATGGAAAAGGAAAGGTTTAATTCAAATATAGATGTGAAAACACTGTTGCTAAAGGAGAAAATGCTCATGAAAGGCTGGTCACCATATGATAACCTTTCTGCAATTAATCCATCAATCTGACACTTACATTTTTCATTCATTCTCAGAGTCCTCTATGGCCAAATTGTTAATAACCAGGATGTCTTTGGTTTGAGTCCCGCAGGATGTGGTGAAGGTGCCCTTAGGCAGGGTATTGTTTTCTAGTTCAACTACAGACAGATGACAATGGATGCATAGATAGGTGAACTGTACTGTTACAGTGATTTGACTAATTCACTGTTAAAGCCATTACCTCATAATATACAAATATTCATGCTCATACTGTTGACAGCCATTGAAAACATTTTTGGAAAAGGAGCAACTGCTTGTAACAAGCAATTACTTATTTCCCCACAATATTTTCTATACTTTGCAACAACATTATTTTCAAATTATTCTGGGTAACTTACAATGGCTTTAGCTAGGGTTATAAACATCCTTATAGAAGTTAAAACTTGGTTTTGTATCAAATCTAACTGTTAATTCCTAGGAACAGCAGCTATATTATAAAGAGATAACAGAGGCATGTGTAGCCTCAGATGAGTCCAAGAGATCAGAGGCTCTACAGAGCTTAGCCACAGATCCGGGACTACATCAGATGTTACCCAGATTTACAACTTTTATCTCTGAGGGGGTAAGAATTTTAATTGTTTGTTACGTTTACTGCACTTTTATTTTTTGAGATAGAGTGTTATAAGAGTGTTCTAAGAGCATTATGAGTGCTTTCTCACTAGGTAGATACGAGATCAGACTGTAAAGAAAATGCAGTCTCATCTTAATCCTTTCGAAAATGTTTCACTGTTTTACTGAGCCTGCTTCAATAATACAAAATGCTGTCGTCTTTTAACTCTTTACCACATAATCCCTAGTTTAAATGACCCTGTGGAAGTTTTTTGAAAACATTTTGGGAAATGGAGAAAATGCTAGTAACCTTTTTTACCCAAAATGTTTTCTACCCTTTCAACAAGAAATTCAAATGCTGAGTCCACATTTAATTTGTTGTCTGCAATTTGAACAAGTCTGTGTTTTTGTTGTTTGGTAAAGGATTAAAGAGTGAAGTCTACAATACATATTATTTTTTCTGGCCTTCTTGTCTCTTTATATTCTCAATGCAAGGTCTGCTTCTTTTGTTCATACATTTTAAAGTTTAAGGCTGAATAACAATAGCTGAACAGAGAACACAGATTGTGGATTACTTTAGTGTATAACATGACCCAACTCCTCTCTAGATGGCAATATAATGTCCAAATTGAAAAGATAGATACAATATAAATTCATTAGGGTTCAAATTCTGAAATCTGTTTTTTGAAGGGTCGAAAATATTTTAACCATACTCTGTGAAAAGGGGGCTTAATGCATCTGCAAAAAGTTCCGGCCCAGGTCAGCATGCGGGATCCACGCAGGCTGACCTGGACTGAAACTTTTTGCTTTGGGTCAATTATCTGCATGTCAGAGGACCAGTGTACCCCATGATTCAGTTGGTTGTTAGAGAAAATGGATTTCATAGATCCATAGTTATATGGTGACTTGCTTGGTATCATGAATTAAACCCTCTTTTGCCAGAGCATGGCTAAAGAGGATTTAATTCTTTTTTTTTTTTTTTTTTTTGTCAGGTGGGGTGGAAGAGGGGGGAGAGAAAATGCTGGTTCCAGATTTTACTACCTGTATTAGATTGTGTAGGTTTTTAGAGCAATTTCTGTAATGTCACAATGTTATAGAAGCCTATCTTTTCATTTTGTTCCTCAGGTGAAGATAAATGTTGTCCAGAACAACCTGGCCCTCTTGATTTATCTAATGAGGATGATGAAAGCCTTGATGGAAAATCAGACACTTTACCTGGAAAAATACGTAAGTATGGTATCGGCCTTGGTCAACATAAATTTTTATGGCTGATTACTGAAATAGATTATGTTTTTTCACATAACTGCCCTTGTTAAAGTGTAGGACAGCCAATGTGATTTTTTTTATCTTACACTTGTTTGAGACAAGAAAATAGTGCCATATTTGATCAGCACTCTGTAATCATACACCTCATTTCTTAGACATTGCTGGCGCAGACTTCTTTGGATCTACTTTTTCTCCATAATGTATCTGTCAGAGAAGTGTATAGGTGTCTGACATGTAAATTTCATTGCACATAATACACGGAGGCCTTTGTTTTAACAAGTGAACTATGTGAGCTATGATTCTTAAGGCACACTTAATAACAGGTTTTTTTTCTGGACTTGTTTCATTAAGTATTATCTCGAATGGCTAGAAATTTATCAAACCTTAGAGAATCAGTCTAATTTGTGTTTCAGAGATTAAGCCTAATTTGTGGTTCAGAGCACCAGTCTAATTTGTGTTTCAGAGAATCAGTCTTATTTGTTTTTCAGAGAATCGGTCTAATTTGTTTTCGGAGAACCAGTCTAATTTGTGTATCTGAGAATATATTACACTAATTTATGTTTCAGAAAATCAGTCTAATTTGTGTTTTAGAGAACCAGTCTAATTTGCATTTCAGAGAACCAGTCTAATTTGTGTTTCAGAGAATTACAGTGTCTATTCTAAGATGCGCGATTGCGGGATTCACGCTGATTTTTTTCGATCCCGCCCCAAGACAAAGAATTTACTCTTGCCTCACCAAAAGATCATTGTCGAAGCTGCTTTGCAACAAATTATGTCTGTTAGAGTAACATTCTTTGACAGGAAGTGGTCCCACTGACAGCCCACTTCCAACACCCCCCCCCCCCCCCCTTTTTTTTTTTCAGTTTCTAGAATAGAAACTGGAATTAGTCTAATTTATGTTTCAGAGAATCATTCTTATTTGTGTTTCAGAGAATCAGTCTAATTCGTGTTTCAGAGCATCAGTCTAACTTGATTTTCAGAGAACCAGTCTAATTAAAAATTTTGTGTTTTACAGTTACATGAGTTTATCCCTGGAGTGATGTCCTGTATTGTCAGTAAACAGTTATGTATGAGACCCGACGTAGATAACCACTGGGCACTGAGAGACTTTGCTGCCAGACTGAATGCACAGATCTGCAAGTAAGCTGAAGAAATGTTATGTTATACTAGGAGGTATCGACACTAACAGTGTCCTACCATGCAAAGGACATACAAATTTTTAAACCGGACACCTAATATGTAGCATTTTATTTTGTACAGAGTGAGGTGTCAATTTTTGTAAAACAATAGCATAAAAAAATCCTTACTTTACCATTTACCACATGATCCAGAGTTTTAACGACCCTGAAATAGAAAGCCGTCTGAAAACATTGTGGGAAAAGGAGATTTTCTCCTTTTCTCACAATGTTTTCTATCCTTGGAAAGACAAATTCCAACAAAAATATATTTTCATCAGCAGATGCTTCAATTTTGACTTCTCCAAAATTTTGTTTGATAAAGATAAAACATGTGGCCTTGACTGGGTTGTTCAAAAGCAAGATTTTATCGTAAACGATTGAAGACCCAATAGTGGCCAAAAGTAAACAATGTGGGTGTTAAAATGCATTTACATTTAAATCATACCATTTTAAAGTATGGAAATCATTGCGAAAAGTTGCCAGATTGCTCTGTCTTCTGTTTACCTTGTATTTTTATTTCATTTTTCTGCCAGTGACTATCACCTGGACCAACCATACATTAACACATTGTCATCTTTGCAATAATTTCCATATATTTAAATGATATGACTTTTAAATGCATTTTACTTATGGCTGCTAATGGGCCTTTAATTTTTTTTTTTTTCACCTTTCAGAAATTTCCACAATAATATCAACAATATTCAAGCCAGGATCACCAAAACGTTCTCTAAAGCAATCAAGTCAGAAAAAGCAGCTCTAGCTACAATATATGGAGCATTTTCTGGATTAGGAGAGTTAGGGCCTGAGGTTTGTACAAATTAAGTTTGCCTCTTCATTCATCCTCTGCAACCTTCAAGCCTGGGTAGTTTATGGTATGTCTAGAAACAAGGGTGCTAGTGAAATCCTGGAAACATGTGAGAAAGTGATTGGTTACCCCAGATAAGACTGATAATTTTGAAAGTAGCATAACTCTATGATGTGGTAAAATTTTAATGATGTATGCATAGCATTTTAAGTCAGTTTCTTAGATTTCATCAGATGTTAGCATGACAACGTGTAGAAGTTTTGTTTAAGACTTTACCACACAACAAAATTTTAGACTTATCCATTTTGAAAGCATTTGCAGACAACTATTCAAATGGAATTAAATGATGGATTGTGCCTTTGAATGAGTATAAAACATGTTATGTGCATTATATTGTGCAGGGTAATGGCAATAGAAACTCCAGAAAAGCATTTTCTCCCTTTTTCCACAGTGTTTTTAACTCTTTACCAAACGACAAAATTTTGGACTAGTCCAAATTGAAAGCAATTGCAGACGACAAAATAAATGTGAGTCAAAATTTGAAATTTGATTTGGGAAGGGTAGAAAACATGGTGGGAAAAGGAGAAAATGCTGGTTACCAGCATTTTCTCCTTTTCCCACAATGTTTTCAAAAGGCCTCTTTCTCAGGGTCGTTAAAAGTCGGGATTGTGTGGTAAAGAGTTAAAAGGCTATTTTTTCAGGGTCGCAAAAATCATGAATGTGTGATAAAGGGTTAAAACTGTAAGAATTCCATGCTTTCACAACCCTGAGGAGGGAGCCTTGAAAAACTTTGTGGGCAAAGAAGATGCTGGTTACCATGTTTTTCTGGAGTTTCTATTGCCATTACTCCTCCCAAGCCACTAGCTGCTTTCCCACATATACCTCATCAACACAACAATCAGTGGTGAGAGGAATGAATCCTGTCTCTATGACTATGATTAATCCTTGGAAAGATATTGGTAGAGTTGGGGAATGTATCCAGCTATAGCCCGGGTTTCAAATATGCCCATAAAAGATCATTCATTTATTTATTCATTCATTCAAGCCCTGTACATAACTGACTGAGCTACAGGTTTGGCTTGTCTAGTAGAGAGTTTAGTACTGTTACACTTCAGGCTAGGCTGTTTTAAAAGAAAAGTTATTGTCATAGCCCTGGCATTGTTTGTGTTGTAGTCCTGCAAAAACTTTGACGTTTTGTAGTATCTCTGTTACTAGTGAAGATATTTGCTTGTACAAGTTGTAACAGGGGCAGGTAATTATCAAAATATTCTTGACACAGTTATGCCCCCTTTTGGACTTAGAATTTTTACTGAAAATCAATCACTTGCAGCTGAGCGTTTGCACCCGCATGTGTTGCTCTTGTTGTTTGCACTTGTAAATGAGTAAGTTTTAATTTTCATGTGTATATTTTAAGGTTATTACATCATTTATACTGCCCAACTTGAAGTCTATAGGAGAGAGGGTTAGAATGGCCATAGAAGGACCAGTCATGAACAGTGCAGACAGAATAGCTGCAGATAATATCAAAAAGAGTGCCACAGTAAGTTTGTGTTTGATATAAATCATGTTACTCATTACCTCTTATAAATGACTTTTTTCAGGCATACAGAGGACGTTTTTTGGAAACATTGTAGCAAAAGAAAAAAAATTCCCAGAATAAACGTCTTTTTTTCTATAGGCATAACGTTTTCACATGTATGTATGTGTTGGCCTTTTACCATACAATCCCAGGTTTGAACAACCCTGAGGAAAAAAGGCTTTTGAATACATTGTAAGAAAAGTAGAAAATGTGGGTTAGCAGCATTTTCTCCTTTTCCCACAATGTATTTTTTTTCCCTTACATAGAAAATTTCTTCTTTTGAAATGCATTTTAACCTGTCATCTTATGTGAGGGTATTTTTTTCCCCTAAATTAGATTTTTTTAAACGTGCATTCCCCACAACATTTTCCAAAGCTTTCATCTGTATTTGAATAAAAAGCTATAGCTGTACAATTAAGTTTTAGTAAGTTTTCATAACTATATAAATGATTTTAGGGTCCTGTCTGGCTCAGTTGTAAGGTGAAGGATACAAAATCTTGACATCTGAAATTTGATCTTCACTCGAAACATTGGGTTTTTTGTGGGATTGTCCTTCGGCAAGAACCTTTAGATCCATTAGGTTAGTACTGGTGAAACACAGGATTTACATGAATAAGTATGCTGTTACCGTGATATTACTGAAATAATGTTGAAAGCGGCATAAAACCCCTTTCAATCAATCAGTCAATTAGAATTGTGTTGCTTGTATTGTAGATTGATTGTTTGGTTGTATTGCCATTTTTAACATTATTTGAATCATATCACAGTGGCTAGTTTGACTGTCCATGATTTCCTGTACTTCCAGTACTTCACACAATATTCTTATCCAAGCCACTGGCTGCTTCCCCACATTACCATTGTTGAAATATTTGTTGTAGAAATACATCCCGCCTGTATTAAAGACACAAAGAGCGTCAACAGACACTGTAGAGGACTATATGAATGACTATGGATATTTGGGTCCACTTTTACATGCTGCTGTCACTAAAGAAAGGAATGTAGCTGCCCTACAACAACAGCAGCAACAACAACAGGCAAAACCTACTATACAGATTTCTCAACAGGTGAGCAGAGGTGTAGACACCTGGACACCTGGACAAATCATGCTCTGTGAAAAGGGGGTTAATGTATCTTCATGATGCATTATACCATGCTGGATCCACTGGGCTTTTCCTAGGAGTGTCCTTGTGCAAGACACCTCAGAGCCATAGCATAGCACTGGTGAAACCCAGAGAATACATGAATATGTGAGCTGTTGCCGTGATATGACTGAAATAATATTGAAAGCTACATAAAACACCATTCAATCAATCAATTATTTATACCAAGCCAAGTTGTCACATAATTATGGATCCATAACACTCAATTTGTCTGAAAACTGACTGAATCAGGAGGTAGAATGAACATCCAGAAAATATACAAAAAGCAAAAAGGTTCAACTCATGCGGACTGTGCAGGATTACAGATGCTCCCCTTTTCTCAGTGCATGGCAAATAAGTTTGAGCTCTTTACAAAACGACATAATTAAAGAATTAAGCAAAATGTAAGCATTTACATGTGACAAATTTAATATGGCTCAATTGATGAGAAGGGTAGAAAATAATATGGAAAAGGAGAAAATGCTGGTAGCTGGCATTTTCTCCTTTTCCCACCATGTTTTCAAAAATTTATTGAGGGTAGTTAAAACAGAGAATTTTGTGGTAGTGAGTTCAATCATTTCTCAAACTCAAGAAACATATACTGTTGGTACTCGTTACAAATGCCTCATGGAGAAGATTGCATTGATAATCTACAACATTATATGGTATTTGATATACTACAACATATGTGTAGTTTTCCTTTCAGTGGATGACCTTTCATAAGACCCGGGATGTCATTAGGTTTAAATTAAATCACATTTTAATGAATAATGCTGAATAACAGATGGTCCTAAAAAGTGAAAAATATTAGCAAGTATTTTATTCACTTTTGGGAGTTAAAGGGGCCCTGTATGGCTCAGTGACTCAGGTTCAAGCCTCACTGGAAGCACTGGGTTTTTTGTTGGAGTGTCCTTGGGCAAGGCACTTCCCAGCCCTAGCCTAGCTCTTGTGAAACCCAGGAAAGACATGAATATATGGGTTGTCGCTGTGATATGACTGAAGTGAACAACACCATTCAATCAATTGTGGATTTAATCTCATAAAATGATAGAAAATTTACTATATGAGCCATACTCTTGAATAGGCGTTAAATGCATTTCCAAGATGCATGATACCAAGCAAGCCATAACATATTTAGGGATCCATAAATTACATTTCCATTTCGTTTAACAACGGACTGAATCATGAGGGTCCTTTGATATGCAGAAAATTGACTAATAGCAAAGAGTTGGGACCCAGATAGACCTGCACATGCTCATATCTATTGTGAATTGCTCTATTTGTAGGCCAAACCCCACATTGTCATTGGCTCTGGATCCCTTCCTCAGACACCAACATCAGCCAGGATCCAGCAAACAAGCATCACATTGCCAAGGACACCGTCCACACCAAATATCCCAGGTGGCACATCCCAGAAATTCGTCATTATGTCATCTCAAGCTAGGTCAACAGTCCCCATGGTACAGGGGCTGGGTTCAAGTCCTGCTTCATCTGTTGTCAAAGTAATCCCCAGTCAAAGTGCTGGTATCTCGTCAGGGAACTCTGGACAAAAAATTGTGGTCGTTCCAGGTGGGGGATCACAAAGTGTAGTGCAATCTGGTAGTGATGTTGGAATTAAATCAGTGTTCAGCACAGAACATAATGTACCCTCACAAATAACTGTTGTTAAAGGAGAGACCAATACTTGATCACAGCAGTGTAAGATTGTTCCAAGATTTTCATTGCAGACATATGGCATGATCCTGCACAGCTTGGTGTAAGATGTACGATTCATATATGGAGGTCCCGGGTTTAATCCTCACTCACAGTACTGTCTTTTTTTTTTCAGTGGGAGTGTCCTCAGATAAGGCTTTTCAAAGCCCTAGCCTAGTACAGGTGAAACCCAGGACATACATGAGTAATGGAGCTGCCATACTGATATGACTGCAAAAATGTTGAAAGCAGTGGAAAACATCATACAATCAATGGAAATAGGACTTTCTATAACTCAACCACTGACTATGTTTTGAAAAGATATTTTGATAACTTTTTGTTAAAAAATATGTAGGACAAGGAAAAATTGCTTGTAACAAGAAATTGCTCCTCCTCCCACAATGTTTTCAATACAGATGAAAAATCATTACTTCCGTTCCTCAAAACATTTTCTTATGTGTAACAAGTTTTCGATAAGTTTAAAAATGACCTTCACAGAGAATACATTTGTCTCTTGAATCTGCTGCTTGCTACTATGCTTTATGCCAAGAAAACGGGCTTCAGTGCATCTCAGTGATGTATCGTACGAAGCAAGTCATCACGTAAGTATGGATCCATAAAATCCATTTTGTCAAACAACCAACTGAATGATGAGATAGAATGGTCCTTAGACATGCAGAAAACTCACCAAATGCAAAAAAGTTTCAACTCAGGTCAGCCTGTGCAGACTGAGAAGGCTGACCTGGGTTGGTTCTTTTTGCAGATGTATAACCCCCCTTTCACAGAGCATTGCTCAAAGATTGCAATTTGAGTTTTTCCCCTCAAAAATATCAAATTTGTTTATATTGGCTGCAAAGGAGATATTGGCCAGTTTCTCCATTAGCTACATTGTTTTTAGGTATTTCATTATCAGTATCCAATGACCCAAACTGTGAAATACTCAGTGTGCTTTTTTAGAAGCCTTCAGTTAATGCCTTTGAAGATTTTTCTGGGAATAGATAACAAATTTAAAAAAAAATATAACTTAACAACCTTTTAATCACAGTCTGTATAATATGTAATCATGATAATGTCTAAAATCTACAGTAAATGAACACTCACTTATATAGTCACAAAATTGTTGAACCCTTTCCCACACTGTTCCAAGGTTTATGAACCTTGAGGAAGAATCTTTTGGAAAACATTGTGGGAAAAGGAGAAAATGCTGGTTACCAGCATTTTCTACTTTTCCCACAATGTTTCCTACCCTATTAAAGACATGTACCATCATTTGAATCACATATAAATTGTCACCTATGAATGCTTTCAGTTTTGGACAAGTCTACAGTTTTGTCATTTGGTAAAGGGGTAGCTTGGTCTGTGGAGATAGGGTAACAATTGTTGTGTACAAGAAAAAGTGTAGGTTAAACGCTTTACTGAACAACAAAGTCTTTGACTGGTTCAAATTGAAAGCATTTGCAGACAACTAATTAATTGACTCAAATGATGAGATTTGTTTGTGGAAGCGGCAGAGAAGATTATTGGAATAGTAGAAAATGCTATTTTCATAAAATTTTCAATAGGCTTCTTCCTCAGGGTAATTATAACTTGGGATTGAGTGGTAAGGGTAAACTCTTTACCAAATAACAAAAATTTTGGCTTGTCCATTGTCCAAGCAGAAAGCATTTTCAGATAACAAATTAACTTAAGTTTGAAGGATTGGATTTCCAGTTGTCAAGGGTAGAATAAATTTTGTGAAAAGGAGAAAATGGTGGTCACCAGCATTTTCTCCTTTTTCTATTATGTTTTCAACCTGCTTTCTTCAGAGTTATACAAATTTAAAAATCAATTGGTAAAAACTTAAGGATCATTTAGTAAAAGGGTAAGGCCAGTACCTGCCTACACTTTGAGGATCAAATTCCTAAACCACAAAATTTTAGACTGGTCCAATTGGAAAGCATTTGCAGACTACATGTACATAGTAAATGTGACCTAAATGACAAAAATTGTCTTTGATAGGGTTAACAGCATTTTCTTCTTTTCCCAAAATGTTTTCAAAAGGCTTCTTTCTCAGGATTGTTAAAACTTGGGATTGTGCAGTAAAGGGTTAAAAGGACCAAAAAGATGCAATATCAATTCTATTTTTGTTTGAATAGCTTACAAATCATCATACTGTGTAGATCAAAGATCAAACTGCATATTCTGTGCAGTTTAATTTTGATCTATATTGTTCACAACAATCTTGGTTAAACAATAGCACCCCATTGTTCGGCTGCAATTGCTTTTAGTGAAAATTTAAAAAGGAGCACAACTATGTCGATAATTTTTATGGTTTCTTGCCCGTTTTATAGGTCCCCAGTTCCAGCCTCACTGGATCCAATGAAAATTTCTCAGGAGTCTCCTTAGGTAAAACACTTCAGAGCCCAGGCCTAGTACTGGTGAAAAATATGAATATGTGAGCTGTCACCATGATATGACATAAATAATATTGAAAGCAGCATGAATCACCATTCAATCAATCAACCTGTGGAAATATGGTTACAGACTGATAGTTAAACCTTGATGGGCTGCAGATGCTTTTGCAGCAAGTGTAGATCAAGTTTAGACTGCACCAAGCCTGCAGGCTGATCTTTGATTTACACTGATCCCTTTGCTGAGACATTCTTGACAAAAGCAACCTTGAAACTGGAGTTATTTGGATGTTAATGCTAGACTGCAATGCTTGTTTAGGTTGTCTCTGTAAGAGGGTAATTGTCACATCTACTGTATATCCAACTTGTAAATTTCAATCAACACCGATTCATCAATAAGTAGAAATATCATTGCAGGTGTACACCTTGTAAGCTTAATCATCCTGACAGAGAAGGCTTTTGAAAACAGTGTGGGAAAAGAAGAAAATGCTGTTAACAGGCATTTTCTGCTTTTCCCCTTATGTTTTCTACCCTTTCAAAGACCAATCCCATCAATTAACCACATATAACTTGTCACTAAATGTTATCAATTGTGACTGGTCTAAAATTTTGTCCTCTGGTAAAGGGTTAACCCTGTAGATGGATTATTGCAAGATCCTTTGAATATCCAAATTGCTGTAAAATTTCAATCAACACAGATTCATCAATATGTGGAAATATTGTGGCAGGTGGTTAAAGACTGATTAGATAGTGAAGCCTTACCACACAATCCCGACAGAGATGGCTTTAGAAAACATTGTGGGAAAAGAAGAAAATGCTGTTAACCGGCATTTTCTGCTTTTCCCTTAATGTTTTCTAACTTTTCAGACTAGTGTAATCACATGAACCACACCTAATTTGTTGTCTGGGAATGCTATCAATTTCAACTGGTCTAAAATTTTGTTCCCTGATAGAGAGTTAACCCTGTAGAAGGGTTATTGCCATATCTACTGAAAATCCAACTTGCTGTAAAATGTCAATTAATACAGATTCTTCAATATGTGGAAAAATCATTGAAAGAGCATTCAGTCTTTTCTGTTCTTCACCAGTTAGCCCACTGGCAATACTAGCACCACCTGTTGAATATTCATCACTGCTTACTGCATGTTCATTACCAGACTCTCTTACAGAACTTGCTATAGGCGTGTCAAAAGTGGATGGAGTTTCAAAGGAAGTCCCTCCCACTGGAAACTGTCTTGCATTTGGTTGGTCCATACTTGGATTTTGCTGACTGGGTTTCCCATCTTCTTTGTTTGGAGGACCATAATGAAATTAATGAAATTCAAACTATTTTTTATTAATGACTTTTAACTCTTTTCAACAGGATAAAGATGTATACTGGTCCAAATTCAAAGCATCTGCAGGCGACACAGTTGTGAAAATGATGGGATCTGTCTGTGAAAGATTAGAATACATAGTGGGAAAAGGGAGAAAATGCTGGTAACCAGCATTTTCTCCTTTTCACTCAATGTTTTCAAAGACTGTCTTTTTCAGGGTTGATAAATCTGGGGATTATATGGGAAAAGGTAAGGCAAAACTCATTATGTCCAGGACCTGAGACCAGGGTTCAAGTTGTTGGCTTGCAAACCAAAAAGTAACTGCCAAAGCCAATTTTGAAATTGGTACCAATGAGCTTAAGTTCTCTGACAAGTTCTCTTTCCCCACAATGTTTTTAAAAGGCCTCTTTCTTTCTGATGTTAAAATTCAGGACTGTGTGGTAAAGGGATAAACCAAAGTAAAGGAAGTTTGTTACCTGCACCCGATGCTTTGCTTTTATTTTCCAGCCGCCTCAGAAATGCTTCATTAGTCCTATAGTAACAAAGACAAAAAAAACATGTATACATTTTATTTCAAAATTTGCTAAATTTTTGAGGCCCATTACGATAGAGAAAAGATTCAGATCTATCACACACAATCAAATATTACACAAGGGACAACAACAGCATTGCATGAGGGTGCCAACTTTAGGCGGCAGTAGCTTTTAGAAATGACCCATGCTCTGGAAAAACATGTCCGTGTTGCATTATGCCAAGAAAGTCTTTATATAATTATGGATCCATAAAATCCATTCAGTCTGACAACTGGCCGAATCCTTAGATACAATGGTACTTGTAACTTAGACTGGCAGAAAATCTACCAATAGCAAAATATTTTGACCCAGGTCAGCCTGCACAGACTGCGCAGGCTTTATCTGGTTTGATATTTTATGCAGATGCATTAAACCCCCTTTACAGAGAGCATGACTCAAATATGTAAGATGTAATATGTTTAAACCTTAGAGCCCTATATAAACCAAACAGGCATATTTGGTCTAGAAATAAGACCCAGTTAATTGCACTTTGGTGGTTGCTTCTGTCTATAGTGTTTAATTTTTTCAATACAACAGAAGACACCAGAAGCTTTCGTGGACTGTGTAGATCAAGATCAGACTGCACAGAACGTGCAGTCTGATCTCTGATCTTCACTGTCTGTTGTTTTATTCTAGACCGTGACCAAACTATCTCTTGATCTTGCAGCAGAACTTTATTTGTAGCCTTTGAGAAAATGCAATTCTTTTTTTATTCAGCAATGAAAGAGTAAAACTAAACTCAAAGTTCTTCCACAAGTCAGGTAATAGGTCACTGAAACTTGATTGGTCCATCATGGAATATCAAAATTTTCGTTGCTGCATCATAGTGCCTCCATTTCTATAAATAGCTCATTGGCACATTACCTCTATATTGTATATAATAACATGATATTGAGCCAATACTGCTATGTGCTATTTTTAGTAACAATTTAAGACGATTGAGCAATGAAAATTTTGCTGTTCTGTAGTAGACTTACGGCGCTTCAAAGGCCTGTGCTCAGACACAGGGGACTGAACTACGACAACATCTTGATGTTTTTTTCAGAAACAGCCTAGCTTAAAATTTAGATGAAAAAAATTTTTAACAGAATAAAAAGCATAGTTTTGAGCATAATGTAATCACCCATTTTTTCCAACAGTGTTTTTTTTTTTCAAATCTTTCAACAGCCCGAGAAAGGAAGCTTTTGAAAACATTGTGGGAAAAAGAGAAAATGCTAGTAGCCAGCATTCTTCTCCTTTTCCCACAATGTTTTCATAGGTCATCTTCCTTGGGCTCATGAAAACAGTATTGTTAGGTAAAAGGGTTAACCCTTTACCACACAATCCTGTGTTTAGCTACCCTGAGGTAAAAGGCTTACAAAAATATTATGGAAAAAGGAGAAAATGCTGGTAACCAGCATTTTCTCCTTTTCCTGCAATTTTTTCTACCATTTTAAAGACAGAAATCATATTTTTTTGCTGAATTTGTCCTCTGCAAATGCTTTCAATCTGATCAAATGTAAAATTTTGTTGTTTGGTAAAGAGTTAAGTATGATATACACATTATGGGAAAAGGAGAAAATATTGG
Organism: Hippopus hippopus; assembly: GCA_946811185.2. Classification (NCBI taxonomy): domain Eukaryota; kingdom Metazoa; phylum Mollusca; class Bivalvia; order Cardiida; family Cardiidae; genus Hippopus; species Hippopus hippopus. The sequence continues at coordinate 36,613,790 of OX328110.1, forward strand.
TAACCAGCAAATTCTCCTATTCTCATGTTTTCTACCCTATCAAAGACAGAAATCATCATTTCACCTACACTTATTTTGTCATCTGCATATGCTTTCAATATGGACAAGTCTAAAATTTTGTCATTAAGAGTTAAATAATATTATGGTTTTTTTTATACCTTTTTCTTTGGTCATCCCATTTATTCGAGGATTCTCTTACATCTCTCTGTCTCTTCTCTTCATTTTGTAGAGCCTATAGATAAAGCAACGGAGATTATCTTTGGTTTGTATTGGAGTTAAACGCCATTTTAACAACTTAGGTCATATCATGGCAGTCAGTGACGCACCCATGTGTTTCCTGGCTTTCTCACACCAGTACTGACACAACTTTCTTCCAATAGCCACTGACTACTTTTTTCACATGCATCAGAGGTGAGAGGTGAAAAATCGCCTGAAAGAAAGTTCACTACAACCGGGTATCAAACCCGGAATCTCCAGGTCACGAGTCGGATACGCTAACCACCGAGCTACCTGGCCGGGAGATTATCCCTTTATCAAATAATCCCAAGTTTTAATGACCATGAGAAAGACGGCTTTTGAAAACATAATGGGAAAAAGAGAAAATGCTGGTAACCAGCATTTTCTCCTTTTCACAAAATTTTCCTACCCTTTTCAACAACATTTTCCACTATTTTAGCCGATTCAGTTTGTTGTCTATGAATGATTTGGATTTGGACCAGTAAAAAAAAAGTTACGATTTTATGAACAGTAAAGCTGTGTATATCAGGTGCATATCAAGCTACATGCAGAGAGACTTGATCAACAGATCATCTGATGTTTGCAGAATGGGAGTAGTGTGTGGGCTTCTCACATCAAACGTTCAAATCTCATGATGAGTGGGTTCAACTTTTGGAAATACCAACATAACATGAAGAGTGGTGGTCAGGGTTTCAAGGACAACATGTCTAATAAATAGGTCTTACCTTTTACCAAACGATCCCATAATTCATAAACTCTAAGAAAAAGTCCTTTTAAAACATTGAGAGAAAAAGAGAAAATGCTGGTGACCAGCATTTTCTCCTTTTCCCCCAATGTTTACTACCCTTTCAGAAACTACAGTTTTTGAATGATCTTTATGTTGTCATCTGCACCAGCTTTCACTTCAGCCAAATTCAAAATTTTGTCATTTGGTAAAAAGTTAACCCATCAGAAAAATAAATTTAAAAGAGACAGTCTATTATGATGAAACAATTTTAGTACATACCTTTAATCTTTGGACCTCTCTCTTTTTCTGTATTTCCTCTTCCTCCTTCTGTTTCATAAAAGATTTTCTTTCTTGTCGTTCTAACTATAAAAGAAATATCACACAAACATATCAGTCACATGTTATTGACACAGAGGAACTTTCTTGTAATAGAGGAATGTTTTTGACACCAGAAAATGTTTTTGACATGGAAGATTGTTCTTGACATATGAAAAAGTTCATGACATTGAGGAATGTTCTTGACACATGAAAATGTTCATGACTTTGAGAAATGTTCTTGAAATGGATGCACACTTTTGATATAAATGATTGATTGTATGGTGTTTAAAGCTGTTTTCAACACTATTTCAGTTGTATCACAGCTGCCAGTGCACCTATCCTGGGGTGTCTTTTACCAGTGCTCAGCAAAAAATTCTTTCCAAGCTACTGGCTGCTTTCCCACATAACCATCATCTAAACAATGATCAGCGGTGAGAGAGAAATGAATCCTGTCGCATTGACTATCCCAGTGACAATCATCAATCTTGGAAAGATACTGGTCGTGCCAGGGATTGAACCAGCAAACATGTGTTCTCAAGTCCTGTATGCTACCGACTGAGCTACCAGGGCTTGGCTTTAGCATAAAGGAATATTCCTTACATAGAGGTATGTTTTTGACATGTATACATGTTTTTGACATTGAGAAATGTTTTTGACCTAAAGTTATATTTTTGACATAGAGGCTCCCTACTTACTAGCTTTCCTGTCTTTGTTGGTGAATTTTTTACCATCTGGTGTCGTGATTCAGCCTGTGTAACTTGCCCGCCTCCTGAAATGGAATAGAGATATTGCTCACTTTCCCACACTGTCTTCCATGTCATTGTATGTAGCATACAATATTTTTCCTTCTGTCAAATGTTTGTCCTTTGCACTTTTGGATTTTTTTAAGTCTGAAATACTATGAATGTGAACACAGAACCATGCTCTGTGAAAAGGGTGCTTTATACATATCTGCAACAAGTATCGACCTATGTCAGCCGGCACACTCAGCGCAGGCTGACATTGGTCCAAACTTTTTGCTATCTTTCTAAGAACGTGTTTGATTTTGGGTTATTCTCAAAATTTGATGTACAGACATACAGTTCCACGTACTTCAAAGTTTTACTTACCAATTGTTCCAACATAGCTGAAAGACTTCTGTGTGTTTTTCTCCTTAAAAGCCTCATAGTTTTCTTCTTCTTTCCTTGCCACTAAAACAAGGTAAAATTTGTAATATTGTAATCACAATTATAACACTGAGATTTATCTAAAAGAACAATCAAAATAATTTTTTATACATATATGTACATTCCATACATAAGGGCTCATATAATACTAGTGGTCTACAAAAATGATAGTATCAGAGTGCTACTCTGGGAAAAGTGGGTTAATGAATCTTTGTGATCCATTTTACTGAGCAAGTCATTGCATAATTACTGACCCATAATATCAATTTTGTCTAACTACTAAATGAATCATGAGGTAGACTGGTCCTTTGACATGCAAAAAATTGACCCATAGCAAGAAGTTTTGACACAGGTCAGCCTAAACAGACTGAGAAGGCTGACCTAAGTTGATACTTCTTGCAGATGCATTAAACCTCTTGTTCATAGAAAATTGCTTAAATGGATTCATTTCAAAATCTCCATCTGACGATTTTTTTTATGGAAGGATTCATTTTGTCATTTAGTAAGTAGGCTACAAGGAAAAATATAAGTTTTAACCCTATACCACACATTCCCAAGTTTTAACAACCCTAAAAGAGGCGGCCTTTTAAAAAACATTGTAGAAAATGGTAACCAGCATTTTCTCCTTTTCCCACAATGTTTTCTATCTCATCATAGACAGAAATCATCATTTTAGCCACATTTAATTTGTTGTATGCAGTTGCCTTCAATTTGGACACATCTAATTAAATTTTGCCATATGGTAAAGGGTTAAGGATAGGTATGACATACATGTTCACGTAGTTAAAAAATGAGCAAGGATGATTACTGCAAAACTGTTTTGTACAAGATGAATCAAATTCTTTAATGCTTTTTGAGGCAAATAGCAGTTTGCTTGCTTGGTGTTTCGTGTCATTTTCAACACTATTTCAGTTACAACATGGCGGACAGTGCATCTATCCATGATTTCCTTGAGTTTCTTTTGCCAGTGCCCTACATGCACTTCATAGAATATTCTTTCTATGCCACTGGCTGCTTTCCTACATAAAAATCATGCAAGCACTGTTCAGTTGTGAGTGAAGCATGAATCCTGTGGCATTGGCTACCACCACCAAGTCGGGGATCAAACTCTTAATCAATTAATTACAAGCCGTATACATGTGCTTACAATCAAGTTGTCAGACTCCATAAAAAAGGAGGTATTACAAAGATGATAGATTTGAGCGGTGCACTGCCAAAAGGGCTTTTGATGCAACTCATTGTGCATTATATCTTGAGCAAGACATCACATAATTTTGGATCCATAAAATCCATTTTGTTTAACAACCAACTAAGTCATGAGGTACACTGGTCCTAAGACATACAGAAAATTTAATAAAAGCAAGAACTTTCAATACAGGTCAGCTTGCATGGACTGCGCAGCTTAACTTGGGTCAATACTTATTGCAGATGCATTCAACTCCCTTTTCACAGGGTATGGCTAATTTAGATGTTTTGAAGTAACAGAAATGTTTACTTTCTGTGACCTGCTGTCTCTTCTTTTCATTTGGAGTAATCATAGTATAGGCACCATGACTGGAAAAGAAAAAAAATAAGTGATACAAAGACAGGTACTACAAAGCAATTCAATTATCACCTTCTTAAGTTTTTTTTAAACCCTTTATCCTGAGTTTTAATGACCTGAAGAAGGAAAGCTTTTGAAAGCATTGCGGTAACCAGCATTTTCTCCTTTTCCACAATGTTTTCTACCCATCCAAAAACAAATTTCAAATTTTGAACAACACTTATTTTCTTGGTTGTCTGCAAATGCTATCAATTTGGACCAGCCTTTAAATTTTGTCATTTGGTAAGGGGTTAAACATGAAATTCACTCTTTATCACACAACAAACTTCTACACTGGCCTGGTATACGCGAAAAGGGGAATTCGGACATTTGCGTAAAGTGTCGTCTCGGATCAGCCTGCGCAGACCGCAATGGTAATGGGTTAACTCTTTACCAAACAACAAAATTTTAGACATGACCACATTGAAAGTATTTGCAGAAGACAAATGTAGCAAAGTGGATCGGATGTTAATGAGACATGGTAGAAAAACTTGTAAGAAAAAGAGAAAATGCTGTCTACCAGGCTTCTCTCTCAGCATCATTATACCCCCGCAAAACGAATGTTTTCAGGGGTATACTGGAATCAGCCTGTCTGTCCGTACGTGTGTCCGTCCATTTGTCCATCTGTTTGTCCGTCTGTGTGTCCGTCTGTGTACAAATAATTGCCTGTTTCTGTCAAAGCGCTGGCGGGGGTATTAAGTCACATTCAGTGACAGCTCTAGTTATAACTGGATCTTGTGGTAAAAGTTTAACTCTTTACTAGACAATTTCAAGTGTTAACAACCCTGGGAAAAAGGGTGCTTTTCAAAACATTGTGGGAACAAAAATGCATCCATATTTATGTTTCTATTAACTCTTTACCACATAATCCCTACTTTTAACGACCCTAGGAAAGAAGCCTTTTGAAAACATTGTGGTAACCAGCATTTTCTCCTTTTCCCACAATGTTTTCTACCCTTCCCAAAACAAATTTCAATTTTTCAGTTACATTTATTTTGTCATCTGCAAATGCTTTCAATTTGGACCAGGCTATAATTTTGTCGTATGGTAAAGAGTTAAACTATGAAAGACAAATTTTATCTTTTGAGCCACATTAAGTATCTTATGTCTTAGTATGTCTTAGTATTTGGACTAGGTTGGAAATGAATATTGAGAGAAATAGAGAGACATTCAGACAGAGAGACAGACAGTGAGAAAGGCAAAGACAGAAAAAAGATCAAGACTTACTGCATCATCCTCTGGCCGACTTGTGGGTTGTTATTTTGTTGGTCTTGACCAGGCACCCCTGCAGTGGAACCAGAGTCATCGGGAGCTGCCCTCGGTCTCGCGCCTCTGTCCTCATTCATCGGGTCCATGTTTCTTGTTTGTGTACCCCTACCCCTTCCCCGGGTATTTGTTACAGCCGGTCGTGTTGTAAATGATCGACTCATTTTTCTTTGAAACAAAACGTAAAACGAAAATAAAGTTTTCCTAACAACTTTCGGTTTCGCTGCTTGTCAACAAAAAACAATGTGTAACTTCTAACTGAAGAGTTTTCTTATTCGACCGCAGTGATCTCCCTTAGTTGAGCGCGAGATCAGCTGCAACTCTCTGGTCGATGCGGCAGACTAGTATACAACAGGGATCGTATTTACACATTTATATAAGATCCCTGTATACAACAAGACAAATTTATGATGCATGGCATCATAGAAGCCGCAATCTTTTGGTGGACAATTTCAGAAATATTGACTTTCTAGAAAAAATGTGATGACATTTTTGTATCTCTTTCCCCCCCCCCACACACACAAACGGAAGATCATGACAAATGATACTAAAATGCAGGATAAAAAAGGCAGAAGTTAGGAGAGGAATCTTTAAATTATCTTGTACCATAATTATCATCATAATCATCATTATCATTTAAAGTGATGATGCGTATGTGAGAAAACATGTAAAAGCATTGAAATTTTCAAAATTCTACTCAAAGTTTGAAAATGGAGAAATTGGGCATGAATTCAAGCACAGAATTTTTCATTATTAAATGATTTTAAAAAGCAAACTTCTGTAGGGGCATCAAGGCGACACTGCGGAATTATGTAAGTTAGTAATCATTGAAAGTGATATTTAGATCGTTATTCACGTAGATCTACATGCATTTACAATTTTTTAGTGATATTTTCTTTGAGTTTCATTTTTTTACAAATAGAAAAAAGAAAAAAAATATTCAACAATTTTCTTCTAAAACATTATCATTTTGCTTGTCAAAAAAAATCTTAGCCTGCTTGTAACAAAGTGAATCTTTACATTTCTACACCAGAATTAGAGACTTTTGCATAGTATTTCCAAAATTCTTCTGATCATAGCCTTCACAGTTGGCGCAAAACAAAAAAAAAAAAAAATTTAAGCCTTTAAGGATCTGGATATATTCAACTACAACATAGTAACTATTACTCTCTATATATATCGTTTAATAAAAATTAGTTTGAACTAATTTCTGCAAATGCCTTGTACAAACCTATAAAACTTCTAATGTAAACTTCAAGAGCCATTCCAAAGCCTTGACCAGCAGCGACGTAAAAAGTTGTATATGCACAGTGATAGGTTTGGTAATAACTTTATCCTTTCAACTACACCGAATGAAATTAATGTACTGAGTAAGGAAAATGAAACAAACTTTTTTTACGTTTACAATATCTTATAAAATATTTTTAAAAATATTACACAGGCTTATGTACTGTCTGATCTTGATCCATTTCTGTCATTTTCGAACAGTTTCAACCTTTAGAGCACTATGCACCACTTTGGTATTTTTTGTGGACAACGTACATCACGATCCATACATTTTTCACGGGTATTGTAGATCAGAACCTTACTGTACAGAATTTACAGTCTGATCATAACAGCTTCGACACACACAATACACTAAATGATAAAAATTTTACAGGGCTCATAAGGTAGATCGTCCATGTTAGAAAATTCGATGAGGCTAAAGTGTCGACGAAGGGAAGAAAAAATGTTATCTCTTCACAAGCAAGCCTATTCTATAAATAGCTGATGTCAGCTCTTACTGTGTAGGGAAAAGTTGGAAAAGTTCGAGGGACAAGCCAATAAAAGGAAGTTTATTTCTCTGTATTTTCATTGTTATTTGAGAATGAACATGTATTGCAAGAAAACCAGACTTGATGTTCATGTAGGTCTGATTGAATATTTGAGAAAGAGTCATTTTGAGTAATTTTGTAACACTAACACGACATTATTAGAAATTTCCAAAAATAATAACCATTCGAATAATTACTGATCATCTACATAGTAAATAGTTTAGGTACATTCCTACTGGAAGCCGCTTTCGAGCGGCTTCCAATAAAAGGTGCTAGTTTTTACTTAATTGCGCCATGGATTTCATTTAGAACCTTTCCTTTTGTCGATCCCTACGGTGGCACAAAAGTGACATGGAAGATATATTTTATACTACGTGCGCACGCAGTAGCTAATACGTGCGCACGTATTAGTTATTACGTGCGCACGTATTACTTATTACGTGCGCACGCAGTAGCTAATACGTGCGCACGTAATAAGTAATACGTGCGCACGCAGTAGTATTACGTGCGCACGTAATAACTAATACGTGCGCACGCAGTAGCTAATACGTGCGCACGTATTACATATTACGTGCGCACGTAATAATCCACCAATCAGAATCATGAACGGAAGCCATTGTTTCAAGATGGAAGTGGAAGATAGACATTTATTGATTCGTGATAAACTGATTGGTCGATTATTACGTGCACACGTAATAGTTATTACGTGCGCACGTATTAGTTAATACGTGCGCACGTATTAGCTACTGCGTGCGCACGTACTAGCTACTGCGTGCGCACGTAATAACTATTACGTGCGCACGTATTAGCTAATACGTGCGCACGCAATAGTATTACGTGCGCACGTATTAGTTATTACGTGCGCACGTATTAGCTACTGCGTGCGCACGTAATACTACTGCGTGCGCACGTATTACTTATTACGTGCGCACGTATTAGCTACTGCGTGCGCACGTAGTATAAAATATATCTTCCATGTCACTTTTGTGCCACCGTAGATCCCTGTTGTAAGGTTGAGTTAATCTAGTGAGTCGGGCCGATGACGTAATTAGCAGTAGTAGCACTGAGTAGGCTATTTGTTGCCATGCTATCGGATATCAAATTGGCCCAAGTTGGTCTTCGTAGTGTTGCATCTATGGAGGTCATCCTTACCAAGGACGTAGGCCAGCGTCCATTCATGTATAAGACATAATACGCAACTTGTGCGTTATGTAGAAAATGGGAACAGACGAAAAATTCTTTAATCACTTTACAGAATAACTCGATTTTTATAAATTTATCAGCCCAAAACCGCTCAAAAGATGAACATTTTCAACCGATAGTATAAAGCCAATTATTGCGATTTCATCCTATTTCTTTTGATGGAAAATCTGACTATCGGACAGTGTATATCAAGATCAGACTGTACGTTATGTGCAGTCTGATCTTGATTTACACAGTCCTTAAGTGCACTGCGTTGCGCTCAGCAGTCTAAGGATGAAACAGAACTCTCAATTCGGAGTGCGTATTGATTCTGAACCCTGGTTACGCCCCTGCTTGCTGCGACCTTTAAAAATTGATTCACATGCAGTACCAAGGTTCATCACTTGCTTTGGTATCAAAATCTGATTGTCCCATTCGAGCCACATGTCTGATCTTCGATAGTGTTCAGACCTGTAAACCTTTACCAACCACTCCCTAGTTGTAACGATCCTAAAGCCAAGGATGTAGCCTACATGTGAAAACGTGAGAAAACGATTAAATGCTAGTTACCAGCATCTCTCCTTTTCCGACCATGTTCTCTTTACTCTTTCAAAGGCATTTTCCATTATTTGAGAAAAATCTGTTTTGGTGTCTGCTCGAACTTACAATTTGGAGATGTCTATGTATGCAGAGATCGTATATATACATGTATATAAGATCCCTGATGTATGCAATGGGAACTTGGGATACTTCGCACGTATTCGGTAGACTTCGGGGTGATCCGCTGTTAGATGTAATTACGGAATCGGCCGAGTTGTGACGAGTGACTTCGAGCACAGACGTCTTGCAGACATTTTTGCCTGACTAGTTAATGACCACTTTAATCATTCACGGAGAAAATAGGAGAAACTGCTGAATACCAGCAGTTTTTCGTTTTACCACAATGTTTACGCAGTCATGTACTTGAACCATGCTCTGTGAAAAGGGGGTTTAATGCATATCCATGATGGATTATACCAAGCATGTCATCACATAATTCTTTATCCGTAGGATCCATCTTTTCTTATTACAAACTGAATCGTGGGGAAAGATAGTTGGTTCTTTGAACTGCAGAAAATTGACAAATAGCAAAAAGTTTCGACCCAGGTAAGCCTGTGCAGACTTTGAAGGTGCATCAAACCACCTTTTCACAGAACAGGGATGGGACTGGTACACCTAATTTGGGCAAAGCGACGTTTTTAATGGGTCAGATAGTGTAATCATGATACCAGTCTTGTAAACTTCAAAAATAATCGTGCATTTCTGGACGCAATTTAACAAAAAAGTCCATAGACCCAGGGGTAACCGTCTGACAATGAAAACCAAAAGTAGCAAAACATTTGATTGTATCGTGTTTAGCGCTGTTTGCTGTTTTAATATTATTTCAGTTTCATCGCTGGAGCCAGCTCACCCGTCCACCACGGCTTTCCTGTAGTTTTTTTTTCCCACCAGTGCTTTGCACAATATTATTCCCAAGCCACTTGATGATTTCCCACATATCTGTATATCATCGAAACAATGATCAGCGGCGAGAAAAGAATGAATTCTGTCACAATGACTATCGTCAATCCTCGGAATGAAAAATTCGCCGAGCTGGGAATTTCAACCAGCGACTCCCTATTCTCAGGTCCTGCACGCTACTAACTACTTTACCGGAGCCCAGCAAAACAAGCTGTGCTGTAGAGAACCAGAGTTTATTATCATGAAATGCGGTGAGATTTTACACGTACAATTACAGTGTAGCCTACAGGTGGAATTACAGTGGGATTGGATTACTCAACTATGATGCTATGGAACGGGACAGGGCTGTGAAATTAACGATATTATAATCCAACGGCTTGCTTTCCGATCATACTGTACAGTCTGGAACTTTAACGTCATTTTTACGCAAGTAGTAGTACAGGCGCCTCTTTGCATGTAAACAAAGATGACGTAATGGAACTCAGCCGGCGGTCATTTTGTTACTATTTTAGTAACTCATGGTTCTATACTTAGCGTGACACACTCAAACATCCGACCAATGTAATGCGGTAACTTATTCATTCAATCTAGGGAATGTTTGCAAACAATAAGAGTCGAATGTGTCCGCTGTGCAAAAGTATGTCATCCCAAAATACCCAAATGGTAGCATCTTACATAACGTAGTTACATTCTCATGCTTATGAGTTATCAAAAAGTTGCAAAATAGACGACGATAACAAACTTATACATTGTATTTGTGTACATACAAAGGGGAGCTTTTAAGTTTAAACCCCTAGGCTGCTAAGTGCGACTCACTTACTTTTGCAAACAGTGTAGATCAAAATCAGACTGCACAGAACGTAAAGTCTGATCTTGGATCTACACTCTCTGATAAGATGTTTTTCTCCAAAAATAAATTTGAAGCAGCATTATTCGGGTTTTTTCTATAGGCTTGTAAGTTTAATTTAACTTAATTAGCAGGATAAGGGTTAAAACAAATGCCATCTGGCTTCTCTGGTCCAACCAGGCGTAAAGGGTGTTTGCAATTTTCAAAACTAATGAGAAAGGTTAGATCTGGCGAAGAGAAATTTTGTACTCTCTATTCATACACACTTAAGCAACTAGCCTACATCTGTCGGTTAATAGACAGTGTTCTTTGTATTTTCGACACATGAGCTTTCGGCACAGACTCCCGTCTTAGGAGCGTTTAAGTCATGCCACTTTTTCTCAAAACCTTCAAACATACGGAAACTTGTTCCATGCGTTCATCCTGCATCTTTTCGACTCACAAATAATGTAAAAATGCACTGTTCATGTATTAAGCAACAGGAGTATAATTTGACAACACCAAGATAAAAAGTTTGCACAATGTTCGGCAATTGCATAGCGTATTACCGCTGACAAATCTTTTAGATCCAAATAAAAGTACATATACGAGTAATCTATGCTTTTATGGAAGCGATGTGCCACACGATAAAAAAAAAAACAACAACAAAAAACAAAAGATAAAAACCCATTAAAGTAACAACAGCTGCCAAAATTTAACAATGTGGATGTTCAAGTGCATTTAGATTTAAATCATATAATCTAAAAGTATGAAAATCATTGTGAAGATGACAAGCTGCTACTGTACGGTCAGTCGATGTGTCGCTGGCGTAAAAACTGATTTTACAACTAGGTTAAAAGCTACCTTTTATTTAGTTTTTTCCTGATTTTTTAATTCATTTTTCTCCCAGCGACTAACACCTGGACCGACCACACAATAACATATCAATTCGTCATCTTCACAATAAATGGTATGATTGAGATATAAATGCATTTTAACATCTGCATTGCTTTTTTTTTACCGCTTTACGGCCTTTAAGTACAAATCAATTTACACGTAACAGTATCTTTGTAGACACTTGTCGACACAATGAATTCGGCAGAAAAAGGGATAAGTTTTTCTTTTTCTGTATGTTTAAACCTTAAAATGTCTTTAAGGACTATAGCTGCCTTTGCGGCCAGTGTATATCAAAGATCAGACTGCACATTTTGTGCTGTCTGATCTTTGATATACACTGTCCGCTTTGTTGAAACATTATTTACGAAAGGAACCTTGAAATCGATTTCTTTTTCCTATTTCAAGACTGAAAATGTCTATTAGGTTTTTTACGGCACTCTAAGGGTTAAAACTGTCTGAGCATGTCTGTGAGTGCTGTGATTGATGTTTAACAACAACCATTTTCAGTTAGACTTGACAATAGTTTGCATAAGAGTAAGTACATTTGTGAAAGGCCAAGGTGAGGTTCAAGTGTCCTGAGAGAACGCAAGGAAAAAGACAAATGTCAGCGCCGGCATTAATGCTTGTAGTAGGCTGGGTGTAACGCTAGTGGCAAAATCATCTGAAAGAGATGGATAAATAAATACAGTGAAGTCTGGGTTATTTAAAGTCCCAACAGCCGTCATAAGTAAGTAATGCAATTGTTAAAACGCATTCGAATTTATGTCACAGCAATTACAAGTATGGAAATTATTGTGAATATGACAATTTGTTATTTTACAGTCGGTCCAAGTGATGGTCCATGGTAGAAAATGAATTTTAAAACTAGGAAAAAAGTATACAAAAGATAGAAAGACCTGGCAACTTTTGACCTACCTATAAAATTCATTTTTTTTCCCAGCTACTAACACATGAACGGACCATCCAACATGAGATTGTCATTTGAACAATAATTTCTATACTTTTAAATTTTATTATTTAAATTTATATGCATTTTAACACCTGCTTGTCAACTTTTGGCCACTATTTGAGGCTTTCAGCATGTAATGATTAAAAAACATGTATAAAGGTTAATTCAAAGTGTAAGATTTCACGTACATTACTCTGGATATCAGCATAGCGACAGTCCTTTTAGATATTGTACGCAATAAGAACTGCCACTGTGCTGTTTAAAAACTGTTTGGGCCATGCTCTGTGAAAAGGGGGTTAATGTATCTGCCAAAAGTATCGACTCAGATCATCCTGCGCAGTCCGCGCAGAAATTTGCTGCATGTCCAAGGACCATACTACTTTTGAATTCAGTTGATTGTTAGACTTTATGGATCAATAATTATGTAATGACATGCTCGGTGTAATTCATAAACATCAATACTTAACTAATGCATGCAGCTATTATGTGATAAAGTTCGACGTGCCCTCGGTGTATATTCAGTTATCTCCGTACCCTATTATAGAGTTTAGCCGATAACCGTTAAGAAAGTAATGGGGGAACAAGTTAAATTTTCTTTACTTATACCTTTACATATATTGGAATTGTTATGGCTGTAACTGACTATGTACAGGATGTATGAGTCAATTCATTCATTCATTCATTCAACCATTCATATACTTTAGCCTACAGACGACTGTTTTCATTTTGCACCAGGCTTTTTTTGAAAACATCATGTGGAGAAATGGATCCTCTTGCCGCCAAGTTGTCCACTGATTTGGTGTAAACGATTAAATGGGTTAACTCTATACAAAACAACAAAATTTTAGACTGATCCAATTTGAAAACTTTTACACACGACAATTCAAATATGATTTAATTAAAGCTTAGAAAAGAAATGTTTTCTGGGGCAGTCTTCCCTTGGATCGTTTAAACACGGGGTTGTTTAGTAAAGGGTTCGACAGTATGTCATAGATTATTTTCTGTTACTTAACAATTTTACCGTGTTTACCATCATGTAGAATATAATATCACTTCATGTAAAAGCATGCAAGTGTAGACACTTAATCATGCAATAAGTAGAAAGAATATCAAGGAATCGTGCAATATATGAGAGCTGATTGATAACTTGTGAGCCTTGTATTGAAGAGTTTTAAAGCAGGGATGTCTTATTTCAGCCCGAGTATTCCCTGACTGTTTTAGGGCTGTGTACCAGAAGACTGGTGTCATTTGGTCAGTTTATGTCGAAAATATAACACTTTAAATAAACAAGGCAAGCGACTCAGTATAGGTGTGTTGCCCCACGAGGACAAAGACCATGTTCACAAGTCTTTCATTGCCATGGCTGCCATTAACGATTATGGCTTTCAATCGATTGAACATCCGCATTATTCGGCTGATCTCACACTTTCAAATTTTCATCTTTTTCCAAAAAATGAAAAAGACCATTTCCGGTACCCAAGTTCGGTTAAATGATGACTTCATACATGTAATGAAGGACTTTATGAACGATCAAGAAAAGGACTTCTTTAAAGGTGTCATTGAGACATGTAAACATCTCTAGCAAACGCGTAAATACTGAAGGGGATAATGTTGAAAAAGTAATGCAATATGCTCACCAAAAAAAGAGTATCACACATTTTCAGTCAGCCCTCGTAAACGTAAGTAAAACAAATTAGTGTGTGAAACTATTCATGCTCTCAGATCTACAGAGTATGTTAAAAATGCAATAGGCCAAGTTAAATATTAATATATGTTTTCTTTATCAAACTTGCAGTGTTCAAAACCATTGAAAATTCATAACTATTTGGCATCTTACAAATATCTCTATACATAAATAAAAAGTTCTGGAAAGCATTATCTATCTCCTCATCAACTCTCTCTCTCTCTCTCTCTCTCTCTCTCTCTCTCTCTCTCTCTCTCTCTCTCTCTCCCCCCCATTCCTTCACTACAACACACTTTCAGACTTATGCTCCCTTATCGCAAACTTTGACCATTATAGACCTTTCTAACAAGAACAATTTGATAACAAAGAACAAGAGATTTTGCAGCAAAATGAAAGAGCTTAAAGATAATAGATACATATAATATGATTTTCTTAGCATGACAAGCTTCTTGAATGGTTTCAAATTTTCCATGCAATGTAGTACTTAGGGTATTTTGAAAATTATTGAAATCAGCAATATAGATTTAAGTTTCCTTGCCGACTTTCACGCCAAATTTTGTCCATGAACATCAGATGATCATGCACTTAATATGCTGAGAGAATTCTGGAATATGCTAAGCAATATTTCACGAAGAGTGTCGAAGTTTGCCGATTTAATACCAAGACATACTAATACTACATATACTTACTTGCAATTTCATCATCTGATCAAAAAAGTAAATTTGGCAATAAGATTTTTTTGCGCATCGAAGCTATCGTTAAACAATCTCAAATTTTCTTAATATTAAGACATGACATGTGAGAATATTTAAATGTACTAGAAATATAAAAAATCTAACATGTTTGCGGTATTTTATTATTATTATTATCATTACATGATCCTTAAGTCAAAATACCTTGTTTAAAACAAAACTGTTTATATTCTGAAAGATACTTAACCGCAAAAGAACATCAACGTCACTACAAGCACTACCATCGACTATTATTCACGTGATGAAAATTCGACAGTTACATGAAAAAAAGCTAGACCTAGTATTTAAAATGAAAAGTCTCTTCCCCAAACCTGTCGAAGGTAGGAAATAAGTCCGAAACAAAAAAATTAAATTAGATTTTATATGTTTTCGTAAATATGGATACATATTTCACAGATTTGGGCTTCTAATCTTGCATCTGCGTTTCCTGCTTGTTTTCAAAGTTTTTAGATAATAACCTATAAGGGAAAAATGTTTTCTTTTCCCTCAGTATGAATTTGAAGGAAATACAACATTTCCATAACAAAGGAAAAATCTGATACAAAATCTTATTGGACAACCTAGTCACGTGCACTTCATATCTAAATATAGACACAGAAGAGGAGAGTATCATAGATGTGCAACACATAGAGATTAAGTGAACTTGATGCTGGATATCACTGCAGAATTTGATAGGGCAAAACATAATGGAAAAAATAAAAAGAAACTAATATTCGTTAGATGTATGGGGCTAAACCTTAATTCATGCCAAATCGATATCGTCAGCTTTGTAATAAAAACCTCTTTATCTAACTTTCTTACGATTATATACATGTAGATTTTTTATATGCTCATAGCATCCGACGAGTATCTTTTGACTGATAGGTAGCAACTAGCGGTATAGCGACTCTCCTCTTGTGCAGTGCTAGCTGGTTGACATCTTTCTTGCCCATTTTAAATGAGTCATGCTCTAGCAAAAAGGGGATTTAATGCATCTCCACCATGCATTATACTACGCAGTTCATCATATAATTATGGATACATAAGATCTAATTTGTCTAACAACCAAGTCGATCATGGTAGAATTGTCATTTAATATGCAAAGAAGCGACCAACAGCAAAATGTTTCGACCGAGGTCAGCCTCCGCAGACTGCGGAGGCTGATCCGGGTCGATATTTTTTGCAGATACATCACACCCCCTTTCCACAGACTCAAATATTTCTAAAAATAAACAATACTGTTTTTTATCGACTTACTTGCCATGCAGACACCGGTTGTTGTCCCAATACATTTAACGCACAAAGAACTTCTACATTCATTGAAATGTGTACAGTTTTCACCGTTCTCTTTGAGTGCGTAATCATATTTATCTGAAATAAATGCAGAGAGATGTGCTAGAATCCAATTTTACCTATATTTGTGTATTAAATCTATAGTGACTGTGGTGATTAAAGGGCCCTTTTTCAGTCCAAGAACCTCGGATTAACAAATAAACACACCGGAAAACGGGATAGAACAATAAGGTAGAGAAAGCTAAACGTAGCAAAACCCTGAGATGTATAAAAGAAGGCTAAAAAAAAACAACAACATCGGAAAGTTTTTGAACACGTCGAGAAATGGGAAAGACAGAGAAAAAGAAAACCGCTTAAAGGCCCAGTAGTGGCCAAAAAGTCAAATCAGGTGTTAAAATGCATTTAAATTTGAATAATACCATTTAAAAGTATGGAAAATATTGTGACTGATTAATTGATTGATTGTATGGTGTTTAACGCCGTTTTCAACATTATTTCAGTTATATCGCAGCGGCCAGTGCACCTATCCATGCTTTCCCGGATTTTCTTTCACCAGTACGCCGCACAATTTTCTTTCCAAACCACTGGCTGCTTTCCCACATAACCATCGTCGAAACAATGGTCAGCGGTGGGATAGGAATGAACCCTGTCGCAATGACTGTCATCAATCCTCGGAAACGAATTGGCCCAGCCAGGGATCGAAACCACGACCCCCTGTTCTCAAGTCCTGCACGTTACAGACTGAGCTACCGGGGCTCGGCGGAAAATATTGTGAAGATGACAATCTGCCATCTTGTGGTCGTCGGCAGAAAAATTAACTTTGAATCGGGTAAAAAGTAAACAAAAAATAGAGTGACCTGGCAGGTTTTTACGGTGGCACAAAAGTGACATGGAAGATATATTTTATACTACGTGCGCACGCAGTAGCTAATACGTGCGCACGTAATAAGTAATACGTGCGCACGCAGTAGTATTACGTGCGCACGCAGTAGCTAATACGTGCGCACGTAATAACTAATACGTGCGCACGTAATACTATTGCGTGCGCACGTATTAGCTAATACGTGCGCACGTAATAGTTATTACGTGCGCACGCAGTAGCTAGTACGTGCGCACGCAGTAGCTAATACGTGCGCACGTATTAACTAATACGTGCGCACGTAATAACTATTACGTGTGCACGTAATAATCGACCAATCAGTTTATCACGAATCAATAAATGTCTATCTTCCACTTCCATCTTGAAACAATGGCTTCCGTTCATGATTCTGATTGGTGGATTATTACGTGCGCACGTAATATGTAATACGTGCGCACGTATTAGCTACTGCGTGCGCACGTATTAGTTATTACGTGCGCACGTATTAGCTACTGCGTGCGCACGTAATACTACTGCGTGCGCACGTATTACTTATTACGTGCGCACGTATTAGCTACTGCGTGCGCACGTAATAACTAATACGTGCGCACGTATTAGCTACTGCGTGCGCACGTAGTATAAAATATATCTTCCATGTCACTTTTGTGCCACCGTAGGTTTTAACTTAGTTTTGAAATTAATTTCTCTGCCAGCGACTAACACTGGGACTGCCCGTATGGTAAAAGATTGTCATCTTCGCAATAATTTTCTTTTCTAAATGGTACGATTTAGATTGAAATGCATTTTAACACACGCTTTGTTTATTTTTGACAGCTATTGTTATTTTAAGGAAAGGAAACCAGACTACACAAAATTAACTATGAAAATAAGACACAAAGAATAAGACAAACCTTTGGAAATGAGATAGAAGACCAAGTGAGGACCACTTACTTAAACTAGAGAACCACTTAATTAAACAAGAGGACCGCTTAATTAAACAAGAGGACCGCTTAATTTAATAAGAGGACCACTTACTTAAACAAAGGTTGTAGCCCATGACTACTTTGAGCTCATGAGAAGGAGGACACCGACAAACGTTCAGCAAACATCGTGGCGCCGTGCTTGATCTGTCATCAGAGATGGTTGACGTATTGAAGGATACCGCGCAGGATACAGCGGAAGTACAATATTCGCCATATTGTGCTGTAAAATACTCTGACTGATACATTACTGATTAAGTGTGAAACAAACAAAGGAAAAATCACCATTGCCTTTACTTTAACTCTTTATTGGACGACAGATCTTTAGACTCGTCCATACTGAAACGATTTGTAGTCAAAAAAAAAATGGCTGATTTGATGAAAATTGCCATTGAAAAGGTAGAAAACATCATGGGAAAACAAGAAAATGCTGGTTACCAGCATTTTCTCGTTTATCCACGGTGATTTCAAAAGCTGACTCACAATTTTGAGAAAAAATGGAGTATTTAGGTAAAGGAAAAAAGCATGGAAAATTCTCTATCTTCGCATTTCCTGCTCTTCATAAAGTTCCTTTTTGATCCAGTGATTCAGACGTTCTCTAGATTAGTTACCGCCCTGATATAGCTAACGCGTGTGTGTGTGTGTGTGTGTGTGTGTGTGTGTGTGTGTGTGTGTGTGTGTGTGTGTGTGTGTGTATATATATAAATATAATATATATATATATATATATATATATATATATATAGACACACACACACACACACACACACACACACACCCTTTGTCACACAATCCCGGGTTTTAATGATCCTAATGAAAGGTGCATTTATAGTTTAAACATATTCATGTTACATCGATTGAGAAACAAGTTCTTACAACTTACATGTATACTAATCTCCCTCGATTCTGCTTCCTCGGAATTACACTAATACTCGCGCCGAATGTGTGGGCCAATGAAAAATCCAAAAGTTGACACCCACTCGAACTCGGGACCTTATGGTGACGAGGCCGATGCTCTACCTCACAAACACGGACACCACATAAAGGCATCCTCGGTGACCCAGTTTCGATTTATTCTGTAATCGACCCTGGGTTATTTCGCTGGCGTTTCCTCGTTCTCATGAATTATTCATGAAGCATTTTGATTGGTGATCTCAGTTTTTCTTTGAGAATTAAACTATTTTCATCACAAATACGCCATCATTTCTATTTTTTACTTGTCGATATCCAATCACATCATTCGTTGCAAATCATACTTAGCGATACCTTAAAAATGGTGGCGCCCATCAACACCACAATCGAGAAGCGTTTAAAAAAGATTTTCGGTGTAACAACGAAAGATTGTCAGTTAAAATCGTACACAAAGATCCATAGTTGTCGTCCCTGTATTGCAGAACGGCATATCTCCCAGGAAACAAGCACGCCAACGGCCGCCATATTTGTTGACAACCTCGGGTTTTTTCCAGGGTTATTTTTAGTAACGGAAGAAATGAAATTATCCTCTCTACAAGAGAGTATCATTATGTTACAGATCTTTCGATTGGCTATTAAGGTACTTCCCGACCACATGAATATTCATAAGAAACGACGATTTGCTACTCAATTTTCCCAAGGGTGATGGATGGAGAG
The DNA here is from genome assembly GCA_946811185.2 of Hippopus hippopus. Lineage (NCBI taxonomy): Eukaryota > Metazoa > Mollusca > Bivalvia > Cardiida > Cardiidae > Hippopus > Hippopus hippopus. Next base: position 36,633,430 of record OX328110.1, read on the forward strand.
TAACGTAATGCTTCAAACCTGGGTTCCGAGGATGCACCAAGGAAGCATTTGAAAATCTATCATCAAAGACATATCTTTTGATATGAGCCTCATTTGATTTGTCGTCAGCAATGATTTCAATTTGAAGAAGTCTAAATTTTGTCGTGTGATTAAGACTTAATGAGCCATGCTTTGTGAAAAGGGGGTTTACTGCATCTTCAAAAAGTATCGACTCAGGTCAGCATGCACAATACGCGCAGGCTGACCTGGGTTGAAACTTTTGGCTATTGGTCAATTTGTGCATCTAAAAGGACCAGTTTACCCCATGATCCAGTCGGTTATTAGACAAAACAGATTCAACGAATCCATAATTATGTGATAATTTGCTTGGTATCATGCATCATAGAGATGCATTTAAGCCCCTTATTAGAGAGCATGAAGATTTGAAGATGTTAAATGGGGACCAGCTTACCGTCGTATTTATGGTCCAAAAATAGGGGTTCGATTCTCTGCTAGCGGTGTTGCGTGCTAGGGGTTGTCCATTTTGTTATGATAAAGAAATAATAAACTTTCTCTCAACTTCTCTTAACCCTAAGGCTGCTAAGCGCGACTCAGGGACCTTTTCTGGACAGTATAGATCAAGATCAGACTGCACAGAACATGCAGTCTGATCTTGGATCTACACTGTCCGATAAGGAGATATCTTTTCGCCAAAAATACCTTTGAAATAGCAAAACTTGGGTTTTTACTATCGGCTTGAAAGTTTCATTTCACTTAATTAGCAGCAAAAGTGTTCATAGAAAAATAAATATTCAACGGCCTGAGTCACTGCATGGCCTGTGCAGTCTGATTTTGAATCTACATCGTCCGCTACCAGATGCTTCATGATAAATCATGATCGAATGATATTCACTTGCGGTGGAAATCTTCTTTAGATCTAGAAAAAAAGTCGAATTAATTAAGGTGGCAGCGAAAACTGTAATTCATACAACACAAGATCGAAATTAAAGGCCCACTTTTTAAACCTTATCCTACTAAATAAATGAATCTTTCAAGCCAAGAGTAAAAATTCGAATGATGTTATTTTCAATTCATTTTTTGGAAAAAAAAATCTTCCCATCGGACGGTGTTGATCAAGATCAGACTGCACGTTCTGTGCAGTTTGATCTTGATCTACACTGTCCGCAGAAGATCAATGAGTCGCGCTTAGCAGGATTAACAGTGAACAATTCTGGTGTCAAAATGCAGGCAAATTTAAATGTATACCATTTAAAAGTATGGATATTACCTGTATTGTGAGACTGAGAATGTTTTCGGCGTACAGTTTGTCAAAGTTTCAGTCGCTGGCAGAAAATATAATCTTAATACTAGAATTAAAGTAAGCAACTTTATTTCCAGTTGTGCGATTAATTTGTCTGCCCACTGGAACTTTGACTGACAGTACTGTACCACATTTGTTAAAACTTCGCAATACTAGTAATATCAATAATTTTGAATGGTATGCATTAAATTTGCCTGCATTTAGACCCCAGAAATGTGTATTTTTAGCCGACAGTGGGCCTTTAACGCAAAGTACGTTCTTACGTGTACGACATGTTAGATAGGTCTCTGACGTCGCCATCGTGTAGCCCTCTTGACATTGACACGTACCGTCACACTGTCCACCTGTAAAGATCATCATCATCATCACTAGCATAATTATTATCATCATTATCTTCTTCTTCTTCTTCTTCCCTTCGTCCGCAAATGCTATCACTTTGGGCCTAAAATTGTGCTGTTTGATAAAATGTTGTACAAGGGATTCAACATTTAAGGAGGTGTTTCCGGTCTCATTGCTATACATGGTGTCACACCACTGATTTTACTGCTACGTGGAAAAAAGAGCAAAATTCGCCATCTTTGACCTTCTGTTGTACTCTAAGTGGCTAACCCACAGCTTTGCTATTTGTTTATATCAAATAAATAACCAGTGGTCTACGCATGAAGCTAAAATTATAGGCGACTGTGGGCACAGGCACAAAAAAAAAGTTCCCCTGGGAATAATAACCTTACACTCAATTTCCACAGAAATCATCAAATGAACACCAGAAACACACGCTAGACCTGCCTTTTCATTTTTAGTGCAGAAAAAGTGCTTGTAACATTTTCAAACGGGTCTACGTTACTTTTGATACTGTGACCCAGAAGGAGCTCACGAAGGTATGACACCACATGTGCCGCAAACGCGTCTTAGTAGCTACCTATTTCTAGCCAGCACCCTGTAGTATTTACGCAGGCTTAAATTTAGTTTACAGAGAAGTGAGCCGAGCCCGGTATCTCAGGTGTACAGATGTTGATACCATGGGGCCGGGTTCGAATCTCCAGCTCGGACACTTCCTTTTCGAGGATTGTTGATTATAACTATAGCGACAGGATTTAATCCTTCTTCACCGCTGATCGTTGTTTCGACGATGATAAGCTGGGAAACTAGCCTGTGGCTTGAGAAGAATATTGTGCGAAGTATTGGTAAAAGGGATTTCAAGGAAAGCATTGATAGGTGCACTGGCCGTAAAATGACTGAAATGATGTTGAACATCATACAATCAATCAACCATACAATCAGAGAAGGTAAATACAATGTTAAAGGTATTGAATTCATAGAGAACGTAAATACATCGTATTAGTCCCTAAGCTGCTACGCACGACTCAAGAACCTTTTGTGGACAGTGGAGATCAAGATCAGACTGCACATAACGCAGTCTGATCTTGGATCTGCACTGGCCTATTAAAAGATATCTTTCCCAAACCAATACCTTAGAAATAGTAAAATTTGGACTTTTACTATCGGCTTGAAAGTTTCATTTCACTTATTTAGCAGGATAAGGGTTTATACATGAACTCTGGTATAGTATCGCTTGCTTAATACAGATTGGACTGTATTTAAAATACTAATGGTTGATACAAACAATGTTTCATACAAAACAATGAACGTATACCGTTTGCCGTTGTAATGTAACATTCTAATTGCCACCAGCCCCCACAGGCTTCTGTTAAGACCTGAAAGTAAAGATCGTCTACACTTCAACGTAATAATTAGGCCTACCAATTGTTAATTAGATAAATAATGATAACACCATCCAGAGGTTCACAATTTGCTCAAATTACTTAATGATCATCGTAACAGATTAGTGATATAATTTGTTTTGGAGTCGAAAAAAAACTGTTGTTTCCCCATAAAATAAAGTAAGCTGATAATAAGGCAAGAGCTATATTTTCTTTTATTTTTCCCCCTTTTCATACACGGTTTCCTACCCTTCCATTGGCACATGTCAGTTTTTGAGTCACATTTGATTTGTCGTCTGCCATTGCTTTCAATTTGGACCAGCCTAAAATTTTGTCATATGGTAAAGAGCTAATAGAAAGATGAAAAACATACAAAGATAGGAAAATGCAGGATTCTAATAAGGTGGAAACATTCTGGAAAAAAAGTGCTTGTCTGATAAAAGGTTGGTTTTTAAAACCTTGTAAATCCCCGTCTTTATTTCCTTCAACTTACATAGCGTGTTACGGTGATGCAGGCTTGTGCTAGTGTGTTGTAACTGTTCCACTCTGTACAAGCACATCGTGCAGTAGCGCTGTTACATTCTTGGTTAGAATCCAGGCAGATGTTGTTACTGTCGCATGGCTCGTTATAGTGTTTCAAAACTTCTGCAAAATTGGAGTTAGCTTTTTCACTACCATGGGCAATTTGAATGGCTTTTGTGGACTGCGTAGATCATGAGCAGACTGCACAAAACGTGCAGTCTGATCTCTGATCTTCACTGTCCCTGCCGCGGTCTAGATGATAATCGATAAGACTTTCCATTTATCCCTTTACCAAACGACAAAATTTTTTACTCATTCACATTGAAAGTATTTACAGACGACAAATTAAAAGTGTTATAAAAGAAGATTTGTTTTTTAAATGGAAGAAAACATTGTGGGAAAAGGAGAAAATGCTGGTCATCAGCATTTTCTCCTTTTCCCACAATGTTTTCAAAAGTCTTTTTCCTCAAGGTTGTTAAAACTTGTGTGGTACAGGGATTTAAAAAGAACACACCCGTCGAAAAAACTACTATTCAATTGCCGGCAAAAGAGTTACAATGAAGCGAGACTGAATTTCCGTCTCGACCTCCAAACCGTGTCCAAATCACCAAATCTTTCTACCGACGACACTATTCAATTCAAGAAATAAGAGAACATGTTCACTTGTACTGCAACTCTTTCCACCGTCTGAACAAGTGGAACAAGGGGATCCCCCAATGCTCAAAGGTATAGACGTTGGATTTATACGCAAGACATCCTCGTTAGGGCTCATGTTTAAGGTCATGTGACTAAAAGTAGTTCTATTAATGGAACTCTTCACGTTAAAGACGCGTTTAGATTTACTACAGTGACCACTCGTAAACAGAAATATATAGCAACGTATGTATACGAAATACAATCAAATGCAGCTATCTATACATCGGAGGCCCATTTCATTGAGATGCAGCGTCTACACTCATCACAACTCGGCCGATTTCGCACAGCTACATCTAACCTCGTCCCACTCGTCACAACTCGGCCGATTCCATACCTACATCTAACCTCGTCCGTATAACGGTCGTTTCCATTTGAACTGCGAATCACGTGATCTTATACATGACGCCAGTCGTTTAGCAACGACATAAATAATCTCGATGAAGTTATTTACATCTGTTTATCTGTCAGTGAAAGCTTCAGTCAGAATTGATAAACCACGTTAAATATTGATTGTACGAACTGTTTGTCAACTCATCTGAAATATAGTTAGAAAGGTTCCGATAGAAAATTGAAACTCAAGTTTTCTTTTTTAAGAGTAGCCTTACAATTTTCAGAACGGTAAACCGGCGTATTTCCGGATATGTACCGATCTGGTGCATATCAATCCACCAGATACAGCCGAGGGATTTGATGGCTCCCATCACCCGAGGTATGCCGAATGACCTCGTCCGTATCAAGGGGGTTTCCATTTTGAAATACTGCCGGTCACATGATCTTAAACATGGCGGCGCCCTGTAAATCGATTCGCAACGGTAACAACAGCCACGGTGACAAGCAACCTATCTCTGAAAACGCCAACGTAATGGACAGACCGAGTTAGAAAGTAAATGTACATTGGAAATGTATTTAGAAAGATTTCCACGGAAAATTGTGATTAGTGTTTGCTTTCTAAGTGGACTGTTACGATTTTAAGAACGGTGAAGCGGTGTACTTCCGGCGAGGAAATGTACCGTGTAGGTGCATATCAAGCTACGTGATACAGCCGAGGGACTTGATCAACGGATCACCGGAGATTTGCCGAATGGCAGTGTTCGAATCGGGCTTTTAATTCTCAGATGAAGTAATTAATGGAATCAGCTGAGTTGTGACGATTGCGTCATCAACAGGCAATAGTTTGATTTTCCTTTTAACAACAATTAAATGAATCAAACATTATTTAATAAGTTTGTAAATAAGTATTTTCCGTTTTGACGGGCAAAGTGCTGAAACATATTTCTATGTACTTACTGTCACAAGCATTTCCATTGGCATTTCCGTAGCCAGATACACATTGACAGGTACCGGTCGTGCACTCCCGATATTTTACACACTCTGTGTTGACATCCGTACATTCTGAACTGTGTGTGCACTCTTCACCATACAGTGCTGAAACAGTGGCTGTACATACCAAATATTCTAAATTCCTTTCTAATTCTAATTTTAAAAAATATTCTAACTTCAAAGGGTAGCAATATCTAATTTGTTAAAATTCAACTTTGTTCCTTTCAGTTTTGTAACAATTGTGTTACTTTCTTTATTTAAAGTAGTAATTATGGCACTATGCAGGTCAAATTACCTGCGGCACTATAGGGGCCAGGCCTTTGTCTTTGACAGTTCAGACTATTGTTAGAGGCCTTTGTCTGTTGGAGGTCAGACTGTCTGTGGCAATATGACGTAATCTTGCATACCTTTTGTCTGGCTTTCGTTGCCTCCCACCTGCCGAGGCTAGATGACAATTCCAAGCGTGTTTTGGCGCGTTTTGACCGATCAGGCCGGCGCCCGATTGTATAGAACCGAAAATTCAGCCAAAGCATTCGCCATTGAAAATGCATGAGAACTTTCTCTCAAAGAGGTTGCTCTACTAAAAATGCTTTTGTCTGTGAACGCTTTTACCCCCCTTACCATTCAAAGTCTAGGTTTTGTATTGACTTTAATGAATAAAATCGTATGGTGTTTAACGCCGTTTTCAACATTTTTGTTGCACTTAAGTCGCTGCGGCCAGTGCACCTATACATGCTTTCCAGCAGTATCTTTTACCAGGGCATCATTTTCTTTCCAAGTCACTGACTGCTGTCTCACATAACCATTATTACGGTCAGCTGTGGTAGAGAAATAAATGGTTTCACAATTTTCAGTCCTCGACCTAGCCAGGGATCGAAGCCACGACCCATCTCAAGTCCTGCACGCTAGCTATTTAAGAGCTCAGCTTTTAGGTCCTCGCTTCTACATGGAAAAGTTTGCGAAAAACTTACTACGATCCCCAAATAGCGGTGGCATAATATAAAATTCCCTGTTGGTTTGATCATTAGCTTTCTTAGAAATTCTGATTTTTTTTTGTTTATAATTTATGAGACCTTTCGATACTCTCCTGACAGAGTCGCATATCAAAATGATTTAATGTTTGAGAAATGTCGACACTCTTCCACGTGATGTCTGGCGCGATTGTATAATATCGTCTGCAAAAATTCAGACAAAGCATTCGCCTCTCATTAAAAATGCATGAGAAAATGTCGATATTCTTACAAAATAGGTCGCTTTCCGCTGATTAAAATGCGTGATGTCTGGCGCGATTGTATAATATCGTCTGCAAAAATTCAGACAAAGCGAATAATCAATTGGTCAGATGGAAAAAACAAACTGACCAATCAGAAGAGACTTTGTGACTATATTAGAAAGCTGAATTTCGTGTTTGGAGTCATAAGAGTTTTGACACTCGAATCAGCAACATGGTTAGATGTAAATTTAGTCTCGGTAACGAACGCTACGTACAGGTCAGTGAATGGAGGGGTGAACTGAGAGTCGATATCAGGGAATGGCAGGAAGACATACCTACTAAGAAAGGCATTAGTCTTACGCTTATGAGATGGAAGAATTTGGTAGATGCCTCTGAGTTTGTTGATCAAGCATTACACGGTAAAAAAGCATACAGCGCTCACCTAGGAGGAAACGTTTATTGCAGTATCGGTGAAAACAGCGTTTGTGTAGATATAAGACAGTATTGGAAACCAGACAATGAAGTGGTACCGACCAAAAAGGGTATCTGCTTAAGACCCGCTGAATATAACTCTCTTAAAAAACACGTGTCAGAGATTGGTATGAATCTACCCGAGTTGGACGCTGTCATTCCCTGTTACCTTCAAAGTGATCATATGAACCAGTTAGGGGCGTTGCGGTGTTCTGAATGTAACCCTAACGATAACGGAAACTGGTAAATAGGCGCGATTGACAGAATTAACATCACATTAATAAGCACCATGTTCAAAGATTCTACAAAAGTGACTGCATATTCGAAGCCAGCCTTGATGTTATGTGAAGATAGACTACAAACGTATGAGCACTGGTCGAAGCAAATAAAGCCTGAGAAATGGTCATTAGCAAAAGCGGGCTTCTTTTACACCGGTACTGCGGATAAAGTGACGTGTTTTGCCTGTGGTGTCAACATAATGTCATGGGAGGAAAAGGACGATCCTTGGGAAGAGCACGAGAAATGGTCTCCGTCCTGTATATATTTGAAAATGACGGGATACACGAGTCAAATCACTTCAAGGTGTGATACACAACGAAACGCGTCTGTTACCAATGGAAGATTGTCCCGTGACGGTTCTACATATAACTGGATTGCTTTGAATTCAGCCTTTTTCTAAAACCGATGTGAACATGTTCGGACTCATTCTTATATTTGTGACAACAATGAATGACTTCGAATTGTGGTTGAAATACAGACAATTGCGAAGAGACGCCGCGGAGGGTGTTGAAAGGCTCGTTGGCTTGTATATAGAAAACGAAAGAAACCTCTCTATTTACTATTTCTATTTGATGTAGTAAGAATGTATGGATGTCTATGTAATAAATAAACATGTCTGACTGGCAACAATATTTGTCTTCTTTGTATTTTGACTTAAAATCTCCCGCTAGCTATGGTGGTCCTGAAAAACTCTATCAACATGTTAAAGACGAGGGTAAATACAAAATTGGCAGGCACAGAATACGCCAATGGTTGCAGAATCAAGAAGCGTATTCTCTGACCAGGGGTGCTAGACGCCGCTTTAAACGTTCCAGGGTGATTGTAAATGGCATCGACAGTCAATGGGACATGGATCTTATGGACATGGCCAATTTACAGAAGCATAACGAAGGTGTGAAATACATTTTGATTGTTATCGATGTATTTTCTCGTTTTCTTTATGCTCAACCTGTTAAGAGTAAGCGAGGCGCTGATGTAGTCATGGCATTGAAACGTATACTGACAGGCCCCAAAAAGCCAAACACAATTCGTACGGACAGAGGAATGGAATTTAGAAGTAAAGAAGTAAATAAATATTTAAATAGTCAAAGTATACATCATATGTACGCATATAATACGGAAACAAAAGCAAATTACGCGGAAAGAGTTATTAAAACGCTAAAACACAAGATTTTTCGATACCTGCTCAAAAACAGAACTAGTAGATACATTGACATTTTACAGGATTTTGTACATAGTTACAATCACACTCACCACAGGAGTCTTGGAGAAAACCCAGCAGCAATTTCCGTGAAAAATGAAGGGGAAAGTCGTCTTCAACAGTATCTCATTAGAACCAAAGGAAGCAAAGGGGAAAAGCCCGTTATAAAAAAATTCAAATATAAAATCGGCCAGACTGTACGATTGTCACACATCAGGTCCGTATTTGACAGAGAATACTCGCAAAAATGGACAGGGGAGATTTTCAAAATCAGATCACGTTTCAAAAGACAAGGACTTCCAATTTACACGTTAGTAGACTGGGACAACGATGAAATTGATGGTACATTTTACGAACAAGAATTACAAGCCATAAACGTTGACGACGGTACCGACTTTAGCATCGAAAAAATTTTGAAAAGAAGGACACGCAATAAGAAACAGGAAGTCCTGGTGCGCTGGTTACACTGGCCAAAAAAGTATGACAGCTGGATACCGGAAACTGATATTAAGCAATACTCGTAAACAACCGAGAATATAAAAAGAGGCTGAAAACTAGCAATGTTCTATCATTTATGTCTAGACAGTCAAACGATCATGATCATCACAAACGTGCTTTACAGCGCTCAACTCAACTGTCCTATTGATTTAAGACAACTCTGCTCCAAAATAACGAATGTACGGTATGATCCAGCACGATTTCCCGGACTGATATGGCAACACAGAAAAGCTGGAGGAAACTGTTTAGTGTTTTCTAACGGTATTATCAACTGTAACGGCAAAGTTTCGAGTAAAAGAGAGGGGTACGAACGAATACGGAAATATGCGAGACTGATACAGAATTGTGGATATCCAGTGAATTTATCGGACGTGAAACTTTTAACCATGTCTATGAGCCATACCCTCAGTTCGGATTTGGATTTGAAGCGTTTGTCTGTCGATAAAGATGTCGTATACGAACCCCAGTTATTTCCTTCTCTTAACTTTAAAAGGGAAGGGGTGCATTTTTGTTGTTTTCATACAGGGAAAGTGGTCATAACGGGTGTAACCTCTTCACAAAAAGAGGACGAGATTGTTTGTCCCACACTAATTGAACTCGAACTCTATACGCGTAAGAAGGAATGAGTATTTTAACCGATTCAATCATGGAACACTCTACAGTCTATTTACAAATCGCTTATTTACTTCACCTACAAGAGACCGAAACAACGGTAAGGAAGAATTTACTGCAGAATTTAACGAATCGTCAACTAAAGGCTATCATCGAGGTGGCAAAACGTATACTTAATGGAGTCATTAATCCAATGAGAAGAGATGTTCAAGTTTTTGAAAGAAGGAGACTATTGTTACGCACACTATGCTCAAATAACGTTTCATCAACCCGTAAGAAGACTTTACTTCGACGATTTCATTCATTTATACCCATTTTATTACGCCCAGTTTATCTCATTCCTACTATACTAGACCAATTGAGAACAAGGAGAGAAGAATGACAGAGTTTTACTTGTATTTAAATTCCGCAGAATCTATCGATATACGTAAGAATAACGCAGATTTCTTGTTCCAGTTTTCTAAGGACTATATTTTAGAAGGAAGTTGGTTATGTGCTCTGGTAGAATCGTCATTGACCTGCGACTTTACACCTCAAAGTAAGCGGTTGTATTTGAATTGTGACATTATAGAGGAAACGTTTGTCAGGAATAAGTTACAACCCGTTCTCACCAATATAGAAATCGAAACAAGATACAAGAAATTTAAATTTACGGAATGTCTTCATCGACGTTATAGACCCGTGAGTGTCAAGAAATTTAACACTATTAGGCTGTCGTTAAAAGGCGAAGATTTAAAACCGATTGATTTGAATTCGAACGATTTTCACTGTGTCCTTCATTTCAAGAAATCATGGGTTCCATAGACGTCTTTGATTCAAAACTACAGAAGTGGGTTCCGTACAAAGAAGATGTGGAGTATTGGATTGATTATTTTAAACCGAAAGACCACATCCCAGATCAAATAAGGAATTTGGAGAAAATACTAGAAGAAAAGAATAAACTGCTGCGAGATATGGAAGAAAAACTTGAAAAAGTCAAAACTCCTCAGGTAAAAATGGTGAGCCCATTAGCCGAAGTAGTTGATAGGGCAAAATCTCAAATAAAACGTAAGAACGGTGTTGACGAAGATCGTAAGAATATCAAGCGTAAGAAGACTCACAAAACGTATCGCAAAGATCCCGACTGGGCGTTTTGAAAAATTAGCATGAATAGTAAAATTCAGCACAGTGAAGAATTATCGTTATTTAATCCGATCCCAAAAGATTCGTCCTTGTTATCGAAAGATTGGATCGAATTCCGACCCATTAATCCGGTAACCGATTCTTCATCGAGCTTGGAATTTAATATACCGCCACAGGCCAGCGCCTACATCAACTTGAAGGAATGTAAATTGAGGGTGAAATTGAGACTCGCTTTACAAGACGGTACACCCGTGTCAGAAGATGATACGCTGGGACTTATCAATTTACCTTTGCACACCATTTTCAGACAGCTGGACATTCATTTACAACAAAAACCACTCCCGAATAGCGGAACCACGCATCCGTATAAGACCTACATTGACACCTTATTAAATACCAATCAATCTATACAGGAAGCTTTTCTGACCAGTCAATTATTCTACAAGGATTATCGGAATCTGGACGATAGCGACCCCAAAACTGGATCAAATACCGGTTTATTCCAAAGATATGAAAAGACCAAGGGTGGTAAAATTATAGATCTGGAAGGAAGTATCCCGGTGGACTTGTTTCAACAACCCAAGTTGCTTATTAACGGAGTGCAAATGGGGCTTAAATTTTGGCAAGCATCCGATGCCTTTCGAATCATTACAGATGCGTTTACTCCGAATTACAAGGTGCAAATCGTTGACGCCCGTTTCAAGCTCTGTATTCAGCGGTTACAGAACGATTTGCTTCTGGCTCACGACAAAATGATTCAGGACACTCCCGCTATGTACCCATATTTCCGCTCAGAGATAAAAACAACCTCGATAGCGCAAGGACAATATAGTTTTCACGCAGACGATATATTTCAAGGTAGGGTGCCAAACAAAATCATCATAGGGACGGTTGCGAGCGTTTCATATAACGGAGACTACAAAACAAACCCATTCAACCTGAAACATTACGACTGCAGTTACCTCGGTTTCTTCGTTGATGGCCAATCCGTACCATCGCAACCTTTGCAACCTAATTTTGAAGGAAATCATTTCACCGACTGTTATCAGACCCTCACTTCCTGTAGAAATGATATCAACATCACATACAAAGAGTACAAGCAAGGATACTGCCTATATGTGCTGGATATCGATCCCTACTATTCTTTCAACACAAAAAGAAGAGGTCTTTGCCGTTTGGAAATCAAATTTGCTAAACCTTTACCAGAGAGTGTGACATTGTTGCTGTACGCTACCTTTCCAGAAATACTTACAATCGATAAAGCGAGAAATGTGTATATACAATAAATACGGAGGGAAATAATAAAAAAAAAACCACACACACACAATGACTCATGCCTTCTTTTATACTTTTATTGTATTATTCTGTTAATAAAAATATAAAATCATGAAATTGTCGAGTCGTTATTCAATAAGAAATCCAGTCTATATCTTTCTTTCGTTTCTTCTCTCTAAGTCCCGGAGGAAATAGTGTTAATTTCTTATTCTTCTTTTTCGAGGTATCTTCCCTTTCCTCTCTCTGCTGATCATCTTGTCTCCCAGATAGTTTTTTCAATCGCTCAAACTTTTCGAAAGGCACTAATACATATTTCTCCATTACTGTAATACGGGTTGTAAGTAGGCTGAAGCAATCTTCACCAATGTATGGATAATACGTTGTTTATGTTGGATAGCTTCCTTCTTTTTAACAAACCCCGTGTTACGATCTCCAAGCAAGTAAATAAAGCGTCTCTGCCTCTTTAAGGTGGCTTTTTCCGTAAGTGTCAATCTACCTTTGAACCGGATAATGTTGTACGCAATTTGACTAAGCGCCCTTAGCTGTTGACGGGTAATAGTTTTTAAAAGCGCTTTTCTCTGGTCGGCTGTAGTGTTGGCCACTAAATATAAAAAGTGACGTTGCTGTTTAATTAGTTCTACCATATTGTATTCTTATAAGCTATTTATTTCCATTCTTACGTCAAACGGTACACAATAGGATCTTCGTTGGGAAATATACGAGTCCTTAAACGGTACTTGTCGTCGGAGTAAGGGGACATGTCCACTATGAAATAACCGTGTCTCGTATTAAGGGCATCTTCGTAAGCCTTCATAAACACTCCGGATTTACCGGGATAAAGCTGCCGTCCTAGCACTCCTACTTGAGATATGTCACGAATATTTTTCATAAGCACCAGATACCATGTATTCAAAGCTATAGTTCTGGCATGTTTACCCCCAGGGTATAAGTTTTGTGTGATCATAATCACCGATACTTTTCTGTGATGGCAGCCTTGGGTGAACAGTAACTCCATTTCTTTACTCCGCATGACCTCGTGCATTAGGTCATCTAAAATGATTAACTTGTGTTTTTTGTCTCTTGTGAAGTCATCCAATTCTTCTGCAGTAGGTAGTCCTTGCTTACTGTCAAAGTTTGGAATGGAACTCTCCATGACATCAAACAAGTCTTGGTGGATACCGTAGCAATAGAGAATATGAGAAGGGGGGTCCCGTCCGTACATGAGGTTTACTTGTTTCAAAAAGCGGTACACCCATTGGGTTTTACCACTACCAGTTTGTCCGCTAATACACATACTAGAACATGGTTCGAATGGAAGAGGGACGGCCATTATTTTTTAAGTCTAGGGTTAGGCAAAGCGTACCCGATACTGCTACTCAAGAGTGATACCCAAAGCTCGGTCGACCCGTTTTGCACTGATAGGTTAATGATGGACGTAATAATAATGATGTACACTATGATCATCTGACAAAAGTAGACAATCTCTGCTTGGGGGACACGGGTGCCCAGTAAATGCCACTTGTCACTATGGCTTTCTTCGTCAGGTTTAGGGAAACGTAAAAACGTTTCTTTTTCGGGAGTTTCTGTCATATTCTTACGTTAGATTAACTCAAAACACAAAAAGAAACTCATTCTTACAATTTTTTATTTATAAGCAATACAATTATCACGTTAACAAATAAAATAAACAACAGTTGGTATCTAGAAAAATAAGCGACACTTTTAAGAAAATGAGTGACACTTTTTTGAAAATGAGTGACACTTTTAGGAAAATGAGTGACACTTTTTGAAACAGACCCTATGGGAATTTACCTGTAAAAGTATAAAAACGTAAAAACGAGTGACACTTTTTGAAAAATGAGTGACACTTTTTGAAAAATGACTAACACCTTTTTTTGAAAAATGATTGACATTGAACAACCCACGAACAAAAAAAAAAAATTTCATCAGTCATATCCATATGGTACAGTGTCATAATTGTCTAGTTTCCTTCGCTTTGTATACACCATTTGATAACTTTTCTTTTCTTCTCTATTATACAATTTCCTCTTTCTTTTGTCTCTACATATTTTACATGGGTTGGTTACAACAATATTTGAACTACTTTTTGAATCTGTTACTATAGCTTTCACGGCTTCAAAATTGATTAGTTTGCTATTAGTGTAGTTCAAAGTAAACCCTCTGACCTTACATGTTTCCTCGTTGGTACTGGTCTTATATGCGTAATTCTTTGGACCTCCTGACACAAATTCTACAATATGCTCTCCTTGCTCCAGTTCATCCGTCAACTCACCCAAGTAGTCCCCTAAGGGAGGATCAAACTCTCCGGGTCTACTCACGTAAATGACAGAGTCCGTGTCGTAGTACAACACTCTTTTATTCAACTTTTCGAGCACACTGTACAATTTTAATCGGGCCCAACATGTTGTAAAGGTCGCCAAGTAAATGTTTGTTTCGTTGTCTTCGGGGTGAAAGTCATGTTTATAAATCCACTCTATTTGTATCATATCATTTGAGAGTATATGAAAGTTCAGAGGCTCTTTTGTAGGATCAGAAAATACTTGAAAAAATAAGTTTGCTTGACTCTCGTGATATATTTTGGTTTGACGCATATTGAGTCTCTGTCCAAACTTACCCCAAAAGCTATTGAGACAAAGTTTGGCCAGAGCTCTTTTGCCAGGGTTTTTTACAATGCTGTTTTGATCCAGCAATACACCCTCTTTTTTATGATAATCTTCCATGTATTTTGTCATGTCTTGTTTCGTTTTGACCCAATCAGGAGGGCCACTCGCCTCTTGCTTAAATTTCAAAAACGTGTTGATATACTTGGCGAATAACCCCCCATCACCCGTCTCAGGATTATACTGTGTTGTTTCCTCCCAGTGGTATACTTCATATATTTTTTCTAGTGTGTAACCCAGTCTTAGAGCCGTTTTTATCTCGGGGATGCACCACGTGCCAATTAAAACCCTGTCTTCAGAAGAACATGTACATGAATCTTGATTCTCGGTATCCGCACAGGTACGACATAGAGGAAATTTCAGTTTGCCATTTGATCTATAGGGGAGGACTGGATGATACAGCCCTCTCGGGGGTAATGTCTTTATTTTGGCAATACCAAAATACTCCTCAAGCTTCCCGAAGTCTTTGGTCAAGATTTTGGGGTGACCTACGGGATACCGACAATACTTGTTCACCCAAGGGTACAAACTTGTAAAGTCTACGTATTTGACCTGTTCATGTTCTTTGGTTTTGTAATAGAGTTGACTGGCATTAGTGCGCCCTCCGAAGAAACTCTCTCTTGGATCTAATCGGTCAGCTACATCTAATTGTGCAATGCATTCTTTGAGTTCTTCATTTTCGTCCTTTAATTTTTTGAAGTCATGGTCCCAAATACACACATACTTCATGCCTAATTGCTCGAGGTATGCTTTCTTTTTTAGAGTCAGAGCATACAATTCATTCAGTGATTGATTGGTGAGGGGGTGATACGTGTCCTCTCGTTTGTCTGGGAAACACACAGGGCATCCGTGAAACACACATCCGTGGTACTCGTATGCTGTGTGTGTTTCTTCACAATATCCATCTAATTTGTATCGTGTTCCTGGTATCTTTTTTTCACCTTCATTCAGTGCATGCTGAATGTGTACATGGTCTGTAAGCGCTCGCCACTCTAACCACTGAATTGACACCTTACTGTATTGTTCTTTGTATCCACTGGGAGGAATCTTTGCTATCGGGGTGCTTACAAATTCTTTACCCTTGACTTTCAATTTTGCTGCACTCACCCATTCATCTTTCACCAGTACATACAATACTCTCTCACATAGTTTGGCTGGGATCCATTCATCAGTGTCATACAATTGTACCTTCCACTTTTCTTCTAGAAATTTACTTCTAAACACATTCATGCATACTGATGCAATCGTAACACTGTCGAAAGGATCTACGGCCCCAAACCACCTTTTTTCAGTCTTTCCCTTTCCATTTATGACCTCTTTTTCTTCTCCCGTTGCATTCATTAACAAATATCTAAATTTCAAACATGCTTGTCTCAATATATCAACATCACTTCTACAATATTCTAACATCTCTTTTCTAAAATCAAAAACTTCACACTGTCTCTGTTTCAACCACTCTACTAACTCGCTTCTTTCTTTCTCACCCATGAAATCGTAACCATAATCTTTAGCATCAGGGTAGGGCCCAACATAATTTTGATTCTCTCTGGTATTAAAATAATGTGGGAACCACCCTTTTTTCAATTCATGTAAACCAAATGCTTTGGGTAATGCTGACAGTTTCATGGGTAAGAAGTTGAGACTGTCTATTACCTTGATATGTAAGTCTCGCTCTACTGTCATGTACATTATCTTGGACCCGTTGTAAATAATTTTGTCTGGCCGTAATGACTGATCAACGAGGTACTCTAGCAGAAAGTAACCGTCATAACCTTTCATGTTATGAGCAACCACCTTGCAGTACTCGTGTTGTTCCGTAAATAACCATTGCCCAAACTGTTCAGCAGTATCATGTCCCTGGAAAGTGACTTCTCTAAAGCCACATGTCCCTGGACAAGGTCCCAAATCTTTCTCATCCAGATTTTTTTGACATTTTTTACAACGGCTACCGCATCTCTTACATACTGATTTGGCAGTCAATTCATTGTCAATACATTTTGGGCATACCGAATGAGCTAAGACAAAGTTGGGACGATGCGTAGTTCTACCGCACCATGACGTGTTGCAGTTTTTACACTTAGAACAAGACTTACATACCTGTGATGGTTGACAATCTGCGCATTCTATTTTCTTTTGCGGTATGTATCCATTCTCGCACTCACTCATATCATCCTGACTACACTCAAAATCAAAAAATATATATTTAGGTATAAACTTGTCCTTACATTCTTTCGCTCTTAAATAACACTGATGATCGTCCAACACATACTTTTTACAAGTCTTACAAAAGTATTCCCCACACACATGGTCCTCCTTCTTCCTTATGTCCGTCCTTAGTACCTTGTAACACCTGAAACACCTCCACCACTTTTCACACTGGGAAGGCCCACTGGGTTGACCTTTTCTCCTTCCATTTTTGTGTAAGGGTACTTTCTTGTGTTGTTTGTAACAATCATCTGACCTACAGTCCATGTTACAATCTGTGCACCTCAGAGTCTTGTTCGTTTTAGGGCAGTGGTCCCTCTTGCACACTATACATTTTTCTGCACACTGGTGATATTCCCTATTACTATAGTGTTTGAGACATTTTTCACAAAAATAGGAGTCGCTAAAAAACCCAGTGATGTTTGTTATGGCATGAAAGTGGTCGTCGTCCACCAAGTACACGTAGATACAGGGACGCCCGTCACTGCTAGGACCAGTAATAAATTTATTGCCTAGGCGAGCGCTGATGACCATCACGCGTACTCCTAGGATTTCCTCAAATGCCTCCACATCGTTGAGACTAGCTGTTCGGTCTATGGGTACGCCTGCCATCTTACACAGAGCCCTTGCCAGCTGTCCTTGGTGTTTCTTCTTCTTTTTGACAAGGTCGTTATAGTAAGACAAGGGGACTTTTTGATATTCTAAAACCAACTCCAAGCTACTTTTTCCCTGTCTGTTTTTCGTTACCTCTCCCATTCTTCCTTGGTACACCTCTTTAATTTTGCCCAGCTGACTCCAATGGCCCTTGCCATACACATTTTATCTTCATTCTCAATAGTCACTACCGAGCGTTTTAAATCCAATGAAGTGTTTTCACCTTTAATACGTATGATATGTTTTCGCTTGCCTCCTTTAGGTAGGTCAATGGTCCCTATTATTATATCAAAGGTCTCATCGATCGAAAGTTCCTGGTTACTATTGAGTACCTTTTCGAGGATCTCCATAACTCTATTAGCGTCAAGGGTATCCCACTTCTGTAAAGGGACGACAACAGGGTTGTGCAAAGCATCGTGATATATCACGACACGACCTAGATCATTCCCCTGTAGGTGTCCTCGGGCCTCGTTAAGGGCTGCCTGGATCATGTCATGAAGTCCCTGCCTCACGTCTATTAACCGCTGACCATTGTACCGCTCATCCAATTTTACTTGATATGTTGTATCTATTGCTGCATTTTTGGCATATGTGCGGGTGTCCTTCTTTCTCATTGTGTATTTCAGTTTGTTGTCGTTCTGTAGACCGGAGGGTCCCGCCCGTGGCTCTTCCCCTTCCCCTGTCTGAACAAATGGATCGTCCCAATCACCATCTTCCAAACACAACCTTGCTGTCTCGTTCATATCGTCATCAAAAAGATCGTTCTGTAGACCGGAGGGTCCCGCCCGTGGCTCTTCCCCTCCCCCTGTCTGAACAAATGGATCGTCCCAATCACCATCTTCCAAACACAACCTTGCTGTCTCGTTCATATCGTCATCAAAAAGAAGGGCTTTGACAGCTCCATCAATTTCCTCCTGTATTTGTACATACTCTAGCGATACGACCATGTCCTCCTCGTTAAAAGTAACCGGAGTCTGGATACGTCCACCTAGGGTTTGCAGCACCAAGTCCATTTGTTCTTCGATAAACTCATTATCATATTCCTGTTGTCTCAGCTGGAAAAGTCTAAGTCTTACAGACACGGAATCCTGGATCCCCATGGTCGTTGCAAAGTCCATAAGCTCATCCGGATCCGTATAAGAGTTTATCATAACGTCCATTATTTCAGCCACAGCGTCCATGTTGCTCGATTGAAATCTGAAAACAGAATAGGTATGTTACCGAGTGTGTCTTCTTATATACTCTCCATTAGCCTCGTTTTGAGAAAGAGCTATTTTTAGATATACTAATTTAATACAGGCATACAATATATGAAATCGGGGTAAAAGGCACCCGCTGAAGTCATTTCTTTAGTCAGAAAATGGATTTTATCGTGTTTTAAGTGAAATTTACTTTCGAATTTGATCATAGATGATAAGAACAGCCTCAATGACATTTTATCTAACAAGTTATCTCCAATACCTTCATACCTAATTTGAAAATTTTTATTTCTTGATTTAAAATGAAATATAGCGACAGTAGTATGTAATGTAATATATGAAATCGGGGTAAAAGACATCCGCTGAAGTCATTTCTGTAGTCAGAAAATGGATTTTGTCGTGTTTTAAACGAAATTTACTTTCGAATTTGATCATAGATGATAAGAACAGGCTCAATGACATTTTATCTAACAAGTGATCTCCAATACCTTTATACCTAATTTGAAAATTTTTATTTCTTGATTTAAAATGAAATATAGCGACAGCAGTATGTAATGTAATATATGGAATCGGGGTAAAAGGCACCCGCTGAAGTCATTTCTGTAGTCAGAAAATGGATTTTGTCGTGTTTTAAACGAAATTCACTTTCGAATTTGATCATAGATGATAAGAACAGGCTCAATGACATTTTATCTGACAAGTGATCTCCAATACCTTTATACTTAATTTGAAAATTTTTATTTCTTGATTTAAAATGAAATATAGCGACAGCAGTATGTAATGTAATATATGGAATCGGGGTAAAAGAAATCAGCTGAAGTCATTTCTGTAGTCAGAAAATGGATTTTGTCGTGTTTTAAACGAAATTTACTTTCGAATTTGATCATAGATGATAAGAACAGGCTCAATGACATTTTATCTGACAAGTGATCTCCAATACCTTTATACCTAATTTGAATTTTTTTATTTCTTGATTTAAAATGAAATATAGCGACAGCAGTATGTAATGTAATATATGAAATCGGGGTAAAAGACACCCGCTGAAGTCATTTCTGTAGTCAGAAAATGGATTTTGTCGTGTTTTAAACGAAATTCACTTTCGAATTTGATCATAGATGATAAGAACAGGCTCAATGACATTTTATCTGACAAGTGATCTCTAATACCTTTATACCTAATTTTTTTTTTTTTCTTAATTTAAAATGACATACAGCAACACTTGTATGGAATGCAATATATGAAATCGGGGTAAAAGGCATCCGCTAAAGTCATTTCTTTGGTCAAAAAATGGATGTTTTTCTCGCTTTTTAAACGAAATTCATGTTAGAATTTGATCATAGATGATAAGAACATGCTCAATGACATTTTATCTGACAAATTATCTCATATAGAGATAAAATTTGAAAATCGACGTTCGGCGTAAATTCAAAAAGATTTTATCACTCAAAACTTGATTGCAATTTGTAACATTAGGTAAACAATTGTTACAAATTAGACTTACACGTTCATATATATGCAAAAATTAAAAGCCAGGTGTTTTTCTGCAGATGTTTTAAATTTTTCAAAACGGAAAAGTCACTTTAGATTTAATATCAAACAGTGTCTGGTTGCACAAAAGTAGCACATTGTTAAATCGAGGATTTCGAAAAGAAAAATTGACGAAGTTTGTTTCAGCATATTTATTTCAATTTTGGGCACCTCTTCTTTTTACTGAAACTGAAGGATGGATATTCTAAATTTACTGGAAATTATAGTTATGTTTCATGCGATAGACATTAACCTTATAGAAGCTTTACGTTTTCTTTTAACAACAGGGATAGGACCATTCAAGTGCAAAGAGATGCGAGTCTCTTTATTTCACTTTTCAGGGTCACAATGGGTGAAAGAAGACATCACCTACCAACCACCCAAGTTCACTGATAAACGATGCCAAGTAATGATCTGTAGGGTTAATTCTTTTTTCGATGCTTTAATTGAACAGAACTCCTATGATGCGTTTGTAAAATATAGCAAAGAACTTATAGCTCAATTAATGTTCTGTCTACATACAAGAAGTACAGATAAAAAACAATTACACATTTATTTACACCCTGAAAAAGATTCGAATGATAATGGCTTCACAAAGTATGCTGGTCCTGAATTTAATGAAATACACATTTTTTGTGGCAATATGAACTCAAAAAGACAGTGTGCCGGAACAATTATACACGAGATGGGACATGCAATATTGCCAATTGGGAATGGACATAACAATTTTTGGTTCACAACAACCGCATGTCTCATGGCTGCTGCAAACTTATTTGTCACAAATAGATCAAAAGAAATGCCCGTGGTTTCAATCACGGGATCAAATATACAATAATTCAAGTGTAGGTCAAAATGTGAAATTGTGTTAATACATGTATGTATGTAAAAAGAAAATCCTGTAATTCGCTAAAATAGTGTTTATGTGTGTTTGTGTGGGTGTGTGTCGGGAAAACTGTGTATATGTTTTTTATATTGTAAAAAGGAATAGATTACAACGCTTTAAAGGTAGGTCGATTCATATTTTACTATCATATTTACTGCAGATTTTCATTGTGCACATTGAGAACCTTTCTTCTTTTCCCCCTGTACGCTTTCATTTTCTCCCCGTTCCGGTTAAATTTTCAGTCTTTTACCTCACTACCGTAAAAACCAGGGTTTGTATGGTAACGAGTTATAAGCGTTTACAAACAAGTGAAGTAAAACGGACTTACCTTTCTATAATCGAGGTTCCAACATCAATGATCTGGAAACGCTGTTACAACAATAAACTTTGTGCCATTTCTAACGCACACAACTTTTACTTTATTACTTAATTGTTTATTGATACCTAGAACCCCTATGTAAAAACTAAATTGCTTTAGAAAATATACTCTTCTTCCAACAGTATATTGCCTGTCAGGAGAATCCAAACACAGCTGAACTGCATTAAGCAAGACAGTTTTACTGAAAAAAAAAAGAAACTCCTGTATAGGATATGTTATACAAATGCTTTTCATAAGTATGATCTGATATTAAAATGTTCATTTTGAAAATAACTATCACATAACAGACTCTCACATTCCTCCGAAAATGTACATTCATCTACAAAACGTTTGCCTTTTATATAGTTAACAGACAAAAGCGTTTGATAAAGTGTTTATAAATTCCATGCATTTTTAATGAGAGGCGAATGCTTTGTCTGAATTTCTGCAGACGATTCTATACAATCGCGCCAGACATCACGCATTTTAATCAGCGGAAAGCGACCTATTTTGTAAGAATATCGACATTTTCTCATGCATTTTTAATGAGAGGCGAATGCTTTGTCTGAATTTTTGCAGACGATATTATACAATCGCGCCAGACATCACGCATTTTAATCAGCGGAAAGCGACCTATTTTGTAAGAATATCGACATTTTCTCATGCATTTTTAATGAGAGGCGAATGCTTTGTCTGAATTTTTGCAGACGATATTATACAATCGCGCCAGACATCACGTGGAAGAGTGTCGACATTTCTCAAACATTAAATCATTTTGATATGCGACTCTGTCAGGAGAGTATCGAAAGGTCTCATGAATTATAAAAAAAAAAAATCAGAATTTCTAAGAAAGCTAATGATCAAACCAACAGGGAATTTTATATTATGCCACCGCTATTTGGGGATCGTAGTAAGTTTTTCGCAAACTTTTCCATGTAGAAGCGAGGACCTAAAAGCTGAGCTCTTAAATAGCTAGCGTGCAGGACTTGAGATGGGTCGTGGCTTCGATCCCTGGCTAGGTCGAGGACTGAAAATTGTGAAACCATTTATTTCTCTACCACAGCTGACCGTAATAATGGTTATGTGAGACAGCAGTCAGTGACTTGGAAAGAAAATGATGCCCTGGTAAAAGATACTGCTGGAAAGCATGTATAGGTGCACTGGCCGCAGCGACTTAAGTGCAACAAAAATGTTGAAAACGGCGTTAAACACCATACGATTTTATTCATTAAAGTCAATACAAAACCTAGACTTTGAATGGTAAGGGGGGTAAAAGCGTTCACAGACAAAAGCATTTTTAGTAGAGCAACCTCTTTGAGAGAAAGTTCTCATGCATTTTCAATGGCGAATGCTTTGGCTGAATTTTCGGTTCTATACAATCGGGCGCCGGCCTGATCGGTCAAAACGCGCCAAAACACGCTTGGAATTGTCATCTAGCCTCGGCAGGTGGGAGGCAACGAAAGCCAGACAAAAGGTATGCAAGATTACGTCATATTGCCACAGACAGTCTGACCTCCAACAGACAAAGGCCTCTAACAATAGTCTGAACTGTCAAAGACAAAGGCCTGGCCCCTATAGTGCCGCAGGTAATTTGACCTGCATAGTGCCATAATTACTACTATTTAAGATTAGGCTAAGAATTTAGATGATCGGTAAAAATGGGCCCAAGGCCCATTCTTGAGAACATTCTTAGTCTTATTCTCAAGATTTTTCTAAATTTGAAAGTAAAACAACTTCAAATTGGCTAAACCAAATGGTTTAGCAAATCAGAAGTTATGTTACTTTCTAAATCTAGAATAAGATTTAGAATGAAATTACCGACGTTCGCGACAGTTTCTATTATCACGCTTCATGTAACTATCATGCTCACCTTTTACTCGAAACTGTGAGCACCTAACACAGTTGATCTTGCCACACTTGTCAATGTCTGCAGAATGGATAAACCAAGAACTAAAACGGGTCGTTTCATGTCAGCAAAACGAAGAAAAAAGTATTTGAATCAAGCCAAATAATTATATGCGAGGCAAGAATCCGAAATTACGCTTTCAACTATGTCACCTAGCAACGGACTCGGGAAGAACGTTCTTAAGAATGGTTGGTGAATACGGACTTTGGTTCAAACTTACCTGATTCCGACAGAGCAAGAACCATCAACAAAGCAATATATGTATATGATTTCGTCAGCTGCAAGTTAAACAGATATGTGCAGATAGAAAAATTATATTTATATACCTACATAAATGTCACATTCAAATGAATGAATCATCAATGATCAACTACGATGTACTATCTTATATGCGGTAGACATACCGGTACAAACATTATGTAAATTAAGCTGAGCGTTTGAGGCAAATCTACAGCAAATAAAGTTGACCCATCTATCCAACAAACAGTTTATCCATCCACCAATCAATTTATCCACCAATGCATCGGCCAACCACTCTATTCACCGTGCAACTCGTTCATCCAGCAGCATTACTATCCATCCATCCATCCATCCATCCATTACTCCATCCATCCACCAATGCATGGGTCAATCCATCCATTCACCGAACAACTCGTTCATCCATCCGTCCGTCCGTCCGTCCATCCATCCATCCATCCATCCATCCATCCATTCGTGATGAAAACTAGAAACATCTATAGCTAATTTGCAGCAGAAAACTTCTAAAGCATCAATAAAATCTGGAAATTTAGATGAACTTTGGTTTTATACAGGAATGCAAAAGAAAAAAAAAATGTTGCAAAAGGAAAAATTGTCCGTTATAGCAATTCTCCAGTTGCCTAAACATTTTTTAAGGAGTTTGGGATAAGAAGAAAAATCATCGTCTGCGGTTGATGATTTTTTAACCCTTAGACTGTTTAACGTGACTCAATGTACTTTTTCGGAACGTGCAGAACGTGCAGTCTGATCTTCGATTTACTCTATCCGAAACGGTGTGATTTTTTTTTTTTTGGACAAAAGAACTTTCAAATTGCAAACCTTTGAGACTTTACAGATGACATGAAACTTTAATTTATCATCATTTAATTTATTCTAGCAGTTTAGGGATCAAGTTCAAAAGATATAATCAAACCCACTCACCATGGCTTACATCCTCTGTTCATAGTACTTTTTCCACAATGTTTCCTCAGTATGTTATTATTATATTCATATTTGAACTAGAATTAATCTATTTTAAACAATTAACTCTACATCTTTAAGCAAGATTGAACCCTTTATCCAACAATTCTGATTTTAGAAAGAAGCCTTTTGAAAACATTGTGGAAAAAGAAGAAAACGCTGGTAACCAGCATTTTCTCCTTTTCCCACAACGTTTTCTATTCTTCCCATAACAAATGTCGATTTTCAATTAGTTTTGTTCTGTGCAAATGCTTTCAATTTGGACAAGTCTAAAATTTTGTCATTTGGCAAAGCGTTAAACAATTGGCAGAACATTTAAATTTTCCGATTATCTTTGAATTATCTTTTAGTCTTTTGTTTAGGTCTTTACTACACTTCAAAATTCTAGACCGGTCTGAATTGATAGCATTGGCAGACAACAAAATACATGTGGCTCAAGAAAAGGATATTTATCTTTCAGAAAGTAGTACGGCTTCTGACAACATTGAGGGAAAAGGAGAAAATGATGGTAACCAGCATTTTCTCCTTTTCCATCAATGTTTTGAAATGCACCTCTTCATCAAGGTAGTTAAAATTTGTAAGTTTGTGGTATAGAGTCATTCAAGGCATGGTATTTTTGTTATTGTACAAACAGTTATATTGTAAACAATTAAAACTTTATAAGTCATATAATTATGTCAAATGTGTCAGGACCAGCCCGCATAGCTTAGGTGGTAGAGCGGAGGGACTTGTAAACATCAAGTCATGGGTCACTTGAGGGTGTGGGTTGGAGCCCTACGGCTGGTCATCTACAATTACTGATAGTCTTTCGGATGAAACGTTTACCTGAGGCCCCGTGTGACGGTACTATACACCGAGCACGTTAAAGAACCAGGCGTAACTTAGGATGGGTTTCGTCCTGTATCTATCCCCCCGAACGAAACGAACAGTCTTCATGGGCGTCTCCCTTATGGGCAACCGGTGGCGACGATAAATAAGTGCAAATTCAATCAATCAAACGTGTCAACCAGTAACTTTGAAAGACTATCTTTTGTTTATTTGGTACTTGTAACAGTATTCTTGTTATACCATGACCACCAGTGCATCTTTCGTTATATTCCTTCAGTTTCTTTACTAAGTTCTTGATCTACGCACTGCGCACTTTGTGTACTGTTCACGTGCAAGCTACCAGGCGAGTTGGAAAGAATATCCCGCCCATAACTTTGAATTTAAAAAAAAAAAAATCTGGATAGTTGCTCAGGCCTTCAGCAGAATGGGAGACAAAAGTGAAATCCAAATTATCTCCCTTGTTAGATAAAAACCAAGGTAACCAAATTGCAACCAGGTCCTTTTATTTTATTTCCTTTGTTTTTATCTTTGCTTTACTAGGAGATGTTGCGATTATTATTATTTGACTTGTGATGTATATGTTATTTGCAAATTAAATTTCACTCACTATTACCATCTTAATGCATCGAATAGATCGAAGTTGTGGTTTGATAAATTTTGAAGGAGATATTTAACCCTAAACATTCCTAAATAGTGCAAAGGATATCAAGGATAAAAACCAAGTAATACCTTATTCAGGACCTAGTTAGTAGTGGAGAGCTATCAAGGGAAGTAACTTTCTTTTGTCTCCCATTGAAAGGATATGTGGATTTTCTTCCTTTTTTCTCTATTAATATCGACGCCGTCTATATCATATGTTAAAGATATATCTTGTTTTTCTTCACTTTTCAAAAGTTTGACCAAAAAATGAGACAGAAAGAGATGGCTATCTTAGGACTTTACAAGCTTTCAATCTTTGAGCTGTTTCCACCCTACCCCCCCCCCCCCATCTCCTTCTCCCGTTTCAACGGCCCTGTTCAGTGTTGTAAGAAACAAGGCTAAACGAGGCTAAAAGTCCATTAAAACTGACGTAATAGACGAATAAATTATTGATTGTAACCGGTATGAAATGGCGGGAAATGGACTGCACCGATTTGTTTGTTTACATTATGGTAAAACATTACCAGACGTTCAAAGTCTACTTTATCTCATTACCTCATTATCTCATTACTCCTTATCGGACAGCGTAGATCCAAGATCAGACTGCACGTTCTGTGCAGTCTGATCTTGACCTACACTGTCCGCAAAAGCCCCTTGAGTCGTGCTTAGCTCAGAGTAAGGGTTAACTTTTTGCCAAACGACAAATTTAAGACTTGTTCAAACTTAAAGTATTCGCAGACAACAAAATAAACGTGACTCAAAAGTTGAAGGATGGAAAACATTGTTAGAAAAGGAGAAAGTACTTGTTACAAAAATTTTCTTCTTTTCCACAATGTTTTCAAAGGCTTCCTTTTTAGGGTCGTCGAGGAAATTCTCGTTTCGAACCAATAATTTAGCAAGGACAACAGGGGTTTTTTTAACAGTGTGAACTGCTGGTGTCAAATGCTATCTGGAGCTACAAGTATGAAAAATAGAATTCGCAAATCTGGACGACCTAGTGAATGATCAAATGAAAGGTTTGAAAATGAACTTAAAGTATGTCCGTGTTTCAGTACAGACAAACAAGCAGATAGAGAGGGTCACCAAGGGCACTATCATCTAGCGATAATAACGTCTGACTGTATTTATTAATCTTCTACCAAATAGATACACTCGTCACAACTCGGCTGACTCCGCAACTAAATCTAACCCGGTCCCATTCGGCAAATTTTGGGTGATCCGTTGACCATGTAGCTTGATATGCAGCTGCGCGGAATATTTTCTTCGCCGGAAATACACTAGTTTACCATTCCTAAATCGTAATACTCCACTCAAAAAATTTTCTACTAGAACCTTTCTAGAAACATTTCGGTTAACAGATCGTACCTTTTGGTCTACCAATTCTTTAGGCATTTTCAGCCTCATGTTGGTTATCACCGGGGCTATTTTTGCCGTTGCCAAACGATTTACATGGGCGCCGCCATGTTTAAGTATCATGCGACTGGCAGTACATGTATTTCAACTCCCCTGATACAGTTAAGGTTAGATGTAGGCACGGAATCGGCCAAAATGCGACGAGTGTCTCGTCTTTATCAAGGAGGTCGTCATTAAATCTACTTT
Source organism: Hippopus hippopus (assembly GCA_946811185.2). Lineage (NCBI taxonomy): Eukaryota > Metazoa > Mollusca > Bivalvia > Cardiida > Cardiidae > Hippopus > Hippopus hippopus. The sequence continues at coordinate 36,661,357 of OX328110.1, forward strand.
CAATCACATGATCTTTAACATGGCGGCGCCATTGAAACTCTTTTCATCAACGACAACAACATATATACTGCATAGTAAAGTTATCTTCAGTAATCGATCCATCAGCAAAACTTCCATCGACATTGATAAACAACGTTTTAGCAAATGAAATAAATTTTCTATCAACGTCGGAATACAGCGCAGGGATCTGATGTACGGATCACCCGAACTTAGCCGAATGCAAACAGATACTTTCTCAGCGAAAGCACTGGGATGATATGTCGGAAAAGAAACATCTGCATGTTACGAGCAACAGCTCCATGTACAACAACGATTTCTACTAAGATCAAACATGTGATTTTCCTTTCTTTTAACTACTTTTCCTTTACGTTTCTCGCACATGTGGATGTACGAATGAATTAAAAAAAATAAAGAAGCAAAATGCACGCAATGCATGTCTACCTCCCAACATACATACATAATATGAGCCATGCTCCTACAAAAGGGGGTTTAATATATCTCAATGCTGCATTATACCAAGCAAGACATCACATGATTATGGATCTATAAATCAATTTTGTCCAACAACTGACCAAATGATGAGCTAGACTGGTCTTTTGACACGTAGAAAATTGACCAATAGCAAAAAGTTTCGACCTAGGTCAACCTGCGCGGACTGCGCAGGCTGACCTGAGTCGATACTTTTAGCAGATGCATTAAGACCCCTTTTCACAGGGCATGGCTCATATAAATACAAACAGAGAGACAGACAGGGTTGGTTGAGGGCACTATTTCACGCGATAACACTGTCTGATTGCATCAACTGACCCTTACAGCTTTGAATAAACCAAACAAATATTTTGAGTCTAGAAATAAGACACATATAATTGCAACTTTTGGGTTGCTCTTATCCGGAATACCCACTTAAGCGGCGAGTATAAATCAATGATCAGACTGCAGGTTTTTGTGTGGTCTGATCTTGATCTACATTGACCGCAAAGGCAACTGAAGTTGTGAAAGGCGCTTTAGTGGGTTATGATACCAAGTGGTCTTGTGAAATCGCTAAAAAGATAATGAAGGTAATCAGTACATAATCTAAATTCGTCAGAATCAAAGCTTTTTACCATTATCTTCCGCTAGATGGCATTCTTCAAATACATCTATCTGATTTGGGCATTCTGGGTACAGAACCGGACTACTTTTCAAAACGACAACCGTTACTTTGGATTTCAAAATAAAATAAACGTTTACTCAATAAAACGCTACCTATAGTGCGATTCATTCAGCTATGATCAGCTAGCATGTAACCTATGCACTGGCAATTTATTAAAACAGCCCCTACATGCTTGGGTAATAGCTTCGATATAAGCACTACTTTTCTCCTGTATAAGTGATGGGTGATGCGTCATAGCAGACAGTTCGAATCCTCGAAGAATATCACATGCGCAGACAACGAAGTTTTTGACAGTCTGTCTGTGTTTGCATGGCAGTTGCGTGCACGTTTAAACATTTAACCCTCGCGCTCCTAAGCGCGTCTCACTGACCTGTTGCGGACAGTGTAGATCAAGATCAGGCTGCACAGAACGTGCAGTCTGATCTTGAATCTACACTGTCCGATTAGTGAGATATTTTTCTCTAAAAAATAAGTTTGAAATAGCATTATTCGGTTACTATCTGCTTGAAAGTTTCATTTGACTTATTTAGCAGGTTACGGGTCAACTTGTGACTACTGCATGTGGTAGTTTAGTTTTGTTTTTGGTTTGTTCCTACTGCTTCTATTGTTGTTATGGTTATTGTTTTTAATTTCTCTAAAATAGAATGTATTCATCAAAATGATTCAAAAGGAGTTTTCAGCCATTTGTCACAATATTTTCAAGAGTTATACATGTATGTCACAGCGACGACCCTAACAATCTTCTTAACAATCTTCCTAATACGAAACAGATTTCACCATCAAGTATGGGAAATAAAGTGTTTCATATTTGAGCCATGCTCTGGCAGGAAGTGTTTTAATGCAACTCTACACATTATACCAAGCAAGTCATCACATAATTATGGATTCATAAAATCCATCTCCTCTGACATGTAGAAAATTTACGAAAAGCAAAGTTTTGACCCTAGTCAGCCTGCACGAAATGCACAAGCTGACATGAATCGATACTTTTTGCAGAAGCATTAAGCCCCCTTTTCACGGGGCTTGACTCATTTAGCATTTTATACAATTTTCGTCCATTGAGCAAAGATTCCTTGGTGAATAATCGATCTATCACAACCTTTTCATGATTAATATCTCTCCTTTTGCCTCAATAATCGAAGTTTTTTACAATAGGGGACAGGACAGAACTAAAATCAAACTATATCAACGTGAGTAAAGTTTTGAAGTGATTGTATGTATTTGGTTATACAATATTGTCTGTGGAGTAAAGGGTTGGTTGTAAGACGATGTCGGATGTTAGGTCCAGGGTCCAATTAGGACTGGAGGGTCGTTCAAAATGTATCGACTTGCGATAAAAAAAAAGACGAGTACCGGTAACCAGCATTTTCTCCTTTTCCCACAATGTTTTCTGCCCTTTCAAAGATAGAGATCATCATTTAAAGTCACTTTAGCGGCCAAAAGTAAACAATAGGGTGTTAAAATGCGTCTAAACTTTAATTCAAATCAGGTAAAAAGTAAACAAAAGATAGAGTGGCCAGGTAATTTTTGTCCTAGTTTTAAAACTTTTCTTTTTCTCTGCGCAAGCTGACCTAAGTCGAAACTTTTTGCTAGTAGTCAATGTTCTGCATTTTAAAGGACACTTCTACCTCATGATTCAACCGGTTGATAGACAAATGGATTTGAGGGATCCACAATTGTATAATGAATTGCTTGTTAAAATGCATCATGGAGATGCAGTTAACCCCCCTTTGGCAGAGTATGGCTCATATAATGGCCTGCAACACGCGAAAAGGGGCATTCGGACATTTGCGAAAAGCGTCGTCTCGGATCAGCCTGCGCAGTCCGCGCAGGCTAATCCGAAACGACCCTTTCCGTTTTTATGTAATTTTCTGTTTTGCGCAAGTCCTCTGAAGGACAAAATCTAATTTAGACGTAAAGTGCCGTCTCGGATTAGCCTGCGCGGACTGCGCAGGCTGATCCGAGACGACACTTTACGCAAATGTCCGAATGCCCCTTTTCGCGTGTTGCAAGCCAATTATGTAGTAATAGCAAGTACATATTTATACGATCGGCACTCTTTGAAAAGAGCGTTTAATGCATCTCCGTGAAGCATTATGTCAAGCAAGCCATCACATAATTATGAATCCATAAAATCAATTTTGTCAAACAACCAACTGAATCACGAGATACAATGGTCCTTGGACATGCAGAAAATATTACCAGTAGCAAAAAGTTTAAACCCATGTCAGCCTGGGCAGACTGCGCAGGCTGACACGGGTCGATACTTTTTGCAGTTGCTCTAAGCCTCCTTTTCACAGAGCATGGCTGGTACCGGTATATGTATGATCCGTGATATACCTAGGAGGCCTTGACATGGATTTTACTTTTCTTTTAGACTTCTTAAACATCCCTTCATCTGATTCATTATTAATCACGTAATCACAATATTTCCTAGTTCAAGTGTTTTCAAAATATCCTCAAACCACCATATTACCATAGTTAGAACGATACACTATTTTTAAAGTATACGCAGCTTTCAAGCGCTTATTCAGACTGATAACGTTTTATTTTGCTCAGATAATACGGTGTTTGAATGAAATAAATAGAGGATTACGAAATAATCATCTGTGACAAGCATCGTGAGCATTAGTGTACGGACAGGCGAACGGACAGCTTATAATTTTTTTCCGTCATATTGGGATTATATAGAACCGGCATTTTGTGTGTTAGGGGTGTTTTCGTGAGAACATTTAAGGTTTTTTTTCTTATCAGCCAAGCCCCGGTAGCTCAGTCGGTAGTGTACAGGATTTAAGAACAGGGGGTCGCTGGTTCGATACCCGGCTCGTCCAATTTCTTTCCGAGAATTGATGATAGTCATTGAAACAGGATTCATTCCTTTCTCACCGCTGACCATTATTTCGACGATGTTTATGTGGGAAAGCAGCCAATGGCTTGGAAAGAATAATATGTGGAGTACTGTTAAAAGAAACTCCAGGAAAGCATGGATAGGTGCGCTGGCTGCCGCAATATAATTGAAATAATGTTGATTTGCACAAGTTGAATTGCATAACTATCGTCGAAACAATGGTCAGCAGTGAGAGAGGAATAAATCCTGTCGCAATTACTATCATCAATCCTCGGAAAGAAATTGGCTGAGCCGAGGATTGAATCAGCGACCCCCTGTTCTCAAGTCCTGTGTATTACCGACTGAGCTACCGGGGATCGGCAGAGCATGTGGAACCTAGATCAAAATGCACAGAATGTCCAGTCTGATCTAGGGTCTACACGGGCAGATATTCCATGATGTAATTTCAGCGTTTCACTCTTTGCAAGACGACAGTACTTTGGACTTGTGCAATTTGGAAGTACTTGCACACGACAATTTAAATGCAGCTCGATTGAGGATTTATGTCATTAATAGGGTAGAAAACATTGTGGGAAAAGGAGAAAATGCTGGTTACCAGCATTTTCTCCTTTTCCCACAATGTTTTCAAACGATTTTTTCTTCAGGGTCGTCCTCTTAACTCGGAATTTTGTGATAAAGGATTAACCCTTTTTCGGGTGACAATACTTTCGACTTGTTCAATATGCAGGCATTTGCAGACGAAAAATTAAATGTGGCTCGTATGATGGAATTGTCTTAGAAATCATTGTGGGAAGAGTAGAAAGCGCTGTCTACCAAGTCTTTTCAGTATAGTTGTATATTTAGAGCTGGACTAATTTATTTTAGCCATGCTCTGTGAAAAAGGGACTTGATGGGTCTACAAAAAGTCTCGACCCAGGTTAGCCTGAGCAGTCCTGCAGCCTGATTGAGTTGAAACTTTTGCTTTTGGTAAATTTTTTGCATGTCGAAGGACCAGTGTACCTCATGATTCAGTCGGTTGTTAGACAAAAATGGATTTTGTGGATCCATAATTATGTGATGTCTTGCTTGGTATCATGGATCGCGGAGATGTATTAAGCCCCATTTCACCTGAGCATGGCTTGTTTTTTAGTGGCAGAAAAGTTTTAGATATTGTGACACTAAAAAAATCCTACATGAATCTCAAATGTCCAAACCATACGCTAGAACTATCGTAGAATATTGATATGACATTTTGATATTATGTCAAGAAGTGATGCAGTTATGGAATTAACAACGGTTCAAGATAAATTGCCACAAGGAAACTGTATGAACGATGTTAAAGATATGATACATTGGACAGACGACGAGTTTGGTTAGTAATTAACTATTTATTAGGTTGAGAGAGACAGAGAGATAGAGAAATAGAGAGACAGAGATAGGGACAGAGAAAGAGAAAGAGAGACAGACAGAGCAAGAGAGAGAGAGAGAGAGAGAGAGAGAGAGCATTATCTTCCGTTAAATGGCTTTCTTCAAATATACATCTATCTGATTTGGACATTCTGGGTACAGAACCGGACTACTTTTCAAAACGACAACAGTTACTTTGAATTTCAAGTAAAATAAACCCTACCTGTTGCGATTCATTCAGCTATGATCAGCTAGCATGAAACCTATGCACCGGCCATTTATGAAAACAGCCCCTACAGGCTTGGGTAATAGCTTCGGTATAAGCCCTACTTTTCCCCTTTATATGAGATGGGTGATGTGTCATAGCAGACAGGTCGAATCTTCGAAGAATATGACATACGCAGACAACGAGGAACCTAGGTCAGCAATGGTTTAGAAATGAGGTGTATAATTACAGAGTGCTGACTAAATATAGCACTATTTTCTTTTCTCACACGTGTGTGAGGCAAGAAAATTCGTAATGGCTGTATTACATTGAAAACAAGAGGAGTTATGTGATAACTATAACTCTTTTAGTGCCAAATACGGAAGCCCAAAGCCGTTCGACGGCTGAAAATACAATCCACTTAAACCTAGAAAAGTTTTTATCATAATAGGCCTGACTAAACTGACGGACGGTATAGGCACATGATTCGACTGCACACGTTCTTAGCCCGCTGATCATGATCTATGCCGTCCGCAAAAGCCGCTGTTTTCGCATAAACCGCTGAAAGGGTTGAAAGATCGGAGAAAATGGTCAAAAACTTGTAGTAAATGGAGAAAATGCTCGTTTTGAGCATTTTCTCCATTTACTACAAGTGTTTCATTGACCTTCTCTGTACGTGGGGTGATCAGAAAGAACGCGAACCACCCGATTATTTCAAAAACTACTTTACTTAAGATAACAAAAATTTGCACAGATGAACATTAATTACCTGGTTACTTACTCAAGCGTTTAAATGACGTCATAGGCAAATAAGAAAAGAGTGACGTCATTTCAATGACATCACATACTGCGTTAGCGGTTCACAATGTCGGATGACGTTTTATTTGAGCAGAGAGTAATTATAAAGTTTTACGTTAAACTCGGAAAGTCTTCATCGGAAATTAAGGCCGATTTAGATAACGTTTATGGGGACTCAGCACTTAAGAAAACCAGTATTTGTAAATGGATTGGACGATTTAGAGAAGGACGCGAAACCGTTGAAAATGACCCTAAATCTGGCCGTCCATCAACATCAGTAATGGACAAAACTATCGCGGATGTGCAGTAGCATGTAAAGCAAGATCGTCGAGTTACTGTCAGGGAAATAGCTGACACATTTAGCATTTCCTATGGAAGTGCACAGGAGATTTTAACTGACAAACTTGGAATGTCGCGTGTTTGTGCAAGGTGGGTGCCTCGGCTACTGACGCCCGAGCAAATGGGGGTTAGGGTCGAAATTTGTTCTGAAATTTTAGAACGCATTAGGAAAGAAGGATCAAACTTTACTGATCGTATTGTGACATGCGATGAAACATGGGTACACTTTTACGAGCCCGAATCTAAACAACAAAGCAGTGTATGGAAACATCCAACATCGCCGTCCCCTGTTAAAGCCAAACTTTCTAAGTCTGTTGGTAAAGTTATGTGCATCATGTTTTTCTCTTCTCAACGTTTTCTTCTAAATCATGTTGTACCTATACATACTACAGTCAATGCTGAGTATTATGCCAGCATTATTCGAATGAATTTAATACAGGCCATCCGAAAAAAACAGCCGGAACTTCTATGGAGAGGCGTCATTTTACATCAAGATAATGCTCCCGCTCACAAAGCCAAACTTGTACAGGAAGTTTTGAAAAAACTAAACATAGAAACATTAGACCATCCTGCCTATAGTCCAGACCTGGCCCCATGTGACTTTTGGCTATTTCCTGTTTTGAAAGATTCTCTACGTGGCACGCGCTACGAGAGCAGAGAGGAGCTAACCCATGCCATGACCGGGTCGTTGAGAGTGATGTCACGTGACGGGCTCGCGCACGTGTTTCGCGCATGGGAATCAAGAATGAATAAGTGCATAGAACACAAAGGAGGTTACTTTGAAAAACAGTAAACATTCCAAGTTGATTTTTATAACAATATTCCGATAAAGGCACTGGTCCGCGTTCTTTCTGATCACCCCTCGTATATTATTATAATGATTAATATACGACTAATCAACAGTATTCAAAAGCGTGGAAAACCACAAGTGCGCTTTATGGAGGATGTACCGCAAGTTCACGTGAGTTATCACAAACGCGATCAAGCTTGCACATGACCTACTTATCGCTACCGCCGACGGCTTCATATCAACTTGAGTTATCGTTGTGTCTATTTATGGACGCGGGGTAGGAACAAAGTACCTGTCTACAACACTACTAGGCTAGGGCCCTTAAATGTCTTGCCCAAAATCCGTGCCTCCAGTGAGGCTCGAGCCTTTGGCCTCCAGATTACGAGTCCTAAACCTTACCTCTAAGTCACGCAGGTCACCTCGCGTTGTTAAGGCGCTCATTATTACACCTTTTCACTGAATGTTACTGTACCGTCTTTAAATGAGAAAAAAAATACAGGGAAAATATCTCGTAGCTGTTTGCTGAACGACATAAAAACTACATAGTCCGCTTTAGATGTAAAAAGGGGGCAAAAAGCATCGACCCTGTTCAGCCTGCGCAGTCTGTGCAGGCTGACCTGGGTCGAAACTTTTTGTTACTTGTAAATTTTCTGCACGTCATAGGACCAGTGTACCTCATGGTTCAGTCGTTTCCTACACTAAATAGATTTTATGGATCCTTTATTACATGATGACTTGCTTGGTATCATCATCGCGGTGATGCTTTAGATCCCCCTTTCCCAGAGCATGGCTCATTTTTATATTTCAGGTTCTCGGGTACTATCTGTGTTCAGTCGGATACTTGGTTACACACTAATAGCGACTATGACCTTAAGTAAGTATGTCACTTTTTTTATTATGAATAAACAAATAAATAAATAGACAAATAAATAAATGGATAAATGAATAAACAAATAAATATAAATCCTTGTCCTCGTGTCATCTAGCCTCTTGCCTTCGAGTGAACAAGTTCGACATGGTACATTTCGTAATATTGTCGAAACAGTTTATATTCAAATAAAAATGTGTAACTTCGACCTTTCCACTTTTATGATTTAATTTCGTGGTCAACAGCAGTTTGACAATTGTAAAAAACATCGATTGCAGGAACAGGCTTCCATAGCGAACATTAGCATCCATTGTATCTCACTATATTTTAATATGTGCCATGCTCTAGCAAAAGGGGCCTTAATGCATCTCTGTAATGCATGTTACCAAGCAATTCTTGACATAATTATGAATCTATGAATAAAGTCTATTTTGTATAACAACTAAATCCTGAAGGAAAATGGTCCTTTGACATCCAGAAAACTGAAGAGGAGCAAAAATTTTCGACCCAAGTCAGCCTGAGCGGACTGCGCAGGATGACCTGAGTCGATACTTTTAGCAGCTGCAATAAGCCTCCTTTTCACAGAGCGTGGCTCATATCTGTTTCAGGCCAAATTCCACAGATCGTCAAGCTACTGAGAAAACGCAGTGCCTCAGGAATTAGTACTTTAAGTATTTTGTTGATGCTGGAAGCGTCGACCGCGACTGTCGCGTATGCCATACAAAAAGGATTTCCCGTAAGGCAAGTTAACCCTCCTTACAGTTAGCGAGAAAAAAACTCTATTAAAATTTAAAGTGTGTAGAACGGCTCAGCTGTGTAAACAAAGATAAATTAACAATATATGTGGTGTGAGGCATAGAAAAACTCAAGGGATCTGTCTTCTTTTAAAACCGGAAACGACAACAGCGATCGCTTTAAAGGCGTTATAAAAAGAAAATGTATTTTCTATCTGTAGTAATCTGTGCAACCTTGCAGCCGTCAAGGGCAACACTTGGCATGAAGATACAAAAATGGTTATAGTTTCATAAAATAAGGATGAAATGGGTTAAAAAACTGGCTGAAGACGAGTATAGATGTATCTCTGAAGAGTACATGTTTTATTATGGTTATTTATTCCAATACAAAAGTAATGAGAATATTACAAGTCAATAGGTTTCATAAACAGCATAGAAATTACAACAAAATGTTAGCTCCACTAGCTAGGACAATCGAGATTATGCCATGGTCTTCTATATATATATGAGCAGTGAAAAGGATCTCTGAAGCTTATTGCCATGGCAAACTGTATTCTTCATGAAAGGAGTTCTGTGAATGAAATTTAAAGAGGACCATGGCAGGTTCATTTTTGGGCTGTTTTGATTCTGAGTTGATATAATAAGGGTTAATGCATACACAACGCAAGGATGACGCAAAAAGCTTCACCGATCCTTTTCACGGAAACCGCAAGTTGGAAGTGAAATCTAGTATAAAGTCATCAAGCTTTGGATTTTCCAGTTGTTGTTGTTTTTTCCCCCAATGGAAATAACTCGCATTTCAAGACTTAACGTAACCCATTACTCCCCTTTGATAATAAATAATACTTCACTGCAGCGTGACTCTATTTGTATAAATACCATGTTCAGTTTTCATCCGTAACGATTATTTTTTATGTTAGGTCATCTATTACTTCGTTCAATTACATATGAAATATTTGTTTCATTCTATTATTGTCAGAACTTTACCTACGTTCGGAACAATACTACACTTATCCTAATTGGCACCAGCATGCAAAGCACAATGCTGTCCGAATTACGCACATAACGATGCCAAACCGCATACTGCGAGGTAACAGGTCTATTTTCTATGTTTACAGTGCATGGGGTGAAAACATCGTACTTATGCACGAGAACGTAATTGTCGTTTGCCTGCTGCTAAGATACAACGAGAGAGCCAAAGCGTCCATGACCTTCCTGTTGATCTACATTATGTTAGTTTTCGTGTTGCTATGGCCGTCAGTTCCCGGTCAGCTTTTGTGGACTTTGTATTTATGCAGTATGCCAGCCATTTTTGCCAGTAGGGTAAGTCATCTAGGACATTATAAATACGATCTATAGGCAGACAACAAAAATAGTGATACATAAAGCCGTTTGAAGAGATGCCGGTTTGATCGAAGATTTTTCCAGAAGCATGGGCTACTACGGGGGTGTAGCGGAGACACAATCACAAAAATAATACCGGAGCTACCCTCTGAACTAGGTGTATAAGCCTGTACATCTCATGTGTACAAAGAATTTCGATAGATCTGGATCTATTCTACTATAAACAATTTGCTTAATGTATTTGATCTAGATCGAGGGGAATGTTCGGCTATAATGTTGACCAATCCATTTTTGTGATTTGTTTTTAGTAGATCTAGATCTGCTCGTAAAGTTCATATATTTCGTTACTAACTTTTTAAAGAGGCCAAAATGTGTCACGAATTAGATGTATATGACACAGGAGCTGTATCTGTACAATATAGATCGAGATGTTCGTGTAAATGAGCTATGCTCTGTGAAAATGGGGTTTAATGCATCTCCATGATGCAGTGAATACCAGCAAGTCACCACATAATTATAGATCAATAAAATCCATTTCGTCTAACAGCCAAATGAAAAAAGAGGTAGACTGGTCCTTTGAAATGCAGAAAATTGACCATCTGCAAAAAGTCTCTACCCAGGTCAGCCTGCTCGGATTGCGCAGGCTGACCTGGGTCGATACTTTTTGCAGATGCGAAAAAAACCCTTTTCATAGAGTATGGCTCAAATACAGAATTTCTATAGATCTATGCAAGCAGTGCGAACAATTTACTTAAGGTCTACGGCCCCTAACTCTCATATTAAAAGACGGAAGCTGCCGAGATTGGCCGAATAGCGTTTACGAAAACGTCGATGTTTACCGTAGACCTTAATGTAGCCTACGAATACTTTCTTTAGATCTACTGCAATGTCCGACTTCTGACCACTCCTTACTCATTCTTTCAGGTATTACAGTTGGTTAAAAACCACCAATCAAAAGACCCGGGACAACTCTCGGCCACGTCATCATTTCTGTGCATATTCCAAGGGTTTGGACGCTTAACGACGTCAATTCTGACGACGTGTGATGACGTCATGATATACACGTTTGCGGCCGTTAGTGCAATTAACGTTATCTTATTTGTCCAAGTTATATACTACAGATATAGGCTTAAGAAATTGAAATGATGTTAGAACAGGCTGTGATTCAGGTATTATTAAATTGGTCTTCCGCATGTGTTCCATGAAAGAGGAAAAAGAAACCAGGAAAGAGTCGATCGGGCATGCGCAGAAACTAAGTAAATTTAGTATAGCTTCTTTTTCCAAAGCTTAATCTACTATCTGTTTTGCCCAAGTTCGATCGATCTAGACCATTACAAAGTTTACGGTTTAAACTAATTACCAGAGAACACATTTAAAATCATTGTAGGAAAAGAGAAATGCCGGTAATCAGTGATTTCTCCTTTTACCACAATACTTTCTGTCCTATTAAAAACGGACCCTGTCATTTGAGCTTCATTTTATTCGTCGTATTGTCTCACATTGGCCGAGTCTAGTGTTTGTTGTCTAGTAAAATTTTAAACATTCAACTAATCATGTATGAAAGAAGCATAATATTTAACGCGATGCACGTAACAGAAACTGTTGATGACATCAGTTAATTGGTTGCCCGAAACTGAACGACGGTGAATAACACCACAGGTCTTTGAAGCTTCATTTGTCTATCATGCAACACTGAAATTTTTGTTGGTCGATTATCGAACACTGTTATCAAAGATAGCACATCGGCACATCCCCTGTATATCGAATTATTATATCCGATATAAAGGCGGTGCGCCAAGGTGATATTTTAAGTAACGGTGTCCGATGATCGAGCAATGAAAAATTCAGTGTTCCGTGACATACCAATGGAGTTTTAGTGGCATTTGATCACACCGAGAAATAACTCCACTGGGAAATGAAATACAATACAAGCGTATATAGACGATAATCAACTGGTTGTGTGTGATTTGGGGTTTGATGCGGTTAAAAAACTCGTCCTTCGGACTCGTTTTTTCAACCGCGACATACGCCATTCTAGTGAAAGACTTTTAATATCACACACAACCAGTTGATTATCCTATTTATTATATTCCTAATTCACCTTTTTTTATTCTAATAATTATCAAAAGTCATACAATATGAGAAATATCGGCAAACTTTCCAAAACTATATCGTCACTAGTGATGATACCATATTTATCATCAATAGTGCTGTTATTCACTGTGAAATCCCAGTAATTCACTGATAAGAAAAATAGTAAATCACATTTTTCTTTCTTGATAAAGGCCGTTGGCCGAAATATTGAGAAAAAAGGGATGTTTATTTCATGTTATAAATGTATATTGTACTTCATTTCCCCGCGGAATTATTTTTTCTCATTTTGATAGTGATTTAGTTTGATGCTAACAATCTTCCACTGTTTATTTTAGTGTTAAAAACACCTGCTAATAGATGTTCAGATATCAGAAACATAGATCTAGACCTTTTTCCTAGATCTCAATATTTTTTCTAAGTTTTTAATTGTGTCGCAAATGGGTCATGAGCAATAAATTTCCATACTTTTCCTGCTTTTCCTTTTTTTTTTTTGTAACAAAATCAATGCTAAAACTACAATACAAACAGGTCCTCACTGGTTTTACCATGTCGATTTGCAGATGACGGGCAACAAATGGTTAGATATTAACAAACGTGACTACTTTGTACCGATGTTACACCACGCGTCGACTTCAGTCTTCACCAAACGACAAACTTAATTAGACATGTCCATATTCAACAGATTTGCAGAAAACTAACTGAAGTCAAGTCTTTAATATATTGAGCCATGCTCTGGCAACAGGAGGTTTATTGCAACACCGTAATGCATTATACCAAGCAAACCATCACATAACTATGGATCCATAAACTCTGTTTTGTCTAACAACTGACTGGATCTGGAGGTAGAATGATCCTTGGACATGCATAAAATTTAGAAATAGCAAAAGGTTTCGACCAATGTCAGCCAGTGTGCACTGCAAAGTCTGACACAGGTCGATACTTTTTGCAGATGCATTAAATCCCTTTTCACAGAGCATGGCTAATTAGAAAACAATGCGGGGAATAGAAAAAAAAAAACGCTGGTCACCAGCATTTTCACGTTTCCGCCTAAAATGCTTTCAAATGCACTCTTCTTCGGGGTACTGAATACGAAGAATTGTATGATAAAGTTTAAGAACTGAATGCAAGGACACAAGCCTGAAACTCGCGGTTACGATGGGTAGATTTTCATTAAAATAGGAACTTAAATCATTCTCGAAGAAAAACGGGAAAGAGATTGACCGATTGACTGAGAAATATTTTAATATTTAGTTATTATGCAAATACATAATACATGTATAATACTAATAAATAAACATAAAATTCATTATGAAATATGAAGATATTGGTTATAATAACTAAGGTATAAATGATCAATAAAAGTAGCTAATTCCCCATGTTTAAACTTGACACCTCATACAAAACAAAAGTATAATAATAATTATACAGTACCAAAAGGTAGGAGATCTGTTAAAGCGAGAGAAGGGCACCTGGCGAAAGTGTTTCTTGTGTTCATGGACACGTTCTCACAAAACCGATTTACTTTCAAACCGCGATGCCAAATCTTTTCCCGCCCTCGACCTTTCGAGCCAAGCGAAGGTAGAAAACAAGAAATTACACACCAATTTAGGTTTGTCTCGGTAAATTATTATAACAAATAGTAGAAAAGTAGAAGACTTTGTCTGGGCAATCATCATACAACTGCCAATTTTTTGACCAGGATATTACCTTGAAATGTCGAAATTAGAGTGCCTAATTGCTAGTTATCAGCTTCCGTTGCTGTCGAAAGGTCGTTGACGAGTAGAGTTCCTTCCAAAGAAGACTTTGTTACGATAAAAAAAAGATGAAAACTTTCAATCGAAATCAGAATTTACTATAGGATAATTTGTTTAATTTCATTGATAAATTTTCAAGTCAGGGTTTCTGATTGGTTCGGGGGTTTTTATCTTAACCAATCAGTAAGCAATTTACAAAATTCTGAACATGATTCAGACTAGTTGACAGAATGATCTTGACTGTAGGATCCCATGAAAGCTGAAGGATAGAATACATACTATAAATATATGGACAGTTAAGTAATCAAAAGATAAGTGTTATCATATAAACTTTTTCTCCCACACTTTATAACACCTTAGCATAAGGCACTTGAAAACTTTGTAATAAATTAAGAAATTGCTCGTTTCGAGCAATTTCTTATTTTATTACAATGTTTTCTTGATTTTCCTTACATCCAAGATTCATTTGCAAATACATGTACATATTTTAAGTCCTACAGTAGCCCTCAAATTAAATTGGTCCAAAAAATTGAGTATTAGTTAATTGGGTATTTCGTTTAATATTCGTCTCCATCATCATCCACCTCGTCCACAGACTCGACCCCAACTTCTTCGTAATCTTTTTCAAGAGCAGCTAAATCTTCTCTTGCTTCGGCAAACTCGCCTTCCTCCATTCCTTCACCAACATACCAATGCACGAAAGCTCTTTTTGCGTACATAAGATCAAATTTGTGATCAAGCCGGGCCCAGGCTTCCGCGATGGCTGTGGTGTTACTCAGCATACATACGGCTCTTGACAGCTTGGCCATATCACCACCTGGTACCACGGTCGGTGGTTGGTAATTGATTCCTACTTTGAAGCCAGTCGGGCACCAGTCGACAAATTGGATGGTTCTTTTCGTTTTGATGGTTGCTATGGCGACGTTGACATCCTTGGGTACCACGTCACCTCTGTATAGCAAACAACAGGCCATATATTTACCATGGCGAGGATCGCATTTGACCAACTGGTTTTGTGGCTCAAAGCAAGCATTCGTGATCTCAGCCACCGTCATTTGCTCATGATAAGCCTTTTCGGCGGATATGATAGGGGCGTAAGTTGCTAGAGGGAAATGGATCCTTGGATACGGTACAAGGTTGGTCTGGAATTCTGTAAGGTCTACATTCAGGGCGCCATCGAATCTCAGGGAAGCAGTGATGGAGGATACAATCTGACCGATCAGCCGGTTCAAGTTGGTGTAAGTCGGGCGTTCAATGTCGAGGTTTCGTTTACATATATCATAAATCGCCTCGTTGTCAACCATGAAGGCACAGTCTGAGTGCTCCAGAGTCGTGTGCGTGGTCAAGATAGCGTTGTAGGGCTCAACTACAGCAGTAGCTACTTGAGGCGCCGGATAGATGGCGAACTCCAATTTTGCCTTTTTCCCGTAGTCGACGCTGAGACGTTCCATCAACAAGGAAGAAAAGCCACTTCCGGTCCCGCCACCGAACGAATGGAAGATAAGGAAACCCTGTAAGCCCGAGCAAGCATCAGCAAGCTTTCGAATTCTGTCAAGAACTTTATCGATCGATTCTTTACCCACCGTGTAATGGCCCCGAGCGTAATTATTGGCAGCGTCTTCTTTGCCGGAAATCAGTTGTTCTGGGTGAAACAAAGTACGGTAAGTACCAGTTCGTATTTCGTCTAAAAAGAAAGAGAAAAGACATGAAGCATGCACTGTGAATGGTGAGGGGTTTGATACATCTGCAAAAAGTATCGACCAAGGTCAGTCTGCACAGCCGATGCAGGCTGACCTGGGTCGGAACGTTTTACCTACTGCTCAATTTTTTGCATATCAAAGGACCAATCTACCTCATGATTCCACCGTTTTGTTAGACAAAATGAATTTACTAGATCCATAATCAGAAGCAAAAAGCGATTTTGATTTCTAGTTAAGACTTCTTTCTAGAAGTATTAAATACTATGACAAAGGATCCGTTTTGGATCCATTTTGGATACTTATATACAGATATGCTCTGTGAGAAAGAGGTTTAATGCATCTGCGCATGCTGACCTGTATCTAAGTTTTTTTGCTATTTGTCAATTTTCCACATGTCCAAGAACCATTTTACGTAATGACTAAGTCGGTTGTTAGACAAAATGGGTTTTATGGATTCATAATTATGACTCTGATGATTTGCTTGGTATTCTGCATCACAAGATATGAGCCATGCTCTGTGAAAAGGGGGCTTAATGCATTTGCGAAAAGTATCGACTCGGGTCAGCCTGCACACTCCGCGCAGGCTGATCTGATCCGAAACTTTTCGCTATTAGTCAATATTTTGCATGTCCAAGGACCAGTCTACTACATGATTCAGCAGGTTGTTATACAAAACGGATTTTAGGGATGTATAATACTGTGATCACTTGCTTGGTATAATGCGTCAGGGAGATCCATTAAGCCCGCTTTTGCCAGAGAATGGCTCGTATGTACTTAGCCCCATTTTTCTGGAGCATGGCTCGTATAAAATGGAGCCTAGTATATGTCGGTCTTATTATAAGAATTAATCAAGCCAAATATTACCAACTACAGTAGGTTCAAGGTCAGCAAACACAGCACGTGGTACATGTTTTCCGGTTCCGGTTTCACTAAAGAAGGTGTTGAAAGAGTCATCGGCCTTGTTTAGACTTTTATCACTTGGCATTTGTCCGTCGGGCTGGATCCCGTGCTCCAGACAATATAATTCCCAGCAACTGTTACCCATCTGGACCCCGGCTTGGCCAACATGAACACTGATACACTCACGCTGTAAAAATTAAAGTGTAACAGTTTTAGTATTACATTTGAAAACTTAGCTAGCGCTTCAGCAGGTTATGGCCTTATATATTTATTACATTGTATTTTTTTGGTTTCGGACGTTTCGAAATTGCAAAGGTTTCTTTAATGGAGCGCTTAGACCAAGTTGTTCACTTTTTCCTTTCTTCTTATTACCCTATGACAGACAAATTCCATCATTTGAGCAAAACAAATGATCTGATATGATAGATTTGTTGTCTGCAAATGCTTTGAATTTAGTCTAGTCCTTTTTTTTTTTTTTTTTTTGTTTAATCCTTGTAAAGATTTAATTCTCTAAAAGACACAATTGTTAAAATACTAAAATGTTATCGGGGTTGGGGACCGAGGGTGCCTATATTCTAGTATAATATTTTAGTATTGATTGAATCAGGTGTCAAGAAAAGGGTAATAAAATTGCGTCAAATCAACATTTTTTTCAAAAAATAAAACCTGTGTTGTGGGTACTCATTAGAATGGTCTTATCGATGAGTCTGCATGATGCATTGAAATCATCTTGATAGAAATAATCAGATCTTGCTACTCACGTCTAGCCAAGGCAGTTGTGAAAACAAAATGGCAAAAACTACTCTCTTTTTTTCTAAAGATAATATATAATAGAGACACATTGCCTCTATATCGATATAATATACAATATAGAGGCGATGCACAATGTGCTATTTTTAGGAAAAAACTTCGATGATCGACCAATCAAAAATTCTATTTCCGTGACCAATGGAGCGTCAAAGGCCTGTGCTCGAACGCACAGATCTATTGGGAGACAAAAGTGAAATCCAAATTATCTCCCTTGTTAGATAAAACCCAAGGTAACGAAATTGCAACCAGGTCCTTTTATTTGATTTCCTTTGTTTTTATCCTTGCTTTACTAGGATATGTTGCGATTATTATTATTTGACTGATGATATATATGTAAGGTCTTCATGATACTTGCAAATTGAATTTCACTCACTATTACCATCTTAATGCATCGAATAGATTGAATTTGTGGTTTGATAAATTTTGAAGGAGATATTTAACCCTAAACATTCCTAAATAGTGCGAAGGATATCAAGGATAAAAACCAAGTAATACCTTATTCAGGACCTAGTTAGTAGTGGGGAGCTATCAAGGGAAGTAACTTTCTTTTGTCTCCCTTTATAGAGCGTTGCTTAACCCTGTTAATCAGAATTATCCCTGTAAATATACGTATCATTACTTTCCTCCCTTTGATTGTAAGACAAAACCACGTCACAGTCACGGCTTTGACTTTAATGTACATACCACGTGACTTATACATTGCTGTCGGTGGTTTATGCAGCTAATTCAAGATGTTACACTCAACAAGCTACGCCCTAAGTATTTTAGATTTTATGGCCGATGATTATATACAACAGGTTTATTTTTTCTTCGAAGAGGTTGAGAAAACGAGAACAGCTGCGTTTTCAACATGCAGGCATCCTGCTGAAAAAAGTTGATTCCATAAAAACCGTATTGTGCTCGTCTAAATTAACTTAAATACTGAAGGTTGTGGCCTCAAAATGATCCTTTGCGAACAGTGTAGACCAAAATCAGTCTGCACGTTCGTGCAGACTGATCTTGGTCTACACTATTCGCTATCCCATCAGTCCCTTCATTATCTGGTTTTCAATAGCTAAGTCCATCTAGAAACGATGGTCAGTTCTCGGTCCGTATTCTCCATTCATTCTTAATTTCATTCTTAGCCTACTTCCAGATTTAGAGAATACGCGGCCAGATAACTATTTCAGTAAAGCAGGATAAAAGGTTCACCCTTATTCTGATGAATAAAAGAAATGAAACTATCAAGCCGATAGAAAAAAAAAAACTAAATTTTCAAATTTCAAAGATACTTTTTGAAGAAAGATATCTCCTTATCGGGCAGTGTAGATCCAAGATCAGACTGCACGTTCTGTGCAGTCTGATCTTGATCTACGCTGTCCGCAAAAGGTCAGTGAGTCGCGCTTAGCAGTTTAAGGCTAAACACTTGACAGTTGCCATCCACTATTGCAGATTTTACGGCGACAAGTAACAGCATAATGGTTGTGTACGGGATGACTTCCAACCAGTAATTCATTTCTAACCCTTGTGTCGCTGTGGATGCAAAAGGGAGAAAATGCAAGACTGTCCTGGCTGACCTGGGTCGACACTCTTTGCAGATGCATTAAATCCCCTTTTCAACGAGCATGGCTCATATATTTGACGACGGCAGAAGCAATAAAAAATAAGCGATTCAAGTCTAACAATTTCTCAGTATCCAATCTCAGTCTCCGAATGTAGCATGCATACACCAATCGTCTACCATGAAGGAGCAAATCGAAAGGGCCGAACCACATCGCCGAGCCACAGTAGCGCGGTCGGTAGCATACAGGACTTGAAAAAATGGGGGTCACTGGTTCGAGTCCCCAGCTCGGCGAATTTCTTTCTGAGGATTGATGATAGTCTTGCGACAGGATTCATTGCTCTCTCACCGCTTGTCACTGTTTCGACGATGTTTAAGTGGGAAAGCAGCCAGTGGCTCGGAAAGAATATTGCTTGCGAAGTCCTGTAAGAAGAAACTCCAGGAAAGCATAGTTAGGTACAATTTTCGCCGCTATATACCTGAAATTATGTTGAAAACGGCGTTAAACACCAATTAAAATCAATCAATCTAACTCTGATTATAACATGCATACACCAAATTGAATGGTCTACCACCAAGGCGCTAACTAAAAGCACCTAACTACATCGCTAGAAAAGCTCGTTTGCCAATAAGGCTGAATTTTATATGAAATGTCTCTCCGTTACATCATAGTTTTCCTTAGGGAAATCTGTATTTGCGATACTTAATCGATAAATTGCTGGAAAAGCCAATTCCAACACAGCAATTGTCCTTAGATCGCCCCTGGTACCAAATGTAATATACGATGTTAGTGGTCACCAGTCTAACTTCTAACCATGGCGGACAGTGTAAACCCGTCCACTTCAATGTGCGTTTTAAGGCGCTTTTGAGGACAATGCAGATCAAGATCAGACTGCACAAGACGTGCAGTCTGATCTTGAATCTATACTGTCCGATATGATGATTTATTTTTCCGGCGAAAAGAACCTTAAAATCTCAAGACTTTTGGTGTTTTATTGGCTGGAAATTTTTGTTCAATTTAACAGTTCTGAGTTAAGCTTCACAGAGAAATAGCACAGGACAACATCGCTGAAAAATCAGGCACGCCAGTAGGACTGTCCTGTAGCACGTCATACCAACTGTCTGTCGGGGACACAGATCAGTTTCACAACTGCCAAAACAAATATAAGGAGGAGATAGTATTACAATACTATCATCTCTCATGTTTCTGTTTCCCCACCCCCTTTTGCCCTGCTCAGTAGTCAGTTTATGCGTTGTATCATATATATATAGCGGAAACAGGCGGAAACGGTGATATTAATATTCACGTATACAGTGGTATTTTAAACTTGTATATGACTGGTGGTCTGAAAAGATAGGGTTTTTCATGTATCTCCGCTATGCAAATATCAAGCATATTGTTACATAATATGGTTACATTTTGTCATTTTGACACAGAACCGTCCTTTGCCATGCGGAAAGTCTATCGCTAACAAAAAGTTTCGACCCAGGATGGCCTGCGCAGACCGCGCAGGCTGACTTGGGTCGATACTTTTTGCAATTGCATCAAGCCATCTTTTCATAGAGAATGAGTCATATATGGCCTGCAACACGCGAAAAGGGACGTTCGAACATTTGCGTAATGTATCGTTTCGGATCAACCTGCGCAGTCCCCGCTGGCTAATCCGAAACGACACTTTCCGCTTAAATTATGTAATTTTCTGTTTTACGGAAGTCTACTGTAGCACAAAATCTAATGTAGTCGTAAAGTGCCGTCTCGGATTAGCCTGAGCGGACTGCGCAGGCTGATCCGATACGACACTTTACGCAAAAGTCCAAATGCCCCTTCGCGTGTTGCAGGCCATATTTGAGACTCAGACTATCAATGAACTAGGTTGAGTTGAAAAAACCTAAGAAGACCTGGGTCTGCATTCATCAACCATTCTTAATAATGTTTTCAGTCTTATTCTCCAGAATTATTTTTAGATTTGAAAGTAACAAAACTTCTGATTGGCTAAACCATATTGTCTAGCCAATCAGAGTTTGTGTTACTTTCAAATGTAGAAAATCTTGAAGAATAAGACCAAGAATGTTCTTAACTCTTATCCTATCAAATTATTAAAACTAAATTTTCAATTCGATATTAATAACCCAAATATTGCTGTTTCAAAGTTATGTTTTAGGGAATAATATCTCCATACCGGACAGTGTAGATCAAAGATAAGACTGCACGTTCTGTGCAGTCTGATCTTGATCTACACTGTCCGCAAAAGGTCAGCGAGTCGCGCTTAGCAGCCAAAGGGTTAATAGTGGTTGGTGAGTACAGGCCGTGATAAACATGCATGTATAGGTATTGGACAGTGTGCATAATATTCTATGCAGTCTGATATTGATCTACACAATCAGTGATAGCAGCTTAACTTGGACAATGTTTTGTCTCATTCAAAGTTCATTAGTATGCTGATATGTGTTGCGTATGCCCATTATGGGCCCATGATGGAAATTATACCCTATTCTATTCTATTCCGTACATACATTTTATCCCATTAGGCCTACTGCGTATCAGAAGTCTTGCTGTCCTACAACCCAAATACTTCTCACGGTAAATTTGAGGAGAAATAGAAGCAAACGGATTGTTATTCATAGGGGCTGTTGTGGGTCTAAACGGTTTGTGACGGCAAATATTCGTAAGAACTATGTAGATATGTTAAATCAAGACAAGACGGTAGCCAAACTACACCATTGTAACAGCTGGACAAGAGATTTTATTTACGGATATAAAAGAGCCACGCTCCGGCGAAAGGGGTTTTAATGCATATCCGTAATGCACTTTACCAAGCACGACATCACATGATTATGGATCCATAAAATCTATTTTTCTAATAACCGGCTGAATCATGAGGCAGACTGGTACGTTGACATACAGAAAATTGACGAATAGCAAAAAGTTTCGACTCAGGTCAGCCTGCGCGTACTGCGCAGGCTGACCTGGGTCGATACTTTTTGCAGATGTATTAAGCCCCCCGTTTTCACAGAGCATTGTTCATTTCAGGATTTGGTGAATTTATAAGGTTTCTGAAATACACGTCGACAACACAAAAAAATATTGAGAGAAAAATGGAAGCAAAAGCTAACCATCATGACAGCTGGATAGAAGGTTATACTCCGTGCACAATTTTTGTTCGATATTTTATGAAAATACACAAGATTTCGAAGAAAATCGAAGACAAAAAATGCAGCAAAAACTCACCATTGTGACAGCTGGATAGTTCTAAGCTATACTCCGGACACAAAAATTTCAGATATTTTATGAAAATACACAAGATTTCTAAATCTCACGCAGACGTGAACAGTCCTCTGGTGAGCTGAAACAGATGTGGGCTAAACGTTCGTCTGCAAACGATGTTTATAGGATAGACGTTCGGCTATATCCCTTTAAGCGTGTTCCTCAAGATGATCTGCCTTTACGGACAGTGTAGATCAAGATCAGATTGCACAAAACTTGCAGTCTGATCTTAGATATACACTTTCCTTCATGTTTTATATATTCTGGTCAAAACAATCTTAAAACTTCGTTTTTGAGGAAAGAGGGCTCTTGAAAGTTTACAACGTTTCATCAGCTCTAAAGGGATTAATTTTTGCCTCTGCAGACAGTGTAGATTAAGATCAGTCTACACTTAGGTGTGCTCATCCAGTCGCTGGTTAGCTGAAATATATGTGGGCTAAATGTCGTCTGCAAACGACGTTTATAGTATAGACGTTCGGCTGTATCCCATTAGCCCTTAGGCTGCTAAGTGCGATTCAAGGACCTTTTGCGGACAGTGTAGATCAAGATCAGACTGCACAGAATGTGCAGTCTGATCTTGAGTCCACACTGTCCGCTTAGGAGATATTTTCCCTAAAAATACCTTTGAAGTAGCAATATTTTTGGTTTTTCTAACAGTTTTGATAGTTTCATTTCACTTTTTCAGCAGTTATAGGTTAAGCCTGTACTCCTAGTTAATTTGCCTTTGCGGACAGTATAGATCAATATCAGTACAGTCTGATCTTCGATGTGCACATACGACTGATCGGAACAGATGTAAGTTTTCTTGCGCTCGGCAATTTTTGAGATTATAATAGTGACGTTGAGCTATATCCTTGATAGTGCATCCTGAATCAGATGTGCAGTAGATAACTTTAAAAGTATCATTATAAAGTTATAATTATGAATTCTAGGTATAAACATCTTTGTAAGGTTGGGTAAATATCTATATGCATGCAGTGTACATGAAATTATGAGAGGAAATTTTTAGCCTGACTATCCCAGAAAATAATGTAAAGAAAAAACATCTTGAGAATCACATCCTGTCTGTTGCACTGTTATAAATGCATAAACAGAAGAGAAACGTGTCCATGTGGGCTGTAAAAACTATCATGATAAGCAAATGTCCGTTTGACGGACGAGATCATCTAAAACAATTGCATGAAGTGTCTTTTATCAGCTAGAGATGCCCTCCTCCCTGTTTTTGTCTGTCTGTCTGTCTGTCTGACTCTCTCTCTCTGTCTCTCTGTCTCTCTCACTCAGCAACACTATGTAGGCAAAATAAACAAATGAGATAAGCAAATGTTCGTTTGACTGAAATCATCAAACACATCCGCATGAAGTGTCATTTATTCGCAACAACAGGTACTCTCTCTCTCTCTCTCTCTCTCTCTCTCTCTCTCTTTTTGTCCGTTCAGAGTATTCAGAGTATAAACTTTCTTTAACTCATTTCTACGAAGTCCTATCCTATAGACTTCCAGTTCCTCTTTTTTGTCGTTGAGAAAGAATACGCAAACTATAGATTTTAATCCCGACCTTTATTAAACTCTTTATCAAACGGCAAAATTCTAGAAAGCATTTCCTGTTAAATGTAGCTAAAACTATAAGATATGTCTAGAAGAATAGAATGTATTGTGGGGAAAGTAGAAAATGCTGGTTTCTCGTGTTTCAACACTATTTTCTATTTACATTCTATTTTCCTAAGATCGTTAAAATACGGGATTGTTTAAGAAAAGCTTAAAGAGATAGTAAAAGGATTTCAGTTGTAAAATCACTAGGAATTCGATGGCCCGAACTGGATTCCATACATATCTCATACCTGTTGAAAAAGGTACGGATCTGAGGTTATGAACTCTCTACCTACATCTAATTGATACAGATGCGGAGGTGGGAGGGGGGTCTACTTCAAAACATCATCAAAATTTCTCTCTTTTATCAACCGTGAAACAATTTTAAAACCCTTCGCACGCCGAGAACTGTTTAGAATACTTTTGCGGACAGTGTAGATCCAAGATCAGACTGCACAGAAGGTGAAGTCTGACCTTAGGTCAACACTGTCGGAGTATTTAAGGGTAGGTCCTACTCCATGCCAAAACAGTATTAAAACTGCAGCTTTTAAATACTTTTTTTCAAACTTGAAGTATGTATTTCGTTTAACTAACCCGTATCCTGTTTATCGCCCCATGCTATTTGATTTCGAGTTTTCGAGTACCTAATTCAACTACTCGGACTTTACTATGACAATATTCAAATAACATGATGATTATTTTCAAAAAAAAAAAATGTAAGGGGCAATTGTTCCTTTTACCACCGACTTAAAGAAACGTCTCTAGCAGGGGCGTTATTAACTGTATGTGTACGGTAATGGGTTAAACCCTTGTGGCGAAAAATAATCAGAAATGTGGATTTTTATTTGCTTAAAAAGAACCAAATTTTGGAGAAAAGAAAAAAAAATCTCAGTTATTACAATATTTAAATTATTTAAGCCAATAATAAAACGAATTTACGGACGGTGTAGATACAAGATCAGACTGCACTTTCTGTGCAGTCTGATCTTGAATCTACACTGTGCGCAAAAGGCATTTGATTTTACACTCAGTGTTTTAAGAGTGAGCACACCGGGTTTAGATATGGTGTAGATATTTATCTTTACGACTCACATTTATATACAGTGTACATGTATATTTATAACAGTCATGCTCTGGCAAAACGGGGCTTAATGTATCTCCGTGATGCATTATACCTATCAAGCCATCACATAATCATGGATGCGTAAAAGCCACTTTTTGTAACAACCGACTCAATCATGATGTAAACTGGTCCTTTGTCACACAGAAAATTGATCAATAGCGAAAAGTTTCGGCCCAGGTCAGCCTGCGCGGACTGCGCAGGCTGACCTGGGTCGATACTTTTCGCGGATACGTTAAGCCCCTTTTCAAAGAGCATGGTTCACATACAATGGACCGTTTCAAACACACAGCTGCTACAGCTTCCGATCAATTTATCCTTTAACACAAAGTCCCGTATTTTAACGACCTTGAGGATGCAAGCTTTTGAAAACATTGTGGAAAAAGGAGAAAAATGCCAGTAGCCAGCATTTTCTCCTTTTCCCACAATGTTTTCTACCAATTCAGAAAGAGATCCCAGCACTTGAGCCACATTTAAATTGTCGTCTGCATGCTTTGATTTTGGACAAGCCCTATATCTTGTCGTTTGATAAAGTGTTGACCATTTCCCTCTTGAAACACCCTAATTTTTGCAGTGGCAGACATTTGGAAGCATCGTCCTGAAATATGACCTTTGCCTAGCTAAATAGTAAAAGTGTAGGATTCGCAATCCGACCTCGAAGGCCCTGAGTTCGACCATCTGTCCAGGCGCCTATTTTTTTTTTTTTTTTTCGTTAGTGCCCTTTGACAAGACACTTCAGGGCCCTAACCTAGTACAGGTTGCAACGATGATACGCATACATGTAAAAGGGAGCTGTAGCTGTGATATGATAGGTTCTGTGCAGTCCGATCTTGATCTCTGCCTTGTGCAAAAAGCCACAACTTTTGCCTGTGTCGCTGAAAGTGTTGAAGTACGTAGCTGATGAGCCTTGTTAGCCACATTATACTTGTATTTGGTTAAAGCCATATGAACGGCGCGCTGGCAACAGAGGGTTTAATGCATCTCCATGATACACTATACCAATCAAGTCATCACATAATTATGGATCGATAGAATTCACTTTGTCTAACAAACGACTAAATCATCAGGTGGCTGGTCCTTAGACATGCAGAAAATTGACCATTAGCAAAAAGCTACGATCCAGGTCAGTCTGTGCGGATTGCACAGGTTGAGCTGTGTCGATACTTTTTCCAGATTCTTTAACGCTTTACCAAACAATCCCTGGTTTTTACGACCCAGAGGAAGAAGACTTCTGAAAACATTATGGGAAAAGGAGAAAATGCTGGTAACCAGCATTTTCTCCTTTTCCCACAGTGTTTTTTACTCTTCTAAAGTCAAGTTTCAATTTTTGAGTCACATTTTATTTTGTCGTCTGCAATTGCTTTCAATTTTGACAAGTCTAAAATTTTGTCGTTTGGTAAAGAGTTAAACCTCCTTTTTACCGAGCAAGGCTCATATATATATACGCTTAACCCTTTACCAAACGACAAAATCTTCGACTGGTCCAAATTGAAAGCATTTGCAGACGACAAAATAAACGTGACTCAAAAATTGAAACTTTACTTTGGGAGAGTAGAAAACATTGTGGGAAAAGGAGAAAATGCTGGTTACCAGCATTTTCTCCTTTTCCCACAGTGTTTTCAGAAGGCTTCTTCCTCAGGGTCGTGAAAACCAGGGATTGTTTGGTACACGCTTAATTAACATGCTGACTGACTTAGAGCCTGGCTAGTTTTCTGGTTTGTCGATAAGCTGGCTGACCTTTTGGGTGTTTGTTCGTTGCTTCAGCCGTATAACGGCTGCCAGTGCACCTATCCATGAGTTGGGTTATGAGAAAACTGACTGATTGGCTCTTAAGACGGTTTGTTTGAAAGGTGTTATCGGTCGAACAAGTTTTGCTTTTTCCGAATTGAAAGCATTTAACATATGACAAAATACATGTTACTCAAAACATAAAATTTGTCTTTCGTAGGGTGGAAAACACTGTGAGAAAGGGAGAAAATACTGGTAAACAGCATTTTCTCATTTTCCCACAATAGTTTCCACCCTTTCAGAGACATATCTCCTACTTTGTGCAACATTTGGTTTGTCGTCTGGAAATACTTTCAATTTGGTCCAGCCCAAAGTTTTGTCGTTTGTCAAAGGGTTAAGGACACTTTCAGAACAGGGCCAGGCATCTGCAGTGCCTTGTCCAAACGAGACTCAAACGCAAGTCTAAGATATTCTAACTAGTGACCCACGGAGAATCCCTGAACGGATGGATGGATGAATGGCATGCTGGACCGATGGATTAACTCTATCAAAAGACAAAATTTTTGACTACGAAATCAAAACTATATGCAGACTACGAAATAAATGTACAGCAGATCAAATGATGATTTTTGTCTCTGATG
Organism: Hippopus hippopus; assembly: GCA_946811185.2. Taxonomy (NCBI): domain Eukaryota; kingdom Metazoa; phylum Mollusca; class Bivalvia; order Cardiida; family Cardiidae; genus Hippopus; species Hippopus hippopus. The sequence continues at coordinate 36,688,960 of OX328110.1, forward strand.
GGGAAGAAAACATTGTGGTAACCAGTATTGTTTCCTTTTACAACAATGTTTTTGGAAAATCTTTCTTTCTTAGGGGTCATTAGCACTGGGGGAAGGGGGGGGGGGGTTTATGTGGTACACGCTAACCCTCATGGGGGAGGGTGTTAACATTGGTTTGCTAGGTGCCGATTCAATCTTTACCAGACGACAAATATTTTAGACTTGTCCAAATTAAAGGCATTAGCAGACGACAAATTACATGTGGCTCAAACTCTGGAATTCGTTTTTTAGAAATGTTAAGTTTGTCGTTTGTCGTATGCAAATGCTTTCGATTTGGACAGTTCTAAATACTTGCCGTTTATCATTTAAAGTTATCTCTACCTTTTTACCAAACGATAAAACATGTAGACTTGTTTGTATTGAATTCATTTGCAGACGGCAGATTAAATGTGACACAGATGGTGGAATTTGTCTTTGATAGGGTAGAAAACAATGTGTGAAAAGGAGAAAATGCTGGTAACCAGCATTTTCTCCTTTTCCCACAATGTTTTTATAATACTTCTTCCTCATGGTCTCTACAACTCGGGATTGTATGTTAAAGTGTTACCAGACGAAAAAAAGATTTATTTAAACATATTTACATTTCCCGAGATTTCAATATATGCTTGCTTATGTATACAGGTTGTTTGCTAAATAGAGGTGACAACTAAGACAGCTGGACTGTACCCTCAATATATCTTCAGGGGAAAAAAACGTTAATGTCATCACTCCACAAATCCAATAACACCCAAGTTATATGTGGTCCTGGAGCGGATAAAAACTTGCGATCGAAATTCTATTTATAAACACGTTATTTTTTTCTCTCTATTACCATGGTAACGTAATTTTATATCGGTTTTTAAGTCGCAGTTCACCACATTCTAACTTCCTTATCTTTATGATATCTGAACTGTAGTGGTTGTTCATATGTGGAAAGGGGGGTGTAAGTGAAAGAGAAATAACCAACTGTATTCATTTACTATTCGACTTTTTATTCTTCTTAGTTCCATGTCTAGCCACTTGTTTGGCTGAATATGTCTGTACCAGCCACTTACGTTGCTAGTTATGATATTTAGAAATAGAATTGATCCATGCTCTGGCAAAGGGGGGTTTAATGCATCTCAGTGATGCAAGTCATCACATAATTATGGATCCATGAAATACATTTTGTCTTACAACTGGCTGAAATATGATGAACAATGGTCCTTTGACATGCAGTACGTTAACCAAAAGCAAAAAGTTATGGCTCCTGCGCAGGCTGACCTGTGTCAAAAACCTGTGTCGATAGTTTTTGCAGATACATTAAACCAATTATGGATCCATGGATCAATTAGTGGTGTCCGTGGTTGTGAGGCAGAGCGTCGGTCTCGTCACCATGAGGTCCTGAGTTCGATTCCCGGGAGCGGGTTTCAACTTTGGGACTGCTCATTGACCCAGGAAAACGGTGCGAGTACTGCCAGGAGGCAGAATCGAGAGAGACTAGTATCAGTTGTAAGAACTTGTTTCTCAATCGATGTAAATAAATGTGTTTAAACTAATTAAACCAATTCATAAAGCAAGGCTCAATTAAATTTACAGTAGGTGTTGAGTACAGCCACATTATCAGGAGAATACCGAGATACAGATTAATGGAGGATTTTTTTTTTCACAAGAGTGCCATGATGGCCTTGTATCGCTTCACTCTCTTACACACCTCGAGGACTGGACTTTGACATTACTTTGACGCTTTCTTCGAAAACAGCCAAGCTAATATCAACCCTTTACTAAACAATCTTGTATTTTAATGACTCTGATAAAGGCTTTTGAAAACAGTGATAAAAATGAGAAAATGCCGGTTACCAGCTTTCTCCTTTTCCCATAACGGTTTTTTACCCTTCAAGAGAACTTCTCTTCATTTGTACCAAATTCCAGATATTGTCATTTGCTGATGCTTTCAGTTTTGAAAAGTCTAAAATTTGTTGTTTGCCAATGGATAAAAAAAAATAATAATAATTGTAACATTTAAACATATTACTTTTTATTTAACGATGTCAAATACAATATTAAATTACAACACATTCAACAAGAAACATAACAAAAATGCTATGTACTTTTCACATCATTACCTCCTGGAACAAATTTGCAGCAGACGACCAGCATTTTCTCCATTTTCCTTTATGTTTCCTACCTATTAACGACAAATTCCATTATTTTAGCCACATGCAAATTGTCGTCTACAAATGCTTTCGATTTTTGTCGTGTGTTAAAGAGTTAAGTCTTGTCGTTTGCAAATGCTTTTAACCCTTTACCAAACAATCCCTGGTTTTAACGACCCTGAGGAAGAAGCCTTCTGAAAACATTGTGGGAAAAGGAGAAAATGCTGGTAACCAGCATTTTCTCCTTTTCCCACAATGTTTTCTACCCTTCCAGTCAAATTTCAATTTTTGAGTCACATTTATTTTGTCGTCTGCAAATGCTTTCAATTTGGACAAGTCTAAAATTCTGTCGTTTGGTAAAGAGTTAATTCTTGCTGTGCGGTGAAGACTTACCTCTTTCTCAAACGACAACATTTTGGGTATATCCAAACACAAACCATTTGCAGAAGACAATTTTAATGTGGCTCAAGTGCTTGGATTTGTTATTAAAGGGATACAAAACACCGTGAGATTAGGAAAAAATGCTAGTTGCCATCATTTTCTCCTTTTCCAACAATGCCTTCAAATGTCTGCATCTGCAAGGGTGTTAAAAGCCAGGATTGGGTGATATACTTGTTGCCAGCAATATTTCCTTTTAACAGAATGTTTTTAATAATGTTCTACTGCCACATGCAAAAAGTTGTCTGCAGGAGGAAACAAATGAACTCTTTACCATACAATCACAAGTTTTAACGACTGCAAGGAAAAAGGCTCATGAAAACATTGTTGGAAAAGGAGAAAATGCTAGTAACCAGTATTTTCTCCGTTTCCCACAATGTTTTTTTTACCCTTTTAAAGACAAATTTCATTACATGTATTTGGGCAACATTCAATTTGTTGTCTACATAATGCTTTTAATTTGGGCATGTCTAAAATTTTGTCATCTAGGCAAGAGTTAGCTGACAACGATCCGAACAAAGATAATGATGGCCACTGTGGTCGAGCAGAATCATTGTGGAAGAAGGATAAACAAAGAAATCCCTATTCACTCACAATTTTTAGATTGTTGTCTTATTGACAAATTCATACAGGGAGAATATTCTTATAGGTTTTATAACAAAAACAATAGTTGTCTTCACAAGAAAAATTATGTGCATGCTATATGTACTCGAGTTATCATGTTGTTTTATAGTAAACACCTTCATTATAACCTTCCACTAAACCCCTAACCACACAATGCCAACTTCAAACAAACCTGAGGAAGAAAGTGTTTTAAAACATTTTTGGGAAAAGTAGAAAATCCTGTTAACCAGCATTTTCTCCTTTTCTCACAATGTTTTCTGTCCTATCAATGACAAATTCACCATATGAGCCACATTTAAATTTTCGTCCGCAAATGCTTTCAATTTGGACAAGTCTAAGATTTTGCAGTGTGGTACAGAGTTTAACAAATTTGCAGTAGTCTTGTATAGCATAAGTAATCAAAGTGAGTTGCTGTCATATACATGTTGGTTGTATTGGTTGTATTGGGGTTTAACGCCACTTTAACAGCTAAGGTCATATCATGGCGGTCGGTGACGCACATATGTTTCCTGGCTTTCTCACACCAGTACTAACACAACTTTCTTTCCAAAGCCACCACCTACTTTTCTTACATGCTTCAGCAGAGGTGAGAGGCGAAAATACGCCGGAAAGAAAGTTCGCCTCAACCGGGTATCGAACTCACAACCACCAGGTCATGAGTTGTCATATACATGAAAACATATAAATAAAAATTGTGTTAAGTAAAGAAATTACTTGTTACAAAAAATTTCACCATTAGCCACAATTCTTTTTTTGAAGAAGTCTGCTGCAAGGAAAAAGTTGTCTGCAGGCAGCTGTGAGTAAATTGACAAGTAAGATCTTGATGCAGACAGACAAAACTGTGATGAGAAATATTGTATATCAACAAAGTATGATTAATATCTGATTTTAGTAATCTCATAACAAGATTTTACTAATACAACCACAATTCACCACTTTGTAGATTATGAACCTTGCTGACAATGATACAGGTTGAGCCTTTTGAGAAAATGCAATATATTTATTCAGTATTGAAAGAGTTAAACCACCTTTTTACAGAGTATGGCTCAGGGTAATTTTAAAGGCAGCACAGTCTACGCAGATGATTCTTTGATCTACACTGTTCAGAACCTAGAAAGTCATTTAGACAAAAAAAAAAAACAAACATTAAAATTGCCATATACGGCTCTTGAGTATCAATAAATAAACAACTAACACAAAATCTCAATTTACATCACAATCCACTTTAACCTGAAGCATGCTCAATAAACCTTCCGAACTTTAGTCACAAACCATCATTGTTAACCCAGATGCGCTTCATTTTGTTAACTACATTCATCATGATGGTGTACTTAACAAAATGAAGTCCACCTGGCTTGGCAAGGATGGTAAACTACCTACATGCTGTTATTTTGTAGAAACAACTGAGTATCCTTTACCTGTTTGGTTCATGTAGATTCAAGGTCAGGCTGCATATTCTGTGCTGTCTGATCTTAATTTACAATGTCCATAGTAGTAATTAACAATTTACCACACAATCCCAACTTTTAACAACCCTTAAAAGAAAGCGTTTGAAAAGATTGATGAAAAAGGAGAAAATGCTGGTAACCAGAATTTTCTCTTTTTCCCCACAATGTTTTCTAACCTTTCAGAGACAAAGCCAATCACTAGATCCACATGTAATTTGTTCTCTAAAAATGCTTTCACTTTGGCAAGTCCAAAATTTTGGCATGTGGCAAAGGGTTAAGTCCTACCACACAATGTATTTTTAGTCTAGTCCACATCATAAGCATTTGCTGCTTACAAATTAAATACTACTGCACTGAAGGGAATTGTCCTTAAAAGCTTCTATTCCGAGGATGGAAAAAGTCAAGGTTGTGTACTAAAGGCTTAATGTTGCCAGTTGCATGCTCCAGTTAAAAATCTCTCTTTGCCAGACAATGAAACTTGACTCCTCCACATCTAAAGCATTGCAGATAACAGATCAAAATTTACCATGGCTCAAATGATGCAACCTACTTATAGCAGATTCAAAGGGTATAAAGCATAGTGGAAAAAGGAGAAAATGCTTTTCTTCTTTTTTCCAAATATGTTTTCAAAAGCCTTTGTTCTCAAGGATATTAAAATTCGAGGGTCAAGTCTTCATAATTTTCACAACCATTGGTTAAATTCTATCACAATTTACACAATTTGATCAGTTCGCTCTCTGATCTCTATTTAACATCCACTGCTCACCTGGAAACTCATACAAGTCCTTTAGCCATGATGTGATCAGTTCCAAAGGTTGGCAATGGTCAGTGTGAGGTTCAAACCTTGAAACTCAGATGTGAGAGGTAAAGCTTGACCATTTACACTTTAATTTTTTTATTTTATGCTTTTCTGTATTTTATCAGGAAATAATGGTGGATTATCAGGTTTGATAATTCATGGTTACAATCAGTGAAATTAACCCATTTCATAACAACTAGCATGGAACTACAGTACAGAACTTTCTTTGGTAAAACTGTCCCAGGGAGGACCATTTTACTAACAGTTTGTAAGTTTTTGCTTAAGAATTTTCGTAACTTTACACCTACGTTCAGTTTACAAAATTTGTAAATCCGTTCGACTAAAGTTTCCTATCTTTTGTGAATTTTGTAAGTAAATATTTCTGTAACTCTTCAAATGAAGGTGGAAACAGTAGTTCCAACCCACTAGTTACCTAGGTAAACAGTGAGTGCCATTCAACCAGAGGGTAATATGATTTATCACATAACCTCCCTTGTTTTCAGTGTAATATACCCATTACGAATTTTCTTATCTTAAACACGTTTGATATCACAATTGTGTGATGTCATTTTTGACGTCATTTTGTACGTATTTCATAGAAGTGAAAAGGTTTTATGGATATTACCACGGGTGCATCTAAAATGGTTTTGCATCATCTGATCTATATTTCGTCAAATATCGTTATGTGATAAAAAGAATCTGACATGAGTTGGTGTTTGAGATAAAATTTTATTAAACTCGTCAAGGAAAATGTTATTAAGCTCGCCAAAGGCTCGCTTAATAACATTTCCCTAGACTCGTTTAATAAAATTTTATCTCAAAAGCCAACTCATGTCAGATCCTATATGTAATTCACACACATTTATCCTACATTTCTCATGCTTCACCTTTTACTGTAATGTGTTCTTATGTGGGCAGTATGCCTTGGAAGAATTACCAAAAACAGCTGTACTGGACTTTGATGAAAGTCTCAACGAAAACAGGGGTTAGAAGCATGAAATGATTATAATATTTGTTTTTTTTTTAGTGAAAGATCAAAATTTATTTTATCTCTTGAACATTATCGGTAATATTTTCACTCATTGCCATGCCACTCATGAAAATATTACTGATGATGCTCACTTAATGAAATAATTTTGATCTTTCACCGAAAAAAACAAATATTCTAGACTATATAATCTCAAATAAGTCTATATAACATTCAGACAGTTGACAATAGACTGACAGACAGACACAAAAGACAGACATGTAAACAGACTATATCATCATAGCACATTCATGCAGATCATTTGTCTTTGTGCACTTTAGTCTCCGAAGAGTTTAACATTGGAATGTAATATCTTAAAATAAGTAAATACGTCCACGTAATATACAAATGTAGCTACAGATGAAAACGAACAAGTGCTATAATCTTCACTTCAGAGCTTTAACTCTTTACCAAATAACAAAATTTTGGACTCGACCAAATAGTAAGCATTAGCAGACAACAAATTTATGAAGCTCAAATGATGATTTTTGTCTTGAATAGGGTAGAAAACATTGTGGGAAAAGGAGAAAATGCTAGTAAGCATTTTCTCCTTTTACCACAATGTTTTCAAAAGCCATCCCTGTCAGGGTCATTAAAAGTCAGGATTGTGTGGTACTGGGTTCACTCTACCAAACAACAAAGTTAAAGACTTGTCAAAACTGATAGCATTAGGGGACAACAACTATAGCTCAAATGATATAAAATGTGTCTCAAATGTGGCACAAATGATACGAATTGTGTCCAAAAGGACAGAAAACATTGTGGGAAATGAAAAATGCTGGTTGCCAGCACTTTTTTTTCTTTTTTCACAGCGTTTTTATATATTTTGAATCATCAAAAAAGATTCTAAAAACTAAACATAAGTAAAAAGTGCAGCAAAAACAGCCCCACAATGCAGATCATTTGACTTTATCCATATGAGAATAGGAATGTTTTGGAAAAGGATGCAGCAGCACTTCTGATCACTGAAATGAGTAATGAAAAATTCTGCTACACGCTTCTCTAAAGATATGTGCATTTCTAAAAATGAGTCATGCTCTGTTTAAAAGGGGGTTTAATGCATTTGCAAAAAATATTGACCCATGTCGATGTAGTACGCGTGGGCTGACATGGGTTGATATATTTTGCTAATTGTAAGGACCATTCTATATCAAGACTCAGTCGATTGTTATACAAAATGAATTTTGTAGATCTATAAATAATTGATAACTTGCTTGGGATGTTCCATCACGTAGGTACATTAAAATCCCCTTTGGCCTGAGCATTTCTTAAAATAAAATATATTCTAAATATCTACACATCTGAATAACAACAAATCTAGAAAACTGAGAGTGCTTTGTAATTTAACTCTTTACCAAACAAAACTGTGTTATTACAAGCCTAAGGAAGAAACCATCCTGCCATGGTAAACAGTATCTGCTCCTTTTTAACCTTTCACCAGTCAACAAAATTTTAGACTGATCCAAATTGAAAGCATCTGCACACGAAAAATTAATTGATGCTTTAATGGTAGGATTTATCTTTGAAAGGGTAGAAAACACTGTGGGAAAAGGAGAAAATGCTGCTTATCAGCATTTTCTCCTTTTCCTACAATGTTTTCAACAGCTGTCTATCTCAAGGTTGTTTAAAGTCAGGATTGTGTGGTAAAGGATTAACTTTATGCCAGATGACAAAACTTTAGACTTGACAAATGCATTTGCAGACAACATCAAAAATCTGGATCATGGGCTTAGCTTTGAGATGGTAGAAAGCATCATGGAAAAAGGAGAAAATGCTGGCTACCAGCATTTTCTTCCTTTTTCTATGATGCTTTCAAAAATTTGGCTTCTTTGAATTGTTAACACACCATGGGAAAAGGAGAATGCTTGCTGCCACCTTTCTCTGTTGTGCTTTCAAAAGCTTTACTCCTTACATGTGTATAAAGATAGTATTTTTGGTTACTTAAACTCTAGATATGTATAGTTTCTGCTTCAGAATCATAGGTGACTGGGTTATCTTTAAACAATAAATATGACTTGTGTCTTCGACCAAATAACCCTCGCTTCGAAGCCCAACAAAGAGTGGCAGTTGTTCCAATAATGGCTAAAAAGGCAAGACTAGCAGGGATCACTATGATAATTGCTGTTCTTGTACTCGCTGCATCTCCTGTTATAATAGATCCGAGTCCTGCAAAACAAATGTTGAGGATAAAATTATTGTATTACAAATTTAATTCAATTACTGTACAGATACTGCCTCTTCAGTAACAATAAAGGCCAAAAGTAAACCAAGCCTGAGTTAAAATACATTTAAATTTATATCATACCAAGTGTGGAAATTATTGTGAGGATGACAATCTGTCAATGTACGGTCGGTCCAAGTGTTAGTCACTGACAGAGAAATTCATTTAAAAACTAGTTTAAAACCTGCCAGGTAGCTATGTCTTTTGTTTACTTTTTGTCTGATTTTAGAATTCTTTTTTTCTGCCAGCCACTAACACATGGCCTGAACAAACAATTATAGACTGTCATCTTCATAATATTTTCCATGCCATTAAATGGTATGATTTAAATTTAAATGTATTATGACACCTGCTTTGATATTTTGGCCTTTACTGAGCCTTTAACCCTTTACCACACAATGACGCCTTTTGACGCCCCTAAAAAAGAGGCCTTTTGAAAACATTGTGGGAAAAGGAGAAAATGCTGGTAACCAGCATTTTCTCCTTTTCCCACAAAGTTTTCTACCCTATCAAAGAAAAGTTGTGTCATTTGAGCCACTATGAAATTGTCAGCTGCAAATGCTTTCAATTTGGATAGGTCTAATATTTTGCCGTGTGGTAAAGGGTTAAACACCTGCAGATGACAGCAATATACTTATGACATGCGAATGCTTCTTTACAGCTTTTTTGAAATATTACAGGAATCTAAGCAATATACTTATGACATGTGATTGCTTCTTTACAGCTTTTTAAGATATGATAGAAATAGAAGCAATATGCAAGAGAAATGCAGTTGCTTCTTTTCCTATTTTGTCTTCCATAATGCTAGAAAAAAAACAATTTTTGACTGCAGGAACATGAAAAATGTGAATTTTTCCTGTAAAGGGGGTGGGGGTGGGGGTGTTTGATGCATCTCTCTTGGGTATTATACCCAGCAAGTCTTCATATAACTATGGATCGATAAAATCCATTAGTCGAACAAATGACTGAATTATGATGTAGAAATAGCCTTTGGATGTGCTGAAAATTTACCTAAATCAAAAAGTTTCAATCCAGATCAGCCTGGGCAGACTGACCTGGGTGGATACTTTATGTAGATGCTAACCCCCTTTACACAGAATGCTAACCCCTTTTCACAGAGTACAGAATAATTGATTATTATATGACATCAGCCTGAAAGTATTTTTCCTTGTATTCATTTAGAATGAAAATATACCTTTTAACATTAACTATGAATCAAGTTCTGCAAGGTACATAAATCACACTTGAGTGTTTTCTGAAGATCTAACCAGTAGTCCTACAATGATTTGGCCTGATGGGGCAGTTGGTAGCATACAGGACTTGAGAACAGGGGGTTCGAATCCCTGGCTCAGTTTCTTTCCAAGTATTGATGATACTGATAGTTATTGCAAGAAGATTCATTCCTCTTTCAACACTTATCATTATTTCGTCCATGATTATGCAGGAAAGCAGCCAGTGGCTTTGGAAGAACATTGTATAAAGTACTGGTAGCAGAAACTCCAAGAAAGTATGGATAGATGCCATGATAACTCAAATAATGTTGAAAATAGTGTTAAACACCATACCATCAATCAGTCAATCAACTATTAATTGTTTGGTATTTCAAACCATTTGAGTTTCTCTAAGCAGTACTTCACACAAAACTCTTTCCATGCAACTGGCTGCTTTCCTATATATCTCTTAACCCTGTAAGTAGCTGGCATGAAAATAAATTTTTACACCAGGTAATAGTAAACAAAAGATCTAGGAACCTGGCAACTTTTGACCCAGTTTTGAAATTTATTTTTCTGCCAGCAGCTATCACTTTGATTGTCCATATAAAAACATATTTTCACCTTCAAAACAATTTCCAGTTTAAATGGCATGATTTAAATCTAAATGCATTTTAACACTCACATTGTTTACTTTTGGCAGTTAGTTACTGGGCCTTAAATGTCAAGTAAGAAAATAGATAGAGGATATTTGTATTTTTCGGTGAAAGATCGAAATTTATTTCATCTCGTGAACATCATCGGAAATATTTTCACGAGTGGCTGCGCCACTCGTGAAAATATTTCCGATGATGTTCACGAGATGAAATAAATTTCGATCTTTGGCAGCCACTCGTGAAAATATTTCCGATGATGTTCACGAGATGAAATAAATTTCAATCTTTCACCGAAAAATACAAATATTCTATTTATTTCATGCTTTTAACCCTTTCTGGGAGAAACTTTATCAATTCCCCGTGGCGTACCCCCTCCACATAGCAACGCATTACAATATTATGTCAAGCGCGAGAAATGTAAGGTAAATGACGTCATATTTCAATCTCGGTTGTGAGTCACGCACATTTTACCTAGGTAACTAGAATATAAAAATCGGTATGTTCACTGGTCATACCCGTGGAATATCGAAAAATATTTTCAATGCTATTTCTCGATAACCTACCGGAAAGCATGAAATAAAGTAGATTTTTTTCCTTTTGTTTACCTTTGTTCATGTGAAACCAGGTAAAGGAGGAGTTGAGTGGTGTTGATATATTCCCAGAATACACTGTTCTTCCACTGCTGGTGACCAGCTTTCCATCCAGCATAAGACGGGACAAGGCTGAGAACCGAAAGTCGGAAGAAAATGTGTTTGACTGCTTAAACACAATATGACAGCCATCATGGGATGTTCCTGAAATGATAGTATATGAACCCTTCACCACACAATTCCTGTGTTTTAACTACTCATAGGGAAGAGCTTTTTGCAAACATTGTGGGAAAAGGAGAAAATGCCGGTAACCAGCATTTTCTCCTTTGTTTTGCCTGCAAATACCCTCATTTGAGCTACAATTAATTTGTCATCTGCAAATGCTTTCAAATTGGAGTTAAACCTTTTCCCCAACGACAAATTTCAGACTCTTCCAACCTGAGAGTATCTTCAGGTGATAGAATTATTTTACAGTCACTCAAATGAACATAACTTCTTTGACACGGTAGAAAATATTGTGGATAAAGGAGAAAATGACAGTAACCAGCATTTTCTTTTTTTTTTCAGTGATGACTGGCTTGGTATAATTTATCATAGAGATGTATTGAAAGGCCTTTTGCCAGAGCATGGTTCATTTACTTCTGTCTATGACCTAGACACAGTTTGACATCCCCAATTTTACGAGGATGTTTTCAACGTAATCTGCTGCAATTCTGTGTCAGCTCTTTACCAAACCACAAAATTTTAGAATATTCTAAATTGCGCGTGTTTGCAGAAGACAAATCAAATATCAAATCAAATGGTGAGATTTGTCTTTCATAGAATAGAAAACATCGTGGAAAAAGAGAAAATGCTGGTTACCAGCATTTTCTCCTTTTTCGGCAATGTTTTCAAAGGCCTTTTTCCTACAGGTTGTTGAAACTTTGATTGTGTGGTAAAGGGTTAACTCTTTAACACTCAACAAAAAATAGACTAGTCCAAGTTGAAAGCATTTGATGACGAAAATTTGAATGGGCTCAAACGATGGAAGTTGTTTTTGATAGGGTACAAAACATTGTTCAAAAAGGAGAGAATGCTAGTTACCAGCATTTTTTTCCTGTTCCCACTGTTTTTTATCATATGAAAGACAAATCTCACTATTCAAGCAATATTTGATTTGTCACCTGCAAATGCTTTCAAAGGCCTTTTTTCTAAAATTCTTTCATTAAAACTCGCGATTGTCAGGTAAAGGGTAAAGAGGGTAATGAGTGAATCAATCACTTCAAGATGACCGTGATATGCATCTCAATATAAATTCATACAGGTATACAAGCTACACTCTGGCGAAAGGAGGCTTACTGCATCTCTGTGATGTATCATACCAATCAAGTCATCACATAATTATAGATCCCTAAAATACATTTTGTATAACAATAAAATCTAGGTAAAGAGTGGTCCTTGCACATGCAGAAAGTTTACAAATAGCAAACAGTTTCAACTCATGTCAGCCTGCGTGGATACTTTTTGCAGATGCATTAAGCCCCCTTTTCACAGAGCATGACTCATATGTACTGACTCAATCTCTAATAACTTTCTCTAGATAGGCTACTCAACTTACCATTCATTTCCAAAATAGCTCCATCTTGATCATAAAACTTCGCAACAAGTGTGTGGACATCAAGCGGATGAACATATAATATCACAAAATCGAAGCTAAATCGCCCCTCATCAAATTCATACAATCCATCAAAATGGTGGATCCTCTGAAAGCGATCAATCCAAGATCTATCAAATGTTTGTCTAGTTGCGGGTGAAGTAACAGAACTGGCCGTAGCAGTGTCTGCAATATCACTATCTGTTGTCTCTCCTGTAGATGGCACAATAGTTGGTCTCTCTGTAGGGTGATCCAGACCTTGGGTTGGGACATGTTCTGAAGGTTTTAGAGTCAATTTGGTTGAAGTTGAGACAGTTGTTTTATGAGCATTTGTCACAACTATTGCACTAGTTACCGTGGTTTCATGTTCTGGGGTGATACTTATTGCATGTGTTACATTGGTTGACTTTGGGGACTCTTTTTCTCTGTCGGGAGTATCTGATACTGGAGTTGATACAACTTTGGTATCATTTTGTTCTGCCTGCGGTGTTGCAGTTATTGACAATGTTGTTCTTTCATTTGCAGATTGAGAATTGTTTAGTGCACTCAGTGAAGTTATTGATGCAGTAATAAAAGTGCTTCCATTTTGAGATGGTGTTTGTGTGATGCCCGATCCTTTTGTTTGCTGTAAAGCTGAAACACAGAGTTGACCAATAACTGTACAGAATACTTAACTCTTTACCAAACAATCCTGGGTTTTCACAACCTTAGGGAAGATGGCTTTTGAAAACATAGTGGGAAAAGGAGAAAATGCTGGAAACCAGCATTTTCTCCCTTTCCCACATAGTCTTCTACCCTATCAGAGACCGTAAGCTAATACCAATTTTGAATTCATTGTCTGCAGATGTTTTGCATTCGAAAGAAGCTAAAATTGTTTGAAAAAGTATTAACTGTGCAGAATATATAAACAAAATTGAAGTCTAGTCCAAACTGAAGGCAACTGCAGATAACAACTTAAATGTGACAATAGGAATAGTCTTTGATAGGATGGAAAACATTGCAGAAAAAAAAGGGCAAAATGCTGAAGAAAAAAAGAAATTCTCTTTTGACAGTTTTAAAACTGCCAGAAAAAGAAAAAGGTATTTTGTAGATGTTTGAAATATTTACAGCTGCATATTTTCTGGTTGTTTACAAGTATATATGTTAGGGTTTTATATATCCATAAGCCACTTTGGCATTTAATAGATCTATTTACATAACAAGAGGGCCATGATGGCCCTGTATCGCTCCACTGGCTATTAAGTAAAAACACTACAAGCCAAACATTACAATATTCAGCAAATTGATTTCAAACACGAGGACATGCAAACATTTTTCTATCTTATCCTACGAGAAAGTTGTGATCCATGGGCAAAGCCAATTTTGATCGCAAAGCTATAATTATTTGAATCCTGGTGGAGGTCCACAATATAAAGCTCCATACCAAATAATTCAGTTCTTGAATGTTATAAACAAGAAGATTTTCAAATTTTTCTCAATGAAAAGCCCTGTAAAACATGAAACCCATGAGACAGGGCTAAATCTAATAGCCTTAGTCTTTATAATGGTTAGTAACATGATGACTTAAGATAGTTTTCATTACAAAAGCCCATGTAAAACTGGTGACCTTGTGTTCCGTGGTGTGGGGACAAACTTGGGTCAAGGACTATAATTTGGGCCCTCCTTGTACAGGCCCACTAGATAAAGCTACATGCAAAATTTGGTAGACCCCATGGCTATTATTTGAAGGAACTTGGTAGAGGCCCACTAGATACAGCTACATGCCAAATTTGGTAGCCCTAGGCCTTACAGTTTCAGAGAAGAAGATTTTTGAAAATTTTCTATATTTTTCAGTTTTGTTGCCATGGCAACCAGAGTTTTTGAAGGAATAAAATTCTGTCATGGGATTCTGAAGAAGACCATGGCAGGATCATTTCTTTGAAGTTTCATCAAAATTGGATAAGTAGTTTCAGAGATGTTTGAAATAAAAGTTAATGCACGCACGGACAGATGGACGGACGGACCTTCAGTGCCAGTAAAAAACAAGTATATACATCAATCTCAGTTTGAAATATATCTTTTTAACCTATTACCAGACAATCCCTACTTTTGATGACCCTGAGAAAGAAGGCTTTAGAAAAGCATTTTCTCCTTTTCTTACAATGTTTTCTACTGTTCACAAAACAAATTTCAAATTTTCAATCACTTTTATTTTGTCGTCTGCAAGTGCTTTCGATTTAGACAAGCCTAAAATATTATCGTTTGGTAATGAGTTACATGTGTGCTAACAATTGTCATAATAAATCACTAAGATTTTTTTTCAAACTTATTTTATTAATACTTTTTCTAAGCTAGTCATCATCAAACAGTAGACATGGTGTATTAATATGAACACTTCATAGTTTGTAAACACAGTCAGATATGTGGAGGATAATTTTTTGTTTTGGTGTATGATTGAAAATTCTTTTATTGAGTTGAAACAAATGCTTAAAGCTCCCCTTGAGCACGTTGTGCTCAAATGAGCTAAAAAGTTAACATACGGATGGACGCACAACGGACAACGGGCCATAACATAAGCCTGCTGGCCTTCGGCCAGTGGAGCTAAAAAACTTGTCTAGCACCAATCATGTATCACTGCAGCTTGATAATCAAGGGAGGTAAATAGTAACGAACTTTATCTTTCATAAAAAGAGTTATTTCCCTTGATTAATGTTTAAATTGAAGTGACAATATTTTGAAGCCCATGTTAAACTTGCGATCCCTGGAATGAAGGCAATTTTGACCCCAGACCTACAATATGAAACTAGAATGTGTGGTTATAAACAAAAAGATTTTTTAATCTTGCCCAATAAAAAGTCATGTAAAACAAGTTTGCTGAATAAAAGGCCCTGTAAAATATGTGATCCATGACACAGGTTTATCAAGTTTTCACTATAAAAGCCAATGTAAAACTTGTGACCCCTGGTGTGGAGTCAAACTTGACCCCCAAAGTTCAAATTTGGGCCCTCTTGGTAGAAGCCCATTATATAAAGTTACATGCAAAATTTGGTAGCCCTAGGCCTAAATATGGCTATGTACAAGTAGATTATTAAAGTTTCCTTATATAAGACCATGTAGAACTTGTGACCCCCTGGGGTGGGGCTACATTTGACCCCCTGGGCTATAATTTGGGCACCCTTGATAGAGACCCCCTAGATAAAGCTAAATGCAAAATTTGATAGCCCTAGCCCTTATAGCTAGATGCGAAAGATTTTCCTATATAAGCCCGCCCATGTAAAACATGTTACCCCCCGGAGCGAAGTCAAATTTGACCCTCGGCTATAATTTGGACACCCTTGGTACAGGTCCACTAGATAAAGCTACATGCCAAATTTGGTCGCCCTAGGCCCCATGGCTAGGTCAAAGAAGAATTTTAAAGTTCTCCCTATATAAGCCCATGTAAAACTTGTTATATAAGCCCATGTAAAACTTGTTACCCCCGGGCAGGGCCTAATTTGACCCCAGGGCTATAATTTGAACAATCTTGGCAGAGGTCCACTAGATAAAGCTACATGCCAAATTTGGTAGCTCTAGGCCCTATGGCTAGGTAGAAGAGGAATTTTAAAGTTCTCCCTAAATAAGCCCATGTATAACTTGTAACCCCCGGGGCGGGGCCAATTTTGACCCCAGGGCTATAAATTGAAGAAACTTGGTAGAGGTCCACTAGATAAAGCTACATGCCAAATTTGGTAACCCTTGGCCTTACGGTTTCAGACAAGAAGATTTTCAAAGATTTTCAAAATTTTTCAGTTTTGTTGCCATGGCAACCAGAGTTTTTGAAGGAATTAAATTCTTTCAAGAAATTCTGAAGAGGACCATGGCAGGATCATTTCTGTGAAGTTTCATCAAAATTGGATGGGTAGTTTCAGAGAAGAAGACGTTTTAAAAAAAAGTTAACGCACGGAAGGACGGACGGACGCATTGACGGACGGACGGACGGACTGACGGACGGACGCACGACGGACAACAGGCCATGACATAAGCCCGCTGGCCTTCGGCCAGTGGAGCTAAAAATGGACTAATACTATAAGCAGTCAGCTTATTTGGTTTAAATGTAACATTCCAGTACAAAACAAGAGCACCACATGCGGGTACCAATGCTCAGCTGCAGTTTCTTTTAGAAACAGATTGAGATATAAATTAAGTGGAAAAAAAAAGGGGGGGTCATAATTCTGTAAATATATTTTGATGGTTACTTGCCCTTGTTGCATGGGTTCCCCTTTTGATAGTTAACAACTAGCCTCAGTTTGAAGTAAATATCTTCAGTAATGACAGAGATATTATAAAATCTCAAAGTTTTTGCAAGACAACAGCAACAGGGCTATGTCAGTTCCTTGATGTTTTCTTCACACTTCAAAAACAGCCAAGCTTATAAGTGTTTCTAAAGGTTCCTCATCAACAAAAGCAAACCTTACTATTTTCAGAAAATCTGGAAAACTTTCCCCTAAAATGGTTCATCAAGTTTCCATGCACAATATTTCATGTTCAGTAAGAAGGAAAGAATAACTTGTATTGCAATAACTTTTAAAAAAAAAAAACCCGAAAGAGTTCTGGCAAAGCAGAGGTTCAAATCTGACAACCACATGATTACTGACTGGTTGCTTGAATTATCGGATATTTCATAATTTATAACACAAGGATCTTCCTAATCACTTCACCACACAATCCTAATTTTTAATGACCTGTAGAGAGAAAGCTTTTGAAGACACTGTGGGAAAAGGATAAAAGGATGGTAACCAGCATTTTCTCCTTTTTCTACTATGTTATCTATCCTCTTCTGAAAAAAACAATATTTGCATTGTATTTCATTCGTCATCTACAAATGCTTTCAATTTCGGCAAGTCTAAATTTTTGTTGTATGGTAAAGGATTATTCATATTACCTCTTAGTTTTTCTACCTACCAACAAAACAAAGGACATGGCTAATCAATGTAAATCTAATGACCATGTTCATAATCTTCACTCAGGAATTGCCAGTTCTAGTCTGGTACATATGGTCAAAACTTGTGAAGGATATAGACCTCAACATCCTTATGTATGCTGGTGAAGGTTTTGTTAATTTTCTGAGCCTGCTGTAAAAGAAAATAAATTCAAAATTTTAAGATTATTCTCTTATAAATTATAAACTTCCATACATTGAAATTCACACAATTCAAAAGTTCAGAATTTTATTAATCATTTCCTACAAAACTCCTGGAACAGTTCTCAGTTGTCTCATATACGTTTAGAAGTATATGTATGTCAAAAGGTTCCACGCAATATAAATGAAAAATATGAAAATCAAGCATTTCAAAATACAAGCATAATTTATTCTAGTCGCGAATACCAATGACAAAATTCAATCGGCAAAATGTAGCCGTAAACTTTCATAGGACAACATGTAAATTAGATTCTGTCACTGTTATTTAAGAAGTTCTCCTGAAGATTTTTGAAATAATTGATAAAATTTGTGATTTACTTGTGTATTAGAAGATCTGTTGTTTTTGGTATTTCCGGATTCTATAATGTGCAGAGTACTCAAGTCAAGGGGGTGCACGGTCTTACTATTTACCCCGGGACACCCCTGGACACCCCGGGACACCCCGGGACGCCTTATATATGGTTAGAAAGTCATTTATTTTGTTCTGTATGATGAATTACCATTAAATTATACTTTCTAAGTATATATATAACATTTTCTCATAGTAGAAGATGCAAATTTTACAATTTGTATGGAACTTACATAGTGCATAGTATGAGTCAGTGTCACCCCAGGACAATTTTATCCATAATTTTGGTGACACAGAATCATGCTATGCACTATGACTATGACTAAATACCATGGGAAAATGTTGTATACACTTAGAAGGTATAATTTAATGATAATTTATCATATAGAACAAAATAAATGACTTTATAACTAAATATAAGGTGTCACGGGATGTCCAAGGGTGTCCCGGGGTACTGTATTTACATGCTTGACCTACTGAAAATGGTTAGAAAGTGGTTTATTTTGTTCTATATGATGAATTACCATTAAATTATACTTTTTTAAGTATATATAACATTTTCTTATAGTAGAAGATGCAAATTATACAATTTATATGGAACTTACAAGAACCACATGGCCACGTAGCGGCCTATTTTGAAGGTTTGATTTTGCGTTTCGCTTTCATTTTCAACAACCTGATGCACGATGACTTCGAATTAAGAAAATAGGAACTAGCATTGATTGAATTTGCGTTTATTTATCGGTTTCCCATATGGGCGACGCCCCCTGAAGGCTGTTAGTATTGTTACGGGGGATAGTGCAGATACAGGACGAAACCCATCCTAAGTTTCGCCTGGTTCTTTAACGACCTCGTTTTAAATAACGTCTCATCCGAAAGACTATTAGTAATTTTAGATGGCCAGCCGTGGGGATCGAACCCACACCCTCATGATCACGAGTCCTACGCTCTACCAACTGAGCTATGCAGGCTGGTCAGGAACTAGCATACAAGTAGTCATCATATTTATACCCAAAATATACATGTAATAAGTATTAATGATACTCGTGATTTAAAAAAAAAAAACCTTAGTTTGTTTAATACTCGATAATTGCAAAAATGGATTATTAAAGAGAGCAGTTTCAAAGACAACAAACCTCTTTAAGAGGCATAATCTAACCAAATTATACAATTGTGCTAACAATTATAACTGGTTTGGCTATAGCCGCTGAACAGTTTGTTTAATTTGCAAATTTTCAAACAGATTTACGCAGTGTCAAAGAAAGTCGGCTTATATTGATCGGCCATTGAAGAACTGGCCAACAAATTTTTTTTTAAAGTATTAAAGAAAGTTTCCTTCCTGCTTTCCTTCCTTCCTGCTTTCCATCCGTCCGCCCGTCCTTCCTTCCTTTCTTCCTTCCTTCCTTCATTCATTCATGCATTCATTCGTGCATTCAGTCAGTCGTTCGTTCTGTCGGTCAGTCAGTCAGTCCGTTCCTTCGTTTGTTCACATCATGTGTATATCATTGATCTTTTGAAGTGATTAATATTATCTGACTTTTTTGACATTCTTTAATATACTTATAGACAAGATAATACATTTATAGGTATGTACGTTTGTAAGGATCTCATCGTTTCGTCAATCAACGACATTCTATTTAGTGCGCACAAACAAGCTGATCAAAACTTAATACTTGTTTTTAATTTTCGTAGCTTACCAATTAGCTAATTCTCGATAAAAGGTGTTTGATTAATACCATCTAAAAACACCTCACACTGTTGTATATTGATACCGAACCACACAAGTGGACCATCGTTCCTATTTCAGTGCTAATCAAACCATCAAAATGAAATTTTCAGTAAAAAGCGATAGCTACGTGAGTAGACTAGAAAGATGCGTGAACAGTGAAAAACATCCTGCGATGAAATAGAATTTCTTCGGCGAACCATTTTCAGTAGGTAAAAGCATGTAAATACAGTACCCCGGGACACCCTTGGACACCCCGGGACGCCTTATATATAGTTATAAAGTCATTTATTTTGTTCTATATGATAAATTATCATTAAATTATACCTTTATAAGTATATACAACATTTACCCATAACATTTAGTCATAGTCATAGTGCAAAGCATGAGTTCATGTCAACACAATTATGGATAAAATTGTCCCGGGGTAACACTCACTCATACTATGCACTATGTAGGTTCCATATAAATTGTATAATTTGCATCTTCTACTATGAGAAAATGTTATATATACTTAAGTATACTTTAATGGTAATTCATCATACAGAACAAAATCGATGACTTTCTAACCATTTTCAGTAGGTCAAGCATGTAAATACAGTACCCCGGGACACCTTTGGACACCCCGGGACGCCTTATATATAGGTATAAAGTTGTTTATTTTGTTCTATATGATAAATTATCATTAAATTATACCTTTTTAAGTATATATAACAATTTCCCATTGTAGAAGATGCAAATTCTACAATTTATATACAACCTACACAGTGCATAGCATGAGTCCATGTCACCAAAATTATGGATAATTTCCTTAAAAATTGTCCCAGGGTGATTTATCTATACGATAAAGTATCATTAAATTATACTTTTTTAAGTATATATAACATTTTCCAATAGTAGAAGATGCAAATTCTACAATTTATATAGAGCCTACATAGTGTATGGCATGAGTCCGTGTCAACAAAGTTATGAATAATTTCCTTAAAAATTTTCCCGGGGTGACTCTGACTCATGCTATGTACTATGTAGGTTCTACATAAATTGTAGAATTTGCATCTTCTACAACGGGGAAAATGTTATATAGACTTAAAAAAGTATAATTTATAGATAATTTACAATATAAACGACTTTATAACTAAATATAATGCGTCCCGGGGTGTCCCGGGGTGTCCAAGGGTGTCCCGGGGTAAATAGCAAGACCCGGGGGTGCAGACTAAAACTTTTCTTTTGTAAGCCGTTGCAAGTCTCGTAACCGTACAACAGACGTTGTGCTTAGATCTGTGAAATATTGTTGGTTTACTTCTGCAGATATTCTACATGTATAGTAACTTATGTTTGTAATCTGGTAGCCAATAATAGTGAAATTATTTTTGTTGCAAATGATGATGATGATAAGGGGTAGCTTTTGTCATCCATCAAATTGAAAAAACAATATTATTTCTGTGTTGACTTAGTCTTTCCTTAGAGTGGATACAAGCATTTTTCATTGTGTGCTTTCTTTTTTAAATCCAATATTCATTGAAAATTTGTTTTCGTCCTCAAAGATGGTTTTCAAATATGAGTATATGTTATTTGGTTGCCATTATAGCATAACAAAGGATGATAACATTTAAAACACAATGTGTAAAGAGATGAGCGGACAGCTCTTTTGTAGAGTCAATGGACTATGGTTGTTAAGTTTGCATCACATCTAGTTCATCCATGTCAAATGTTGGTGTAAGTTACTACAAAAAAATGGAACTATTAATATCCCCAAATTGTTACTATATACATTAAAAAGTTAAGGCTACATGATTCGGGACGCAGAACCTGAGCTACACAAGTTAATGTTTTTAATACATGTAGACCCAATAGTTTCAGCAATATATCAAAATTTGTCTATAAGGACTAACAACACTGCAAACTCCTTCTGTGTCGTAGACAGCAAGCATTTCTGCTGCACTGTTTTATCACTGTAACCGGTTATTTGATAGATCTAGTAAGCTGATTTGAATTTCCAAAAGATGCTGCTCCCCAGCAATGCTTCTGGATTTGATTGCAAGTATTGGAATTACAAGTTTAAGACTTTGAGAAGTAGTTTTACAGTTCATATACATGTTCTTCTGTACATAAACACTGCCACACTGACCGATCCTAGCATATACATGTACTTTTAAGTATATAGGAATTAATATCAATCATTTGACCAGAGTAAGAATTTACATTATCAGTATAATTATCTCACAAATTCTAAAATTCTAATTCGCAAATGCTTTCAATTTGGACCAGGCTAAATTTTTGTAGTTTCGTAAACATGTATCTTTTTTTTGACCTACACTTTAGTACTTGCAGAGAACCTTAGTTCTCTTACAAGTTTTGAAAACATCATGGCAAAATAAGACGGTTGCAATGAGCATGCAGTTTTCTCTTGTTTTCACCATATTTATACATGTATTCAAGGAGTAAACGTTTGCTGTATATTATTTCATAATTTACAAAGATATTCTTAAATATCGGCTTTGCTTCAGGAATTATAGATCTAGTAATATTCAGTCTATTACTTTATGAAATCACATGGAAAGTTTTAATCTTTCTCATACAAACCTGAGTTTTGACAAACCCGAGGAGGAAAGCTTTGAAAACATCGTGGGGAAAGGCGAAAATGCAGATAACTAGCATTTTTGCATTTTCAAACATCGTTTCCTTCTCTTTCAAATGTAAATTTTATCATTTGTTCCACATTCAATTCAATTGTATGCATGAGGCATGCTCTGTGAAAAAGTATTGACCCAAGTCAGCCCATGCAGGATGATTCGGGTGAAATTTTTTGCTATTTGTAAATTTTCTGCCTATCAAAGGGCAATTCAGCCTCATGATTCAGTCCATTATTTTTGACAAAATGGATTTATGGATCCATAATTATGTGATTACATAATAATTGGCTTGCAACACGCGAAAAGGGGCATTTGGACATTTGCGTAAAATGTCGTCTCAGATCAGTCTGCACAGTCCGCACAGACTAATCCGAAACGACACTTTCCGTTTTTGTGTAATTTACTGTTTTGTGCAAGTCAATCTACTGTAGCACAAAATCTAATGTAGTTGTAAAGTGCCGTTTCGGATTAGCCTGCGCGGAATGTGCAGGCTGATCCGAGACGACACTTTACGCAAATGTCCAAATGCTCCTTTTCGCATGTTGCAGGCCATATAATAGTATAATGCATTTCAAAGGTGCATTAAACCCTGTTATCACACAGCATGGCTCAAATTTAGACTTGTTAAAAGACTCTTTTTTGGTTTGTCTGTGACAAAGTTAACCCTAAGGTCACCTCTCAGTCTTAACTCTTTACGAAACAGTGCCATATATATATTTATGATCCCCAAGAAAAAGGCTTTTCCTTTGGAAACATCATTGTAAAATGAGGAAATGCTGATAACCAGCATCTTCTCCCTTCAAAATCAGATATTTTTCCACCTTTTCAAAGGCATATCTTTTCATTTCATTCATGTTTGTTATCTGCCAATGCTTGCAATTTGGATGAGTTTAAATTTTTGTCACCTGGTAAAGAGCAGTCTGGGTTCCAGTCCAATCATCTTTTTTTCCTTTTATATATTTGGACGTTATGATTTAGGAACCAATTATCAGTTCATTGCCAAAGATATGTTTAGATAGTGAAAGGAGACCACGATAAGGAGTGATTACAGAACTGTTAACACCTTGACCTCAGCTAGGTAAAGAGTAAAACAAAGCTACTAGCTGATAAGGATATAACTTGGGGGGATTATGACGGTAAGTCTTTTGAAATTGCCCCTATAAGATAACTTCAGTGAGAACCTACAACTCAGATTTTGGTGGAGGAAAAATGTTTCTGGAAAAAGATTACATTTATTCTGATTTTTGTAAAAAAAACTTGGGGTTTAATTCTTTACCTAATGACAAAAGTTTAAACACACCAAAGTTCAAAGGATTTGCAGACAACAAAATTAATGTGTCACAAAAACTGACAATTGTGTTTGGATAGTTGGTTGGTTTAATGGTGTAAAAACCATTTTCAACATTATTTCAGTTGTATAGTGGTGGTCAATGCTCCTATCCAGGCTTTCCTGGTGTTTCTGTTAGCAGTACTTGGCTTAATAGTCTTTGCAAGCCACTTTACCCTTTCTGATACAGATCCCATCATTTGAGCATCAATTCATTTGTCGTCTGCAAAATCTAAAGCTTTTGAATTTGGACCTGTCTAAAATTTTGTTGTTTGGTAAAGAGTCAATTCATGTTGTTCATTCTAATCTTACAGCGGAGTTCTAAGATTTGTGTGGGCTTATCATGCAAAGTAAAACCTTCAAATTTATAGAGAAAAGGAGTTTTTCACCAATGATCTTGACTCAGTCCCTTTACCAAATGACAAAATTTTAGACTTCTCCAAATTGAGAGTACATTTATTTGCAGACGACAAATTCAACATGGCTTAAATGACAGAATTTGCCTTTGAAAGAGTAGACAACATTGTGAGGAAAGCAGATAATGATGGTTTCTATGGAGTTTTCAAAAGCTTTCTCTTTCGAAGTCGTGAAAAGTTTGGATTGTGTGGTAAAGGGCTCAGAATGCATGCATGGTACAGTAGATAATCCCTGAGTATATATACCCCACAGAGAAATGCCTCATAAAGGGACCATCAGCACAAACATGTCATGTTTTTTTTTCATATAGGTATCTAAAATGATTGGCACAGTTACACTGATCTTTGCCCTGTCTGCCACGGTACACGGTCTTACACCCCTTGTAAGCCTGAAACAATGGCCAGGCGGGTTTGAATCCTCGTTCACTATTCAGGCCCAGCAGCGAGTCGGTGGGTGGAAGGCGCACCTTCTGTTTGATGTGCCTGTCTATGATGTTCAGGCAAGTTGAAATTTCGCATCATGTTTTTGACATCTAAACTTAGTGGACAACTTTTTTTGTCTTTTGAAAAAATTGTGCCAAAAAGGAAAAAAAAGGCTGTTGTGGTCATAGTGTCACTGAAAATACACCATACATGTACTATACAATCCCTAGATTCAGGAAGAAGGCTTTTGTAAACACTGTGTAAAAAGCAGAAAATGTTGATAACCAGCATTTTCTTCTGTTCCCCACAATGTTTTCTACCCTTCTAAAGACAAATTCTAATTTTTGAGTCAAATTTATTTTCTTATCTGCAAAATGCTATAAATTTAGACAAGTCTGAAATTTTGTCATTTGATAGATTTAGAATTAAGCAATTAAGTTGTGACAAGCATAATAAAAGTATAGTGCTTTCTCTGTACTGACAATCCTGTGATTTTATAACCCTGATAAAAAAGGCTTTTCCCACAATATTTTCTATCAAAGTCAGAAATTATCATATTACCAAGATTTAATTTGTTGTCTGCAGATGTTTTGAATTTGGTCCAGTCCAAAAATTTGATGTTTGGTAAAGAGTTAAGGCAAATTTCTTCCCTTTAGCCCAATCAACTTGTTGTCTACAAATTCTTTCAGTTTAGATGATTCTGAAATTTTGTTATTTGTTACCCCTTTGCCACACATAAAAAATTTAGACTTTATGTCAAAATTAAAAGCCTTTACAGACGACAATTTGAATGTTACTCAAATGATGGAATTTGTCCTTGATAGGGGTAGAAAACATTGTGGGAAAAGGAGAAAATGTTGGTTAACAGCATTTTCTCCTTTTCCCTCTATGTTTTCTAAAGCCTTCTTTCTGTAGGATCATTAAAACTTCGGATTGTCTGATTAAAGAGTAAACACTGACTTTTGGACATTTCTATCAAATATAGGTCTTTCTTTATACACACACAATTTGTGACCCTTTGAGGACAATTATCTAATCTGGTATAATATGAAGATATAATTTTTCTTTGTAAAACCAAAGTCAATATATAGAACAAGAGGTAAATTACTTTTCCAAACAGTCCTGCGGTTAAACGACCCAAGAGAGGAAAACTTTGTAGAAAAGGGAGAAAATGCTAGTTGCCAGTTTTTACTACTCTTCCCATTTTGATTTCAAGATTTTTCTTCCTCATGGTTGTTGAAACTGAGGTTTGTTTGGTAGAGGGATACCATGTTTGTTTTGTTGTTGGGACTAATTTCAAATTTTTGTTTCTAGAAAGAAAAAAGAAACTTCTTTGCGTGCTGTCACAAAAACTTGATAACTCTTTTAACCCTTTACCACACAATGACGCCTTTTGACGCCCCTAAAAAAGAGGCCTTTTGAAAACATTGTGGGAAAAGGAGAAAATGCTGGTAACCAGCATTTTCTCCTTTTCCCACAAAGTTTTCTACCCTATCAAAGAAAAGTTGCGTCATTTGAGCCACTATGAAATTGTCGTCTGCAAATGCTTTCAATTTGGATAGGTCTAAAATTTTGCCGTGTGGTAAAGAGTTAAAGGGAGAGTAACCTCCCTTTAGAGTGTAAAGAATGTAAATGAGCTCAACCTGTACAGAGTGCAATTGTATTGGGATGTTCTGGTTAAGATCTGAGGTTTAGTTTTAAATCTATGATGCTTCAGATTGCATTCAGCGCTCTATGCCATCTTAATTATAACAGTAGTCTTTGTATTCTGTATATCTCACATGGGCTCTGTCAAAGCAATATCATATTCTTACTATTAAAACTTAATAGTTCAATCAAAGCAGGGATATGAATTATGATCCCTGATCAAAGAATCCAATTTGGTAGCTTTGGTGTCATTTTGATTCCACATCTTTTAATTAAGATTTTTTTCATTATGCACTTACATTGTCAAAAATGCATTTTTATTCTTAACTCTTTACCAGAGGACAAATTTTCAGACTTGCTCAAATTAAAAGTATTTGCAGGCGACAAATTAAAAGGGGCTTAAATGATGAAATTTGTCTGTCAAACGGTAGAAAACACCAGCATTTTCTTTTTTCCCACAATCGTTTCCAAAGTCGTTAAACCTCAAGACTTTGTGGTAAGAGATTTAGTCACTTTTTTGAGTTACAGCTTATCAGTATAGTACAGATTTTACTGTATCCAAACATAATAAATTTCAATTTTAAAGGTATGGAAAGGTTCTGTGGTGCAGCGAATCAACAATGCACAAGAATATGTGATACAAAACAAGTCGTTTGATGGAGAACTGAGTCCGGGGGAGGATTTGATTGTTGAGATACAAGGATATACAATAGCTAGTTCTCATTTCTCTGGCAATTATTACATTGAAGGTAAATCACAACACGGGCCTTTGAAGATCCACTGGTTTGTCATAAAACATGGAAATTTTTTATTGCTTGATCATCAGACACAGTTACTAAAAATATAGCACATGAATTTGTGCATTGCGTTAATATAGTATATCATGTTATTTTAGATCTATCGACCAGCCCACATAGCTCAAGTGGTAGAATGTAGGACTTCTAAAAATCAAGTCTTTGGTCACTTTAGGTGTGGGTTCGACTCCCACTGCTAGCCATCTAAAGATACTAATAGTCTTTCAGATGAGACATTAAAATGAGGTCCTGTGTGACAATGTATACAATGAGCACGTCAAAGAACCAGGCATAACTTAGGACGGGTTTTGTCATGTATCCTGCACTAACCCCCCATAACAAAAGTAACAGCCTTCAGGGGGGCGTCAACCATATGGGCAACAGGTGGCGATGATGAATAAAAGCAAAATCAATCAATCACGTTGCTCTATATGATATAAAGGTGATGCACCAGGGTGCTATTTTTAGCGGCGATGCGACTTTGCGTGCTATTTTGTAGTAACAATGTCCGATGATTGAGCAATGAAAATTTTTGTGTCTTGTGACAGAACAATAATTGAACTTCAATGGCCTATGGTGACAAATTAATCCTTGGTGTATTTAACTTTTTACCAAACCAAATTGAAAGTATTTGGCAAGTGACAGATTCAGTGTACCTCAAAAGAGGATTTCTATCATTGAAGACTTAGAAAACATTGAGGGAAAAGAAGAAAATGCTGGTTACGAACATTTTCTCCTTTGCCCAAAATATTTTCAGAATTTTTTTTTCTTAGGGACCTTGAAATTAGGGATTGTGTGGTATAAGGTTTAATGATGAAAATAACTTTATCCTTTTGGATAAACAACTAAAATATTGTTTATCATCAGAGCTGTTTTGGCAAGAGGTATTAAAAATGACCATACCCTTTCAGGCTTAAAGTATTTGCCAATATTATGGAATACTTAAAAAAAAAAGAAAATTGCATTATCCCCTTATGTTAAAATATTTTCTTCATTGTCAAGGGGCCAGGCCCCAGTAGATCAGTTGGTAGCATACAGGACTTGAGAACATGGGGTTGCTGATTTGAATCCCCAACAAGGCAAATTTCTTTGCGAGGATTGATGATAGTCGATGCGGCAGGATAAATTCCTCTCTCATCCCTGAGCATTATTTCAAAGGTGGTAATGTCAGAAAGCAGCCAGTGGCTTGGGGAGGATATTGAGAAAAGCATTGGTATCAGAAACTCCAGGATAGCTAGGATAGGTGCATTGGCTGCCTTGATATGACTGAAATAAGTTGAAAATAGTGTTACTCATCATAAATCAATCGATCTTTATTGTCCCGGGCTATGGTATTACAGTATTTGAAGCACAGAGATGTGCCTGTTTTCTACACCAGAACCTATGTTGTGGGTGCTCATGTAAATTGTAAAAATTGCAGGTTATCATAACAGTATTGTACAGCCATCAGTCACATCAGCCTTTAATGGTAAGTAGAGTTCTTTTTGATAGGGCACTAAGGGTTTGGGGCACTTACACTAAGCCTTAATTCTATACCAGACAACAGAATTTTAGACTTCTCTGAATTGAACGCAAAATGTAGATGAAAAATTAAATGGTGCACAACTCATGAAATTTCTCTTTGAGAGGGTAGAATTTTTAACATGATGGGAAAAGAAGAAAATGCTGGTTACTTTTGAAAACAATGTAGGAAACAGGGAAAATGCTGATAAGCTTTCTCCTTTTCCCACAGTGTTTTCTAGCCCACCAAAAAGAAATTTCAAATTTTGAATGATATTTATTATATTGTCTGAAGTAGAATTTTTCTTGTGGCTGAAAATGTTTTTAACAAGGGTGAAAACTTAAGTACCATTTCAAAGAGAGGTTTACCATAAAGTACTTGGCACCTTTCAAATGGTGCCTGTAAATGCATTTAAAATGGCTGTAGTTGTAAGGTGATAACTCTTTACCACACAATCCTGAGAAAGACAGCTTTTGAACAGAATGTGCAAAACCAGCATTTTCTCCTTTCCCTACAATGTTTTCAGCCTATCTAAAGAAAAATTTCAGTTTATCAATTACATTTTATTTGTGTCTGCCATGGCTTTCAATTAAAGACCAGTCTAAACTTTTGTTGTTTGGTGAAGAGACTAAACTGGATTATTTCAGCACACATGCTTTTCATCTTCAATCAAACATAATTTCTCTAATCTACTCTCTCACAGGGACATCAACAAAATATGACTACAAAGAAGCCTTGCGTCTATCAATCCTATTTTATGATGCCCAAAGATCAGGTCGACTCCCTGCCAACAACCCAGTGCCCTGGAGGTCCAACTCTCATGTTAATGATAGTGATAATGGACATGATCTTAGTGGCGGCTGGTATATTGGTAAGTAAGCATGTCTGTTTAGAACCTCCATAACCCTCTTTTCATTGACCTGTCACAATACAGTTCTAACAAAAAGTTTTTTAAGGTCACTTGTGATACCCCCAACATTTCAGTGACTTCAGTCCTTTGATTTTGAATTTTGAAATCAAAGGTCTGATATT
The DNA here is from genome assembly GCA_946811185.2 of Hippopus hippopus. Classification (NCBI taxonomy): domain Eukaryota; kingdom Metazoa; phylum Mollusca; class Bivalvia; order Cardiida; family Cardiidae; genus Hippopus; species Hippopus hippopus. Next base: position 36,718,766 of record OX328110.1, read on the forward strand.
ACTGCAGTGTTGAACCTTTACTTTCTATCCTGCTCAACTGTTTACCAGAAAGTAAACCTTTATTGTCCTCAATGAAAGCTCTTTGCAGACTATGAATTAAACATGACTCAAAGTAATAACAAAAGTTGTCTCAGAATTACAGACAGAATGATAAATAGAGAGAGTTACAGATACAATAAAGATGTATAAAACTAGGAAAAATGGCAAGAAGAGAACTGTTTGCTGGCTCTCATTTTTATTTTCTGCAATATTTTAGTTTTATTTCAATACAACAAGGTGTTTTCCATGCAGTTAATGAGGACTTTGTTCCTTCCTTACAATGTTTTCCTTCTTACAGTCATAAATACATGTATTCACTTTTAGGTAGATCTAGATCTGGTCACCAGCATTTTCTCCTTTTCCCACAGTGTTTTCAAAATCCTCCTCTTTCAGGGTCTTTAAAACTTGGGATTGTTTGGTAAAGGGATAAAAGGCAAAGTAACCACTTTTTTACAATTTTTATTGTAGGTGGAGAACATATAAAGTATTCTCTGCCAATGGCAGAATCTGTAACACTGTTAGAATGGAGTTTTCTCAGTTTTAAAGATAGCTACAAGGCAGCAGGTTTACAGGACATGATGTGTGACATGATAAAATGGCCGCTGGAATATTTCTTAAAAACATGGATTCCAAAGGAGCACACTCTCTATGTGCAAGTAAGATGAAAATGCTGAATTTTTGCACAAATACATAACAGAATAAGATTCCCAATAACAGTTTTTCTTTGTCTGTTTACTCTCTGTTTTACAGACTTTTCAATGCATTTCAATATTAAAGACTTTACAGAATAATTTTTAAAGGAAATAGCTTTTATCCTGAGAAGATAGCAATGATGCCCTTTGCAAAGTAGACTCAATGCTAGAAAAAGAATGGAAAAAGATAGAATGTACGTTGAGCTTCAAAGTTTTTGCCAAAAACACTTACATTCCCTTCTAACTTTTAAACAGACAACAAAATTTTGACAAGCATACAATGAAAGCATTTGCAGATGAAAAATTAAGTGTGGTCAAAATGGTGGAGATTTTTTAAATAGCGTAGAAAACATTGTGGGAAAGGAGTAAATGCTGATTACTAGCATTTTCTTCTTGTCCCACAATGTTTTCTTTAGCTTTTGTCTTTATGGTCAACTCTGAATTGTGTGGTAAAGGGTTAAAACTGGAATTAATCATACCTCCCAGGTTGGAGATAGTAGATTGGAGAACTTCTATGGACGAGCTGAGTACTCTAACACAGTCAGACCTGCATACAAGGTCAATCAGACGTGTCCTGGAAGCGACGTGGCTGCAAATGTTGTCTCGGCACTAGCTGCTGGTGCTCTGCTTTTTGGGAACCACCAGCCTTGCTCTGGTAGTAGATCTATTGTTAATATTTCATGTCATAAAATGAACTCCATGTTTTATACTGCTAAAAAAAAAGGAAGACATTTTCCTTCAACTATTTGATCTTTTGTTTCTAGTTAGGTTTTGAAGTCTTTACCAAACAACAAATTTTAAACTCATTTAAATTGAAATCAACTACAGACAACACATGGAATTTCACTCAAATGATTGTACATTGTATTTGTCTTTGAAAGGTTAGAAAACATTGTGGGAAATGCTGATTAACAGTATTTTCTTCTTTGCCCACAATGTTTTCTACCTTTTCAAAAAACCAAGTTTTAGACTTGTCTAAATTGAAAGTATGCCCAACAATATTACTATTCATGGCTAAAACAATGCATTTAGCTCTTGAAATCATGGAAAAAGAGAAAACATTCGGGGAAAAGGAGAAAATGTTTTGGTTACCAGCATGTTCTTCCATTCCCACAATATTTTCAAAGTCCTCCTTCCTCTAGGTTGTTAAAACATGGGATTGTATGGTAAAGGGTTAAAATAACTTTTATAATAATTGACTGAACAAAATATTAGAGTCACGCTGTGTTAAAAGGGAGGTTCAATGTATCTGCAAAATGTATCAACCTAGGTCAGCCAGCGCAGTCCGAGAAGGCTGACATGGGTTGAAATTTTTTGCTTTCAGTCAATTTTCTACATGACGAAGGATCATATCTACCTTAGGATTCAGTTTGTAACTTGACAAAGTGGATTATTATGGATCCATAATTATGTGATGACTTGCTTGGTAAAATGCATTGCTGAGATGCATTAAGCCCCCTTTTACCAGAGCATGGCTTATTTGCATTATTGTCTGGTTGATTATCCAATGAAATGGCATTGATAGAAGCAGTTTCTTCATTCTTCATGGTCAGATAGAGCATTTGGGCTTCAACTACAAACAGCAGCCAAGAGTCTGTACCAGTTTGCTAAAGCCAACAGAGGTCTCTATTCCAACTGCTTGAAGAGTCAGACCAAGATAAACTATCGGTTAGTTTTCTCAAGTCTAATAGTTTAAGTCTTTACCACACCAAAAAAATCTTAGACTGGCCCAAATTATCAAATGATGGAATTTGTGTCTGAAAATTTTCTCCTTTTCCCACAATGTTTTCAAAAGTTTTATTCTTCAGGGTCGTTAAAACTCAGGATTGTGTTGTAAAGAGTTAAGTTGACTGCGTTTTGTTTCATTTAAATGACCATTCCTATATTTTTTATCATTTCAATTTATTTTACCCTTTACCAAAAAACGAAATTTTAGACTTGCCCAAATTGAAAGCATTTACTGATGACGAAATATAAGTGACTCACAAACTGAAATTTGCGTAGAAAAGAGAAGAAAACATTGTGGGAAAAGGAGAAAATACTAGTAACCAGCATTTACTTCATTTCCAGCAATGTTTTCAGAAAAATTTTTAATAGGGGTCAGTTAAACATAGAGTTTTTGGTTAAGGTTTATGAGTGTTTTTCCATAAGGGCTAAACAGCCCAGTCGAAATCAAAAAAACACATGAATAGTTGAGCTGTCACTGTTATATATGCAAAAATACTTTTGAAAAAGGTATAAACTCTTTACAACACAACAAAAGTTAAGGCTTGTCCAAATTGAAATCACTAGCAGAAGACAAAAATAAATGTGACTCAGAAACTGAAATTTGTAGAAAACATTGTGGAAAAAGAAAATGCTGGTTACCAGCAATTCCCACAATGTTTTCAGTTTAGTTTAGTTTTAACATACATGTATTTATTTTACATCGATTGAGAAACAAGTTCTTACAACTTATACAAATCTTTATCAATTCTGCTTCCTGGGAACTATACCAGTACTTGCGTCAAATGTGTGGGCCAATGAAAAATCCCAAAGTTGACACCCGATCCTGGGTATTGAACTCGGGCCCTCATGATTACGAGGCAGCCGCTCTAACTCACAACCACGGACACCACAATGTTTTCAGAAGGCCTCATTCTCAGGGTTGTTAAAACTCTGGATTGTGCAGTAAAGGGTTAAACACCATTTTAATAAGTTTTCTTTCTGGAACTAATCTGCAGCTCAGCTGATGACCGAGATGATCTTTCATTAGCAGCCGGATGGCTTTACAAAATTACGCACAAAACCAGTTATCTGAATGATGCTCTTGCCTTCCACAAGAATGGTATCCCCTGGAGCTTTGGGTGGACAGACGAGTCCATTGCAAGTGATGTAAGTCAATAATACTGACCCCATACCTGACATAAAAATACCTGTCATGAAATTTTAGGTTTCTTCTGGTCACAATACTTCTTACTTTCATTTGTGGAACTCTTCAAGTTAGAGGCATATTTAGACCTACAAAATGGGACCTTGCATAAACAAGAATGAATGATATCATAAATGAAGTAGAGCTTCAATCAAACACAGTGATCTGTACTAATGGAGCCACATTTCATTGTGATGCAGTGCTTAATAAGTAGATTAACTCTTTACTGCACAATACCCAGTTTTAACGACCAGCATTTTCTCCTTTTCCCAATATGTTTTCTACCCTATCAAATACAGAAATCACTATTTCAGCTACATTTAATATGTCGTCTGCAAATGCATTCAATTTTGTCCAGTCAAAATTTCATAGTCTGGTCAAAGGTTAAGGCTATCATTTCTCATTTTCTTTGCCAGTTACATGTAAGTAAATGATCTTGCTATGTTATGGTCACTGTGTAGGTTCCAATAGCTATGTGCTGTCTTGCAAGACTCATTTTCTTACCATGATGCATAAAAAGTGCTTAAAGAGAGACAACTCTATCAGACTGGCCATAATAAAATTCCTTTTGTAGGAAGGTTTTTCTAGTTTATTTCTCTATCTTGCAGCAGACCACTTTTAGAACTGCAAATTTACAGTTAACCCTTTATCACACAATCCAGAGTTTTAGCGACCCAAAGAAAGAGGCCTTTTGGAAACATTGTGTGTAAAGGAGAAAATGCTGGTAACCAGTATTTTCTCTTTATCCCATGTTTTATAGTTTTTCAGAGACAAAGCTCATCATTTGAGCCATATTTGCCTTCAATAGTGTCTTTAAATGTTTTCAGTATAGACTGGTCTAAAAAAAATATGTGGTCAAGGATTAAACCTGTTTTACTGGCTACCACTATTGAGCAAGCCACCTTTATAAAACAAGTACATAATGGAGTTTGCAAAAAAGGTAATTATGTTGAAATGTCATTGTACTAAGCAAGCATCTGTCTTGACTCTTTACCAAGCAACAAAGTTTCAGACTAGTTCAGATTGAAAGCATTTGCAGACGACAAATTAAATGTGACTGAAAAATTAAGATTTGTTTTGGGAAGGGTAGAAAACAGTGTCGAGAAAAAGAAGAAAATGCTGGTAACCAGCATTTTCTCCTTTTCCCACATTTTTTCTTAAGGCAGGGTTGTTACATGTTGAAATTGTGTGGTATTGGGTTAAACAAGCATGTTTTGAGTGTGCTTGCTTAATACATGTTGAGGTGACTTGTGCTTAAAGCAGTGATCACAAAGAAGTGTCCTTAGGCAAGGCAATGCAGCCTGGTACTGGTGTAAACTAGGGAACTTTTGAATAAGTGAAGTATTACCATGATAAAAATTAATTACTGCCAAAAGCAGTATAAGACATCATTTCACACTTTACCCAATGACAAAAATTTGGAGTTGTCAAAATTGAAAACATTAATTTGCAGATGACAATTTATATGTGGTTGCAGTTATGCTTTTCAGCTGTCAAAGGGTAGAAAATATTGAGAGAAAAGGTTACCAGCATTTTGTCCTTTACGAGGGTTGTTCGATATGTAATGTGTATTGTACGATATCTCAAAAGCATTTGACTCAAATAGTGAAATGAACATTACATCCCTTCAAAGTATTCTCCGTGGTTTGAAATACATAATTTCAATCTCTGAATCCATTTCTGCGTCACGGTATGCTGATTTAGGTAGACCTCTGAGGCACTGACTGATGGCTGAGCCAAGGGCTTGTCGGGACTTGTAACGATGACCAGATAAGAACTTTTTAAGTTTTGGAAAAGGGAAAAAGTCGCATGGGGCTAGATCTGGAGAGTATGGTGGGTGTGGCAAGACGGTAACCTTCTCCGACTTCAAAAATTGCTTCACAAGCTCAGATGTATGTGATGGAGCATTATCATGAAGTAGACGAACATGCCTAAATCCTGACACAGGGCGTCGTTTAAGATAATATTTCTTGACCTTTTTTAGTATAACATCTCGGTAATACCGACCTGTAACACTTTTGCACTTCAGCACCGGAATTTGTACGGCTATACCATCACATGAGAAGAATATGCAATAAAGAACCTTCTTTGTGCTTATGCTTCCTTTGGCAACTACAGGCCTTCTACCATGTTTAGTTAGCATATTTTGTTTCCAATTTTTCTTACTGGTTCAAAATAGTGAACCCATGTTTTGTCACCAGTAACAATGTTTGCAAATTGTCTTTGATTGAATTTGGGAAACATTTTGAGCAATTGCTTAGCGGTTTGTACTCGTACCCGTTTTTGGTCATCTGTCAATATATGCGGTATCCATCTTGCAGAAATCTTTCGTACTTTCAAAATATGCTTCAAAATGAAATGCACCCACAATAGCCAAAGGGGTCCGTAGTTTGATTCCTGGCACCCATAGACTATACATTATAAACAAGGGATTTAACTGTATGCAGCCCGTTACTCGCCCCTGGTTAAAAAATACAACGTATCTTTTCTACCCCATCAGTTATTCTCCTATTTTTTTCTACAGCTGAGAGCTAAAACATTTTTCTACCAGAAAAACACAACTGTTTGTCAGTGGCTAATGCAGTTTGGCTGATACATTTGCTCGAACTTGTAAACTCGCTCAAAAATCTTCGCCATTGACACGGATTCGTACATCCGTTTTCAAGATATAAAATGCACTTTAGATCCAATGAAACGCAGCATTAGTGGCACCCACCCTTTAAACATGTTTAGAAATACTACTGACCTATAGTCTTTATCTTCAATAACGACGAAACGCCTCAGAATTCGTTGAATTTGTGATCCACATTCTTATTTCGAACAGCTGCAGCCATCTTCTGTCATGTGACATTGTTTGGAACGAGAAATTTCATCGGTTGATATGTACTAACAGTCGTGCATTCAACCAATGAAATTTCGTACAGCTGCCCACACCTTTTTGTCACGTGACAGTACGGTGACACTGTTTGGAACGAGAAATTTCATCGGTTTATATGCGCGAACGTCAGTATCGAATGTACGAACCCGTGTCAATGGCGAAGATTTTTGAGCGAGTTTACAAGTTCGAGCGAATGTATCAGCCAAACTGCATTAGCCACTGACAAACAGTTGTGTTTTTCTGGTAGAAAAATGTTTTGGCTCTCAGTTGTAGAAAAAATTAGGAGAATAACTGATGGGGTAGAAAAGATACGTTGTTTTTTTGTAACCGGGGGCGAGTAACGGGCTGCATACAGTTAAATCCCTTGTTTTAGTCTATGGGTGATAGGAGTCAAACTACGGACCCCTATGACAAATCGTGTATCTGCCATCACTTTCAATTATTTCCCTGACTTTTGAGACATTTGCCTTGCCTGTTACAGTCACAGGTTGGCCAGATTTTGCTGCATCTTTGACAGAGTCTGTGCCAGTCAGAAATTTCTTTCTCCACCTACGAACTGTCTAATAAGATACCTTATCAGACCCATAAACTTCCCCCAATTCAGTAAAAATCTGCATTACCAAATGACCGAGTTTTGTGCGAACTTTTATATAAGCTCTAATTTCTTTAATATTCTTAATCCGTTTCCCAACCATTTTTACAACAGTGGTCAATGACTAGCTCTATTGAAATGACTATAAGTTTAAAACTATGTGGAGCTGAAGGCTCATGTTTATACCGTTGGAAAGGTATTGAATAGAGCTATTCAAGCATATCATCATCCACGAAATCGTGCAAAGCGTTATTGTGCTGTGGTACAATACACATTACATATCGAACAGCCCTCGTACCAACAAGGTTTTCATAAGCTTTCTATATCGAAGTCTTTGAAACTCGAGATTGTGTGGTAAAGGGTTAAACAAACAAAGATGCAATTCTTTAATTTATTACAATGTGTTATCTTGCTTGTAAGCCCCAATAATGCATTTATTCTAATTCAGGTCTTGAGACCTTGTCAATTTCCAACAACCTATAGTGTTTTTCTTTCCAACTGTGGAATCAGCATAATGCAAAAAAAAAATATTCTTTGTAAAATTCTAGATGGTGATTACGTTCAAATTTCTGTACAACACTGTCATAAAATTCCATAGGCCTGTCTACTTGTCTGCTGCATTGCTGCTTTTCCAACAGTTAACATATGATGATGGTTTATGATTAGGGTTACCATGTGATTATTGCATTTCAAGTTGTTACTGTACGAGATCACCTGTAATTCGACATACAAAGTACGAGTTGCTAACTTCATCAATGATTGGATGCCAGGAGGTCAGGTGACCCAAACACCATGTGGACTTGCTTATAAATCAGAGTGGGGTACACTCCATTATACAGGTAAATCCACTTTGTTCCCCTTTTTTTTGTAATTCTAAGTCTGTGCTTCAAATGATACAAAATGAAGAAATTTGAAGTTAATGAAATAAGCCAGGTTTCATTTTTCTTTAATTGTATTAAATATTCATTGAAAGTAAAAAGCAATTTCACCTTGAGCAATTTCCCACAATGTTTTCAATAGCTGTGCACTTCGAGAACGTAAAATGTTAAATTTATGAAGTATTTGTTTATCTTTTAGATTGATTAACAAATGAAATGGAAATTTTTTTCCAAACACCTACTGAAACTAAACATTGCCAATAGTCGTCTGCTGCAAGATTAACTTTTTACCATATGACAAAATTTTAGATTTATCCAAATTTGAAATATGTAGACTACAAATTAAATGTGGCTCAAAAGAAGATGTGATTTGTGTTTGAAAGGGTAGAAAACATTGTGGATAAAAGAAGAAAATGCTAGTTGCCTCAAAAAATTTGGCCAAGCTAAGGAATCAAACCAGTGACCCCTGGGTTTCAAGCCCTGTATGTTACTGACAAAGCTACCGCGTTCAGCAAGAGTTAATGAGCAGGGCATACTTAACTTAGACTGATTTTTTTCTCTGTTAATCTTATTATTCAATTTCAGCAAACACAGCACTATTGGCACTTCTGGCAGCAAGGGATGGTTTGTATTCTACAGTATACAAGAAATGGGCCATGAGTCAGATCAACTACATGCTTGGTGATAACAAATACAACATCAGTTATGAAGTTGGCTTTGGTGAAAACTATCCTTTGCACATTCAGCACAAAGAGAGGTAAACAGTGTTTCCCACCCAACCAACTTCAAAGTCGTTGTCTGCGCATGACATATTCTTCGAAGATTCGACCTGTCTGCTATGACGCAACACCAATCCCATATACTAGGGAAAAGTAAGGCTTATACCAAAGCTATTACCATAGCCTGTAGGGGCTATTTTAATAAATGGCCGGTGCATAGGTTACATGCTAGCTGATCATAGCTGAATGAATCGCATAAGGTAGTGTTTTATTGAGCAAAAGTTTATTTTATTTTGAAAATAAAAGTAACGGTTGTTGTTTTGAAAAGTAGTCCAGTTCTGTATCCAGAATGCCCAAATTAGATAGATTTGTATTTGTAGAATGCCATCTAGCGGGAGATAATGACGTTAAAGTTAGAGGTTGGTTACTAGATCTCATACAGCGCCTGGTTAAAATAGCTCATCTCTTTTCAAAGAAAACATGGAGGTAGATCTATTGATATAGCCTTGACATTATGAGCTTTGCTGTTATTAAAAAATTTGATATTTTACGATAGACTGATACTTGTAAATAGTGAAAATGTGTTTCAAACTTGCATTATTTGCTCAATATCAAATGGGAAGCCCATATCAAGAAGGGAGGTAACCCTTTATTGGCAGTTATGTCCCTTGTTTGATTTGAGATGAGCATTGGCAATGACATGTGGTACTCTCAATGAATATACACTGGCATTTGTTTTCTCATTGTTATCATTTCTAGCACATGTCCAAATCATGTAGTCAGTTGTGACAGATTCCATGGCGGCGCCAATTATAACCTGCTGAAAGGTGCACTTGTGGGTGGACCTGACAGAAATGATACGTATGCCGACAACAGAGAGGATTACAACGGAAATCAGGTTGCCTTGGATTACAATGCAGGCTTTCATGGAGCTCTTGCAGGTAACCTTTAGCTCACCTGGATCTGTATTCACCAACAGTTCTTAGAAATGTCTTATTCTCCAGAATTTTCTAAATTTGAAAGTAACACAACTTCTGATAAGCTAAACCATTTGGTTTAGCCAATCATAAGTTGTGTTACTTTCAAATTCAGAAAATTCTGGAGAATAAGACTAGGAATGGTATTTAGAATGGTTAGTGAATACATATGCATAGCTATTGTCATAGTCCTATTGTTGACTGTCGTTGTGCAAAAGCTTTGACATATTCTCACTAGTTATCTTGTTTTGGAAGATCTTTACTTCAGAATAGGGCTAGTTATTTCCTTTCAGAAGGGAACCCATAATAGGGCAGGTATCTCTAAAATATTTTTGGATACTCACTGCAGGCAGTGCTCTTGTTACCTGTTTGTTTGGCTGATCTCTTACCTTTGCTTTTAAAGTACTCACTTCTACCATGGTACCAGGGCACCTGCCCATGTTTTTCAATTGTATCTTTACTAAAACTAAGCATGACTCTCTATGGAACTACTTTCCCACCTGAACAAAATCTATTTTCATGTGGTATTGATTGGTTTCTCTTTGGGTTTGTGTCTTCTTGCATTTGTTGTTACTGTTGGTCTTCAGTTGTTTAAATCCATACTGTTACCTTTCTTAAATCTATCCATTGATTTATTATGAGCAGCAGTCTGGCAAATGGGGGTTTAATGCGTCTTCGTGATGCATTAATTTATACCATGGATGTTATCCTATAATTATTGATTCATAGAATTCATTTTGTATAACAACCAACTAAATTATGAGGTAGACTGGTCCTTAGTTATATGTGCAAAAATCAACCAATAGCAAAAAGTCTCAACCAGTCCGCACAGGCTGATAGTTTGTGAAGATGTATTAAACCCTCTATTCACAGAGCAAGGCACATTTGTTTCAGCTACATCGCACCTATCCATGCTTTCCTGGAGTTTCTTTTACCAGTACTTCTCAAAACATTCTTGCAAAGCCATTTTCTTCTATCTCACATACACATAGTTGAAGGGATAGTCAGTGGTGAGAGAGGATGAAATCTTCTCGAAATAACTATTTTAAGTCCTTATAAAGAAATTTTTGACCAAACGACAAAATTGTGGACTCAACCAAATTGAAAGCATTTGCAGACAACATAATAAAGGTAATTTAAATCATGATTTCTGTCTTTGATAAGGTTGAAAACATTGTGGGAAAAGGAGAAAATGCTGTTTACCAGCATTTTCTCCTTTTCCTGCAATGTTTTCAAAAGCTTCCTATGTAAGGGTTGTTAAAATTTGGGGTTGTGTGGTAAAGTGTTAAACAGTGATAAAAATTATGCACAAAGCTCTAAGTAATCCAAATCTCATAATAGGCTAGCACTCTTCACACTGTTTTTAAAGGCTGTCGACTGTTTATTATACCTGAATTCTTTACCAAACAAGATGGGTTCAGGGCAAAGGGCTTAAAAGTCAGGGGTCTCTGGTTTGGTTAAGAGTTAAGACTTAATTCAGCATTGTTGTATTTGAAACCTTATAGTCAGTCATATAATAGCAATGGCTATTTTGTTCAAATGTACCCTTGTTATCACCAATACTAGGCTAGGGCTGTAAAGGGCAAAGGCATTCCAACAAAAACAACAGCGCTTTCATTGAGGGTCAAACCATGGCCTCCAGGTTTCAAATCTTACACCTTCACAACTGAGCAATGTAGAACCGAGTTAAGCTTATCATCCCCTGCAAGAAATTTGTGACAGATGACTTACCTTTTATGCTTTTTTCCAGGACTGGTTTATCACTCTTACAAAGGCAGCTTGCCTGCCCCACTACCTCCTAAGTGTTAAAATGGTAAATTTAAAATTAAAAGTTGAAACAAAAATGTTTTCACCTTCTTTATCAAGGTTTTGCACAATATGTAAGCTATTTCTGTGGAAAAATTACTTTTTCGAGCCTTTGCCACACAATCCTGAGTTTTAACGACCCTAGTAGTGAAGGCTTTGGAAAATATTGTGGGAAAAGGAGAAAATGCTGGTAACCAGTCCTTTTACTCACAAGTTGCATCATTTGAGCCACATATAAATTGTCATCTGCAAATACTCTGAAGTTGGATAAATCCAAAATTTTGATGTTTGGTAAAGGGTTAATAACTTGAGCCTCTGCAGTTCACAAATATGGAAACCTTGTAGGGGGAAAAGGGCATTGCTTGTAATGAGTAGGTCCTGATTTTCCAACAATGTTTATCATCCTCTTGAACAACGCATTTTTCTTTTAACCCTTTACAATTCAATCCGAATTTTTAACAACCTCAAGGAAGAGGATTTTTGAAAACATTGTGAGTAAAGGACAAAATGTTGGCAACCAGCATTTTCTCTTTTTTTTCCCACAATGTTTTCTACTCTTTCAAACAAAAATTTTCTAGTTTGTGCAACATTTCTTTTGTCATTTGCAAATGCTTTCAGCTTGGACCACTCCTTCAAACAGTTGATTGATTGTATGGCGTTTATACCATTTTCAACATTATTTCAGTTATATGGTGGCAGCCAGTGCCTCTATCCATGCTTTCCTGGAGTTTCTGTTACCAGTACTACACAAAATATTAATTCCAAGCTATGGCTGCTTCCCACATAGTCATCGTTGAAACAGTGGTCAGCGGTGAGAGAGGAATGAATCCTGTCTCAATGACTATCATTAATCCTCGGAAAGAAATTGGCCGAGTCCTGGATGGAACCTGCAACCTCTGTTCTCAAGTCCTGTACACTACCGACTGAGCTATTGGGGCTTTGCCCTTTCAATCTAACACTGTATGATAAATTTAAATGCATTTTATTTCCCACATTGTTTACTTTTGGCCACCACCAGGTCCCTGTTTCACGAAAAATCTTAGGTCTCTTATTTTGCTCAAAACAACCATTTTCCAACTTCAGTTGAGTTTATTATTTCAGACCCATTTTACTACTATTAACAGACTTTAGAGACATCCTCCAATCCTAAGTTGACACAACATTTCAGACTAAGCTCAGCAAAATAATGGACTTAAGTCATTTTAAAAGACTCAAGTCCATTATTTTGCTGAGTTGATTGTGAAATGTTATGTCAACTTAGGATTGGAGAATGTTTCTGAAGTCTGTTAATCTGTTAATATTACTAAAATTGGTCTCAAGTATAAAACTCAACGTAAGTCGGAAATAGGTTCTGTCAGGAGACTTGAGCAAAACAAGAGACTTAAGTTTTTTCATGAAACTGGGCCCAGTAGGGCTTTAATCCTTTACCAAACAGTCAAATGTTTTAGGAACTCTGAAGAAGAAGATTGGTTGTAATGGGGTTTAACGCCACGTTAACAGCTAAGGTCATATCATGGCGGTCGGTGACGCACATGTGTTTCCTGGCTTTCTCATACCAGTACTAACACAACTTTCTTTCCAAAGCCACCGACTACTTTTCTCACATGCTTCAGCAGAGGTGAGAGGCGAAAATACGCCGGAAAGAAAGTTCGCCTCAACCGGGTATCGAACTCACAACCACCAGGTCATGAGTCCGACACGCTCACCAATGAGCTACCCGGGCGGGCCTGAAGAAGAAGAGGAAGACTTCTGAACACATTGTGGGTATAGAAGAAAATGCTAGTGACCAGTAATTTCACCATTGCCCCCAATTTTTTCCATTTTTTCTTACACCAAACCTCTTATTTGAGCAAAATTTGATCTATTATCTGCAAGCTAGTCTTAAATTTTGTCCACTGGCAAAGACAAACACTTGATGCAATAAAAACGGTTAAACCTTTAATATACATGAATAGCACTTTCACGAAAACAATCACGTAGATATGATCCATGCTCTGGCAAAAGGGGGTTTAACCCTTTCCCACATAAGCCCTGGTTTTTACGGTCCTGAGGTTGAAGGCATTTGAAAACACTGTGGAAAAAGGAGAAAATGCTCATAACGAGCATTTTCTCCATTTTCCACAGTGTTTTCTTCCTTTACAGATAAAAAAACCACCTTTTTAGCCACTCTAAATTTGTCGTCTGCAAATTCTTTCAATTTCAGCAGACCAAAATTACCTCATCTGGTAAAGAGTTAAGGTATCTCCATGATACATGGTAATAAGCAAGTCATCACATAATTATGGATCCATTATATCCACTCTGTATAACAAACAACTGATTCCTGAGACAGAACGGTCCTTTGACATGCAGAATATTTACACAAAGCAGAAAGTTTACACCCATGTCAGCCTGCGCAGACTGCTCAGGCTGACACAAGTCGATACTTTTTGCACATGCATTAAGCCCCCTTTTTACAGAGCTTGGCTCATATATGGAACAGCACTTACAAAGAATCAAAACATAAAAAAACTGTCTAGCTTTATCTTATACTCACACACTTTTACAAGCATATAAAGATATATAAGATCATATAAAATGCCAGTATTCCATCACTCAAAAAAGGCATATCAATACCTTAGAATTATGTGATTGTTAGTGATATGTACAACCTTAAGTGATGCCTACATCTTTGTAAATGGTATCTCAAGCTCTATCACCCTGCAGTAACTTTACCAAAATTGGACCCTGTCATAATGACCAAAACATGTGCTGAAAACGGTCATCATGAAAGAAAGATTTTTGTATAAATGAACATGTTTTTTCAAGTATATGCACATGTCTTCTCAAAATACCCTAGTACTCATTCACGTAAGTCTTTACCAAACAACAAAACTTTTGACTCGTCCAAATTGAAAATATTCGCAGACAACAAATCATGAAAGACTAAAATCAAGGTATTTATCGTTGGGGTACAAAACATAGGAATGCTGGTTACCAGCCTTTTCCTACAGTGTTTTCTTTCTCAAGGTCGTTAAAAGTCGGTATTGTGTGGTAATTGGTTAAAATCTTGTCATTCAACTACATCAGTTTAAATGGTCGGGAAAATAAACCTTGTTTTTACAGCTTCAAAGCTGTTTTTGATCAAAATATCACATACAATAGCAGACTGTACTGAGCAAGATCAGACAACACACTCTCTGCCATCTGATCTTGATCTGCACTATTTCTAAAAGCACCTTAATTACATAAAATATTCAATTACTTAACCCTTTTGTCAAACAAGTTTATGTTTTAATGATCCTGAGAAACTAAGATTTCAAAATCATCATGAAAAAAAAAGAACAAAATGCTGGTATCCAGCATTTCTTCATTGTCCCATAATATTCTCTACTATATAAATGATAAATTGAATCATTTGAGTAATTTAATATGTCATCTGCAAACGTTTTCAATGTAAACAAATCTAAAATGCTGTCTTCTCATAAACTTAGGTCAAAGGTAAGCCTAGGAATTGATAAAGGTTCAAGAATGTTCATCATAAACTCCTTAACTCTTTACCAAACGACAAAATGTTAGACTGGTCCATATTGAAAGCATTTGCAGACGACAAATTAAAAGTGTCTCAATTTATGAAATTTGTCTCTGAAAGGATAGAAAACCTTGTGGTAAAAGGAGAAAATGCTGGTTACCAGCATTTTCTTCTTGTCTCACAAGGTTTTCAAAAGCTTTTCTTCCCAGGTTCGTGAAAACCACAGCTTATTTGGTAAAGAGTTAAAAACAAGACAATTTCATACTCTGTCAAATCGACAGCACTCCCAGAAGAACCACTATTTCTTTACCAGACGACAAAATTTCATACTCATCCAAACTGAAAGTATTGGCAAACCACCAATTTATTTTTGTTTGATTGATGTGATTTGCCTTTGAAAGGGAAGGAACCATTGTGGGAAAACTCTAAAGAAGGAAATGCTGGTTACCAGCATTTTCTACTTTTCCCACAATGTTTTCAAAAGGCCTCTACCTCAGGGTTGTTAAACTCAGGATTGTGTAGTAAAGGTTTAAATGTAGCTCAAAAGATGATTGGTGTATTTGGCAGGTTAGAACATATTGTGGGAAAAGTAGAAAATGCTGGTCATTAGCAATTTCTCCTTTTCCCACAATGTTTTCAGAAGATGTTTTCCAACGGGTGTTTAAAACATGCGATGGTTTGGTGAAGGGATGAATTCTTCACACAAATACTAGTCAAACCTATACACACTTTCACATGCTAATCGTACGACAATTTCCGTCTGGAAAGTATCTTGTCAGCGATCAAGTAAAGTATAACAACTAGAACAATCAAAACTGCACAAGCAATTCCGATGGACACCGTCACACCAACTGGCGTTTCTGGATTATTGGTGTCACTGTTACATCTTTGTACATCTGCAATGAAAATATACGAAAAGTGTAATAGTTCAATTATCTATACATGGATATATATGCATGTCGAAAAATTAGCATATGGAAATGTTTGTGAATTCAAGACATACCATATTTGTTGGTATACTTGGGGTAAAATATGCAAACAGAAAAGTTTGTGAATTTTTTAAATTCACAAAATCTCAAACACTTCCACATCGCAAAAATTTCCACTTACAGTAATAACATGCCAACACTGCAAATCAAACTCTGAATCTTAATGTAAACAAGCTATTTTGTTGAAATGATATCCTCTGCTGAAAAAGACCATTTTTGTTGAAAACATCAAGCCCCCTTTTTCCATGACACAGCATTAAATAAAAAAAACAAAGTGACTTTATTGGCTGACTATCATAAGGATTGATTGATAGATTGAATGGTGTTTAAAGCCTTTTTTAACATTATTTCAGTTATATCGCGGCGGCCAGTGCACCTATCCATGCTTTCCTGGAGTTTCTGTTACCAGTGCTCCGCACAATATTCTTTCCAAGCCACTGGCTGCTTTCCTACATAATCATCGTCGAAACAACGATCAGCGGTGAGAGAGGAATGAATCCTGTCGCAATGACTATCATCAATCCTCGGAAAGAAATTGGCCGAGCCGGGGATCGAGCTCACGACCCCCTATTCTCAAGTCCTGTATGCTACCGACTGAGATACCGGGGCTCGGCGACTATCATAAGGAACACAAGTATGAAGGTCCATCAATTTTTGTCAAGGATTTTAGAAGATATCTGTCTGGACGAACTCCAGACAACACAAAGACTATATCCTTCCGCCTTTGGAGGAGGGGGGGAATAATAAGCAAAGATAAAACTTTTCTTGTGCTAAACTCAGTTGAGCATGAATTTCAAAATTACACAGACTGGACTTGATGCACCTGAAAGAGCAAGTTTTAAACATTTCACACTCCTCTTTCTTCCTCCTTATTACATAAAAGTCTTTATTCATCATTGTCATGCTTGCAGAAGCAAGAAGCGGGATTGTGTGATAACGGGTTAACTTTCTATTATATACATGTAATTATTTAGTAAATTATCTAAAAAGTCATTTTATTAACTACAAAAAAACTAAAGCTTTTTCATGATTCTTTTTCTAAAATACAAAAAGTTTAATGAGAAGAGAAAATAAACATAAAAATTCAATTACTTTCTTCTGATAAATTGCACGTATATTTCTTGCTATAAAGACTAAACAAAACATAAAAATGTTTGATAGCAATTTAGATGTGATTCAATATTTTTTCTTTCCTACAAACAGTTTGAAGTCAATGGTATGGGTTTCCTGCATGTTTTTTCTTTTTTCCCACAATGCTCAAAAGCCACCTTCCAAAAGGCCAGGGTCCAAAAATTTCCAGAAAAGGCACTCGTCCTGTAGGACAAGTGACTTTGAAAAAACACTTGCCCTGCTTTGATCCTTGCTCGTCCGATGAGAAAAACCCTTCCAATATACTGGTGTAATCGAATTTTGCCAACGCAAGAGAAACTGGTCTTGTGGATTGCACAAAACAATAGTTATTTTCTAGACGTTTTTTTTTTTCAGACGAAACGGAAACTTTACAACGAACCTTAAATACTGGGTTTTAAAAACCGGTACCAGTTATCCGGTCAAGTTACAGAAATTAATAAAGCCAAAACAACACAGTTTTTTGAACTGGTTTCGGGAAAGTATTTGCGTTAATGTTAATATCGTTCGTTTTAATAATTAGCAAAGTCGCTCATATTGAATTAGGTCTACCTGAAGCATATTATAAGATTTTTGTGTGCAATAAAAGGTCCCGGGTTATATCATTAGGCTGACTTCAAACCGGTCTTTATTTGGAGCGGGGACCAGCATGTTTTATGTTCTGTTTCAAAATTTGATTTCCTGAATACCCTTAATTCGCTTATTCAATAATGGAATGGCCGTTTTGTCTCCTGTAAGTTAAATATTCATCTGAAAAACTTGTTTTACTATCTTCTATTCACCACTCGTCCTGCCGGACGAGCATGACAGATATTTCACTCGTCCTCATCCATTTCTTACTCGTAAATACGAGCGGACGAGTGGATTTTTTGGACCCTGAAGGCGCTAAAAACACTAGATCATTTACTAAAGGATTTAACATCAAACTAGTACTCTGATTATTGTATGTCTGAATATTGCAGTTTTCATTTGCAGTTTTCATTGCATTTAAACTTACTTGAATTTGAAAACCAAGTTGAGTTATCCTCCCCAAAGGCTCTATACTGTAAATTTGTCAATATAAGGGTAATACTATTGTTTAACTGCAACTTAGACTCTCCGTCACATAGGTAAGAACCAGACATCTGTGTTTTCAGAGTATCATTGGGTAAAATGGTGACAGTTTGTATCGGCTTATTCTCTGAAAGAATATAAAGATGGAGCTTATGATTTCATCCAGTATAAACCTTCACCCTGCAATACACGCTCCCAAGTGTTAACAAACTAGAGGAAAACGGCTTTTGAACGGATGGTGGGAAAAAGCTAAAATGCTACCTGAAGATTTTTATCATTTCTACCACATTTAAGTTGTTGTCTGCAAATGTTTTCAATCTGGATAGGTGTAAGTCTTTGAGTCTGTTAAAGACTTTACTATTTTCTGGATGGAAAAAAAAGTGAGTTCTTTTATACCCAAAGCATTTGTAGACAACACATTCAATATGGCACAAACCATGGTATTTGAAGGAGAACAAGAAAATGCTAGTTAAAAGAATTTTTTCCTCTTCCCACAATGATTTCAAAACCCTTTTTCCTAACAGACAATAAACTTCTTATATGGGAATGTTTGTATAAGGGTTAAAGACAATTATGAAATACAGGTCTGAACCCTTTACCACACAATCCCAAGTTTTAACAACCCTGGTATCCAGAATTTTCTCTTTTTCCCACAATGTTTTCTCTTTTTTTGGAGACAAATTCTAACATTATATTCATTTCATTGGCTGCAAATTCTTTGAATTTTGGACAAGTCTAGAAATTTGTTATGTGGTACAGAGAAGTGTCAAAAAATCCAACTACCAAGAAATTTCAACTTCAACACGGTTTTGGTCAGAACACCTTGGCAAAACAGTTGACACTGTAGATCCACAAACAGCCTGCATATTCTGTCAAGTCTAATCTTGAATGATATGAAGTGTTATGAGGCAATAAAAAAAATATACATTGGTATAAATCTTATCAAACTAAACTTCACAGTCTCTTTAAGAATAAACACCTATCAGGTAAGGCAAATGCTTTTCTCAACATCGACTTCATATTCCTATTTATTGAACTCTTTACCAATGGACAAAAATTATACTCATATAGATTAAAAGCTGGCCAAAGACAATTACAGTGTGGCTCAGATAAAAGGATTTGTCTTTGACAGACTAGAAAACATTGTGGGAAAAGGGAATAATGCTTGTTACCACAATGTTTTCAAGAACTGTCTTTCTTGGAGTCGTTACAATTTTGAATTGTGTGGTAAAGCGTTAGCCTTCTTGAAAATCATACCAGAGCAGTTATGGGATGAAGAGTAATTTTAATGATTTATGCATCCACATAATTAATGAACCAGGGCCCATATTCTCCATCCATTTTTAAGAACATTCTTGGTGTAATTCTCCAGATTTTTCTATATCTGAAACTAACAAAACTTATGATTAGCTAAACCAATTGATTTAGCCAATCAGAAGTTTGGTTACTTTCAAATATAGAAAATCTTAGAGAATAAGACAAAGAACGTTCTTAGGAATGGTTGGTGAATACTGAACCTATCATTTATATTCCCTGACAAGATGTATAACCAAGTAAAAATGAAATTTACCAAATGATTTTGACACATTGGGAAAGTGTGAACTGTCCAATCTATATGTGAGTGATATTGTGGACCATTCATAGCTGGACTGTGACATATTAGTGAATGTTACTTCCAAGTTCCAGACAGCATCAAAGAAGTCAATATTAAGCATATTTTCATCACTTGAGCATGTACCAGATGTGCTGAAATTTCCTGGAATGTTGACAGTCGCTGTATAATTCTGAAAATTTAAAAAAAAAAAAAAATGGAAGTTAACTCTCCACCAGACAAGCATTTGTTTTGATAATCCCATGGAAAAAAATATTCTAAAAACACTGAGAAAACAGAATTTTAGATATGTTCGTTTTGAAAGCAATTACTGAATACAAAAGTATGTGGCTAAAATGATAGAATTTGTCCCTAAAAGGGTAGAAAACACGGGGAAAAAGGATCAAATCCTGTTTAGCAGCATTTGATCCTTTTTCCAAACAATGTTTTCGAAAAACTTCTTCCTCGGGTTTGCTATAACATGCCATCATTAACTTTTCATGTGACAAAAAATGTTTTGACTCGTCCAGATTGAAAGCATTTGCAGCGACAAATCAATTTTTGCTTGAATTATAGGATTTGTCTGTGGCAGGGAAAGAAACATTTTGGGAAAAGGTGAGCATGCTGGTTACCAGCATTTTCTACTTTTCCAACAAATTGAATGTTTTTTCAAAAGTCTTCTTTCCTACCATCGTAAACACTCTAGATTGTGTGGTAAAGGGTTAAAAAAAACTATTCAAAGGCTTGGGATACGGTTTTGATTAAAAACATTATATTTTTTGTTACTTCAAGAAGTTCAAGTGCTTTACCTTAGCCGAGTTAGCGCACAAAGTGTATTAAGGTTTTTAATCCTTTATGAAATGACAAAATTTTAGACTTGTCCAAATAGAAAGCATTACCAGAAAACAAAAAAGTGCACCGGTTGCTCAAAAGGTGACTGCCATCTTTGATATGGTACAAAACATTGTAGGAAAAGGAGAAAATGCTGATTACCAGCATTTTTTCATTTTCCCAAATATTTTAAAAAGGCTTCTTATTTAAGGTTGTTAAAACTCTGGACTCTTTAGTACAGTGTTAATTGATCTAAATGTAGCTACAGTGTTAATTGATCTAAGCGTAGCTAGTAATTTAATGCTATCATTGGTCAGACTCATTCTTACTTTAGTTTGTCCTACATAGGGAATAGAAAGCTGCATGGCTGTTGTCATTACAACACATGTTGTGTTTCCATCTGTCACAGTATAGTTATTCTGTGTCGGTGTGGGTGGTCCTGAGCCACAGACAAATTGGAAGATGACCAAAAAAGTAACTGAAATAGAGTTAGAAATTATATATATTTGTTCGGCACATGTACTAGAGGAAAACTGAGGGCGGGAAAGACAGACAGACAAACAGACAGACAGACAGACAGACAGGCAGACAAATAGAGAAATAGAAAGACGGGTTTTTCCATGTACCATAAAAGTAACCCCTAAAAAGACCTTCAACAACAACCGTTGCCACTGCAGCTAATGTAGACCAAGATTAGACTGCCAAAAAATGCTTGAAATCTTTGCACAGATATCATGCGCTTGTTTAAACTTACATTTTCACAACCTAAACTAGAATTTGAACATACTTGTTGCTTGCTTATTCAATAATTCTTCCTTTCAAATACAAATGTTTCCAATTTTAAAGCTTAAAACGTATAAGAAAATACAGTTTAGATTGAATTCATCTTTTTTCTAGGTATGTTTACATTCCCCATAATTAATGCAAAATGGTCAAAACCGATGGAACAGGTCATTACAGCGCTGTCATTGTAGCCTTTCTACTGGAAAATTCATGATGGACTTGAGACTGTACAACCATTGTCCAAATATGACAAGAAACATCTTAAACGTTTCATTATTGAGACTAAACCCCTAGGCTACTAAGCGTGACTTCGGGTAACCTTGCGTGCTCTCGCAGATACTCCAGATAGCGGAGATAAAGATCAGACCGCATGAAATATTTTAAAAGTTCGTCTTCCTTAAGGTCATTGTTTGGTAACCGGTTAATATTTAAATAATTACCTGCAAGTATCGAGAAAAACTCTAACTGCATCATAATGTCCGAATTTCGGACCCGTCCGAACTTTGCTCCAGTATCTGTCTGGGAAAAGTAGATTTGCAAACTTAAGAAGGGTTTCTTGTATGATTCATCCCTTTAACTGACAACAATCTCACTCACTATTTGATTAGACAACATGTGTAATAGTTATAAACTACACAGGTTTTGAGGCACACTTATGATCATACAGTATTTATCAGTTCAACTCAATCGGTGTTCTGACTTGAAAAATGAGGTCAAATTTGATAACGAGTATGATTAAAGCACCAGGGGTGTTACCTAGTTTAACCTTCAGGCTGCTAAGCGCGACTCACTGACCTTTTGCGAAACAGTGTCGATCAAGATCAGACCACAAAAAACATGCAGTCTGATCTTAGATCTACACTGTCCGATGAGGAGATATCTTTCCCCAAAAATTACCTTTGAAATATAAAAACTTGGATTTTTTTCTGCCGGCTTGAAAGTTTTCTTTGAAATTACTTAGTTGGATAAGGGTTAACAGTTAAAACTCTTTCAGCCCCAAATATATATATACTTGACATCTTTTGAAGGCTGGAAAAAACCCCCAAAAAATAACAACTCGAATATATCACTTTTTTACATGACCAAAAGAGCGGACATTATAGATCCAAGATCAGGCTGCATGTTCTGTGCAGTCTGATCAGGGATCGTATATAAGATCCCTGGTCTGATCTTGATCTATACCGTCCCCAAAGCCCCACCTTGGCTTCGCCTGTGGCGCTGAAAGATTAATAATAATTTCATTCACAAATGATATAGATCTAATGTAAATGAGATATCTTATTTTTACAGGGCTAGATCTACTTTCCTGCAAATGACAAGACTTTTTATAGAGTTTGACATGAAGTTGCGGAGAGTGACAGACAGACAAATTGGAGGTGGGTGTAGGGTGCAGGGATGGATGAATACTGCCAACAGGAATAGAACCTTGTAATCAAAATTGGCACCTCTAGTTTACAAACCTACTATCTCAAACCACAGAGCCATCAAGGAACCCCAAATATTTATCTGTGTGACATAAAGGGATTAACATTATTCGGGGACCACATATTCAATGAGTTATAACGCTTCATCTAAGAGCAAATTCTAGACTCTTCCAAATTGAAAGCATGGGCAGACGACAAATAAGAAAGCAATACTAATGAACTGGGGTTCATTGATAGGGTAGGAGACATTGTGGGAAAAAGAGAAAATGCTGGTATTTTTAGATAACACAGATTTCAACATTATTTCAGACACTGATGCAGCCAGTGCACCTATTCATGCATGCATTCCTGATGTTCTTTTTAACTCTTCACAAAATGATAGACCTGTCCAAATTGACAGCATTTGCAGCATACAAATTTGATGACTGAATTGATGGATATGTCTTAACAATGGTTATCTAGAAAACATTGTTGGAGAAGAAGAAAATGCTGGAAACCAGCAATTTCTCCTTTTCCTACAATGTTTTCAAAAGCTTTCTTCCTTGGATATTAAAGCATGAAATTGTTAAAGGGTTAACAGTGGGCTTTCCCTCATAAACATCAATATAACATTTTTCAGTGGTAAGAGAGGACTGAATCCTGTCACTTATTGAATGTTATCAATCCTTGAAAATTTTTTGGCTGTGCTGCATTTTGATTGATTGATTGTATGGTGTTATATTTATCAGTTCTTTTTTCAACATTATTTCAGTTATATTGTAGCGGTCAGTGCATCTATCCATGCTTTTCCTGGAGTTTCTGTTACCAGACCTTCACTAAATATACTTCCCAAGCCACTGGCTGTTTTGTCACTTAACCATTGTCGAAAAAATGATCAGCAGGAAGAGAGGAATGAATCCTGTTGCAATGACTATCATGAATCCTCAGAAAGAAATTGGCTGGGCTTAGAATTCCAACCAGCGAACCGAACCCCCTGTTCTCAAGTCTTGTATGCTACCGACTGCACTACGACATTTGGCCTAGAGCCCACTTGGATTTGAACTTGCAACTTGTGCAATAAATATTATCAACCCTCAAATTCAGTTCGGTCAATTTAGGTTTCTAACTTACAACTTCTGAATTACTACTCTAATAATATACTTCTCTTAGGCTTGGCTGGAATTGGCCCTTAACATAAAAATCTTGAGTTTTAATGACCCTGAGTAAATTCACTGTTGAAAACACGAGAAAATGAGAAGTGCTAGTAACCAGATTTTCTCCTTTTTCCACAATCAGTGATAGAAGTCACAATTTTAGAAACATTTATTTAGTTGTCTGCAAAAGCTTTAAATTTGGTCTAGTCCAAAATTTTGTCATTTGGTAAAGATTTAACCCTTTACCATACAGTGCCAAGTTTTAACAACACTGGGCAAAAACACTTTTGAAAACATTGTGGAAAAATTAAAAAATGTTGGTAACCAGCATTTCCTCCTTTTCCCACTAAGTTTTTCATCCCTATCAATTACAATTCACTAATTTTGAGCCATATATTACTGTGCATGTCCTCTGCATACCCATTTAATTTGGACTGGTCAAAAGTTTAGTTGTTTGGTAAAATGAAAAAGGAAAGTTCACTGGTGTTTACCCACTGGTAAATGGTGAGTGACAGTATCTCGCATTATATTTCACCAGTAGTATGTTAGTGTACCGTATATATAATTTGAGACACTGTTGCTTGCCGTTCACCTGTGTGTTGAACACTGTATTCAACATTATTTCATGGCAGCCAGTGCACCAATCCATGCTCTACCGAAGTTCCTGTTACCAGTACTTTGCACAATATTCCACAAGCCACTGGCTGCTTTCCTACATAAATATAGCCAAAACAATGACCTGTGATTACAGAGGAATGAATCCTGTTGTGATTACTATTATCAATCCTCTGAAAAAATTTTTTCAAGCTGGAGATTTGAAATGGCAATCCCTTATTTTCAAGTCCTGGACACTGTTGATCATGCTACTGGGGCTTAGTAGGAACAGAAAGTACTTAACAAAATAAAGATAAAAAAATTTACTTGTATTTCCTGTATAAAAATGTTCTACATCCATGAAAACAATGTTATAATAATAACAAGTACAAAGCAAGATATGAAAAACAATAATGCATTCTCTACTTGCCCTGTATGGCATAAATTTTTATGCTCGGGCAGTTCATGACTTAAAAGCTTTCAATAACAATGCAAGAGAAATGAGCAGCTGTTTAAGAATGTTTTCCATATGGTTGAAAAGCGATAGTTTTCCTTGTCCTTCAATTTTTTGTCCTCTGGGTAATTTGTAAAAGTTTAGGTCTCCATAGTCTGTGCAGTAAACAGGAATGTGTTAACTAACAAACATGCTACAGGAAATATCAGATGAGCCATACTCTGTTAACCCTTTACCAAACAATCCCTGGTTTTTACGACCCTGAGATAGAAGCCTTTTGAAAACATTGTGGGAAAAGGAGGAAATGCTGGTAACCAGCATTTTCTCCTTTTCCCACAATGTTTTCTACCCTGCTGGAAACAAATTTCAATTTTTGGGTTACGTTTATTTTGTCGTCTGCAAGTGCTTTCAATTTGGACCAGTCTAAAACTTTGTCGTTTGGTAAAGGGTTAAAAGGGGGTTCAATGTATCCGAAAAAAGTACCAATCATGGTCAGACCTGGGTTGAAACGTTGCTATTGGTCACCGATCTGCTTGTCAAAGGACCAATATTCCTCGTGATTCAGTCGCAAAATGGATTTTATGGGTCCATAATTATGTGATGACTTGCTTCATATAATGCATCATGGAGATGCATTCAACCCCCTTTCCCACACAATGTGCAATCTGATCTAGACTCTACACTGTCCATTACAGCGAGATTTTTCTAGCAAGGAGAATTTTGAAATCAAAATATTCTGGTGTTTGCAATTGACTGAAAACTTTCATCCGCATGTACCTTTATTTAGCAGGAGAAGCTGACCCTCAATTCTTTCAGTAAACCTTTTCATGTTTTTCTATATTCGGTAAAATGTCCTGTAATAAAAGTACATGTATATGTGATTTCTCTATATGTTGGAATGTTTCAAGCTAAATGTATATCAACTCCTTACCACACAATCCTGAGTTTTAATGTACCTGACAGAGAAAGGTTTTGAAAACATTGATGGAAAAGGAGAAAATTCTGGTAACCAGCATTTTCTTCTTTTCCCACAATGTTTTCTACCATAACAAGACAGAACTCATTTAGGCTACATTTAATTTGTTGGCTGCAAAATTTTGGTAGAGGATTAAATGTGAGGAGTCAACCTACTAGTATGTATTACCACATAGATATGCGTTGAGACACCTCGACAGCTGGCCATTCAAGGAAATATTTTGGGAACAGGAGATATTGCTTATACAGAGTATTTGCTCTCTTCCCACAATGTTTTCTTTAATATTCAATAATGTTTCTTTGTTTCTGTCAAATTTCAACCGTTTTATTTCCCTGTTAGAGAAAGTGAATCTTAGAATGGTATGTTTATATATTTAACCCTTAACCCTTTACCAAACAATCCCTGGTTTTTACGACCCAGGGGAAGAAGCCTTCTGAAAACATTGCGGGAAAAGGAGAAAATGCTGGTAACCAGCATTTTCTCCTTTTCCCACAATGTTTTTTACTCTTCTAAAGTCAAGTTTCAATTTTTGAGTGACGTTTATTTTGTCGTCTGCAAATGCTTTGAATTTGGACAAGTCTAAAATTTTGTCGTTTGGTATAGAGTTAAGTCTTTACCAACTAACAAAAAATTGAACAAGACCAAATTGAAAGCATTTGCAGACAACAAAATAAATGTAGCTACAATGGTGATTTATGTCTTTAATAGGGTGGAAAACATTGTAACCAGCATTTTCTCCTTTCACCACAATGTTTTCAGAAGCCGTCTTCTTCAGGGTCTTTAAAACTCCGGATTTTCTGGTAAAAGGTTGACCAAACATTTCCATATTTTAATGAACCTGAGGAAGAAAACTTTAGAAAACATAGTCAGGAAAGTAGAAATGCTAGTATTTTCTACTTTTTCTACACTCCTTTCTACCCTTTCAGAGGAAATAACGCTATTCAAGGCATGTCAGTCTGACGTCTACAAATGCTTTGAGTACGGACAGGTCTAAAATGATGTTGTCTAGTACAAGTTAGCTCTTTCATAACAGTAACAAGAGCATCATGTGCAGATGCCAATGCTTGGCTGCAGACACTTAATTTTCTAAAAGTAGTAGTATTTTCTAAAAGATAGTAAAAGTCTGAAAAGGGGCATAACTGTGTAAAAATACTTTGATGGTTACCTGCCATACTGGTATATGTTATGCTTTTGATAGTTAACAGCTTGTCCAAGTTTAACCCTTTATCAAACAATCCCTGGTTTTTACGACCCAGAGGAAGAAGCGGTCTGAAAACATTGTGGGAAAAGGAGAAAATGCTGATAACCAGCATTTTCTCCTTTTCCCACAACGTTTTCTACTCTTATAATGACAAGTTTCAATTTTTTAGTTTATTTTGTCGTCCGCAAATGCTTTCAATGTGGACAAGTCTAAAATTTTGTCGTTTGGTAAAGAGTTAAAGTAAATATCTTCAATAATGACAGAGATACAGAATGTCAAGTTTTTGAAAATTCTGTGTCAAAAAAGGACATAACTGTTTCAAAAATATTTTGATGATTACCTGCCCTTGTTGTATGGTTTTCCCTTTTGATAATTAACAACTAGTCAGAGTTTGAAGTAAATTTCTTTAGTAAATTGCCTATTTCACTTAACCTGATCCTGACCTTTATGCTGAATATATAAGTAGGCTTATAGATAGAACTCTGACTATTATGGGAAAGTTGTATCTACACATGAAGGTACAGATAAGCAATTTCATTTGCATATACCTTATGAAATTTTTCTGTGACCACTCAGGACATATCCCAAAGGCAGCCTTGTGAGATGATGGGGGTGAAAATAGAACTTTAATTCATGTACCAATAAATGATGCTGACCTGGATCATGTTAAATGAAGTAGGCAATGATAACAGAGACATAATAAAATGTGAAATTTTTTGCATGACAATACAGACGACACCAGGGCTATGACAATACCTCAACTTTTTCTTCAAAAAAAACGTGAGCTAAAACTTGAACACTTCATTATTCTGTTTCTTTTGCTGTACAAGAAAAATTGCTGTAAGACTAGAGATTCATAGAAGGTTTCAAACACAATATTCTGAATCTCTATAATAATCGTCCAACCAATGTTCCCATGGAAACAAAAAGAATACACAAAAATATTTCCTCTTTGTAACAAATCTCATTGATTTTGAGGTCCTTTCGTTTTGCAAATTTATACAGCTCCCATAATGGAATACAGACATGTAGAACATCTGGAATCATCAAACCTGGAAAGTAATAGAACAACAGAATTTGAAGTTTATCTCAAATTCAGTTATATCAATTAAAATAGTTCATTGACTGATTGAATGGTGGTTTATGCCATTTTGAAAATTATGTCAGTCATATTATCAAGTTCACAGCTCACATATACATGTTTCACCAGTACTAGGCTTGGGCTCTGAAGTGTTTTGCCAAAAGACACTCCCTAAAAAACCGAGTGCTTAAAGTGGGGATTGAACCTGTGACCCAAAGGTTAAGAATTCTGCCATGAGGGCCCCTATGCAATAGTTCAAATATGATTTATTGAAAGAATCTGTGCTGATGCCCATTTTAAGTTCTAGGTCTGTATTCACCATCCATTCTCAAGAACATTTTAAGCCTTATTCTTCAAGATTTTCTAATCTTTTAAGTAACACAACTTTTAAAGTTACACAACCTAAATGATTTAGCCAATCAAAGGTTATGTTACTTTAAAATTTAAAAAATCTAGAAGAATAAGACTAAGACTGTTCTTAAGAATGGTTGATGAATACGGACCCTTCTTGTAACTCTAAATTTCAAGACAGAATACCTTACCAAGTCAGGTGCAAAAGCTATCCATTTGGGCTAACGCAGAATTTTGCCGTTGGAAAATGGAAAAAACACTTGCTGGTTACCTGTATTTTCTCCTTTTTCCAGAATGTCTTCCAAAACATTTTCCCTCAGGGTCACTAAACATGGGATTAATTGCTTTACTCTTTACCAAATGACTGTTCCTAATTGACAGCATTTGCAGACAACAAATCAAATGTTGCTCCAAGGTTGGAATTTGTCTTAGAAAATGTAGGAAACATTGCGGTAAAAGGAAAAAATACTAGGTACCAGCATTTTACCCTTGTCTAACAATGTTTTCAAAGATCTTTTTCTCAGAGATGTTGGAAAAAAGAGATAGTATGGTAAAGGGTTGACTCTTACCAGATTAAAAAGTTTTTTGACAATACCATATGGCTTGCAACACGGGAAAAGGGGCATTCGGACATTTGCGTAAAGTGTCGCTTCCGAGACAGCACTTTACGACTGCATTAGATTTTGTGCTAAAGTAGACGTGCGCAAAAAAGAAAATTACATAAAAACGGAAAGTGTCGTTTCGGATTAGCCTGCGTGGACTGCGCAGGCTGATCCGAGATGACACTTTACGCAAATGTCTGAATATCCCTTTCCGCGTGTTGCAGGCCATATTGAAAGCAGACAATAAAGTGACTGTAACTCAAGTGAAAAGAAAACATGGTGGGAGAAGGAGAAAATGCTGGATACCAAAGTTTTTACTTTTTTCCATAATGTTTTCAACTTCATTCCTTCCCTGGGTCGTAAAAACATAGGATTGTTTGACAAAGGGATAAAACATAAAATAGTCTGACCAACCTATATTCCTAGCTTTATGGAATCTTCTACCTTGACCGTAAATCACATCTGATATAAACTGATCCATTCCCCCGACGAGGATATGCATCACATTGATGCTGACGATGGCGAGAATTTTCCAAGAGATGATCTCATTTCTGATATCACAGAGATTCAGCACGATGCAGGTGGTGATGATTTCCGTGATAGTAAACCACATGTGATGGCCAAAGTAGCGATAAAAATCCTCATTGTAATAACTGAAGTAACTCCACCATGAATAGTAGTGTGGGTATCTGGAAAGACATAGAGAGCAAAGTACAGCATAAATTTGAGCCACACTCTGGCAAATGGGGGCTGAATGCATCTCCATGAATCATTATACCAACCAAGCCATTCCACACTTATTGACCCATAATAGCCACTTCTTTTTTAAACAACCGACTTAAGCATGAGGTAGACTGGTCTATGGACATACAGAAAATTAAACAATATTGAAAAGTTTCAGACCATGTCAGCCTGCAGAGTCGATACTTTTCGCAGATACATTAAGCCCCCTATTCACAGAGCATTGCTCTGTTGTTTGTTTGTTTGTTTCTATATCAGTAACTTAAACACAAGTGATGCAACAGGAGTTGAAATATCAGGGTATTCAGACTTACAATCATGAACACCACTAGTGGGTGGAAAGGCTCAGCTTTGGTTGCTTTAACAAATAGATTGATTTTCAGAGAAAGTTAAATCGAAAAAGGGGCAAAAATGTGTCAAAAATGTTTTAATGGTCACCTGCCCTTGTTGTACGGGTTCCCCTTTTGATAGTTAAAACTATGGTGGTATGAGTTTGAAGTAAATACACTGTACATGTATCTTCAGTAATGACAGAGATACTATAGAATGTCAAAGTTTTTGCAATACCATGCAGATGCAAACTACAATGGAGCAGATGATGCCAGGGCTATGAATTTGTAATGCTGTAACTGAACACTGCACTGTTTGCACATAGATCTAGTTTGAGGAGAAATATGATTTTGACCACAAACCTCAGTAAAGCTCAAAAAGCCTTGACCTGAAAATTAATGTCTTAAAAAAGAGTGGAAATTGGAAAATATGGTGAATAACAAAGACCTATTTAACCCTTTATCAAACAAATCTGTGTTTTAGCCACCCTGAAGAAAAACACCTTGAAAACATTGCAAGACAAGGAGAAAATGCTGATAAGGTTTTCTAACCTATCCATGAAAATGTTTTCTATCATATTTTTTCTACTATTTTTTCAACCTTATCAAAGACAAATACTTTGATCTGAGCCGGGTGAAGTATGTCATCTGCAAACTTTTTCACACTTGATAAGTCTTAAATTTTGTCGCTTGTTAACGGGTTGATGTTTTATTAAAAAAAAAAGAAAAAAAAAAAGAGGACTTGTCTATACCTAAAACACCAGGGCCCCGTGCATATATCTGCCATGAGATACATGATAACTATTGTTACGGGTGACCACTCCTTCATGCATGGCTTCATCCCGATTTAAATACAATACCTAACAACTGCGTGGTTATGGTATTGGTCTTTTAAACCTCGAAAAACGAGGATCTTGTTCGCGGTGGGTTCGAATCCTGCCAGATGCGGTTTGTATTTCAGCCATGCATTTTTTCATTTGTTTCTTTGTTACGGACTTTGTTCGTAAGACTATCATGAATATTTTAGAAGACTATTGCGATAAATCAAAGTTTCCTGGAAATTTTATCTAGATAAAATGAAAAGATAAAATTTCCAGGAAACTTTGATTTATCGCAAAAGTTCTCTAAAATAATCATGATAGTTATCTCATGGCAGATATATGCCACCATACTATAGTTACGTAAAACTTACGCAGATTTTGTTCGTAACTACTTTAGTAAAACGGGGCCCAGACATCTATTATCAATGATTCCACCATACTATCAAAATGTAGAGCACCATACCATCACAGCATCAAAATGAAAGATTTATTCATCTAAGCAAAATACTTACAAATTAATAATATACAATGCAAACATGGTTCTCCTGATGTTTCTTCTGCGTACCAGTGGAATGAGGTATTTAATGCTTTCATATGCCATCAGAATGAAGAGAACAGTGAATATCCAGATTCGCAGTGTCTGCCAGGTGGAGTTGAAATAAACATGTTTGTATGTGGTTGTACCTGGATCTTCATAAGCACCTGTATGACAAAAAAATAGACAATGTACATGTATTTATTATATACCAGTAAATTTTCTGGCTCAAATACATGTGTCTCAATCTTACAGAATAACACACACGACAGAAAAAAATCTGTATCTACACACTGTGAAATACGGTTCCAAATATGGTGGGATGACGTAACTCGCGCACGGACTATGCATGCAATAATTTGAGATTTGATTGGTCAAAATGTTACGCTGTAATATTAATCCGCCATTCATGAAAACAGACTTACTACCTTCCACACTATTAGTTGTCTCATTTTGGTTACCGTTTTCGAATAAAATGTCATTAATTACAAAATTTTGTCGTTAAAAGTTGTAGGTCTACAATAAAAGGAATATTATGTTGTGGTAACTTTCCTGGTGCTTGAACTTACTTCTCCCTGCATGAGAAAATTCTGACATCGGGCTTGACCTTTGGTCTTGTGCGATATCAAATTTTCTCACGCTGCTTGAATCAAATACAAGCACCAGGAAAGGTACTACAACATAACATTCCATTATGTATTGTTTTCTTTTCTTTGTTTGTATGGTGTTAAGTGCAGTTCAGTTATATAGTGGCAGCCACAGCATATATCCATGTATTCAAGAAATTTTCTTTATCGGTACTCACTAGAATAGGGATTCTCTAACATTTCTACATTTATGAAGTTTTAAGGCCCAGTGGCTGCCAAAAGTACACAATATCAGCTTTAAAATGTACCAGTAACTGAATTTAATACCTTTCAAAAGTATTGAAATTATTGTGAAGATGGCAATCTATTATTGCACAGTTGGTTGAAGTGTTAGTTGTTGGCAGAAAAATAAACTCTAAAACCAGGTAAAAGTTGCCAAGTAACTAAATCTTTCCATTACTATTTATCTAGCTTTAGAATTCATTTTTCTACCAACAACTAACACTTCAACAGACTGTACAATAACAGATTGTTATCTTCACAATAGCTTCTATACCTTAAAATGGTTGATTTAAATTAAACTGCACCTGTATTGTTTACTTTTGACAACTACTGAGCCTTTAACTTGTAAGAAAAAAACATGTAGTGTGTTTGAATGTGTGTACAGAGGGAGAATTTCAAAAACTCTTGGGAAAAGAATGTTTTCTATCCTTGCACATGATTTCATCTCATCTGTGCCAATCTCAAATTTGTCACCTGCAGATACTTTGAATTTTGAACAGCCTAAAATTGTCATTTGGGACAGGATTAACGCTTTACCATGCAAACCTGTCTTTTAACGACCCTGAGGAAGAAGGCTTTTGAAAACAAAGTGGGAAAAGGAGAAAATGCTGGTAACCAGCATTTTTCCCCAATGTTTTCTGACTTTCATAAAAGAAATTCTTTGTTTGAGTTACATTTATTTTGTCATCTGAAGAATGCTTTCAATTTTGTCGAGTCAAAAAATTTCTTGTTGGGTAAAGAGTTAAAAAACCCTTGTGATTTTCCTTATTCATACCTTAAGACAGTGTTGATGTATTTTACCAACAGCCATTTTCCCTTATGATTCAAAGGTTTATAGAAATAAAGATAACAGACATTTAAGACAATAAGGTTGTAAAACTATCAGTTACAAGAGACAGATAAAATCTTTTGGCCATCAATCCTGTGTTTGGTAAATTTGACACATGATGTGCAAATATCAAATTTCATGACCTGTACAATAGTTACATATTGCTAGAATTCATTTAACTAATCAGATCAATCAGTAACTCTTCACCAGACATCAAAATTTTAGACTTGTCCAAATTGAAAGCATTTGCAGACAACAGTTTAAATGTGACTCAAATGAACGAATTTGTCTGTGATAGAGTAGAAAACATTAAGGGAAAGGAAGAAAATGCTGGTTACCAGCATTTTCTCCTTTTCCCTCTATGCTTTCAAAAGGTTTCTTCTCCAAGGTCATTAAAACATAGGATTGTGTGGTAAAGAGTTAATGAACCTGAAGACAAAGGCTTGTAAAAAAAAAAAAATTGTGAGAAAAGAAGAAATGCTGGTAATCAGCATTTTCTACTTTTTTCAAAATGTTTTCTACCATTTCAAGGACAGGAATCATCCCTTGACCTACAAGGAGTTTGTTGCCTGCAAATGCTTTCAACTTGGTCAGGCAATAAAATAACCCATAAGTAATTTAAAATAACTTCATGCAATTTTACTTTTGCCTCACTCTTTACCAAAATCATTATGCAGAAAAATGTGCTTGTATTATACTATGATTAACTCTTTACCAAACAACAAAATTTTAGACTTGTCCAAATTGAAAGCATTTGCAGAAGACAAAATAAACATGATTCAAAAGTTGAAATCTGTTTTGGGAAAGTGGAAAACATTGAGGGAAAAGGAGAAAATGCTGGTTATCAGCATTTTCTCCTTTTCTCACAATGTTTTCAAAAGTCCTTTTTCTCAGGGTCGTTAAAAGTCGGGATTGTGTGGTAAAGGCTTAACTCCTCATAAAATGACAAAATCTTAGACTTGTCCAGACTGAAAATAAATTTGACACAAAAATGAAAACTTGTTTTGGTAGAGCAGAAAACCTAGTTGGAAAAGGAGAAAATGCTGGTTACCAGCATTTTCTCCTTTTCCCACTATGTTTTCAAAAGCTTTCTTTCTCAGGGCTATTAAGTCAAGTGTGTGGTAAAGGGTTAAAACATTATGAAACCACTCACCTCTCATAATTGTATCAAAACAGGAGCAAGTACAATTCCTCTTATTGATTTTGGCTTTATCTGGTACCCATATCCATGCATGGAAAATTCCTGGAAACATAAAAAAAAAATAAGATACGTAGTAATCATGTGTAATCAATTCTTTATCAAAACAACAAATCTTTAATCTTGTCCACTTTGAAACCATTTGCAGTCGACAAATTATTGACTTGAAATAACTATCATAGATATCTGCCAGCATTGTTTTTAAAGATGTATAACATAACACTGTTCACATGTATAGATTGTAGGTAGACTATAACAATAACAACATTTTCACATTAAATGGTGAAGTAATATGAAAATCAAAATTTTGTCACATGCTGTGATTGCTTCCTTGTGGATTGACATTTGTGCAGTCTGCACAGGCTGACCGGAGTCAAAACTTTTAGCCGTCTGTAAATTTTCTGCATGTCACAGGACCATTCTATCTCATGATTGAGGCTGTTATTTGATGAAATGGATGTTATGTATCTGAAATTATGTGGTAACTTGCTTGGCATAATGCATCATTAAGATGCATTAAACCCCCCTTCTGCCACGCATGGTTCATGTACCAGTATCTTTTTTTTTTTTTGGTACACTGTGAGAAAAAAATGTATGAAATAGAGCAATAATAAGACTAATACAGTAAATTCCTACCTATGTGTAAGTATGGCAGGAACATGAGAGTGAAGGCTCCAATAAAGAAGGAAATCACTTTGTCTTTGTAATTTGTGATCGAGGATGCACTGGTATTGTGTAAATCATGTAACTGCCTCTCCATATAGTTCTGTATCATGTTGCTTCCAACACCTGATCTCTGCTTGTTGAAATTATACATGGTGTAGATGTCTGTGGCTATCTTCCAGCTGAAATATTTTCAGTTAATTCTTTCGTTTACCACACTTAGAATTGTCCAAATTGAATGAAGCATTTGCAGACAAAAAATTTAATGTAGCTCAAAAGATGAAGTTTATATCAGAAATGATAGAAAATATTGAGGAAAAAGGAGAACATGCTACTTAACAAGGATTTTCTTCATTTTGCACAATGTTTTCCAAAGCCTTCCTCAACAGGGTCCACAAAACTGAAGCTTGTGTGGCAGAGTCAACTCTTCACCACCTGACAAAATCTTACTTTGATTTAATACCAGCATTCTCTCCTTTTCCCAGTGTTTTCAAAGGCTTCTTAATCAGGATTTCTTCAATTCAGGATTTGTGAGTTAACCCTTTACTCCACAATGGCAACTTTTAACGCATTGGGAAAGAAGCCTTTAGAAAACATTGCAGGAAAAGGAGAAAATGCTGGTAACCAGCATTTTCTCCTTTTACCACAATTTTTTCTACCCATCAAAGAAAAAGTGCACTATTTGAGCCACATTGTATTTCTGGGAGAGAAAGAAAAATGTAATTTTTAGCAGAACAAGTTTGCAAAAACAAATAACATGACTTCTTACCTGTGTTTTCTCTCACCTTCACTGTGAATTCAAACTAAAAAGGTCTTTGTAAATGATATGTTATAGTGAAAATCATGCACCGGTTATTCGGTAGGCCTAAAGTACGCAATGGAAATATTATGGAGCAATGGGCGCAATGGAAAAGAAAGTACGCAATGGAAATATATTATGTATGTGTTATTAAATAAAGTAACAATAAATGATTTGAAACGTGTTTATTTGTACCCTTTAAAGGTACATATACAAGTAAAAACCTAAAATTATGTTTTTGTACCGCTGAAAAAATGTACTTGTAGTGATATTTTTCCATTATGCAGGTATTCTCAGATGGCGAAATGGAAAATTTACCAAATTCGAACTTATGCAATACATGTATATTGTACCCAAAAGAAGGATATGATTGGAATTTCTTTATGCTTATAAGTACAAATGTTAAAACATTTTCAATTTCCATTGCGCGGGACTGGCGCAATGGAAAAGAAAGTACGCAATGGAAATATATTATATATTTGTTATTAAATAAAGTAACTATCTATGATTTCAAACGTGTGTATTTGTACTCATCTATCTTTTATAGGGTATATTTACAGGAATATAGAAAAATAACGTTTTTGTACCGTTTAAAAAAAGTATTTGTAGCGATATTTCCTCCGTTATGCAGGTAATCTCAGAAGGGGAAATGGAAAATTTACCAAGTTCGAACAAGTACAATATAATGTGCCCAGAACAGGTATTAAAGTCCAGATTGAGTTTTAAAATGGATAATAACTTGATTTAAATGAACTGAAACTTTTTTTTTTCCCATACCTATTGAGTATCCAGATGATAAAACTTCCTTCTAAACTTCCATTGCGCGGGACTGGCGCAATGGAAAAGAAACTAGGCAATGGAAAATACTCTATATATAAGTTGTAAAATAAAGTATTTGGTAACCACGTATGATTTCAAATATGTTTATTTGTACTCATTGACCTGTTATAAGGTATATCTCCAGTTTTAAACCAAATGCAATATTTTTGTACTCATGGCTGAAAAATGTATTTGTAGCGATACTTTTTTCCATTATGCAGTTATTCTCAGATGGCGAAATTGAAAATTGGAAAGTATGCAATGGAAATAGAGTAAAAAAATTCAATTTTTGAAAATGTGTTTCGATGTAGTTACTGAACCACTAAAAAGTATACATCTCAAAGAAAAAGAGGGGGGTGGAATAGAACTTACACATGACGATGTGTTTATTACCCACATAGTTGATTGATTCAATGTACGTTAAATTTCAATTGCGCATGACTGACGAAATACAAAGGGAAACACACAATTAAATGTGTCTGAAAAACAACAGATTGTAATTACTGATTAATATGCGAATTCCTACTCAAGTAAATGGCTTAAATCGATTGATTGTTACTTTAATTAATGTACTGAAAGCATAAGTGTAGGCGTAAGTGTAATAAACTGTGTGTCTGCTTGAAAAGGGAATAAATATTCCCGCAAAACGTAGTTAATTGTGGAAAACATTGTGGCAAGAGTAGCTAAATATGTATTTGCTTATAAGAAGGGATAAGTGTGCAAGTCACAAGTAGAACATTACGAAATATATTATGGAAGGAGTAGCTCCAATTGTGTGTTTGCTTGTTAGAGAGCATAAATATTCCCGTCATAGGTAGTTCATTGTGGAGAACAATGTAGAAAGAGCAGCCGATTTTGTGTTTGCTTTATAGAGAGGATAATATTCCCGTCATAGCAGGGGATCGTATAATTTACGATCCCTGATCATACACAGTTCATTGTGAAAAAACATTGTGGAAAGAGAAGCTATATGTGTGTTTGCTTGTGAAGGAGGATAAATATTCACGTCATAAGTTCAGTTTGGAAAACATTGTGGCAAGAGTAGCCAAATGTGTCTTTGCTCGTAAAGGAAGGATAATGTTCCCTTCATACGTAGTTCGTTGCGGAGAACAGTGTGGAAAGAGTAACCAATTGTGTGTTTTATCGGAAGAGAGAACAAATATTCACATCATACGTAGTTCATTGTGGAAAACATTATAGCAAGAGTAGCCAATTGTTTGTTTGCTCGTAAGAGAAGATAAATATTCCCGTCAAATGTAGTTCATGGTGGAAAACGGTATGGAAAGAGTAGCTAATTGCCAGTGTGGTTTTGGTTTATACCTATAGATGAACATGATAAAAGATCGTTGAGTAAAAATAAACACATTTGAATTTGAATCATACATAGTTGTTTTATTTCATAACATATAATATAGTTCCATTGCATACTTTCTTTTCCATTTTCCATTGCGCCAGTCCCGTGCCATGGATGTTTAAAAGGAAGTTTCAACATCTGTATATGTACTTAAAAAAAATGCTTCAATTAAGTATCCATTAAAAAAAAAAAAGAATTTTACACTAAAAGACACGCTTAGGTTACAATAGATGGTAGTTTGAATTTGGTAAATTTTCCATTTCGCCAACTGAGAATACCTGCATAATGGATTGAATATAAATACAAATTTATTTTTTCAGCGGCACAGAGACATTATTTTTGGTTCATACCTGTATATGTACATAAACCTTATAAAAAATCAGTTAGTACAATGAAACTATTTCTAAATCATACATAGTTACTTTATTTAATAACCTGGCTATAATATATTTTCATTGCGTATTTTCTTTTCCATTGCGCCAGTCCCGCGCAATGGAAATTTACAAGGAAGTTCAACATCTGCATGCATAGGTATAAAAAAGGTTTCAAAATTTACGCTTCAAATAACTATCTATTTCAAAACACACACATACACATTTTACACTATAAGACACCTTTTGGGTACAATATTTTATATTAGTTTGAATCTGGTACATTTTCATCTCGCCATCTGGAACAGGGATCGTATATACACATACGATCCCTGTCTGGAATACCCACATAAGGTAGAATTATCACTACAAATACATTTTTCAACGCTACAAAAATATTATTTCTGGTTTATAGCTGTAGATTTACCTTTTTAAAGATCAATGGAAACAAATGTTTGAAATCATACATGGTTAATTTATTTCATAATATACCTAATAGTATATTTCCATTGCGTACTTTCTTTTCCATTGCGCCCATTGCTCCATAATATTTCCATTGCGTACTTTAGACCCACCCCCGGTTATTCGTTGCAAGGGAAGTAACTCTTAAAGTCTGTTGCAAGTGTCAAATCTGACAGATACAGAAGCTGGCTTGCTGATAGGTCCAACTGAAAATTTAGATATTTATTGGTAATGCTTACAAAGTTTTAAAATTGTCGTTTTAATAGCGTTTGCAGAAAACTATTTTAAAATTGGCTCAATCGGTACAATTGTCTTCGAAATTCTTGTTTAAAAACCAAGATTTTCTCTTTTTTTATTTTTTCCCAATTTTGGAATCTCACTCCCTCAGGGTTGTACAAAGTATGGGTCATTTGGTGTATGGCTCACATATATTTATTTAACCCTTTACCACACGGTTCCGAGTTTAACAACCCTTTCAGAAAAGGTTTTTGAAAACACTGAGGAAAGGAGAAAATGCTGCTAATTAGCATTTTCTCCTTTTCCCACAATGTTTTTCTACCCTTTCAAAGATAAATAAACTATTTGAGCAACATATTATTTGTCATCTGCAAAAGCTTTCAATCTGTAACAGACTCAAATTTGGCTATGTCTTATATAAGAGTTATGAAGGAAGGTGATGTTGTGTGTGTATGATCTTAGAGACAATATTTTTTTTCAAAAATTATGTGGTAAGAAATTTGCTTGTTCTTCTGCACATTTTAACTTTTTCAAAACTCCAGGGAGACTCAATCACTTTGGGTTTTTTTTTCACCTCCACTTTTTACAACATTGTCTTCAAGCCACCAGGCCATTTTCTCACCAAACTTGGCAAAACCATGTTCAGCAGTGAGAGAGGAATAAATCCTTTAGAAATGACTATCATCAATTGTGGGAAAGAATGTGGCAAAGATTTGAATCTGCCTACAACTCTAGACTACTCAGTGCAGGGTTACTGAAGGTATATGTTACTGACAGAGTTACAGGGTCTGGCAAAAAGTACAGTAAAATTGATTTATTAATCCTTTACTACACAATCCTGAGTCTTAATGATCCTGATAAAGAAAGCTTTTGAAAACATTGTAAAAAAAGTAGAAAATGATTGGAAACAGTATTTTCTCCTTTTTCCACAATGTTTTCTACCTTTTCACAGCCAAAAAAGCATAATTCCAGCGACATCTTTTACACAGAACTCCAGATAGAGGGAGTGATTTTGATTTCAAAATCGGAAATATTAATTATTCTCCACTAAACCCTATGCGGTGGGTACTCATTAGAATCGTCTCATCAAGACAATTCTAATGAGTACCCTCAACATAGGGTTTCGAAGAGAAATAATGACTTTAGAATACCATCACTCCCTCTTATCTGGAGCTCTGATTTACATATGCTTTCAATTTGGACCATTCCAAATTTTTGTTGTTTGGTCAGCTAATACAAATAAGGAATAAACTATACTTTGATTTTTTTATATAGGTTGACTTGAACAAGAATCAGAAGAATCAGAATATTGATACCATGGAGCAGAGGAATTTTCCAGAGTTGAACACTGAAAGTGATACTACATTGGAACAGCCAGATTTGGTTCAGCTGAGATATGATAGACTGGAAAGAAATAGAACTTTTCTCAGGGTATGAGAGATTAGCTCTTTTCCAAATGATAAAAGTTTAGACCGATCAAATTAAAAAAATTGCAGACGACAAAATAATGATTTATGTCTTTGATAAGGTAGAAATACTGTGGAAAAAAGAGAAAATTCTGGTCACCAGCATTATCTCCTTTCCCAACAATGTTTTCAAAGGCCTTCTTTTTTAGGGTCATTAAGACAGGGGATTGTGTGGTAAAGGATTAAAACATACCCTCGCAAAACAATTTTTCGCCAGTCACTTTAACCCTTTACCAGATGACAAAATTTGTATACTCAATATGAATTAACACTGACGTATACACTCTCGACTTTAA
Organism: Hippopus hippopus; assembly: GCA_946811185.2. Lineage (NCBI taxonomy): Eukaryota > Metazoa > Mollusca > Bivalvia > Cardiida > Cardiidae > Hippopus > Hippopus hippopus. Next base: position 36,759,749 of record OX328110.1, read on the forward strand.
ATGACCTTGAGGAAAAAGTATATCAAATGGGGAAAAGGTGTAAATGCCTTTAACCAACATTTTCTCCATCTTCTACAATATTTTCTACTCTTTAAAAAACAAGGCACACCATTTAGACACACTGAAGTTGTTATTTCCAAACACTTTTTAACATGGGTAGGTCCAAAATTTTGCTTTCTGGTAAAGAGTTAAAGACAAATTCCATCATTAGAGCTGCATTTGATTTGTCGTCTGTAAGTCAGGGTGTGCTATGACTTTTTTAGCTGGAGGTTTTTGCACCTCTTTGTAACAAAAGTTGGGGTTCAAATCTGAATTACATGGCTATACTTTAGTGTCAATTTTATTGAAAACCTGTTAATATTTAAAATGACATCATATTAATATTTAAAGTGTTTTCATACAATAACCAGATAGAAACTTTCACAGATGCACAGTAATGAGCTTTTGAAAACACTGTGGAAAAAGGAGAAGTGCCTGTAATAATTAGTTTCTCTTTTCCTTACAACCTATGATTCTCAAGCACATGAATTGTTTATTGCAAAAAAACCAACGGTTATTGATACAATGAATGTCAACATTACTAACAACAGCATTTGGCCATTCACACTATTTTGTAATTTCGTGTGAGATAATTCTGAAAACTTTGATTTAGCATTTCTTTTCGGAATCAGGAAACTCTGCCCAGAGAGAGTGAAAGTAAACATTTTTGCTGCAGGAAATTTCTAAAACTTGATGTTGTGTGAGTTTTTTGTATATTCAAGTATGTATTACAGAACCTTTTACAACACAACACAGAGTTTTACAGACACTGGGAAGTAGGACTTTTGAAAACGCAACGAGAAAAGGAGAAAATGCTGGTCACCAGCATTTTCTCCTTTTCCGATTATGTTTCCTACCTTCTGTTTGAGTCACACTTAATTTGTCGCCGAAAACACTTTGAACTTGGACTATTCCAAAATTTTGTCATTGGGTAAAGAGTTAAAAATGACAATCCTGTAGAGGAAAGCTTAGAAAACATTGAGGGAAAAATACATTTTTTTGTTTGGCAAATAGTGAAAAAAAAACCCCACTTTTTTTAAGGTCTACGGCCACTAACTCTCATATTAAAAGACGAAAGCTGCTGAGATTGGCCAAATAGCCTTTACAAAAACGTCGGTGTTACACAATATTTACCGATGATTTAGTGAGTCTACGGCCCCTAGCTCTCATATTAAAAGACGGAAGCTGCTGAGGTTGGCCGAATAGCCTTTACAAAAACGTTGATGTTTACTGATGAGTTAGGGGCCATAGACCTTAATTCATTACTCTCTTTTCTTTTTTTAGTCCGTGAGTGGTTCAGCAGCTGCTCGAGTATTATCAAAGGCATGTACATTTTTCTCTATAAAATTATATTAACCTCTTTATTTATTTCTTAACCAAACCTCTGAACTCTTTGGTAACACACAGGACTTTAACTTTTTTCCAAATGACAAAGTTTTGAATTGGTCAAAATTGTGAGCATTTACAGATGAAAAATTTGACATGATTCAAAAACTGAAATTTGAATTTGGAAGGGTGAAAAACATTGTGGAAGAAAGGAGAAAATGCTGGTTTCCAGCATTTTCTCATTTTTCCACAATGATTTCAAAGGCCTTTTTCCTGGAAGGTTGTTAATTCTCTGGATTGTGTGGTAAAGAGTTAATGTAGAGGTTCAGGTTGTGAGTTTGATTGGTTGTTTGAATGATGTTTTCGCTCCTTTTAATATTTTTTTTAATTGCCATGGCAACAGCTGATTTATTCATGTATGTCATGGATTTCACCAGGAATAGGCTGGGTCTCTCAAGTGTCTTGCTGAAGGACACTCCCATTGCCTTCTTTCAGGATCAAGCCAAAGGCCCTAGGTTACAAATCCTACAACTTACCACAGAGCCACGCAGGACCCCTTTTTGAGGTTGAATTTTGGCTCAGGGGTATTTTGATAGGGAGTGATTAAACTCTATACAACAGAATTCCGGTCTCGTCTTTGACCATCATTTTGACAGTGTGTATGTGGGACATCAGCCAGTGGCTTAGTAAGAATATTATGCAAAGGATTGGTAAAGAAATACCAGGAATACATGGGCTGAAGTATGAAAAAATGTGACATAACTGAATTTACTATTGCACAAAAAGTCAAGTCACTACTTCTTTAACTCTTTGCTCAGAGACAAAATTTTAGACTTATCCAATTTGAAAGCATGCAGACGAGAAATTAAATGTGGCTAAAGTAATGGAATTTGTCTCTGAAATAGTAGAAAACATTGTGGGAAAAGGAGAAAATGCTGTTTACAAGCATTTTCTCATTTTTTTCACAATGTTTACAAAAGCCTCCTCTCTCAGGGTCATTAAAACTTGGGATTGTTTGGTAAAGGGTTAACTCATTACCAAACGACATAGAATTAGACTTGTCACATTTGAGAGCATCTGCAGATGGCAATATGAAAGTGACTCAAAAATTGAAATTTGTTTTGGGAAGGGTAGAAAACATTGTGGGAAAAGGAGAAAATGCCGGTTACCAGCATTTTCTCCTTTTCCCACAAGGTTTTCAAAAGCTTTCTCTGTCAGGGTTGTTTAAAATGGGGATTATGAGGTAATTGGTTAAAAAATTTCAGCAGACAACATTGAAAACCGGCTTATAAAGAATGGATACTTAACATGAATGAAAGCATGATAAATAAAGATTTGTTTGCAGCGTAGAAAGGGAGATATGGCTCTTTGATCTTTTGCAGTTTTGACTTGAATACATGTATCTCACAAAATATTGAACAGAGTACATCAAAGATCAATTGCTTATTCTGTTCAGTCTGATCTTGAGTTTACACCTTCTGTAAAAGCAACTACCGGTAGTCATACTGAATGCTTAAAAGGTTTACATTTTGCCAGTTTCTCTGTGAATTTTTTCTCAAATAGGATGAATCCAATACAGATGTACAGAAATCCGCTGCTATAATTATTCAGAAACACTGGAGACGGGCATTAGCCAGAAATATCTATGTGGCAATGTTGTATGAAAAATATATGAAGGTATGTTTTTTGCTTTTCAATAGCCATCCAAGTCAGCCATGTTGTGTTGTCTAAATCTATTCAAAACTACATACCAAAAATTATACAAATGAGTTATGCTATGTGAAAAGGGAATTTCATGCATCTGCAGAAAGGATCAACCCTGCTGACCTCAGTTGAAACATTTTACTATTGGTTAATTTTCTGCATATCAATGGACAAGTCTACCTCATGATTTAGTTAGTTTTATACAAAATGTATTTTATAAATTTATAATTATGCCATGACTTAATTGGTATAATGCATCCCAGAGATGCATTTAACCTCCTTTTTTTAGAGCATAGCTCAAATATCTTTTTTTTGTATGGAAATATTGTAGGAAACAGAGCAATTATCTCTTTACCACACAATCCCTGGTTTTCACGACCCTGGAAAAGAAGACTTTTGAAAACATTGTGGGAAAAGGAGAAAATGCTGGTAACCAGCATTTTCTCCTTTATCCACAATGTTTTCTACCCTATCAGAGACCTAAAGCTGATTTATGCCAATTCTAAATTTGTCGTCTGCAGATGCTCTCAGTTTGGAACAGTCTAAAATTTGTCGTTTGGGAAAGGGTTATTGTTTACAAGAACATTTTCCCAACTGGTATGTAAAAATTTATATTTGCTTGGTTCATTCTAACAAAATACAGTAAAACTTCCATATTTTGAGTCTCGAACATCTGAGAACCCCACGTTTTTCGAAGAATTTCATAGTCCCGCAAAAGACTCAACTATACTGCACAAAGAGCGGATTGGTAATTTTGAGTCACAATAAACTGATAATTCAAACATTGGTGTTGGTCCATGTTATGCTATGCATCTATGTGGTTTCCGTCTCGTGTAGAGGGGATCGGAGATCAGGTGGCACAAAAGTTGCAGTCTGATCCTTGATCTACCCTGCCCGCTCACAGAAACAATAATTCTAAAATTGTTGTATTATTTGTTCTAGTACAGACTGGAATTTCCATTCCTCCCACCGAGTAATTTAGTGGGAATGTGCACATTATACTCATGTACTTCCCTTCCATATGTTTTATTACAATGGTATGAAATACTCTCACATTCATGATCATCTACCATCTGAATTAACGTTTATTGAAATTATATTTATCCATCTGAAATAGTAGAGAAACATGAAAAGACTCATAAAATTTATCCATCCATCTATTTTGTTTATGATTCAATCTAACAACTTCATGTCTTTAAATCTAATTGTTTTCCACATATGTATGTATTGAATGGATTTGTATTGTATGACAATGAGCTGTATGCTTTTTGTCAAAAATAAAATGCTACGCTATGCTATGCATGTTATCATTTTGTGTGTTTAAATTGATTGTTAATTCAAACACTATATTTTCTCATGTCTCAATTGACTGTTTTCACACCTTTCCAAGCAAGGGGTTCGTCATGCGTGTGTACTGTGTGGTGAAAGTTTTACAGTCTATGAAAAGTACTACAGAGAGTTGTAGTACAATATGCACTTGAGAAGGTATTGATATTGATTTGATGATGAGAGGCTAATGATGAGAAGTTTGAGATGTTTGTTTCTATCATCCCCTTCATCTAATTTATGGCATTTGCTTTTACTTTTTATATATTATTTTCCTGATTTATCAAATGATTTTATCTACTGACTTCAGTTGTTTGCAGTATATGTGTCTGAGTACACCAACTGTTCAAAGTCATTCTGGATGCTCAAAGGACAGTTTTAAGGGTTTGTGATTGGACAACGTCTAATTTCTTTCCGATTTTTGTGTCTACCTATTTGTAGCATCAGGTTTTTCCAAGTCACTTTGCCACAGAATAAAAACTGTTTGATCACACAACTTTTTCCATTTTAATAGTTACGCTGATAACATATTTCAGGTCTGCATGAATATCATTGGTTTGTTTTCCCCCCCTCTCCAAAAACTGAATGGTCTGCAAAAAGCAGCCCAAGTCTTGCTTAGCACCCTAGGGGTAAAGAATTCATTGTATATTACGTTAATTTATGTACAGGAGGAAGAAGAGCAAAAACAAAGAACAAGACAGCAAATGGAGGAGGGAGAACTTCTTGTTGAAAAGTAAGAAATTGTTGTGAGCTTCTCTCCCTCTAAACTTTACAAATGTACAGTATTATAAATCCTTGCTCTTGGATATTTCTTTTTTTGTGGATAATTGAAGTATTGTGGGGGCATGACATAACCCTAGTATTTCAAGATTGAGGTTTTTACCCATAGAGTGCTAGAACCGACTTAAGTAGCTTTTGCGGACAGTGTAGATTAAAATCAGGCTGATCTAGGACCTACATTGTACGTTGCTTTGTAATATATTTTGGCCAAAACAACCTTGAAATGACAATTTTTTTAATATTTTTCCTGACTGAAAAGGTCCATTACACTAATTCAGTGCTACGAGGGTTAACCTGTGTTTAGTGTAACATAATCTGTTTTGGCTTTCTTTACTTTAGGTTCAAAATATTGATGAAATTTAACTGTTGATGTCAAGAACATGACATCCACTAGGGGTATTTAGAAACTCTGAATGCCAATAAATACTTTGACAGACCTTGGCAAATCACAGGAACTTTTGTTGATTTTGAAGGTATCATTTGGGTACACACAAATAGATTTAAAGTGGTGGAAGTGTAGTTTAATAGCAGATCTCCATTGTCTTTCAAATTCCGTAATGAATTTAGCAGGGACCATATTCACCAACTGTTCTTAAATAAGTTTTTTGTCTTTTTCTTTAGAATTTTCTGAACATGAAAGTAACACAACTTCTGATTGGCTACACCAAATGGTTTAGCCAATCAGAAGTTGTGTTACTTTCTTAAATCTAGATCTAGACTTAGACTGAAGTTAAGAATGGTTGGTGAATACAGATCCAGGATATTCCTGAATATTTTCTGCAAATAAAAAAAAAAACAGATATACTGGAATAATGTATGCTTTAGAACTGTGTATGATCATTATAATGTTCATAGTGCCAACCATGTTGGAGAAACCCAGGAGGGGGGGTAGCAGTTTGATTTATAAGGATACTTACACAGCATGCCATGAAACTTTGAAACATAGTTAAGTTTAGGCAAGTCAGCTTTTGATGTCCAGGACAAACGTCTGAAAATAATGTTGCAATTGTGCTAAGTATGTATGGAAACATAAGGTTATTATTCAATTTGTGTGTAGTCTATTCATCTTTGAACTTTTTACATTCTTGTGCAGGATTTTCCCCTGACTCTCTGTTTCTTTGTATCTGGACAACTACCCACAACCCCAAACCCCAACCCCTGATTTTCTAAATGTGCTAATTTATTTTTGCCATCTTTTTATTCTGTTTTATGGGGGTAAAATGATCCATGTATGAAAAGTCAAGAAAAAAACTCTTGAGTAAGGTAGCATTTAAAAGCAAAGAATTTGCTATTGCTTCTTTTCAGGAAATGTTTTGTGGTTATTGTCCTGTTCTTAAAATATTTGGCCTATTTTTCACTTGTACATCTAAGGGATATGTCTAAAAATAGCCTTTTGTAATTGGTTAATTGATTGAATTTGTGTTTATTTATCGTCGCCACCGGTTGCCCATATGGGCGACGCCCCCTGAAGGCTGTTAGTACTGTTACGGGGGATAGTGCAGATACAGGACGAAACCCATCTTAAGTTACGCCTGGTTCTTTTACGTGTTCGGTGTATAGCACCGTCACACGGGACCTCGGTTTAATGTCTCATCGGAAAGACCATTAGTAATTTTAGATGGCCAGCCGTGGGGATTGAACCCACGCCCTCAAGTGACTCGAAACATTACGTTCACGAGTCCTACGCTCTATCTATTGAGCTATGCGGGCTGGTCATTTTGTAATTGGTTGACCTTTTACCACATAAGTCTGAGTTTCAACGACCCTGACAAAGGAAGCTTTTTAACCCTTTACCACACGACCAGATTTTAGACCTGTCCGAATTGAAAGCATTTGCTGATGACAGTTTCACTGTGGCTCATATGAAATGAGTTTTCTTTGATAGGGTAGAAAACATTGTGGGAAAAGGAGAAAATGCTGGTAACCAGCATTTTCTCCTTTTCCCACAATGTTTTCAAAAGCCATCTCTTTCAGGGGTGTTAAAAGTCGTCATTGTGTGGTAAAGGGTTAAGGCACTGTGGCAAAAGGAAAAAAATTCTGCTAACTGGCAATTTCTCCTGTCACACAATCTTTCAAAGACAAATCAAATCATTATGCCACATTTAATTTGTTGTCTGTAAAATTTGATGTTTTCCAATTGTAGTCTTAAATTTTGTCGTCTGGCAAGTTGTAAAGATTGGCACTTTATCACTGCAGTAGTGTATTTGTTTTTTAAAGAATTCAGATTAACATCAGACTGCATGGATGTTCCAACTGATCTTTTTCTTCATTTCATGTATCAGAGGTTTTCATTAGCAATATACACTCTGTTGCAATATTGAAATATATAGAAAAATTTGTGAGAAAGGAGAAAATGCTGGTTACCTGTATTTTCTCCTTTTCTGACTATGTTTGCAAAAGCCCTCTTCCTCAAGGCCGAAAAAAAACAGGTCTGTTTCCCACAATATTTTCTACCCTGCTTGAAACAAATTTCAATTTCGTAGTTAAGTTTATTTTGTCGTCTGCAAGTGCTTTCAATTTGGACCAGTCTAAAATTTTGTCGTTTGATAAAGAGTTAAATGAAAAATTATCATCTTTAGAAGCAGTATAAATGTATTCATGAGGGAAACTATTCACTCTTCAACCTTATCCCGTTAAAGAAGTTAAATAAAACATTCAAGCCAATACATGTAGTAAAAACCTGAATAATGTTATTTCAGACTTATTTTTTGGAGAAAAATTTCTTCTTATCGGACAATGTGGATCCAAGATCAGACTGCATGTTTTGTGCAGTCTGATCTTGATCTGCACTGTCCGCAAAAGGTCAGTGAGTCGGGCTTAGCAGCATAAGGGTAAACTATAAGCTAGAATTCTAAATAAAAGACTTTGACTCTTGTGGTGCACAGAAAAAAAGGCCAAACTATTAAAATTTCAAGAAAGATTGTCTAAAATATCTTGTGAAATATTGTACACTGTAGATCCAAAATTGAACATGCTGTTCTGTACAGTCTGATCTGGATCTACTTTGTTCACAAAAGCAAGTTAAGTTGAATCAAGCATGATATGAGTCAAACGTTTACATATCCCTGTAATGACTGCATTTCTGTACCTGCTATGGGAATAGAGGTCCATTCTAGTACTATTCATAATTGATAAAGCTTTTAAAAGCTTGCAGTATGGGACTACATTTCCTTAATTAACCCTGTACCACACAATCCCGAGTTTAAACAACCCTGATGGAGAAGACTTTGGAAAACATTATGGGAAAAGGAGAAAATGCTGGTAACCAGCATTTTCTCCTTTTCCCATAATGTTTTTTCCTTTGTCACGGACAAACTTCATCATTTGGCCACCTTTAATTTGTTTTCAAATTATCTATTTGACCTAGCGTAAAATTTTGTTGTTTGCTAAAGGGTAAAAGTTACATAAGCCAGAGATCGCAAGGATTAACTCTTTCCCAGACAACAAAAATGTAGACTTGTTGAAAGTGAAAGATGTTGCAGAAGACAATTTAAGAATTGCTCAAATGTAGGAATTCATCTGTCCAAGAGGTAGAAAACATTGTGGGACAAGGAGAAAATGCTAGTTACCAGCATATTCTGTTCTTCAAAAGGCATCTTCCTCAGGGTCTTCAAAACTTGGGATTATGTGGTCGAGGGTTCACTTATGATGGTTTTGCAAATTAGCTTTGTCTGATACTTCCTTTTTGCTTTCATACATGTTTGAACTGTTATTATATACTGTTTTAATAATATTGAAAGAAAAAAAGAGTTTGAAAACATTATGGGAAAACCAGAAATGCTGGTAGCCAGCACTGTACAATAGAGTTAATATATTCATCAGTGCTCCAGCCAGGGTAAAAAAAGGGCAGGGTGCTGGGGCTAAAAAGGGCACTTTTAGGCATAGAGCGCCGGGGGGGGGGGGGGCGCCTAAGAGTGGGAGGAGGTGTCTCAATCTCACGGGGCAAGGGGAGGGGGGATTTAAAGAAACTTTTTTTTTTTTAAATTTGGACCCTATTGACAGTCTCTTCTGCAATTTCTTATGTAAAATTAGGGATTTTCACAACATAAATAATTCTATTATATTGGCTTATATGGATCTTCCAGCTTCATCTTAACAAGAAAACTATTTTTCATTATGAGTAGTTTAGCTAAGTGCAGGAGCAATACAAGTACATGTCGTTCATATGATAACCCTCATTAACTCTTTATCAGATAACAGATTTGCCAAATTTGAAAGCCACTGCTAAACACAAAGAGTAACCAGCATCTTCTCCTTTTCAAACAATGTTTCCTAAAGCCTCATGCCATTCAACTACAGACTTGATACCAGTACAATTCATGTCTTCATTTTTATCAGTGCTTCGCAAGACAAGCAAGCTACAAAAACTAATACAGACTTTCAACCCTTTATTTCTTTCTGTTATTGCAATGTAACTGTGTCTTTCATTTTTCTAAAAATCATTTATTCAGTTTACAGGGTTTCATATCTGTAGAGTTGGTGAAATGAGACAAAAAAAAGGTCTTTATTGAGTAACTTATCACTTTGCATGTCATTCAACATCTAGGATAAATGTTAAATGTTACATAAATGTTGTATACTTCCTTTCATTACTCTTGTTTCTACATTCTCGAGTGGTTAGGCAAGGACACCCCCCCCCCCCCCCCCCCCCCATCCAAATGGAATTTCCCAAATATTTTTCATTGTTAAAAACAAAGGGGAGATTTTAGCTTCTTCTTTATGTTTAATGCAGTGAGTAAGGAAATCTCCTCTTTAATTTCATTATTCAAGCAGGAAAGACAGTTTAAAATGTCTGTGGTCGGGTCCATGTGAAGTTGACATTTATTATGTCATGGGTTTCTGTGTTTTTTGCATTGGTCCTCTTTCCATATTTTTTAACTTTTGTGAAGTCATTTCTGGACATTTTGACAGGCATTCTACAAAATGTAAGTCAACAACATGCTGTGGTATTATTTTCCATATGTTTAATGAACAGAAAACACTTCATAAAGGGTAATTTTACCAATCATGCACCCTAGATTTAACTCTGAACATGTAACTTGATGCGGGAAATTAAGCACGATCTTTGACATTGACCATAAAGTGCGATTGATAACAAACAGAAAAAAAAAATAGTCTTCGGAGACAACCCCCAATATTGTTGAATAAGAACACTTATCATAAAGATACCATAATCCGTTTAAATGGATCATAAAAGACAATGATGGATAATTGCCCCTATTGTTCTCAGCACTTGTGTACTCTGACGGACTTGTTACATACAGTCGGGGTCGATCTTTTCACATTTTGCTGCTGGGGGGGGGGATTAGTGACACGCTGTAAATTGGATTGTATATTTGGCAGCGGATATCCATGATGTCTTAAACAGACTTGTGGCATAGTTTAGACTAGAGGTTACAATACTGAACATAGGGCAATCCAGGGCGCTATTATACTGCAGAGTTTCCAGAAAAAGGGATGGCATCCAAAAAAAGGGCAGGGCATCTAGAAGAAGGGGCAGGGCATCTAGAAGAAGGGGCAGGGTGCTGCGCCCTTTTATTCCCGGCTAGCTGAAACACTGTAATCATCAGAAAACACTTGTACAACTGAATAAGACATAATTATCCTTATATACCCATCAATATTAGTCCTTTTCATGAATAATGGTGAGTTTTGACTGATTGAATAAATTTTTTTTATAGCTTATTGAAAAAAAAAAGTCATGCGGTGGAGGAAATACTTTCGCTGTCAAACTGATGTAAACAAACATGTATACAAGATTTCATAATGTTTTTCTTTCTAATTTTATACCGAGTCCAAAGTTCAGATGCTAGCTAATTTTATTTTCTCTGAATATCATAAATTGAAAGAAATATCCAACAAATTCAAAAAGTCTAAGAGAAAACATAAAACTCATTGTTCAGTTCACTAGGTACAATTATCTAATTTTCAACTTACTTCCAGCATATTAAACTTCTAACAATAGATCTACTAACTCTGCAATATTCAGTGCTACGATGACGTCATGAATTACACATTTTTACATCATGAACGAGCTGTTGTCCTGTGCTATGAAAATTTTTATCAGTGAATGGGCATATTAGACAGTGTGATTAGGGTTTTTTTTTTATACCTCCATGAAAACAAAAAAAATTCTCTTCATTCCTTGAATAATTATGGCAAAGTGTTGTAACTTGGAATTTACGCTTTAAGCCATCAGTTTGCAATGTTTACTGATAGAGGTCTGTTGAAGTGCAAAAAAGAAAGTGAACAAATGTTAGTTCAACTATCTTTTCTGTCAAATATCAGCAAGTTACTCATATATTAATGAGAGAACACTTGTAAGACTGAGTTAAATTTATACTAATAATATGGCAAAGTTTTGCAAGTTGGAAACTAGGCCAGTTATTTTGCACAACAATGTATTTGATGACAAGAACACCATAGAGAGCATAACTAATCAAAGCGTTGAGAACGCTGATGTGGCATTTGTCAAGGAAGCCACTGTGTAGAATTAATAATTTGAAAACAGGAGGGCCATGATGGCCCTGGATCGCTCACCTGAGTCAATAGGCGAAATTCACTCCACGTGCGTAATTCAATTTCTGACCAATTGTCTGGTCAGTTGAGCTTAAAATGTGGCCTCTGGAGCGTCCACAAGGAATTTCCTGAAGTTGACCTAGTGACCTAATTTATCACCCGATGTGACCCAATTTAGAACTCGTCAAAACATTTATCAAGACAAACATTCTGAACAGTTTTCAAGCTAATTCAGCAATAAATGTGGCCTCTAGAGTGCCCACAAGGTATTTCTTAAATTTGACCAAGTGACCTAGTTCATGACCCCAGGTGACCCAATTCCAAACTCACCCAATATTTCATCAAGACAAACATTCTGACCAATTTTCAAGTCAATTGAGCAAAAAATATGGCCTCTAGAGTGCCCACAAAGTATTAGTTTAATTTAACCTTGAGACCTAGTTTATGACCCCAGGTGACCCAATTTTGAACTGACTGAACACGTTGTGCTCAGGTGGGCTAACAAACTTAGAACAGGTTCACTACATACCAAATAACAAAGCTCTATGCTTTCCAGTTTTAGAAAAGAAGAATTTTAAAGTTTTCCTTCTTTGTTCCTTTGTTCGAACTTGTGACCCCCGGGGCAGGGCCAGTTTTGACCCCAGCGGCATCATTGAACAAACTTGGTAGAGGTCCACTAGGAATTGCTACATACCAAATATCAAAGCTCCACACCTTCCAGTTTTAGGGAAGAAGAATTTTAAAGTTTTCCTTCTTTGTTCCTATGTTCGAAATTGTGACCCCTGGGGCGGGGCCAGTTTTGACCCCAGGGGCATCATATGAACAAAATTGGTAGAGGTCCACTAGGAGATGCTACATACCAAATATCAAAGCTCTATGCCTTCTAATGTCTGAGAAGAAGATTTTCAAAGATTTTGCTATTTTTTTCCTTTCTGTTGCCATAGCAACCAGAGTTAAGGGTGGAATTCAATCTCTTGAACAACTCTGGTAGAGCTTCACCCAAGGAACATCCCTGCCAAATTTCACCAAGATTGGCCCAGCGGTTTAGGAGGAGAAGATGTTTAAAGGAATTGTGGACAGACGGACAGATGGACGCCGGACAATGACCGATCACAATACCTCACCTTAGCACTTCGTGCTCAGGTGAGCTAAAAAAAAAAGAGAAATATTATTTAAATATTAACTTGAAAATCAACCTCCTAAGCAAATTAATACGTCTCTTTGGTTAAAGGGAGATTACTGGTGCCTAAGTTTGCGTTATTTGTGTATTGGTGGTCTCCCTTTGATCTTTCAAGAGGAGTCAGGAGTAACGTCCCTTGACAGAAGGATGCACGATGGGTAGAGAGAGAAGCCATGTAAATATATTGAATTCAATTAAGTTTATACCTGAATACTATGATTTTGAGATATCTTTGGCCGTCAGGACCTAATTCCCAACATTACAATAAAGTTTTCTTCCTGTAAATGTTCATGCACAATCAAATGAGTAGCGTGCAATCATGGGACGAACAAGCCCAGGGACGAACTGGTTTTGGAACGAACAACCCCGGAAGCAAAGCGGTCAGAAGACAAATTTTGTGCATATCATTGCGCCAATAGAAGGCTATGAAGAGGTGAAGCTATTTTTACTCAAAAAGAAGTATTTCCACGATCGACAGCCTTTTGCAGTTTATTTCAATACACCATTTCCAATTATATATCTGAGTGCTATTGAAAAACTCATTTGTCTTGAAAAATTGAGTTTAATTAGGTTTACTTCCTTCGGTTTTGGACAAAATACCATACATGGTTTTCAAAATTCAATATTGAACATTTATTATTGATCTCATAGTGGCATTGTCTTCGACAAATGCCACAAAAATAGACATTTTCAGGCCAAATATTTTTTATTTCCAATATAACCAAGTTACTCAATACTACCAAATGGAAAGCGTTTGATGACAACTCAAAAATAGCTCAAATGATGATATCTGTCTTTGAGAGGGTAGAAAACATTGTGGGAGAAGGAGAAAATGCTGGTTACTAGCATTTTCTGCTTTTCCCACAATGTTTTCAAAGGACTGAACAAAACTGAAAATATGAGCAGAGGACAGAATAAATGTAGCTCTAATGATGATTTATGTCTCTAATAGAGTAGAAAACACTTTGGAAAAGAAGAAAATGCTGGTGACCAGCATGTTTTCCTTTTCCCACAATGTTTTCAAATGGTTTCTTTCTTCAGGGTCATTAAAACTCAGGATTGTGTGGTAAAGGGTTAAATGAAATTTACTCACTTCAAAAAAGAAAGACAACTATAATTACTAGAAAAAAAAAAGACAACTATTGCTATTTCAAAAAAGAAAGACAACTATTCATATTTCAAAAAAGAAAGACAACTATTTATATTTCATAAAAGAAAGACAACTACAATATATTCATATTTCAAAAAGGAAAGAAAACTATTCATATTTCAAAAAAGAAAGACAACTATTGCTATTTACAAGGCTTTTCTAAGATTTGGCCTGGTGACCTACTTTTTGACCCAACATAACCCAATTTCAAAGTTGTCCAAGATTTTATCAAGACAAACATCCTGACAAAGTTTCATGAGTATCTGAGTAAAAATGTGGCCTCTAGAGTGCACACAAGGTAACTGTTGACGACTGCATGACGGACAAAGGACGACTCACGGCGGACGCCGGACACAGCAAGATCACAAAAGCTCACTTTGAAGACTTTGTGCTCAGGTGTGCTAAAAAAAAAAAAGACAACTATTCCTCTTTAAGGTTGCATTGGCCAGAATACGAGGGTTGTCCCAAAACTCCGTGACAAATTCCATAAACGAGCCATTTTTAGCGTCAGAACATTCATTTTCACACATTTCATCCATGAAGATGTTATTTCATTTTCTATTAAGTCTCCAATGAAGTATTGCCTTTATTTTTACTTTAAATTCACAAAATTGATTAGAAGGTGTCATTTCCCGGCGCATGCCATTTTCTTCATATACGTTTTTGTAGGAACTCCATTCATGTACGAATATTTTCGATATTTGATATTATTTCTGCTTCATATTACATGGACGTCTTCTTCTGAAACTTTGCCTTCATCACAGAAAATTTGAACGTGATCAAGTAAACAACGGACAGTGCTCAGACAAACGAAAAAGATCAGTAGAAAATAGAAAATTTGAAATGACGACGTCAGAAGATCGCGCGGCGCAGCGAACAGGTAAAAAAATTGTGCTGAATTTGGAATGACACTTGTCAAGACTATAGAACAAATTTGGCGTACTAAAAAGTTGTAAAACATTTCTCGAGCACTGCCCTACAAGTGACATGGCAGTAAAGCAGACCTAAGGGCGGGTGAACGCTAGAAAGAGGAGAAAGCATGAAACGGTGGGCCGATTTCTTTAGATGAAGAGTCGTGTGATTTGGTGAAGAGATGCATTTTCGCAGATCGGAGACTAACAGTCAGAGTGGTACCGTCGTCAACCGCCATTTCAAGGTCTTCTTTCCACAGAATATTTAAGGACAAACTGAACATGTCACGAGTCTGTAAGAGCTGGGCTCCACGTCTGATATTTGATGATAACAAACAGAAGAAAGTTCACACGTCCTTAGAGTTTCTTGCTCGAGCTGAAGCAGACGATGGTCTGTTGGATCCTCTTTTTAGAGTAGATGAGAGGTGGTTAAATTACTTCAAACATGAAGGAAAGCGAAAGTCCAGTATACGGAAGACACCTCGGACCCCTCCATCCAAGTAGGCAAAAATTTCTACTCGGATTTAGAACTTTGCCTGCTTTCCACAGCTTAAGGAGGATTTACGAAGTCGCAAGTTCGATTCCACCAATGAACTAGTGTCTGCTATATTTGCTTTTAACAGACAAAAATTTGGTTTAAGACAGTTTTTGACCAGCTGTGGATTAAATGACATGGCAAATTTCATGGACAATACCTTGACAAAGGCTCTTAAACTTAACACTGACGTCGTTAATTAACGCTTGACGTGCGCCGCAGTGTGGGTACTTGTTGTGGTACTTATGCTATAATTTTCTTATTTGTGAAGATTTTTGTGTGATTTTCTATATACATTTTTGGTTTATATGTATTGGAAATATATCGAAAAATTGCGTTTGTAGAGTTTCATTTTCTTTTGCTATTGAAATTGTCACGGAATTTTGGGACAACCCTCGTATGTAAGACAGCAGGGTACAGTGTATACCCAAGATCTGTATTCACATCCTGTGCAGTCTAATCTTGATCAGCTCTGTCTGGAAATGCAACTTAGCCTGTTCCAGCCTATTAACCCTTTACTATACATTCCAGAGTTTTAACAACCCAGAGGAAAGAAGCTTTTGAAAACATTGTGGGGAAAAGGAGAATCTGCTGGTATTCAGCATTTTCTCCTTTTCCCACAATGTTTTCTACCCTTCCCTAAATGAAGGTCAGTATTTTAATCATGTTTATTTGGTGGTCTGCAAATGCTTACAATTTAGACTACAGATGTTCTAAAATTTTGTCATTTGGTAAAGAGTTAACCCTTAACCACATAAATATTGTGAACTCGTCCATATCCCAAAGCGTTTGCAAATGACAAATGTGGCTCAGATTGTGAAATTTGTCTTTGACAAGGTAGAAAACATTGTGGAAAAAGGAGAAAATGCTGGTTACCAGCATTTTCTCCTTTTCACACAATGTTTTCTACAGTCTCCTCTCAGAAGTTCGTTAATAGTCAGGATTGTGTGGTAAAGAGTTATTGGCTAGCAAGAGAAAAATATATAGAGAGAAAACAATGGTAAGATGAGTTTTTCATTTCAATCCTGTCAGTATTGGAGCATGGCAGTGCACACATATTGGAATTCACAGGAAATGTTGTTTGATTGGGTGTGAGTCATTAATGGTTTCTTGTTACACCTGGGATGGTGAGGTATGGACAAGAAAAGTGATTTTTTTTTTTATTTGAGCCATGGTCTGTGAAAAGAGGGTTTAGTGCATCTGCTAAAAGTATTAATCCAGGTAAGCCTATGCAATCTACTCAGGCAGACCTGTGTCAAAACATTTTGCTTGTGGTAAATTTCTGCATGTCCAAGGATCATTCTACCTCAGGATTCAGTTTGTTGGACAAAATGGATTCAAGGGATCCATAATTATCCTTTTCTTATAGGGGCAATCATTTTTTTAATGCATCGTTTTGACCTTTTAACAAACAGTCCTGTGACTTAATGAACCAGAGGAAGACAGCTTTTGAAGAATTTTTAAAGCACAGTACTGTTAGAAAAGCTGGATGCCAGAATTTTTCCTTTTTCTGACAATGTTTCTGGGTCTTTCAGAAATAAATTTCATTTAATTTCTCGTCTGCAAATACGTTTAATATTGACAAGCCTAAAATTTTGTCGTCTGGTAAAGAATCAGAATGCAGTGTCCTGTTGCATGTAAGACTATGTATGAATCAGACGGGTGAAAACATTGTGGGAAAAGAAGAAAATGCTGGTTACCAGTGTTTCCTCTTTTTTCCACAAGGCTTTCAAAAACTTTTTCCCTCAGGGTTGTTAAAACACAAGTTTGTTTGGTAAAGGACTAATTGCCTTTTAGCTCTTTCCCACATGACAATTTCTACACAAGTCTAAATTCAAAGCAGTTGCAGACAAAAATTAAATTTTGCTCAAGTGGAGGGATTTGTCTCTGAAAAGTTAGAAAACATTGTTGCAAAAGGAGAAAATGCTGGTTATCAGCATTTTCTCCTTTTCCCACAATGTTTTCAAAAGCCTTTTTCTTCAAGGTTGTTAAAACCCTGGATTGTTTGGTAAAGGATCAATGCAGTGTTTCTAAATGCACTGTTATGCTGCATGTAACAGGATGTTTTAATTGGAAGGAAAGTAGTGCCAGTTTATGTAACCCTTTATCAAACACCAAATTCATCGACTGGCTCAAGTTCGAAGCATTTGCAGACGACAGGTTAAATGTGACTCAAACAATGGGATTTGTCTTGAAAAGACAAAAAAGATTGTGGGAAAGGAGAAAATGCTGGTTGCCAACATTTTCTTCTTTTCCCACAATGTTTTCAAAAAGATTCTTCCTCAAGGATTTTTAAAATCAGGATTGTGTGAAAAGGGTCAACTCATTAGAGGACTAAGTTTTAGACTTGCCAAAACATAATGCATTTGCAAACGGCAAATTTAATGTCTTAAAGATACATCTTTACGGCCAGAGAGTAAACAAAGGCTAATAAAACTTGATAGTATGTAGAATCTAGTCGGCAGTGTAAACATAGATAAAAAATCGATATAGATCTAAGGTGTGTGGGATAAAGAAACTCATGGGATTTGTCTTCGATTTAAAACCGGAAACAACCACCGCGATGTCTCTGATAGCCTCAGGAGAATGAAATTTTCTATACGTCGTAATCTGTGCAACCTTGCAACCAGCAGCGGCAACATTTGGCATGAAAAAACAAGAATGATTATAGTTTGATAAAATAAGGATGAAACTGGTTAAAAATTTGGATAAAAACGAGAAAGATGTATCCTCAAATGATAGTATTGAGAGGGGTAGAAAATATGACAGAAAGAAGAAAATCATTCTAGCTTGTGATAAACAATTTTTCCTTTTCAGCTGGTGTATTCCTAAGTTGACTTTTTCCAATGTACGAGGGCTGTTTGATATGTAATGTGTATTGTACCACAGCGCAATAACGCTTTGCACGATTTTGTGGATGATGATACGCTTGAATAGCTCTATTCAATACCTTTCCAACAGTATAAACACGAGCCTTCAGCTCCACATAGTTTTAAACTTATAGTCATTTCAATAGAGCTAGTCGTTGACCACTGTTGTAAAAATGGTTGGGAAACGGATTAAGAATATTGAAGAAATTAGAGCTTATATAAAAGTTCGCACAAAACTCGGTCATTCGGTAATGCAGATTTTTACTGAATTGGGGGAAGTTTATGGGTCTGATAAGGTATCTTATGAGACAGTTCGTAGTTGGAGAAAGAAATAATTTCTGACTGGCACAGAGTCCGTCAAAGATGCAGCAAAATCTGGCCGACCTGTGACTTTAACAGGCAAGGCAAATGTCTCAAAAGTCAGGGAAACAATTGAAAGTGATGGCAGATACACGATTTGTGATATTGCCAACGCTGTTGGCATATCGCTATCGCGGGTGCATTTCATTTTGAAGTGTATTTTGAAAGTACGAAAGATTTCTGCCAGATGGATACCTCATATATTGACAGATGACCAAAAATGGGTATGAGTACAAACCGCTAAGCAATTGCTCAAAATGTTTCCCAAATTCAATCAAAGACAATTTGCAAACATTGTTACTGGTGACAAAACATGGGTTCACTATTTCGAACCAGTAAGAAAAATTGGAAACAAAATATGGCTAACTAAACACGGTAGAAGGCCTGTAGTTGCCAAAAGAAGCACAAGCACAAAGAAGGTTCTTTATTGCATATTCTTCTCATGTGATGGTATATCCGTACAAATTCCGGTGCCGAAGGGCAAAAGTGTTACAGGTCGGTATTACCGAGATGTTATACTAAAAAAGGTCAAGAAATATTATCTTAAACGACGCCCTGTGTCAGGATTTAGTCATGTTCGTCTACTTCATGATAATGCTCCATCACATACATCTGAGCTTGTGAAGCAATTTTTGAAGTCAGAGAACGTTACCGTCTTGCCACACCCACCATACTCTCCAGATCTAGCCCCATGTGACTTTTTCCTTTTTCCAAAACTTAAAAAGTTCTTATCTGGTCGTCGTTACAAGTCTCGACAAGCCCTTGGCTCAGCCATCAGTCAGTGCCTCAGAGGTCTACCTAAATCAGCGTACCGTGACGCATTTCAGAAATGGATTCAGAGACCGAAATTATGTATTTCAAACCGCGGAGAATACTTTGAAGGGATGTAATGTTCATTTCACTATTTGAGTCGAATGCTTTTGAGATATCGTACAATACACATTACATATCGAACAACCCTCGTACATGTATATTATTTTTATGGAATCAATTTTCTACTCTCATGACTATAGGCATTGTAAGAAAAGGAGCAGATGCTTTTTACAATGTTTTACCCATTACAGTCCAACACTCGTTAAGCAAGCACGGAAGGGACGATCAAAATGTACCCATCATTTAGGAAAGGGTATAAATCAGTGGTGGAAAAGGAGAAAATGCAGACTACTAGCATTTTTTCCTTGACCCACAATGTTTTTTAAAGCCCACATCCTCAGGGTTGTTAAAACTCAGGATTGTGCAATCAAATGGTTACTATAGGTTAGTTGCTTAACTCTTTACCCAACAACAAAACTTAGACTTACCCTAATTGAAAGCATTTGCAGACGACAAATCAAAGGTGGCTGAAATGACGAAACATGTCCTTGACATGGTAGAAAACAGTGTTGGAAAAGGAGAAAATGCTGGTTACATTCATTTCCTCCTCTTCCATTAATGTTTTCAAAGGGTTTCTTTCTGGGGGTCATTAAAAGTCGGGATTGTGTGGTAAATAGTTGAAACAGGTAGCTACCAAACCAGGTTTTGCTGTATTTTCAATATCATTCAATATCAGGAAGTCTTTGCAATGGTAGAAAACAACATGGGAAAAGGAGAAAATGCTGATGACGAGCATTTTGTCCTTTTCCCACAATGCTTTCAAAAACCTTCACACACAGGGTTGTCAAAATTTGGGATTGATTGGTAAATGGTTAAAAGATGTAGTTTTGATATCATCCAATATCTGTTTGGTTTGTTTTACTCTTTACATAAGCCTGAGTTTTAATGACTCTGAAAGAAAAGGCTTTTGAAAACATTGCAGAAAAGGAAAATACTGGTAACCAGCATTTTCCTTCTTCCACAATGTTTTCTACCCTATCAAAGACAGAATTCATTATTTGTGCTATATTTAATTTGTCATCTGCAAATGCTTTCAATTTGGTCGAGTCTAATGTTTAGTTGTTTGCTAATGAATTAAAGGGTAGAACATACATAATTAGTTCCCAGCATTTTCTCCTTTTCCCATGATGTTTACAAAAGACCTATTCCTCAGGCACTAGAACACTTATTATAGGTTGGTGAAGGGTTAAAACATGATGATCGACAGTGATCTATTGTAGATGGGACAGTTCATGGATTTTAATTAAACAAATGGAATTGGATTGCCATGTAACAGGTTCCCAGGTTTCAACGTAATAATGTTTCATTATCTTTTATCGATTTCTGTGGTAAGATTTCTGTCTGACTCATATCAATTTTATATTACCTTATTTCATATTTTATGCATTTTATGCTGTAGCCTAGCATCTCCCGTGGTAAGGCTACTCATCCAGCAGTACTGAGTTTGAATTCTGAGCGGGTCATTATTGTTATTTGGATTGTTAGAAGATTGTTGAAATCACAACAGGGTTTATTAGTTTCCTAGTGCTAAACACTGATTTAGTCTAAATATGGAGTGTTAGTGTGAGAAAGAAGCTAGTTACATGGACAGATTTTTCTTCTGGTCGGTCTGGTTAAGTCTTTGCCAGGCATCAAAGTATTAGCCTTTTTCCACACTGAAAGCACTTGCAGTTAATATAAAGGTAACTTAAAACATGAAATTTGTCTTTCAATCAGTACAAAATATTGTGGAGAAAGGAGAAAATGCTGGTTACCAGCATTTTCTCCTTTCTCCACAATGTTTTCAGAATCCCTCTTCATCATTGTCATTAAAAGTCGGGATCATTCGGGAAAGGGAAAGAAACGTGTGTGGAGCATGGATCATGGTGCACCTATGGACTTGATGAAACTGAAATGATTTTAGTCCCTTACCAAACTTTGAAAACGGTGTTTGAAAGGAGAAAATGCTTGTAAAGCATACATTTTCTCATTTTCCACAATGTTTTCTGCTTTCCTGATGACAACTCCCATGATTTGAGCCACATCTCATTATGTTGTCTACAAATGTTTCTAAAATGGAAAAGTCTTAATTCTTGACATCTTTTTAACAGTCTTTGTGGGAAAGCAGCAAGTTGCATGGATTGGAACACTTGTGGCCTCAATAAAACTGAAATTATTGAAAACTACTACACAACCCAATTTTAGACTGGTCTGTATTAAAAGTAATTGTAGCAAATACATTTGAGCTATGCTCTAGCAAAAGGGTGCTTAATAAATCTCTGTTGCATGATACCAAGCACGTCATCACATGATCAGGGATCCATAAAATCCATTTTGTATAAAACTGACTGTGAGGTACACTAGTCCCTTGAGCTGCAGAAAATTGACCTATAGCAAAAAGTTTCAGCCCAGGTCAGCCTGCACAGATTGCACAGGCTGACCTGGGTTGATACTTTTTGCAGATGCATTAAGCCCCCTTTTCACAGAGCATGACTCATCTCCATTTTACCAGCACTGCCAGTGGCTTTTGAACCAGCGATTTTTTGGTTACAAATTCAGTGCCCAATGGATCTCTTGGGGTCAAGAATTGATGTTCATTACTTTACTGGGTTTAAAACTCAACAAACTCTTACTCTCTGGAGAATAATCAATAAAATGGTGGCAATAGTCTTTTAGTGCAAAAAACTGTTTCATTTCAGTGTATGTGGAATGTACTGGATGGAATCAAAAGTACTGGAAAGCAGCCAGTTGCTTGGAGTTTATTCTTGTTGGTCTCTGTGAAAAGAAACCTGTAGGAAGTATATGCCATAGTGCAGCTGTGGACTTATTGAAACTGAAATACATTTTGTAATTAAATTCTTTACCGTACATTTTCTCCTCAGTTTTAAAGACAACTCCCTTCCTTCAATCTACATCTCATAATGTTCTATGCAAATGTTTCTACAATATAGAAGAGTCTGAAACTGTCTCATCTGTAAAAGAGTTGATGTGTGAAAGCAGCCAGTTACATAGAGCAGCCCACTTGTGGCCTTGATAAAACTGAAATTATTTAACTCATTACCAAACTCATTACCAAATTTTAGACAGATCCATATTGAAAGTAGTTGCAGACAAAAAGACATTCCCATTCCCATTTGACCAATGTAGCCATTGGTGATTGAACCAGGATTTCCTGGTTGCAGATTCAGTGCCAAATGCACCTCTTGGGGTGGAGAGTTGATATTCATTACTTTACTAGGTTAACCCTTTGGCTGCTAAGTGCGACTCACTGACCTTCTGCGGACAATGTAGATCAAGATCAGACTGCACAGAATGTGCAGTCTGATCTTTGATCTACACTGTCCAATTCAGACATATTTTTCCAAAAAAAGACCTTTGAAATAGCCAAACCTTGGGTTTTTCTATTGCTTTTAAAGTTTTATTTCACTTATTTAACAAGAGAAGGGTTAAAAACTCTACAAACTCTTACTCT
Source organism: Hippopus hippopus (assembly GCA_946811185.2). Classification (NCBI taxonomy): domain Eukaryota; kingdom Metazoa; phylum Mollusca; class Bivalvia; order Cardiida; family Cardiidae; genus Hippopus; species Hippopus hippopus. The sequence goes on from OX328110.1 coordinate 36,782,773, forward strand.
CTTGAGAATAATCAATAAAATGATGGCAATTAATCCCAACCTATGCCAGGAGCCTGTCACTGTAGAATGATGTGGATGGAACGTGGAACCCATTGTCAGTCTTTCTTATCTTCTAAATCCTCCATTGACCTTTCCCCCACCCACTTAACCCTTTACCACACAATGCCGAGTTTTAACGACCCTGAGAGAGAGGCCTTTTGAAAACATTGTGGGAAAGGGAGAAAATGCTGGTGACCAGCATTTTCTCCTTTTCCCCCAGTTTTCTACCCTTCAATAAACAAATTTCAACTTTTGAGTCAGTGACTGTGAATTTATGTTGTCGTCTGCAAAATGCTTTTAATTTGGACTACCCAAAATTTGGGCCATGTGGTAAGGAGGTTACTCTATACCAAATGACAAATTTAAGGAGTGGTCCAAATTGAAAGCATTTGCAGATCTGATGACAAATTATATGTGGCCAAAATGATGGAATTTGTCTTGAAAAGGGTAGAAACATTGTGGGAAATGGAGAAAATGCTAGTTACCAGCGTTTTCTCATTTTCAGATGATGTTTTCCAAAGTGTTCGACCTCAGAGTCATTTAAAACTTGGATAGCATAGTAAAGAGTTAACTCTATACCAAACAATCTCATGTTTTCACAACCCTGTTGAAAAACTGGCTTTTTTAAACATTATGGGAAGATGAGAAAATGTTAGCAACAATTATTTTCTCCTTTTCCCACAACGTTTTTAACCCTTTCAAAAGGGAACTCAATTATTTGACTTGATTTATTGTTAGCAAAACATTTGTGCCATACTCTGTGTAAAGGGGATTTAATACAGCTGCAGAAAGTATTGCAGTCAGCACATGCTGTCCTGGATCAAAGCTGTTTGCTTTTGATCAATTTTCTGCATGTCCTAAAACTATTCTGCCTCAGGATTCAGATGGTTGTTTGACAGGATGGATTTTATGGATCCATAGTCAGAGCTCCAGATAAGTGGGAGTGATGGTATTCTAAATCCATTATTTCTCTTCCAAACCCTATGTTGTGGGTACTCATTAGAATCGTCTCAGTGAGACAATCGTCTCAGTGAGACGATTCTAATGAGTACCCATAACATAGGGTTTGGTGGAGAATAATTAATATTTTCAATTTTGAAATGAAAATCACTCCCTCTATCTGGAGCTCAGAATAGTATGTGATATCTTGCTTATGACATATCCTTGAGACACATTAAACCACTATTTACCAGGGTATTGCTCACTGTCAGTTTTGAGTCCAACCTTCTACAGTATGGTAAAAAGTTAACAAGTATGTTCCTGCAGACTTGTGGTTATAATCTTACAGAAGCTTTTCTTGAAAACAATGTGCCAAAAGTAGAAATTGATCGATGCTCTCTTTCATGTGACCTTTGTTCATGTTTATAAGCATTCCTGGTTTATTAAGACATTTTTCAATGTTGTCTGCTGTAAATTTGGTTCAGTGGGTCAGAGTTCATCAAAGTATCTCAAGCATCCCTTTGAAATCTAATATTTAATTTGTCTTAACTCTTTATCACAGGATGAAATTTAAGACTTGTTTAAATGTGCAGATGGCACATTAGCTCTTTACCACACAATCCCGACTTTTAACGACCCTGAAAAAGAAAGCCTTTGAAAACATTGTGGGAAAAGGAGAAAATGCTGGTAACCAGCATTTTCTCCTTTTCCCACAATGTTTTCTACTCTTTCCAATTCAAAATTCAATTTTTGATTCACATTTATTTTGTTGTCTGCAAATGCTTTCAATTTGGACTAGTCCAAAATTTTGTCGTTTGGTAAAGTGGCACAAGTGATGATGTCTGTCCTTGATAAGATAGAAAACATTGCACTGGTTACCAGAATTTTCTTTTTTTTCTCACAGTGTTTCAAAAAGCTTGTTTCCTCGGGGTCAGTAAAAGTCGGTAGTGTGGTAAAGGTCTAATTTGTCTAAACTGGCCTCAAAGAGCACTTATTATAAGAAATGGAACAAAGTTTCTGAAGTCCCCTTTCTACTTGTATAGACATGGTTATAAAACAAGTGAACCCTTACAGCACCAAACTATCAGAATTGACCTCTTGTATATTGAAAAACAACCAAAATATTGACATAAGGCTTTTAGAAACACTGTTTGCAGAAGAGAAAATGCTGATGACCAGAATTATCTCCCTGTAACAAAAAGTTTCCAACTCTGTCATCGACAGATTTTGTTGTTTGAATTTCATTTCACTTGCTGTCAAAAAAAAAAAATCTTTGAATTGGTTGTCTCTTTACCAGATGACAATAATTTGGACTCGTCCAAATCCCAAGTGTTTTGCAGACGACAAATTAGATTTAGTTCAAATGGTTGAAATCATTTTTGAAAAGGAAGATAACAGTGTGGAAACAGTGTTCGAAAAAAGAGAAAATGCTTGTTACTAGCATTTTCTCGTATTTCCACGATGCTACCATTGATGTGATAAAGGTTTAAGGGTCAATAAATTGCTTGAACGAGAAATCTTATTTCAGTAATGAAAAACAATCACCTGTAGACGACTTTTGATAGGTTTTGCAGCAGAAAATTCATAAAACATTGCAGCCAAAGGAGAAATTCATAAAGCGCAATGTCTCCCTTGTAGTAATGGGTTTGTCTTTTAAAGGGTGGAAGATCTTGATGGAAAAAGGAGAAAATGCTAGTTACTAACATATCCTCCTTTTCCCACGTGGTCTTCCAAGGCTTTGTTCCACAGGGTTGTAGAAACATAGAATTGGTTTGTAAACGGTTAACTGTTTACCACACAATCCCGAGAAAAGGAGCCTTTTGAAAACATAGAGCGAAAAGGAGAAAATGCTGGTAACCAGCATTTTTCACCTTTTCCTGCAATGTATTCTATTCTATCAAGGACACTTTTCATCCTACGAGGCAACCTTTTATTTGCTGTCTGGAAATGCCTTCAATTTGGACAAGTCAATTTTGTTTGCTAAACAGTTGACTCTTTACCAGATGATAAAATTGCAGATATGTCCAAATCCAGAGCATTTGAAGGCGATATATCTAATGTGGTTCAAATCATGCATTGTTTCTCTGAAAGTACAGAAAACTATGTGGGAAAAGGAGAATATGCTGGTCACCAGCATTTTGTCCTTTTCCAACAATGTTTTCAAAAGCCCTCTTTCTTAGGGTTGTTAGAACTCGGGATTGTGTTATAAAGGGTTAAACACATGTTGGTAAAATAGCACGAGGTGCTAAGATTTTTGTCTTAATCCCGTATTTTGCAGCCATGAACTGGAAGTTCTGCTAGATGACAATAAAACTACGAGAAGGAATGCCGAGAGGCGACTGATCTCCAAAGTTATTACGTAAGTCTAGATTCTGTAGAATCATTAAAATCATTCTTTATTTCTATCAAATGGTATAATTTCCTTGGCTTCCATTTTTATCAAGAATATTTTAGGTTTGTCCTATTGAAAGGACTTGCAGATTGAAAAGTAAAGTTGGCTAAACCCATTACCAATTATTCCTGATTTATAGCAACTCTGAGAAAGATGCCGTTTGAAAACACTGTTGAAAAAGGAGAAATGCTGGTAACCAGCATATTTCTCCTTTTCCAACAACGTTTTCTACCCTATTAACTCATTACCAAGACTGGTCCAAAATGAAAGCATTTGCAGACGACAAAATAAAAGTGACTGAAAATTTGAAATTTGTATTGAAGAGGAGAGAAAACATTGTGGGAAAAGGAGAAAATGCTGGTTACCAGCATTTTCTCCTTTTCCCACAATGTTTTCTAAACTAAAGGCTTCTTTCTCAGGGTCGTCAAAAGTAGGGATTGTGTGGTAATGGGTTAAGACAGATTCTGTTATTTTAGCCACATTTAAATTGTAGTCTGCAAATGCTTTCAGTTTGGACAGGTCTAAAATTTTTACATTTGGCAAAGGGTTTAATGTTGGAATTTGTCTTTGATGGGGTAGAAAACATTATGGAAAAGGAGAAAATGCTGGTTACCAGCATTTTATCCTTTTCCAAGAACATTTTCAAATGCTTTCTTACTTGGGCTCATTAAAACTCAGAATTGTGTTGTAAAGGGTTAACTCATTTTATCTCTTGTATACAACTTAGCGGTATTGTGTCTTGAGGCAGAAGACTTTCCAAACATAGTGGCAAAATGAGAGATATTGCTTGTAACAAGCAATTTGTTTTTCCAGCCGCAACGTTTTTATATGTATTTTTTGTATGAAACTTATTGATTTTGCTTAATCCTGTGTTTACTGGTAATGAGCATTTTCTAATTTTTCCACAGTGTTTTTGAAATTCTCTCACTATGGTTGTTCTGTGGTAGGATTTAACCCTTTACCAAACAATCAAAGTTTTGATGACCACAAGGAAAAGGACTTTTGAAAAATTTGGAAAACGCTGATAACAGGCATTTTCTTCTTTTCCCACAATGTTTTCCACCATTTCAGAGACAATCAACATCATCTGAGCCACACAGAATCAGTCTTCTGCAAGTGTTTTGAATTTGGCCCATTGTAAAATTTTGTTGTTTTGTAAAGAGTTACGTAACAAGTAATAATGTGAGAGCGAGACTTGCAGGTTCTATTTAGTGAATGTACTGTGCTATTTTTGGTTCACTAAAATGTAGTATTTTGTTGGGAGAAAGCTTGCATTATCTATTTTACTGATTTATATATATATATATACCAAAGTGATGTTCTGTGCTGTGGATGCTATTATCTACAATAGATACTGGATTAGAAAACTTTGAGGTATTATTTTGAATTGAGACTTGCAGGTTCTATTTAGTGAATGTACTGTGCTATTTTTGGTTCACTAAAATGTAGTATTTTGTTGGGAGAAAGCTTGCATTATCTATTTTACTGATTTATATATATATATACCAAAGTGATGTTCTGTGCTGTGGATGCTATTATCTACAATAGATACTGGATTAGAAAACTTTGAGGTATTATTTTGAATTGACCCTTTACCACACAATGCCAAGTTTAAACGAATCTTAAAAAGAGGCTTTTTGAAAACATTGTGGGAAAAGGAGAAAATGCTCGTAATCAACATTTTCTCCTTTACCCATATTACCCATAATGTTTTCTACCCTTCGAAAGGCATATATATCACATTTACTTTGTCTTCTGCCAAACCTTTTTTATATAGAACAGTCGAGAATTTTGTTGCTTGGTAGAGAGTTGAGCCCAAGTTAGATAATTTCTACTATTGATAGATAATTTCTACTATTGATACATTGTTTTCTATCACACACTAAAAAAATGTTGACCTGTCCAAATTGAAAGCATTTGCAGACAATGATTTAAATATGACTCCAGGATTTTTCTTTCAAAGGTTAGAAAACATAATAGGAAAAGGAGAAAATGCTGGTTACCAGCATTATCTCCTTTTCCCACAATGTTTTCAAAAGGTTTTTCTTTCTCAAAAATGTTAAAACTTGGTATTGTATGGTAAAGGGTTAACATGTATTCAAGCTCATGCCTAGTGTACATTTTGACCTGTAATGAGCTTACGATGGCAGTACCATATCCGAATTTCTGTATTTTTGGAAGAGATTTATCTTGTATTTATTCAGGGTATTGTTGATCCAAGATCAGACTGCTTGTTGTGCACAATCTGATATGTCTACTGCATCCGTAGATGTCTCAGTGTTCTGCCGCTTGCTAATTGGTTAGATTGAACAAGAAAAACAAACAAAAACTGACTGACATTTTGCTAATTTGATGTCAACCCTTTGAAGAAATAGTGAATTAAAAGTGCATGGAAAAACTGAGTTTCACTTATAACCGAATTTCACCTCTTGGTGCCTGCATTTCAGATCAAATGACAAACTCTTCACCTTTTTCACTGAGTTTGTGAAGTAAATATAGGTTAAATACAATCATAACATTCTTCTGCCAGGAAAAAAACAAACTTTTTTTCATATGGTATTTGTAAGGGTAAAAAGTGGAAAGTGAAAATTCGGTTGTAAATGTCACAGCATAGTAACTCTATCAGAGTCATGTGGAGTGAATATGGTTCTAATCAAATAGATCCTAACAAATTGCTACTAGTCTTTAAAAAAATTTTTTCAGAAAATTAGAATGAAAATTCAATTATGCTCTAATAAATATATCATAATTTTAGGTCGAAAGTTATCACTACAGCGTTAAAATTGTCATTTTGAGGTGAAATATGGTGAAAATCCGGTGAAATTTTGTCACAGATGAAATTTTTTCCATGGACTGGTGAATTAATTCTTATAATTTTGAAAAATGGAAAAATTGCTCAACTAAGCTTAGGCTTTTCTACTTATTTATAATGCAACTTTTGAAAACATGGTGTGAGAAGGAGACTTTCTTTTCTTATTTATCAATTAGCACATTTTCTGAACTGTGTCATAATTCATCAAATTTACTTTGTCTGTCACACTCGGTGTCTAATAAGTAATGTACATTATTGTGTAGTTTCATTTTTTTTTCATCATCAGCAAATCATTGCATCATATGCATCCACTTTGTCAGAAAACTAGTTGAATCATGAGGTAGAATGGTCTTCTGACATACAGAATATAACCAGTAGCAAAAAATTTCAACCCAGGTCAGCCAGCATGGACTGTGTAGGCTGACATGAGTCAATACTTTTTGCAGGTGCATTAAACCCGGTGTACCCAGAGCATGAATCTTTTGCATTTCGGTCTTCTTTTTTAACTCTTTTCCTGCTAAATAACTAAAATACATTTTTCAGTTCGATAGTAAAAACCCAAATATTGCTATTTCAAAGTTATGTTTGGGAATAATATCTCCTAATCAGACAGTATAGATCCAAGATCAGACTGCACATTCTGTGCAGTCTGATCTTGATCTACACTGTCCACAAAGGTCAGTGAGTTGCGCTTAGCAGCCTAAGGGTTAACTTGGTAAAATTGGCCAATATAATAAAACTTTTTCAGGGATTAACTAACCTTGAAACATGAAACAAACCGGGTATCGTCTTTTGATCACAAAGGAATGTTGAATGAAAAAAAACGAGTCAGATCGTTTAAAAGTGATAAAAAGTAGTTTTATAGATACTCCCATTGTTCATGGTGTTGCTTTGTTCACTTTGTCAGCTCTAAACACGACAAGAAAATTTTAGACAAGTTGGTGTAAAATAGCAATATATTAAGTTTTTCTAACAACAATTTCAATGTGGCACATTTAGTGATGGGAACTGAATTTGAAAAAGTAGAAAACATTGTGGGAAAAGGAGAAAATGCTGGTCACCAGCATTTTCTACTTTTCCCACAATGTTTTCCAAAGTCTCTCTTCTCGGGGGTCATTAGAAGACGGGATTTTGTGGTAAAGGGTCAGTAGTTAAAGTTGATGATATATGTCCCTATGTTCTGTCATCTGTGAAATCAATCATCATTTTCAAGTTTATTTTTCTTCAATCTACATTTTGACCCTAATAATGCCCATAATAACTAAAATAGGTTGCCTTTTTGGACAGTGTAGATCAAGATCAGACTTTACAAAAGATACACACATAAAAAAAACGACCGCCACCCCCAAGAAAAAAAAGAGGGTTCTTTTTTTAACAACATTGGAACACAAAGAATGCCCACAACAACTTAATTTGCTTTTGAGGACAGTGAAGATTTAGATCAGATTGCACACACACCTACACACACAAACAAGAAATATCATTGAAAAAGATAGACAGGGTAAATTTGCCAGCAAATAGGCAGTGGCCCTTAGAATAAACATGTCTGCATATTTGACCAATCACAAATTTCTCTTTATTCATTTGTTATCAATACCAAAAAGTAGGTCAAAAGCCACCACATTTAGCAATGCTGAAAAAATACCCCTCTTTCCTAAAATAATTACCCTAACAGAGACTTGAGCCCTGGTGATGATGACCAAAAGAATTTTGGATATTGTCTGAACTAACTGAACCACTGAACTGCATGATAACTGGATGTTTATTTCAAGTCACATTACTGGGAATTAGTCCACCTCCTTGGACTGAGAAATATCGCAGAAAAGTAAGAATGGATGTACTTGCTGCCTGTACTCTCTGTCAGTATCTTGATACTGTAGTTTAAAGTCCATCTTTATGTATTATAAAACACAATGTAGATTATCAGTAATTGTAAATTTTTCAAAACGATATGAGCCATTCTCTGGCAAAAGGGGGCTTAATTCATCTCCATGATGCATGACACCAAGCAGGATATCATAGTTTTGTGGATCCATAAAATCCATATTGTATGACAACCGACTGAGTCATGAGGTACACTGGTCCTTTGAGCTGCAGAAAATTGACTAATTGCAAAATGTTTTGGCCGGGAGTGCTCGTATTGCGCAGGCTGACATGGGTCGATGCTTGTTGCAGATGCATTTAGCCCCCTTTTCACAGAGCATGACTCATATCTAGTTGCAAGTGGCTTGAGCCAGGAGATAATGAAGGAGCCCTATTGGGGCTTGAACCCATTACCTGACAGATAACAGTTAACTCTTTACCAAACGATGAAATTTCAGACAAGTCCGAATTGAAAGCATTAGCAGACAACAAATTATATGCAACCCAAATGATGAAACTTGACCCTGATAGAGTAGAAAACGTTGTGGGAAAAGAAGAAAATGCTGGTTACCAGCATTTTCTTTTTTTCCCCACAATGTTTTCAAAGGCTGCTTCCTCAGGGTCGTTAAAACTTGGGATTGTGTGGTAAAGAGTTAAAGCAGACAAGCTTCAAACCCTGAAGATGCTAGATTTATGAGTAATGAACATTTTCAGTCAGTTTGCAAAGGCTCAAGTATGTAGTATAACAATTGACTGATTGATTGTATAGTGTTTAATGCCATTTTCATCATTATTTCACTTGTATCGCAATGGCCAGTGCACCTGTTCATGCTTTACTGGAGTTTCTTTCACTAGTACTCTGCACAATATTCTTTCCAAGCCACTGGCTGCTCTCCCACGTTACTATTGTCGAAACAATGGTCAGCTGTGAGAGAGGAATGAATCCTATGGCAATGACTATCATCAGTCCTTTGAAAGAAATAGGAAGAGCAGGGATTCGAACCAGCGACCCCCTGTTCTCACGTCCTGTATGCTACCGACTGAGCTACCAGAGCTCTGCATGTAGTATAATCTAAGGAGCAGTATACATGTAAACTACTCCATATGGAAAGCATTTTGCAGGCCACAATTTCAGTATGGCTCAAGTGATGGGAGTTGTATTTGAAAAGGTAGAAAACATGGTGGGAAAGGGATAAAATGCTGGCCACCATCATTGCTTCTATTTCCAACAATGTTTTCAAAAACCTCTCTCCACTAAGCTGTTAACCCTTTATCAGACAACAAAATTTTAGCCTTGTCCAAATTGAAAGCATTTGCAGATGACAATTTCAGTGTGGCTCAAATGGTGAAATTGTTCTTTGAAAGGATAGAAAACATTGTGGGAAAAGGAGAAAATTCTGGTTACCAGCATTTTCTCCTTTTCCCACAATGTTTTCAAAAGGCTTCTTTTCAAGAGTCGTTAAAAGCCGGCATTGTGCGGTAAAGGGTTAAAACGGGATTTAGATCTGGTAAAGATCAGTGTAGATCCAAGATCAGGCTGCAGATTTTTCTGCTGCCTGATCTTGGACTACCTTGTTTGCAAAGTCAGTTTGGGTCATAGGTTACGATGTCTTAAAGGTTAAAACACTGTGAGAATAGGAATACATGTATCCTTTATGATTGCCTTCTTTTTCTTTATACTTTTCTGTAGGTTTAACCCTTTACCACACAATCCCAAGCTTTAACAACCCTGAGAGAACAGGTTTAGAAAACATAGTGGGAAAAGGAGAAAATGCTGGTAGCAAGCATTTTCTCCTTTTCCCATAATGATTTCTGCTCTTTCACAGCCAAATTGTATAATTCCTGCCACACTTGAAATGTCATCTGCAAAATTAATGCGTTCAGTTTGGACAACTCTAAGACACTGCCTGCAAGGCTGTGAAATTTGTTTGTATGGTATTTAATGCCAGTTTTTACATTATTTGAGTTAAATCATGGAAGCCAGTGCACCAATGCACGCCTTCATGGAGTTTCTTTTAGCAATACTTTATACAATATTCTTCTAAAGCCACTGCCTGCTTTCCCATATAACCAATTAACCATGACTGTCAAAACAATAATCAGCAGTGGGAGAGGAATGAATCCTACAGCAATGACTGTCATTAATATTAGAACAAAAATTGGCCATGCTGAGGATTCGAACCAGCAGCCCTTTAGTCTGAAGTCCTATATGCTACTGACAGTGCAACCATGGCTCAGCAAGGCACTGAAAGCCTTGAAATATTCCATGCTGTGATAAAAAGGGGATTAAGATTAGACCATGTAGAAGTATGTAAAATTACTGTTTTTTGGCCCGAATACGAGGTGAAGTATCTCTTGTGCACTTTAACCCTTTACCACACAGCAAAATTTAAGACCTATCCAAATTGAAAGCATTTGCAGAAGACAATGTCATAGTGGCTTAAATGACGCAACTTTTCTTTGATAGGGTAGAAAACTTTGTGGGAAAAGGAGAAAATGCTGGTTACCAGCATTTTCTCCTTTTCCCACAATGTTTTCAAAAGGCCTCTTCTTCAGGGGTGTTAAAAGGCGTCATTGTGTGGTAAAGGGTTAAACCATTTACCAATAAATTCCACTGGAAGAGGACTTTTTAAAACATTGCTGGAAAAGGAGAAAATGCTGATTACCAGCATTTTCCTCTTCACCCACAATTTTTTCTATCCATGTAACCCTCAAACAAACAATCCTGTGTCTATGCAACCCAAACAGAGCGGGCTTTTGAAAACATTGCGAGAAAAGGAAGAAATACTGGGAACCAGCATTTCCTCCTATTCCCACAATGTTTCCTATCCATTTAACGCTTTAGCCAATAATCCCAACTTTTGACAACCTTAAGAGAAAAGGCTTTTGAAATACAGTGTGAGAACAGGAGAAAATGCTGGTCAACAGCATTTTCTCCTTCCCACAATGTTTTTTATCCTTTCAAAGATAAATTCTTTAATTTTAGCTACATCTATTTTGCTGTCAAGAAATGTTTTCAAGTTGGAGATGTCCAAAATTTTGTTGTATGCCTTAGTGTCAGAACTACTGGAACCCTTGAAGTGCAGATGTCTGGGTCAATGAATCTTCTGAAGAAGGGAAATAAGAACTTACAGAATTCTTTTTTTTTAAACATTGCTTTGTATTATTTAACCCTTCACCAAACAATCAGGTGTTTTCATGACCATGAAGAAAAAAACATTTTGAAAACATTGTTGGAAAAGGGGAAAATACTGCTATCCTGTATTTTCTCCTATTTCCAACAATTTTTTCTGTCCTTTCACTGACAGATTTCATCATTTGAGCTACATCTTATTTGTCATTCTCAAAAGCTTTGACAAGTTTTTACTCTTTATCAAAATGATGACAAAATTGTAGACTTGTTCAAATTAAATGAGGCGAGCCCTGGTAGATCAGTCGGCAGCATGTAGGACTTGAGAACAGGGGGTCATGGGTCGATTCCTGGCTCGGCCAATTTCTTTCCAAGGATTGATGATAGTCATGATAGTCTCCCATTGCTGACCATTGTTTCGACGATGGTTATGTAGGAAAGCAGGCAGTGGCTTGGAAAAAAATTTGTGCGGAGTACTGGTAAAAGAGACTCAAAAAAATCATGGATAGGTGCACTGGTCGACGTGATAAAACTGAAATTATGTTGAAAATGGCATTAAACACAATACAATCAGTCAATCAATCAAATTGAAAGCATTTGCAGACAACGATTTAAAAGTGGCTTCAAATAATGGAATTGTCTTTGAAAGGGTAGAAAACATTGTGGGAAAAGGAGAAAATGCTGGTTACCAGCATTTTCTCCTTTTCCCACAATTTTTTCAAAAGGCTTCTTTTTCAGGTTTGTTAAAAATTAGGATTGTATGGTAAAGGGCTAAACATCTTTGTGTGGTAAAGGGTTAAGGCCAGAAAGTTTTAAATCGTGACATTTTCTCTTTTTTCCAGAATGATTTCTATTCTATCAAAGACAGAAATCACCATTTGAACTACGTTTAATATGTCATCTTCAAAAGATTTCAATTTGGACAAGTTTTAATCATCTTTGTGTGGTATAGAGATAAGGGCAGAAGATGTTATGGCATAAATTTCATTTATCCTTCTGTCAGCATTTTTATACCCCCGCAAAACGAATGTTTTCGGGGGTATACTGGAATCGGCCTGTCCGTCTGTGTACAAAATACTTATCTCCCCTTGTGTGTCCGTCTGTGTACAAAATACTAGTAATTTTGTGTCGCAAACTCCTCCCACAGTTTTCCTTCAATTGTATTGAAACTTTGCACATATATTGATCATATATTGAAAATTTGCAAGACGCAATTTTCAAGTGTCAACTCCTCCTGGTTGAGGAATTATCTCCCCTTGAACTTGAAACTTTTTTCTGTCAAAGCGCTGGCGGGGGTATTAAGTCACATTCAGTGACAGCTCTAGTTTAGATTATGGCTGAAAGTGAATGCCTCTTTCCTTCAGCAGATTTGTTATGATGCAATAAAAATGAGTCATACTCTGGCAAAATGGGGTTTAATACATCTCCGTGATGCATTATGCAAAGCAAGTCATGACGTAATTGTGGATCCATAAAATCCATTTTGTCCGGCTGAATCCTGAGGTAGAATTGTCCTTGCTGAAAAATTTACCACAAGCAAAAAGTTCCGACATAAAAAGGTATTGCATTCAAACAAAGTTCATTACTTTTTAATCCTTTAACACACAAACCCAACTTTTGATGACAAGAGAAAGAAGGCTTTTGAAAACTTTGTTATAAGGGTTTTCTCCTTTTTCCACAATGGTTTCAACCCTTCCCTAGTCAAATTTCAGTTTTTGAATTACATTTATTTTGTTGTCTGCCAATGCATTCTAATGTGGACAAGTCTAAAATTTTGTCTTGTGGTAGAGAGTTAAAGTCCATGATGCTCAAATTACAGCAATAATGCATTATTTTGTGAGAAAGCACTTACAATAAACACCTACAGCATTGTTTATGTCTTCCTTTTCTCATTTAGGTTGTTTTAACACTTAACCACACAACTACAAGTTTTAAAAACTTTCAAGAAGAAGACTTTCGAAAACATTGTGAAAAAAGGAGAAAATGCTGGTAACCAGCATTTTCTCCTTTTTCCACAATGTTTTCTAATATTTCAGAGACAAAATACAATATCTGCATGTGCCAAATTACCGTATATTTTGTCTTCTTCAAATGCTTTGGATTTAGACAAGTCTCTAATTTTGTTGTCTAGTAAAGCTTTAATGGAGTCCCCAAATTGATTTTTATGTATTTTATGCTTTTTTCCTGATTTTGTAGAAAAGCAACATGCCAAAAATTGGAAGCATTTAGCAAATGAAAAAAATTCAGACTTTGGAAGCAATTTCAGGGAACAAAGTTAATGACATAATGTCTCAAATAATGGAATTTTGTCATTGAAAGAGTACAGAACATTGTAGAGAAAAGAGAAAAATTAATGCTGGCTACCAGGGTTTTCTCCTTTTCCCACAATGTTTTCAAAGTTCCTTTTCACTTAGGTTGTTAGATCTTTGAATTGTGTGGTAAAGGGTTAAAGACCCCCCTGAGAGAGAAGCTTTTGGGAAAAAATTGTGGGAAAGAGAGAAAGTGCTGGTTTCCAGTATTTTCTCTTCTTCCCACAATGTTTTGTGTTCTTTCCAAAACAAATTCTGTTACTGGTAACCAACATTTTCTCCTTTTCCCATGATGTTTTCTGGGCTTTCAAAGATGAAGCTTAGTGTTGGATCTACAATTAACTTGTCGTCTGCAAATACTTTAAGTTTTGGACAAGTCTAAAATTTTGTTAACTGTTAACCCTTTACCACACAATCCCGACTTTTAACGACCATGAGAAAGAAGCCTTCTGAAAACATTGTGGGAAAAGGAGAAAATGCTGGTAACCAGCATTTTCTCCTTTTCCCACTATGTTTTCTTCCCTTCCCAAAACAAATTTCAAATTTTCAGTCACTTTTATTTTGTCGTCTGCAAATGTTTTCAATTTGGACCCATCTAAAATTTTGTCGTTTGGTAAAGAGTTAAAGAATCAAAACTGAAACCGAAAAAAATTCTGTTTTAGTTAATTAGCAGGGTATAAGGGTAAAATACCGTGTGGAAATATTGCTGATGACAGAACAGACGTGGGAATTTTAGGGCCATTTCATGCATTAGTCATTGAGATTTAAATCTGTAGAATGGTAAGAGAGGCTTTAAATGATTTTGTTGATGTGTAGAGTATGATCAGACTGGAAAAAACATTCTATCTGATGTTTTGACTGTCCATGTTGGGTAGGTTGAATTCAAATATTGCTGAGAATAATTTTTATACTTTCTGTGTTTTTTTTACCCCAAAAAAATTTTATTTGAGTAACTTAACCCTTTTCCACATAATCCCAATTTTTGATAACCCTGACAAACAAGGATTTTGAAAACATTGTGGGTAAAGGAGAAAAATGCTGGTAACCAATGTTTTTTACCCTATTTAATACAGAAATCACCATTTAAGCAACAGTTAATTTGTCGTCTGCAAATGCTTTCAGTTTGGTCCAGTTGAAAATGTCATTTGGTTAAGACTTAAACACTTTACTGGTGATAAATTTGAAGACTTGTATTTGAATTATAAGCATTAGGATTGACCAAATTAAATTTGTCTCAAATAATTGGGGTTTTCTCAAAAAGAATAAAAGACACGGCTTGGACAGGTGAAAATGCTTAGTTAGGAGAGTTTTCATCTTTGTCCTATAATGTTTTTTTTGCAAAAGTCTTCTTCCAGATCTAAAGGGTCGTTGAAACACAGGAGTTTTTGGTAAAGTGTTATCTGTTTACCACACAACCCACACCTTTGACAACACGTAGGAAAAAGGCTTTTGAAAACATTGAGGAAAAAGGAGAAAATGCTGGTAAACAGCGATTTCCCACATTGTTTTCTAAATCATCAAAGACAGAAATCATCATTTGAATTACATTTAAATTGTCGTCTGCAGATGCTTTCAATTTGGACAGGTCTAAAATTTTGTCGTTTGGCAAAGTGTTATGGGTAAAAAATACTGCATTATAATACTTCCTTTCTGTTCTATATTTTGAAAGGTATACTTTATGACATATATTACTAATTTTAGATGTAATATTGACTTCTCATTATTATGCCAAATAACCCTTTACAAATATTCTTGATTCAACGGCCCCATAAGGCCCAATAGAGGCTAAAGGTAAACAATTCGGGAGTTAAAATGCATTTACAAATTTAAATCATACTGTTCAAAAATATGGAAATTATAGTGAAGATGACAATCTGTGACTGTAAGGTCTGTCCAAGTGGCAGAAACATTAATTTTAAAACTAGAGATAAAATGTTGCCAGGTTTCCCTGTCTTTTGCCTGGTTTTAAATTTCATTTTTCATATTATAACAGGGGCAGGTAACCATCAAAATATTTTTGATGGTTATACCCCCTTTTTGGCCAAGAAATTTTGCTAAAAGCAACTATAGCCGAGTGTTGACACCCACAACGGTTATACCCCCTTTTTGGCCAAGAAGTTTTGCTAAAAGCAACTATAGCCGAGAGTTGACACCCACAATCATGTGGTGCTTGTGTTTGTCATTTGGTAACCATCGTTTTCTCCATTTTCCATAATGTTTTTGACCTTTCAAAGACATTTCCCATCAATAGATCCGGAGGATTAGCCCTCTTGGGGGCATCTTATCTCATTGGAGACAGGACCTCTTTAATGGGAGTATTTTGATCCCATTGGAGGCTCCACGCTTTACCAGTTTTAACACTCATTTCTTTTGGAGTAGGCAGGGATGCCCTGCCACTCAATATCATATTTTATACACATTAAAAATTACACATTTATTTCTACTTCGTTTAAAGACTTCTTACTATCAATCCAACATTTTGTTCAAATCTTTTTATCACATTCTTGACTTTAAAACTTTTGAGTAGATAGGGATTGCCCTGTCACTCAATAATGTCCTTTATGCATATTAAGATCACACATAATCCTTCTTAATTCAACCTTTTACTATTATTAATGTATTCAAACCTTTTTCAGTTTAAAAATTTACTTTATCTTTTAACACAGATATGCGTGCTAAATGACCGAAGCTGTCGATGCGCCATAAAACAACATTCATTCATTCAATAGATCCAAACTTGTCTTCTGCAAATACTTTTTATATGGACACAATGTGAAAGTTTGTTGCCTTAACCCTTTACCGCACAATATCGACTTTTAATGACTTTGGGATAGCCTTTTGAAAACATTGTGGGAAAAGGAGAAAATGCTGGTAACCAGCATTTTCTCCTTCTCCCACAATGTTTTCTTCCCCATCAAAAACAAAAATCATCATTTCAGTTACATTTGTCGTCTGCAAATCCTTTCAATTTGGACCAGTCTAAATTTTTGTCGTTTGGGAAAGAGTTAACCTGCTTTTTGCTATGATAAAACATCTCTTCATAGATAAGTTAGGTATGGTTCCCCAACAGGATAACATCGCCATTATCTTTGACTTACTTTATCTAGTCTTTTCTTCTTGTACCAGAATTCTTTAACTCTTTCCCAAATGACATGCCGAGACCCGGTAGCTCAGTCAGTAGCGTGCAGGACTTGAGAACACGGGGTCCAGGGTTCAATCCCTGGCTACGACCCCTGGCTCAGCCAATTTCTTTCCAAGGATTGATGATAGTCACTGCAACAGGATTCATTCCTCTCCCACCGCTGACCATTTTTTTCAACAATGATTATGTGGGAAAGCAGCCAGTGGCTTGGAAAGAAAACTGTTGGAAGTACTGGTAAAAGAGACTCCAGGAACGCATGGATAGGTGCACTGGCCACCGTGATATAACTGAAATAATGTTGAAAACAGTGTTAAACACCATACAGTCAATCAATCAATCCCAAATGACATAATTTTGGACTGGACCGAATGGAAAGCAGTTGCAGACAAAAAATTAAATTAAAATTAAATGGTGCTTTTTGTATTGTATAGAGCAGAAAACATTGTGGGAAAAGGAGAAAATGCAGGTTACCAGCATTTTCTCCTTTTCCTTCAATGTTTTCAAAAGGCTTCTTTTCCAGGATTGTTAAAACTCAGGATTGTGTTGTAAAGAGTTGAGAAACATTGTTGCAGAAGGAAAACGATTTCTGCCAAGTAAGGATACCAACATGGCTCAGTGGTTGAGCTATAGGATTCATACTTGATTTAACCCTAACTCAGGACACTTGGCCCGGTATCATGAAAATATTTAGAAAAAATTTAAGCCTCTTAATTCTTTAATTCAACAGGGTCGTTAAAACTCAGGATAATGTGGTAAAAGGTTAAACTATCATTTAAGGTATTTTTGGAAGACTGAAATATTCTTATTTTGTTTACTCAGCATGAAAGGATTGTGAAAACAAAATATATGAGACATGCTCTGTGAAAAGGGGCTTACTGCATCTGTGAAAAGGATCGACCCAGCTCAGCCTGCGCAGTCCGCACAGGCTGACCTGGGCCAAAACTTTTCGCTTTTTGTACATTTTCTGTACCAGTCTCCCACATGATTAAGTAGGTTGTTAAAAAATTTGGCTATTATGGATCCATAAGTATTTGATCACTTGCTTTGGTATTATGCATCACAGAGATGTATTTAGTCCCTGTTTGCTAGAGCATGGCTCATATATAAGCAGACAGGTGGTATTTAGATCAAAAAGGCACTTCAGATAGTGTAGGTATTTCACCCTTTACTGCACAGCCTGAAATTTTAAGGACCCCTGACGGAGAAGGCATTTGAATACATTGTATGAAAAGGAGGAAATGGTGGTAACCAGCATTTTCTCCTTTTCCAACAATGTTTTCTATCTTTTCAAGGGCAAATTCCATTATTTTAGAAACACTTGATTTGTCGTCTGTAATTGCTTTGAATTTGGACAAGTCTAAAATTTTGTTGTGTTGTAAAGAGTTATGTTTATCTGGAAGATCTGTTTTCATATTGATCTGGGATATTGTAAGACATTTTGCATTGGATACTTCAGGTCCTTTGAAATTCCACTTAAGCTTATTACTTTGGTTAATCAGTAATTGCTTGTGTTTTTTTTTTCCCATGCCAGATTTTTAACCCATTACTTTCCCAAAATGACTTTTATATAAACAGACATTATATGGGAGAGTTTGATTTTAATTTTCATTCTTTAGCTCTTTACCACACAAGCCAAGTTTAACGACCTTTTGAAAACATGATGGGAAAAGGAGAAAATGCTGGTAACCAGCATTTTCTCCTTTTCCCACAATTTTCTCTACCCCATCAAATCTAAATTCCATCATTTGAACAATGTTTAAGTTGTGGTCTGCAAGAGTTTTCAATTTGGCCAAGTGTTTACATTTTTCATGCAGTAAAGAGGTAACGCATGAAGGCATGTATTAACAGCATTGTGACGAGAGATATTTGCTCCATACTAGCAATCTCTTTTGCCACAATGTTATCTCCCCTTTTGATAAAAGATTCAATTATTAAAGCCACATTTAATTTGCTGTCTGCAAATGCTTTAAATTTGGACTAGTCTAAGATTTTGTCTTACTGCAAAAAGTAATCAATTACCAAACAACAGACACTTTTAGCTGCATCTGAATACACAATGTTAACTGCATCTGAATGTACGCTATCCAGTGGTTTATCTTAACAGTATGTTAACTATTTCCAACATGACGGCCTTAGACTTGTCCAAATTGAAAGCATTTGCAGAAGACAATTAAATGTGACTTAAATGAGGGAACTTGTTTTTTAAGGGGTTTAAAATATTGAGGAAAAAGGAGAAAATGCTGGTTACCAACATTTTTATCTTTCCCCACAATGTTTTCAAAAGGCTTCTTTCTCGAGGCCTTTAACCCTTTACCACACAATGACGACTTTTAACGACACTGGTAAAGAAGCCTTTTGAAAACACTGAGGAAAAAGGAGAAAATGCTGGTAACCAGCATTTTCTCCTTTTCCCACAATGTTTTCTACTTGATGACAGACAAATTTCATCTTTTGAGTTTTATTTAATTTGTTGTCTGCAAATCTTTTCAATTTTGACAATTCCAAATTTTTATTGTTTGTAAAGAGTTAAAACTTGTGTTGTATGATAAAGGGTTATACCTAGACTATTTTTGTCTATAATTAACTGTGTAAAGGAAAATTAGGTCAGCAAAAAGATACCAAAAAGGAAAGAAAAAAAAGAAATGAGTAACTATAACATGAATAAATGATGAGTAAAGAAGCTTTTTTCTTCAGAATTTTATGAAGGGAGCAGACAGACTGACTCTACCATTTGTAGGGGTCAAAGTTCCCTTTCTCAGACAAATACCATTATTGGAGCCACATTTGATACAATGGTTTTCCTTAGGTCAATGACCCTGTACCACACAATCCTGAGTTTTAACGACCCCAAGGAAAAAGCCTTTTGAAAACATTCTGGGAAAAGGAGAAAATGCTGGTAACCAGCATTTTCTCCTTTTCCCAAAATGCTTTCTACCCTATCAAAGACAGATTCCATGATTTGAGCCACATTTAACCTGTCGTCTGTAAATTCTTACATTTTGGACAAGTCCACATTTTGCTCAAGTGGTAAAGGGTTAAAACATGAGATTTGGTAAAAGGTTAAGTAAAGTATAGTTCTAACAACGAAAATGAAACTGATAATGATTGCTATTTCTACATTCTTGTTTCATGTGGAATTCACCGACATCTTGTACTACTTAGGCTTCTCAAAGAATAAAATAGACATTGATCTATTGTGAAAAAACAGATATTGCATTTTCAACTTTTTTTTTGCCAGAACAAAAAATGAATATCTGTTAGCAGCTAGTTTGTGGGATTTTCTTTTTCAAGTTTTATTTCATATAGATAAAATGGATACAGCTTCAGATAGATTGAAGGGAGATAACCATTTACTATACAATAAACCATGCATTTCTTTTATAAGAGTTAATTCCCTTGGGTAGCAAATATAACTTTTTTTCTAATCTTTGTTCAAATATCCCATTCCCATAAAAATTAGTATGGAAGACATCTTTTGAAAACATTGTACATGTATTAGTAAGTGTATTGTGAGTTTAAAGATGCAAAATAAATGGCATAATAATTATTGTATACTGTATGTTAGATTTTAATTCTAAACACTTTTAAGCAGCTGAAAAAGACAAAATTTTTAACCTCAATGCTGTTTTGTACAAAAAAGATCAGATTGAACAATGAACAGTACATGCAGTCTGATCTTTAATCTATACAGTCTGAAATTTTCTCTGTGTATACTGCTGACGAAACATTAATTATATGAGATTCAATTAAAGGAGTTTATTTCTGAAAGATTGGAAAAGGAGAAAATACTGGTTACCAGCATTTTCTCCAGTTTTCTAAAACCTCTTTTTCAGGATACATGTAGTTATAATGCATTACTGTATGGTAAAGGGCTAAATCTGTTAATCAGTGGATTTTTTTCCTTACTGGAATTATCCAATTTATTTATGTATTTAGCAGTACTAGTGTCTAATTAATTAGCCAATGTAATGGATATCTACTTCTTACTGCCATGGAAACTATTATCTTAAATTGATCGTCTACCAGGTGGCAAGATTTTAGACTTGGCCAAACTGAAAGCCTTTGAGGACAGCAAATGATTGTCACTGAAATGATGGACTTGTCAAGGAAAGAGTAGAAAACATTTTGGGAAAAGGAGAAAATGCTGAAAACCATAGTAGTCTTACTCAGGGTGGTGAGAACAAAGGATTGTTTGGTAAAGGGTTGACTCCTTACAAAAGGACAAAATCAAAAACTCCTTTTCATGAAGCATTTTCACTCAACACAGTAAATGTGGCTTAAACAGTAGGATTTGACTTTCAGAGGGCTAGAGAGACTGGGTACTTGTAGTAGACCTTTGTCACGTACACTGACTACAGACCGCGGACACCTGACTGCGGACTTTTAACAGGGGTTGTCTCAAAGTGGCAAACGGAGGGAAATAACGTCTCTTAAACATGATTTGTTTTCATGTACTGCAGGCCGGAGCTATGTTAATTCACTCCTTTTAGATTGAGGTGAAATAGGTAATTCAGAAATCATAGTGAGTCGCCGTATGAAATGCAGTATAACGATCGAGAACGCGAGAATTGAACGACAAGGATAAGAAGCACAATTTTTTTACAATGTTTGCAGAGAGTAAAAGATTGATTGATTGAATGGTGTTATACGCCGCTTCCAACATTATTTCAGTCATATCACAGCGATAGCTCACATATGCATGTATTTTCTGGGTTTTACCAGCACTAAGCTAGGGCTCTGGAGTGCCTTACCCAATGACACACCGACGAAAAACTCAGAGACGGTAAAACAGAATGCTCTTATGTATGCACTTCATGTGTCCATAAAGCAAAGGATCGATAAAGTACTGCTTTGATGAAAAATAAACTGGTCGACTCATGTCAAAGGTTAGTCACGCCCTGCCAGGTCAATTCTTACAACCTATATGTCTTATCTTCCGCATAGTCTGGGCTTATTCGGAGTTCACGTAGAATTTGGGGAACTTTCTTTTCATGAATTCTTAATTGGTTCTGATAATATCCGCCAGAGACCACAAACTGAATATCATTATGTCGTGAGAAGAGTACCGCACATGTAGTATCGTATCTCAAATTGCACAAAATTATCGGTCTATAACTCCTTGCTGTTAAAGGGGAACTACCTTGAAATAAAAGAAACTTTGTAATTAAATCTGTCTACTTTTTAACACTGTGAGAAATGGAGAAGCTTCCCATTTTGAGTAATTATTCCATTTCCTTCAAACCGCCAAAACAACAACAACAATAGCAACCGTCGTGTTGGCCAAACGGTTAGAGCACCCGTCTCTTGAGGGGAATGGCGTTTGTTCGAATCGTGATGATCATACAGAAGACATGATTTGCAAATGAAATTAATGATTTCCCACCCTTGGCCGTCAAGATAACGGAGATAGCACTATGCCTTGCTTTCCGGTGGCAGGACAATGGACTGGGCAAATCCTGTTTAAAAAGTCCAGGAAAACACACGGATAAGTAAATTGTCACCGTATATAACTGAAAAGTTATTGAAAAGAGCCTTCAACCCTAATTACTCACAACAATACCAAAATATTGACGCTATGTTTTAGAGATAGTTTCATGGTTTGTATGATTTGTTAGATTTTAACCATGAAGAGAAGTTTTGACTTTATCAATATCCGTTGTTTATTCCACAGAATATGCCCCCATGAAAAAGACTTGCTTTCCATAATGCCAGTGCTGTATCAAGCACAACCAAGCATATGTGATTTTTTTTTTAATTGCTTGATTTTTCAGCTGTTTTACCGGACTGTGCAGTTCTCATCCTTTCACAACACTCACAATATACTACATTAAGACGTGGTGTTGACGACAAGATATTTACTGGAGACAACAATGTGTAAGAGGCATTTAATCAGCATTGTTGATGGTCTTGCATATAAACTGTCAGTTCTTAATGTTCAGCCGATTCTTTTATTTCTAATGTGGTTGCGACAATAACCTAGCTTGTGTTTTCTATCCAGTATACTTAACGTTTGCGTTTCCTCAGTTAAAGGGACATTTACTCCATGTTTTAACTTTTTGAAAACGATATCTTTTTTTTTTTCATTCGCTGGCTCTCTAAAAATTAGTAGCAAGATCCTAATGGGAAATTAGATAAAATCCCGTCAGCACTCGGACCCATTGACGGAATGTTGCACCAAATAAGCATACATACGTGCGATACAACCACAGAAAGAGTAATATTCAGGTCATCGGAGCTGCTATGTTATGCATGACAGATAGTGACAAACAGTAATGAAAAAAAGAAATGCCATTGAAAGCAGGTTTCTGTAGCATGTGAATAACGCACTTGACTTCCCTGCTGACTGCAGTTTACTTGCAGATCAAATATACCCTAATCAATGTCTCTTACAGCTTTAACAGTGGCCCAACTAAAAAAAAAAAGGGGGGGGGGAACTGCTGAAATGTTGAACGTTTAATCGACACATGAAATCATACAGTGTGACAGTCAAACACGCATTAGCTAGTCTAAAGTCATGCAAATAAGTGGTGCGATTTGGAGAAATCCAGGCCACTTCTAAGCACAACAGTCAAGATTTCTTGAGGTCATGTCTGTCGACGTTAAGAAATTGTGTTGAACCATTGAAATAGCAAGTTAGATTTGATAAACTATTATTCATTACGGTTCTCCTTTAAATTCAGTTTATTATTGCATCATTTTGTTTGAGACATCCCCCTTGAATAGTCTGCAGTCAGTGGTCCGTAGACTGCAGTACGTGACTGTGAAAAAGGTCCAGTAGGAATAGTCAGAAATGCTAATTCAACCCTTTAACAACCGTTTTCCAACGACAATATTTTAGACTAGCCCAAATTGAAAGCATTTTGCAGACGACAAAATAAATGTGAATTGAAAAATGAAATTCAATTTGCAAAGGTTAGAGAAGATTGTGGGAAAAGGAGAAAATGCTCCTTTTCTCACAATTTTTTCAAAAGCTTTCTTTCTCAGGGTCCTTCAGTCGGGATTTTGTATTAAAGAGATAAGCAACAGATGAACAAACAGTAAGACTTTTTCCCAAATACTCCTGTATTCACAGCTTTTGAAAACATTGTGGGGGGAAAAAGAGAAAATGCTGGTAACCAGCATTTTCGCCTTTTTCCACAATGAGTTTATCCTTTGAAAGATAAATCATATCATTAACAAGCCACAATTTATTTCTGATATTATGCCAATGCCGTAAATTTACAGAAGTCTAAATTTTGTTATCAAGTAAAAATAATGCATCAGAGAAACTGCAGGTTACATAGCAGCATTTCCTCTGTTCCCCAAAAATATTTTCAAAAGCTATCTTCATCAGGGTCTTGAAAAACATGGATCTGTATAGTAAAGGGTAACCTGCCTGTTTAATATTCAGACTGACCATGACTTTGTTAATTGTCTGGGTCTCTGGCTTGCTTTATCTGTTCTTCATACCCTTTCCCACAAGGAAAAAAGTTTTTAAGTCCCTTAACCCTTTACCAAACAGTCTCTGGTTTTTATGGCCCTGAGATAGAAGCCTCTTGAAAACATTGTGAGAAAAGGAGAAAATGCTGGTAACCAGCATTTTCTCCTTTTCCCACAATGTTTTCTATCCTGCTGGAAACAAATTTCAATTTTCCAGTTACATTTATTTTGTCGTCTGCAAGTGCTTTCAATCTGGACCTGTCTAAAATTTTGTCGTTTGGTAAAGAGTTAATAATTCTTTACCAGACAGTGTCAGGAAGAGGGCCTTTACAAGACATCATGTTTTTACAACCCCAAAGGAGGATGGCCTACTCTATAATAAATGATTTCCATGATTTGAGTCTAATTTCATGATTATTAGCTCCACTGGCCGAAGGCCAGTGGGCTTATGTCATGGCCCAGTGTCCATCGTGCGTGCGTGTGTCCGTGCGTGCGTGCGTCCGTCCGTCCGTCCGTCTGTGCATGCGTTAACTTTTTTTTCAAACTTCTTCTCTGAAACTACCCATCCAAATTTGATGAAACTTCACAGAAATGATCCTACCATGGTCCTCTTTAGAATTTCTTGAAAGAATTTGATTCCTTCAAAAACACTGGTTGCCATGGCAACAAAACTGAAAAATATTGAACATCTTTGAAAATCTTCTTGTCTGAAACCATAAGGCTCAGGGCTACCAAATTTGGCATGTAGCTTTATCTAATGGACCTCTATCAAATTCCTTCATATTATAGCCCTGAAGTCAAAATTGGCTCTGCCCTGGAGATCACAAGTCTAACATGGGCTTATATAGTGACTGTTACTTAAAATAGTAATCAAGGGAAATAACTCCTGTTATACAAGATAAAGTTTGTCACTATTTACCTCCCTTGATTATCAAACTGCACTTATACATTATTGGAGTTTTGGAGAGGAAATGTTCTGTTTTAAGGGAGAGTGATTTATTTTGATGCTAATAGTTATGCTCACATGAATGGAATGTTTACTTTAAAGTAAGGTTTCTATCACTCAA
The DNA here is from genome assembly GCA_946811185.2 of Hippopus hippopus. Lineage (NCBI taxonomy): Eukaryota > Metazoa > Mollusca > Bivalvia > Cardiida > Cardiidae > Hippopus > Hippopus hippopus. The sequence continues at coordinate 36,807,885 of OX328110.1, forward strand.
ATTTTTTCAGAACTTTACCTTTCATGCTAGTGAATAAACCTGCTTGTATTCACTGACATTATCTTTGCATTTAAAAAGATAATGACTGTTTTTGTTTGGCGAGCGGGGCGGAGGTTATGTTTTCAAAGTAAGTTTATTACCATACAGACTTTTTATGCTGTATGTCTCTGTCAATGCCAATTAAGCGCATGATACGTTAATTTTACTCTTTAAGAAATGACAATTTTTTTTACTGTACCAAGTTTAAAGGTGGCCCTTCAGATTTTGGGACGAAAATTTTTCAAAAATACAAAAAAATCATCCTTATACTCCCAAAGCCTTTTAATTTTCATTCTTAAAACCCCAGTAGTGGAAAACCATCCGACAACAAGAGAAATTAGAGATTTGCTACGGCCCAGGTCGACACCGATGGGAAACACGGTTTATTTTTACATGAGCAACTTGCTCATGTACATGCCGGAAATACACAGAGAAAGCTTGAAACATAGCGTCTGAAGAGGACATTATTATGTTATGGAATTTGAGCGTCATTAGTCACGTGCCAGTCACTTGACATTCCCACAATGCTTTTTTTGATTTTTGGCGCGAAATCTAAAAATACCTTATGAGGCTACGTAGCCTTTTAAGGGAACACCATCAAAAAAAATTTTTTTTTGTAATTTTATGATTCTTAATTATTGATGATTTGTATTTTTTTTTCATATAAATTTCAGTGATATATATTTTTTTAAATTTGGTGAGATGTGAAAAATCTAAATACCCACCTTTAAAGCCATTGCAGAAAGACAAACTGAATGTAGCTTAAATGACTATTTCTGTCTTTGATAGGTTAGGAAACGTTGTGGGAAAAGGAGAAAATATTGGCTGACAACATGTCCTTTTCTCATGATGTTTTTGAAAGCCTTCTTTTTCAGGGTCATTAACACTTCGATTTGTGTGGTAAAGGGTTAAAAAGCCAGTGGAACGATACAGGGCCATCATGGCCCTCTTGTTGTGTGGTAATGCTTTCAAGATGGACATTTGCTGGTAAAGAGGGAAGTTAACCCTTTACCAAACAATCCCTGGTTTTTACAACCCTGAGATAGAAGCCTTTTGAAAACATTGTGGGAAAAGGAGAAAATACTGGTAACCGGCATTTTCTCCTTTTCCCACAATGTTTTCTACCCTGCTGGAAACAAATTTCAATTTTTGAGTTACGTTTATTTTGTCGTCTGCAAGTGCTTTCAATTTGGACCAGTCTAATTTTTGTCGTTTGGTAAAGAGTTAAATCCTAGAAGATCAGACAGTGACAGACAGGTCTTGTATTTCCAGGGCTAATGATTTCAACATAATTACAGTGCCAATCATAATTATGAAACTGCAGTATTGTGCAGTCAGGGCCGGTATTCATCACTATTCTTTCTTTCATTCTTTGTCTTATTCTAGATTTCGAATGCAACACATCTTTTGACTGTGTAAATCATTTGGTTTAGCCAATCAGAACTTACTCTTAAATTTAGGAAAAAACTTGACAATATGACTAAGAATTCTAGAATAATTTGACCCCCAGTTTTAGTCAACACTGTGTGGCTAGAGTCAGCTAAGACCTCCAAAGAAAAACAAAGTTTTCTGACATTAAAAGGACAAAGGGCATACATGTACATGTAAACCAATTGTTTTACTTTTATCTTTCAGCATACAAAGAGCATGGAAAGCATATCAAGAAAGAAAGAAACAAATATCAGTTACGAGTCCCAATGAGAGAAATGATTCTAGTGATAAAGACGATGAAATCCAAGGTCATACAAATGACTCTATAGACAATCTCCATAGCAACAAAAGGTCAGATCAGAGAAATCCAGACGCAGATGAGCCAAATAAGCCAGGTGATAATCATATAAAAGAATCTCCAACAGATACAGTAAATCAAGGTGATGATGATAGTTGTTTTGTAAATCCTGCTTGTGAAAGTTCCAATGGAGTAACTGCTACGTCAGATAACCATGTGTTGAAAAAACTTCCAAAGGAAACAGATGAAGACTATCAGAGAAGACTTAGAAAGCACAGTGTACTCACTCAGGCCCAGCAGTTTATGCTACTGAAGAAGGAGAACTCTAATCTACTTCCATTTAACTTACATGCTTATGATAAGCCAGGTCCTACCACTGAGTGTACTTGTGGTTGGGAACAGAATATGGAAATAAACATGGTAGTTACTGGTGAATGTACAGTTTGTGATTTAAACAGAAAAGCAAACACAGGGAAGCTGTTAAAAGGAAATGCAGGTGAAGGTATAGTGTCAGATAAAGAAGCAAGAGAATCTGGTTCTAAAAATGGATTATTGGACATGGCACAGTCTAAAAATAATAACCCTGATACTAAGGGGGGTAACTCTGAAAATGCAAATGAAAAGGGGGATAATAAAACTGGTGATGAAGTTCTTAGTGCCTTTGATGTGTATAACATTGAGACAGCACTTCCTGACATAGATTGGAAAAATATTGAGGAAAAGCTTTCGGCTGCTAGAAAAGAGGAAGAGGAGCGATTGAAGGTTAGTAATTATAGCTTTTACATTTTTATTTCAATTTTACAATGTAAAATCACCTTAAGTAAATAGGAATGGGATCAAGAAATAATCTTTCAATCATTTTGTGTGCTGGTAACACACAAGTAGAAGCATCTGAAGTGAAGTCATGTAAGCAGTGTTTTCTTCTTTTCAAACAATATTTTCTAACCATTGAGACAAGCCTCATCATTCAAGCTGAATTTAATTTGTCATCTGCAAATGCTTTAAACAAGGACAAGTTTAAATCTTTACCACAAGACAAAATTTTAGATTGTTCCAAATTGAAAGCATTAGCAGACAACAAATTCAATGTGGCTCAAATGATTGGAGTTGTTTCTGAAAGGTTAGAAAACTTTGTGGGATTACCGACATTTTTTTGTCCTTTTTCTACAGTGGTTTTGAAAATCAAATTTTCCAGGATGGTTAGAACTCGAGACTGTGTGGTAAAGGTTTAAATTTTGTCATTTTGCGAAGAATTTACATTTTAATACTCTTGCACTGCAAGATGAACGAAACTGATGTCTCAAAGTAAACAAAAATATGCAGATTTTGCACTTCTACAGGAGATTCCTCCAGCATGTTTCATAAAAAAAATCACACTGTATAGGTTGAGAATCAGTTTGCATTCTATGTGGGCCAATTATTGATCAACATTGTTCAAAACCAAGAAAGTTCTTTCTCTGCATCATAAGTTCCAAAGCTTTGACTATTTTCCATGATCCCTGATTTCATTCTAACCCTTTGCTAAACAATCCCAATTTTAATGACCCTTAGGAAAGAAGCTAAAGGTTTACAAAAACATTGTGGGAAAGAAAAAAAAATGCTGGTTATCAGCATTTTCTCCTTTCTGATAATGTTTTCTGTCCTTTTACTCACGAAATTCCATCATTTGAGCCATATTTAATTTGTTGTCTGCAAATGCTTTGAAATACAAGTCCAAAAGTTTGTTGTTCGGTAAAGATTAACTCTTTTGCTATCAAGTAAATAATTTACACTTTTTCATTGGCTATAAATGTAGTTCCACTGCAAGATGAAGAGAGAGTTTGGCTCTAATCTACAATGAACTAGTGGACAGTGTAGATCAGAGATCAGACTGCACAAAATGTGCAGTCTGATCTTGATCTACACTGTCCACAAAAGCTTCTGGTGTAGTCAACAGTAAGGAAAGAATTAACTTATCATCAGTCCATATTGAACAACTCATGCCCGTTTCATTTTTGTGATTTCATATTACATTGTATGTTCTGTGTTTGTATTATTTTCCTGGATACAGGTGGGGACAGCTGTTGAATGGAGAAATATTGATAAATATTTATGTTGCCATTTTGACCTGCATGTAGACAAAGTTATATACAAAATTATCTACAGCAGACACCTTAGTAACAACTTTCAGTAATTGTGGTGAATGGAAAAGTTGCTTGATACAGGTTGAATTTCAAAAGATGAAATAGAGAAAAAAATACTGTCATTGTGTTTTTCAGGAACTTTACTTTAAGGACGGGTGTCCATAAAGTCCTTTTTTGGGCTAGGATAGATTTTTGCCAAAATTTGCTGATTTATACTACTATGTATTGGCTTTTATTTGGTGAAGTATTAAGATAAAGTGGCAATTTCCAGTTTTAGTCTTAGAAGCTGAAATCATGTCAAATTACCCGGCCCACTTTTTTCAAGCATAAACCATAGAAGACATGGCCGCTGCATCTTAATACTGTTCTTAATAAGCAAATTTTGGCAAAAATCTATCCTAGCCCAAAAAAGGGCCTTATGAACACCCGTCATTATACCCCTGCAAAACAAATGTTTTCGGGGGTATACTGGAATCAGCCTGTCTGTCCGTCCGTGTGTCCGTCTGTGTACAAAATACTAATAATTTTGTGTCGCAAACTCCTCCTACAGTTTTCCCTTAATTGTATTGAAACTTTCCACATATATTGACCATATATTGAAGGTTTGCAAGACGCAATTTTCAAGTGTCAACTCCCCCTGGTTAAGGAATTATCTCCCCTTGAACTTGACACTTTTTTTTTAACGTCCATCTGTCTATAAAATACTAGTAATTTTGCGTCGCGTACTTCTCCTACAGTTTTCCTTCAATTGTATTGAAACTTTCCACATATATTGATCATATATTGAAGGTGTGCAAGACGCAATTTTCAAATGTCAACTCCTCCTGGTTGAGGAATTATCTCGCCTTCAACTTGACACTTTTTTTTTCTTAACATCCATCTGTCTATAAAATACTAGTAATTTTGTGTCGCGTACTCCTCCTACAGTTTTCCTTCAATTGTATTGAAACTTTCCACATATATTGATCATATATTGAAGGTTTGCAAGATGCAATTTTCAAGTGTCAACTCCTCCTGGTTGAGGAATTATCTCCTCTTGAACTTGACACTTTTTTATACCCCCGCAAAACAAATGTTTTCGGGGGTATACTGGAATCAGCCTGTCTGTCCGTCCGTCCGTGTGTCCGTCTGTGTACAAAATAATAGTAATTTTGTGTCTCAGACTCCTCCTATAGTTTTCCTTCAATTGTATTGAAACTTTGCACATATATTGATCATATATTGAAGTTGTGCAAGATGCAGTTTTCAATCATCTACTCCCTATGATTCAAGGGTAATCTCCCCTTGAACTTAGAAATTTTTTTGTTAAATTGCCTGTTTCTGTCAAAGCAGTGGCGGGGGTATTAAGTCACATTCAGTGACAGCTCTAGTTTGGGTTTGGTTTTGTAATTAACCCCGTTTTCAACATCATTTTAGCTATATCAAGGGGGGGGGGGGGCAGTCCACTGATCCATACTTATTTGGAGGTTTTTTTTAACCCTTTACCGCAGGTTGAGATCTATCTGAAATTATAGCAAATAGAGCCAAAAAATAAAATTTGTCTTCAATGCTGGAATTTGTCTTTGAAAAGGTAGAAGTTATTGTGGGAAGAAGAGAAAATGCTGGTTAGCCACATTTTCTCCTTCTCCCTTAATGTTTTCAAAAGCTTTCCTCCTCAGGGTTGGCAAAGCATGTGATTGTTTGGTAAAGAGTTGACTACTACTTTGCACAACTCACCTTTGAAATTTTCCCACACAAAAGTTCTCGAAATGATGATCAGTGGTGAGAGAGGAACATGATTATCCTCTAGCGCTGACTATCTTCCATCCTCTGAAAGAATTTTGTGAAATTTTGGATCCAACAAGCAAGTCATTCCCCGTAAGTAAAAGATAGCTTCAAAGAAGAGAAAAATGAATTGACCCCTGTCCAATTTGACTGGACCAATTCAAAAGCATTTGCAGACAATAGACTGACCTTGGCTTAAATGATGGGATTTGTCTATGAAGAGGTAGAAAACGGTCTTGAAAAAGGAGAAAATGCTGATTATCAGCATTTTCTCCTTTCTCTTGTAATGTTTTTAAAAACTGATCCCGTTGGAATTATGTATTAAAGATTTTATCTTGTTTCATTGATTTCTATTGTCAAATGAGGGAATATGTTAAAATTGCTCAAAACTACCCAATCTTATAAAGCAGTCAACCTTATACCGAAAAACACCTAGTTTTAATGACCCTGGGAAAGAAGCTCTTTGAAAACATTGTGGGAAAAGGAGAAAGTGGGAAAATGCTGGTAACATGCATTTTCTCCTTTTTCCAGAATGTTTTCTACCGTATAAAACAAATTCCATCATTTTAGCCACATTTAAAGTGCCCTCTGCAGTGCTTTCAGTTTTGGCAAGTCTACATATTTTTTGTGTGGTAAAGACTTATACAGAAGTTTTTTGATGAAGAGCATTGCACTAGCTCATTACTCATGAGTCTGAAATAAAATTGCAGCAGACAACTCTAAAACCTTCCTTGATGATCAACAGGAATAAACTGTTAACCAGACAACAAATTTTAGACTGATCCAAATTGAAAGAGTTAGAGACAACAAAATAAACACAACTCAAATATTGAAAACTGGTTTTGGAAGGGTAGAAAACATTGTGGGAAAAGGAGAAAATGCTGGTTACCAGCATTCTCTGCTCTTCCCACATTGTTTTCATTAGTTCAATTTCCCAGGGTTGTTAAAACTCAGGATTGTGTGGTAAAGGGTTAAGAAGTTTTGCAGCTGTGTGGATTTTCTTAACCCTGTACCACAAAGTCCTGTGTTCCAACAATCCTGGAAAAGAGCCTTTGAAAATAATGTAAGAAAAGGAGGAAATGCTAGTAACCAGCATTTTTTTCCTTGTCACACAATGTTTACATCCCTATGAAAGCATAACCCAATCATTTAAGCAACATTTAAATTGTCGTTTGCAACTGCTTTCAATTAGATCTGACTAAAATGCTGTTGTTTTTTAAAGAGTAAAATTAATGAATTTAGCTGCATTACCTGTGCATATTGTTACTCATCCTGTATGTAACTCTTTACCGCAAATTCAAAGCATTTGCAGACGTCAAATTACATGTGACTCAGATGATCAGATTTGTTTCTGACAGGTTATAAAACATCGTGGGAAAAGGAGAAGAAACTCGATACAAGCATTTTTTCCTTTTTTTCCTCAACGTTTTGAAAAGCCATCCCTGAGTTGTTTAACTCTTTACCAAACGACAAAATTCTAGACTGGTCCAAATTGAAAGCATTTGCAGACGACAAAATAAAAGTGACTGGAAATTTGAAATTTGTATTGGGAAGGGTAGAAAACATTTTGGGAAAAGGAGAAAATGCTGGTTACCAGCATTTTCTCCGTTTCCCACAATGTTTTCATAAGGCTTCTTTCTCAGGGTCGTTAAAAGTCAGGATTGTGTGGTACAGGAATAAACTCAGGTTTTTATGGTAATAGTTAAGTCTACTTTAGTAGCAACTTTTCACTGCTCTCTCTTGGCATAATTATGGTATGTATCAACTTTAAATATGAGAGGTGAGCAGCCAGTGGTTTGGAAAGAGTGTCATCTAGTGTGGACACCAAATACTAGGAAAGTATCTAGATTAGTGTTCCAGGTGCCATTATATAACTGAAATACTGTTGAATTAATGTTAAACACCATCCTCACAAAACAGCAAATAGAAAATAAACATGATTTTATCTATTGCCTTTGTGAGAGCACTTATGGTTACACGAATTGCCTATTTGCAGATGCCAAGTAGCTTGCAGCAGATCACTTTTAAGTAACTGTGGCAAAAGGAGAAATTGTTTATTAAAGCAGTTTTTCTTCTGCCAAAATGTTTTACACTTTAAATCCTGTTGATTATTCATATTTTACAAGGATGATAGTAAAACTGTTGGCAGCAAATTTGCAAAGCAGCAGAAGGTAGAAGTTACTATAATTACCTCCTTTTAATATATGTAAATGGGGTACTATAGTCAAAGTGTTTGGGTCCATCTGTAGATATATAAAGCTAAAGCAAATTTGGCGACCTGCCCACATAGCTCTGGCGGAAGAGTGTAGGATTCGAGCCCCGTGGCTGGCTATCTGAAATTACTGATAGTCTTTCAGATTAGTCTTAGATTTTGTCATATGTCTCCAATTTGTGATTTGTTGCCATTTGCTGTCCATAATAGTGATGATTTATCTCAAGACAGTTTTTCTTTTCATACTTTAACCCTTACAGCACCTTTCACATCTTTGCTTGTCTTTGCGGCCAGTGTAGATCAAGATCAGGCTGCACATCTTTGATCTGCACTGTCCACTTTGCTGAAACACTGTAGTAAAAAGCAACCGGTATCTGTGTCATATTTCTGGGATTAACACTTTTGTAGGTTTTATTCTGCGCTCTAGGGGTTAATATTATAATTATATTCAGTGATGAAAAGTATATGAAGGAAAATACATTCCATTCCAATGTTAAAAAGGCTGCATGTAAAGCTGCTCAGAGTTGGAAGTTCTGTCGAGAAATTTGGCAACTGTTCCTTTTTTCTTTTGCCAAGTCTTCCTGGAATTCTTTTTGATCTGCCAGGAGCACTGACCTCTTTTGGCATGGAGGAAAACTGAAATGTAATTGTCTGGACAGTTTTAAACCTTTACCAAACAATCCTAAATTTTAATGATGTTGACAAAATAGGCTTTCGAACACACTGCTGGAAAAAAGGATTAATGATTTGCGCTTTAAGTTTTCTACACTTTCAAAGGTTGGGTTAGCTACATTTCAAAGGCAAATGCCATCATATTAATCACATTTGATTTGTCATGTAAAAATACTTTTAAAAGGAGGTAGTCTTGACCAGACAAGAAAATTTCAGACTTGTCTGTATTTAACCTTTTACCACACGATTGTGAGTTTAAAAGACCCTAAGGAAGAAGGCTTTTGAAGACGTTATTCGATAAGGAGAAAATGCTTGTAGTCAGCATTTTCTCCCTTTTCCCTAAGGTTTTTCTAAGCTGCCAAAGAGAAATCTAGTTTTCGAGTCAGATTTACTTTGTTGTCAGCAAATGTTTTAAGTTCGAACTAGTCTAAAGTTTTCTAATTTGTAAAAGGTTAAAGCATTTGCAGACACCAAATTGAATGTGACTCAAAGGATGGAACTAATCTTTGAAAATCTAGGAGACTTTTTGAGCAAAGGAGAATGTGCTGGCAAACAGCATTTTCTTTCATAGTTACTGTAATTGTGGCTTCAATCTTGGAAGTTCTCTTTGAAAGGGCAGAATATTCTGTTGGAAAAGGAGAAGAATGATGCAGGTCACCTGCAACTTCTCCTTTTTGCACCAAGTTTTCTATCCTTTCAAAGACCATTTTTATCATTTGAACCACGTGTAACTTTGTAAAGCACTTTCCTGTATTTTAGATACCCTGTAAAAGTAGACTTTTGAAAACATTTTGGGAAAAGGATGCTGGAAAACAGCATTTTCTCTTTTTCACATAATGTTTTCCACCCCTTCAAATATAAATCTAATTATTTGAGCCACACTGAATTTGTCATCTGCAAATGCTTTCAGTTTGGACGAGTCTAAAATTTGGTTGTTTAGCAAAAAAAGAAGGATTTTATTTGTCACCTGCAAATGGTATTATATAAAATTTTCCAGGCATTTGGGAAAGAGTAGAAGCGTCTGTCCATATTATAGGATTGATTATGTATTGATAGCAATGAAAGGTTTGCTAGAAGACCTGCTCCTGTAAAAAGGCCATTGAAATATTGATGGAAACAGAATGATAGTAATATTGGATTTTAAAACAGACCTAACCCTTAACTTTATTATTGGTAATGTTGATGAATTTTTGGACTCTTTTTTCAATTGGACAGCTGAAATAGAGTTAATGAATTTGCATCGTCTAATGGTGAAGACTACACTGCTAAGCTCTTTACCAAACGACAAAATTCAAGCCTGGTCCAACTTGAAAATATGTGCAGACGACAAGTTACCGGTGGTTCAAATACTGAATAGGGTCGAAAACGTAGGAAAGGAGAAAATGCTGGTTGCCAGCATTTCACCTCTTCGTACAATGTTTTCAAAAGGCTTCTTCTCCCATTAAAACTTGGAATTGTATGGTAAAGGGTTAAACTGTACCAGTCACATTGTGGTAACAGCATACTTATTCTTGTTTCCTGGTTTTCTTGTACCAGGTTAAGGCACTGTAGTGCCTTGTTCAAGGGTATTCCCACAATACTGGTATTGGCCAAAGGAGACCAAACAATGATTTCATGATTATTGATACATCACCTTATACACTGAACAACATTTTACCCATATTTTGCAGGTAACATGGTGACAAAAGTTGCTTCTTATTCCCATTATCTTGCCTTTGTCATATTTTATATTCATGTGAAATATGAAAAGTTCAGATAACATAGTTGAAATAGGAAAAACTGCTGTTAAACTGGGCAATTTCTCTTCTTATCACATAGAGGTGCTGGATACCTCAGTGGTAAAGTGTAGGATTTGTAACCAGGAGGCCTTAGGATCACTGGAGCACTGGGTTTTCATGAGAGTGTCCTTGGGCAAGAACGCTAGCCTGAAACCCAGGACATACATGAATAAGGGAGCTATCACTGTGATATGACTGATGTAATGTTGAAAGCTGCCCAGAACACCAGTTAATAAATCAATCAATTCTTATCACATTGTTTTCAATAGAGTTTTGCTACAAGGCACAAGACATGTTCTGCAGGACATCAGTAAATACAGCAAGGATTTTATTGATCAGAACATAATGGTAGACTGCATGGAGATATTATAAACCTCATCATCTCTCTCATCACTGTTAATTAACCCTTTACCAAACAATCCCTGGTTTTAACGACCCGAAGGAAGAAGCCTTCTGAAAACATTGTGGGAAAAGGAGAAAATGCTGGTAACCAGCATTTTCTCCTTTTCCCACAATGTTTTCTACCCATCTAAAGTCAAATTTCAATTTTTGAGTCATGTTTATTTTGTCGTCTGCAAATGGTTTCAATTTGGAAAAGTCCAAAATTTTGTTGTTTGGTAGAGAGTTAATACATGAAATGGTAATTTCAAACTGTTTTATTGCAGTTGAAAGCAGAGAGACATTTATTTTACTTTATCAGCTATTATTGCTCTTTTTTTTTATTCTACTATGATGCTTTGATCTTTATTAGTTATCAAATTTCCTCCTTGTTTGAAAATTTACTGCTTTTTAATCTTCTATAACTCTTTCACAGAGATTCCCAAGTTTTAATGTTCTCGACAAAATCAGCTTCCCCCTGCAAGCATGGATTAACCCTCTACTAAACAAGCCCATGTTTTCACGACCCTGAGAAAGAAGGCCTGGTTACCAGCATTTTCTCATTTTCCCACAATGTTTTCTACTCTATGAAAGACAAATTTCGTGTTTTTAGTAACATTACTTTGTTTTCTTTAAATGCTTTCAATTTGGAGGAAGCTGAATTTTTGTTTGTTTGGTAAAGGGTTAACTCTTTACCAAACAATCCAGACTGTTAACGACCCTGACAAAGAAGGCTTTTGAAAACCTTGTGTGAAAAGGAGAAATGCTGGTAACCAGCATTTTCTCCTTTTCCCACAATGTTTTCTACCCTTTGAAAGACGATTTTCATGTTTTGAACATCATTCAATTTTTCATCTGCAAATGCTTTCAGTTTTGATCGTGCTAAAATTTTGTCATATGGTGAAGAGTTGAATGATGGGATTTGTCTTTGAAAGGGTACCAGCAATTTTTTCTGATCAAACAAAGTTTTCAAGGTATCTTTCTCTGCATTTATAAAACCTTGAAATGTCTGGTAAATTGAATTTTGAAAATTTCAAGATGGCACACTGTGGATGCACAGAAATATTGACTTTTCCGCAAGATTTTATTTTTAACGTTTCACAAAGTTTTAATGAACCTGACAGAGAAGGCTTTCAAAAATGATATGGAAAAAGGAGAGAATGCTGGTAACCCCCATTTTTTCTATTCTTTCAAAGGTGTTTCAATCCATTCAAAGGTGAATTTTATCATTCGAGCCACATTGAATGGTTGGTATGAAAATGCTTTTTATTTAGACAAGTCTCAAGATCTGTTGTCTGGAAAAGAGTTAGCCTATTGATCTTAAAATGATCTTTGTCATCCTATACCAGACAACTGAGTTTTAGTCTGAAATGAAAGTATTGCACATGACAATTTAACCCTTTACCACACAGCCCCGACCTCTAATGACCATTAAGAAGATGGCTTCTGAAAAATTTATGGGAGAAAAGGAAAAATGCTGGTTACCAGCATTTTCTCCACGTCCTACAGTGTCTTTGATCCAATTTCTTGGAAAAGACAACACATTGTACTAAAACAGAGAAAATGCAGATTAACAGCATTTTCTGCTTTACTAACAATGTACAGGAATGTAAGAAAGGGATAACACACTCCTGCACATGCTATATTTTGTCTGATTAGAAAACATTCAATGAAGGAGTATTGGAACCATAAGGAAAATGTTGTAGTTGAGTGATAAAGGTAAAGTTTAATAAGCAGTTGTTCCTTTTCCAACAGTATTTTCAAAATATATCGGGTGACAACTGTGTTATTCATAAAATATGTGTTTACTGGTAGTATACGTAGAGCTATAAGAAAGATCTAAAATATTACCTCATTAGCCAAAGCATATCTATAATAACCTGCTAAGGGGCCTAATTGAGAAGATTACTATCTTGTCAGGAAAGAGGCAGATGAAAAAAAAATTATCGCAGTTCATTTATCATCAGACAGGTTTTTTTCGCTTCTAAAAATAACATTTCTGCAAGCTGAGTTATTTATTGTATTGATTCTTAGTGTTGTACATACAAAGTTCAGGACACTCTCTGTCTAACAGAAATCAGGAAAAGGAATCATTGACTGTGTGTCACGTGTAACGGTAACCATTCTATAATTTTCCAGGAGAAAAGAGTTAATCCTGTCATGTCTTTACGTGTACATGTTTGTTCTCAGAGGAAAAGTGTTGTTCAATTTGTGATCTGAATAAGGATAAATTTTTGGGGAAGTGAATACCCAGTGGAATTATAGTGCTCTATGGTAGTAGTTATGAATTATTTAGATTGTCATCCAAATGACTTTGTAGAGGAAATAAAATATTTGTGTCATTGTACATGGAATGTTTACCAACATGACCTACTCATTAACTCCTATTTAAAAACAGTTGCAATGAGGGAATTTGAAAGCATTCTTGTAAGATATGGACTTTTTTCATTAATATGATAGGTCTGTTACATAGATACATGTATGTGCTAAACATTGTTTCAAAAGGAGGAATTGCTCATTCATGCAATTTTACCTTGTGCCACAATGTTTTACAGAATGGTCTGCTGCTAGATGAAAATAGGCATTTGTAAGAGGTCATTATAACCATTTACCGCACAATTCCAAGTTTAAACAACCCTGAGAAATAAGGCTTTTGAAAAGACGGAGGGAATATGAGAAAATGCTGGTAACCAGCATTTTCTCCTTTTCCAACAATGTTTTCTACCTATGAATGAACAGATGATATCATTCAAAAAATGTATGAATTGTCGTCTGTAAATGCCTTCATTATGAATGAGTCTGAAATTTTGCATTGTGGTAAAGAGTTAAATAAATGAATTAGAGGTATTTCATAGATTTTAGACACCTGGAACCAGGTATATTCATCTTCAAGGTAGTTTTACCTTGCATATTTTCTATTTCTGTTAATAAGGAATGCACCATTAATTAGTATTCTGTAAAATGTATACTGCTGACTACCACAGAATGGATTTTGCTCACTGGCATCAAACAGAGATTATCTAACAGAAACCTTAACCCTTTACCAGATGAAAAAAAATTTTAGCCATGTCCAAATTGAAAGCATTTGCAGACGACAATTTCAGTGTGGCTCAAGTGGTGAAATTTTTCTTTGACAGGGTAGGAAACATAGTGGGAAAAGGAGAAAATGCTGGTTACCAGCATTTTCTCCTTTTCCCACGATGCTTTCATAAGGCTTCTTTTCCAGGGTAGTTAAAAGTCGACAATGTGCAGTAAAGGGTTAAATGAAGAATTTGAGAAATGTTGACCAAGATTAAGTAGCTAGTATTTGTAACCTGATCTTGCTCTACCCTCTCCTAGCGTGCACATGTAGTAGGATAGTCTTAGTGTAATGACCATGATTGTGTTTCGTCATTTTACCTTCCCTGTCCATGTATCTATCCATAGGCTGAGTTTAGTTTTTACATATTTATTTTACATCAATTGAGAAACAAGTTCTTGTAAGTTCTACTAGTCTCTCTAGATTCTGCTTTATGGAAACTACACCAGTACTCGCACCGAATGTGTGAGCCAATGAACAGTCCCAAAGTTGACATCGGCTCCTAGGTATTGAACTAAAGGACCTTATGGTTACAAGGCCAATGCTCTACCTCACAACCACAAACACCACACAAGCTAGTTCGCAAAATCAGATTGCATAGAACAAAGTCTGATCTTGGATCTGCTCTATCCTATATTTTGCTTCATATTTTGACCATCTCAAGCTTAAACATGAAAATTCTTTCGTCCATTTTACTTATGGTTACGTGACTAGTGTGGTGTGTGCAGAATTTTTCTGTTTATTCCACTACATATGCAAGCTATGAACTTAGTATGCTAAAGTTAAACTTCAATAACATTGCAGCATATGACTTTTAACCCTTTACTAAGAGGCAAAATTTTAGACTCATCCAAAGTGAAGGTATGTAAAGATGACCTTCAAATGTTTTTCAAATGATAGTATTTGTTCTTGAATAAGTAAAAAACATTGTGGGAAAAGGAGAAAATGCTGGTAACCAGCAATTTCTCCTTTTCCCACAATATTTTCAGAAGGCCTTTCTTTAGAGTTTGTAAAACAAGGGATTGTTTAGTAATGGTTTAAAATCTTCCTTGTAAAATATAGTGGCTTAGTGAACAAGCAATTTTAGGCAAATGAATAATGTCAGCAAACATTGTTGCTGTAGCAGAAACTGAGTAATTCCTTCTGTAACACTATGTATTCAAAAGTCCATGTGTAAGACAAGATAGAGGAAATAAGTTGTCTACAGAAGATATGGAGATAATTTCAACAGCAAACTGATAGGCTTACTTTTCTTTGTTTACCAAAAAAATTGTTCCCAAAGAGGATCACAAGATTTTTTTATCCATTCAAAGCCCGTAAAATTTAATTAACAGAAAATAAACCTTCACTTTGTGTTAGTTTTGGTTCAAGATTTAAAGGGAACTGTTAATTATTGCTTGAATCTATTTTTTGTATTGCGAGGAAAGATTTCTAGAATCTTTTGTTTGCTTTGGAATTGCAGATATTTGGTGCTAAAACATCATAACCTTTACCAAAAAATTGTGTGTTATGGAGAAAAAGCTGATATTTTCATCTTTTCCACAATGTTTTCTACCCTTTCAAAAGGCAGATTTCATACTTTGTGCAACATTTAACTCATTACCACAATCATGACAAAATTTTAGACTGATCCAGATTGAAAGATGATTTTCAAAGGACACAGTAAATGTGGCACAAGCAATGGGATTTGTCTGTAAAAGATAAGAAAACACTGTGGGAAAGGAAGAAAATGCTGATTACCAGCATTTTCTCCTTTTCCTACAATGTTTCAAAAGCTTTCTTTCTCAGGGTCATTAAAACTCAGGATTGTGTTGGAAAGGCTTAACCCTTTATCACACAATGCTAACCTTGAAAAATAAGACTTTTGAAAACATTGTGGGAAAAGGAGAAAATGCAGGTAACCAGCATTTTCTCCTTTTCCCACAATGTTTTCTACCCATTCTAAGACAAATACCATCATTTGAGCCAAAGTTAAAGTGTCATCTGCAAATGCTTTCAGTTTGGACAAGTCTAAGATCTTAACGTTTGGTAAAGAGTCAATTTGTTGTCTGGAAAGTCTTTCAAATTGAACTAGTCTAAAATTTCACAGGCAGGTTAAAGACTTGTTAATGTACTGAAAACTGAAAAACATTCTGGAAAATGGAAATAACTTGCTTAAAGTTTTAAAGTTTTTTAGTTGTCAAAATGTTCTTTTTTTTTCTTTTTTTTTTTTTGACTACAGGATCACAGTTTGAAAAGTGTCTGAATGGTGTCATGGGTAAAATTGATCAAGATCTGTCTGAAATCAATATTTTTTCCTGGAAATTTTGTTTTCCCATTTTTCAATAACTAGATACCCTTATGCTGTAGTGAAACTTCTGTGATATAATCTGGTTCCCTTTTTCCTTCCTTGTGAGCCAAGCTCCGGAAGTGCAGCTGGTAGGATAAAGGACTTAAGAACATGGGGTCACCGGTTCGAATCCTCAGTTCAGTAAAATTCTTTCCAAGGATTGATAATAGTGATTGCTACAGGATTCCTTCTTCTCACCAATGTTTATGTGAGAAAGCAGCCAGTGGTTTGGAAAGAATGGTGTGCTAGTGTACTAGTGAAAGAAACTCTAGGAAAGCATTGAAAGGTGTACTGGCTGTCATGATATAACTGAAATAATGTTGAAAATGGCGTCAGACACCATGCAATCAATCTTTCCCT
Source organism: Hippopus hippopus (assembly GCA_946811185.2). Taxonomy (NCBI): domain Eukaryota; kingdom Metazoa; phylum Mollusca; class Bivalvia; order Cardiida; family Cardiidae; genus Hippopus; species Hippopus hippopus. The sequence continues at coordinate 36,824,348 of OX328110.1, forward strand.
GTGAAAGAAACCCTTTGAACTTTACAATGCAGGTGTTAAAATGCATTTGAATTTAGATCATACCATTCATAAGTATGAAAATTTTTGTGAAGATATTAATCTGTTATTGTACAGTCTGTCCAAGTGTTAGTCCTGGGCAGAATAAATGAACTTTAAAACCAGGTATATCATAAACAATAGAGACACCTGACAACTTTTTACCAAGTTTTAAAATTCATTTTTCAAACAAAATAAATGTGACTAAAAATTTGAAATTAAAATTTGTGTTGGGAAGAGTAAAAACATAGTGGGAAAAGGAGAAAATGCTGAGTACCAGCATTTTCTCCTTTTCCTACAATGTTTTCAAAAAGGCTTCTTCCTCAGGGTGTTAAAACTTATGATGGTGTTGGAAAGGGTTGAAGGCTATACAGAACTACAGTAAAACTCCTCTATTAAGACCACCCTTGGTACTTTTAGAATTTGGTCTCATTGGTGGGGTGGTCTGATTTTCGGGTTTGACACGCCTACATTTTGAAATAAACCCTTGCTCTGAGTAGACTTGTGCAGAGCTAAATGATGTGAATGGTAAATGCATTTCATTTAGGGAAGCCTAAGTACACAAATAAAAATGACAAGAACATTTTCATTGAAAAGTTATACGTTTCTTGAATTTTATTAAATAAATCCACCTGTAAATGCATGTCAATTCATAATCGCCTATTTAAAACAGTCATAACTAGGCATGTACATAACATAACTAAATGAATCTGAAGAATAAAGAATCTAATGTAACTGATAGAACTTCATGTTCTCATTTTTGGTCTGCTTTTTTTTCTTCGTGTAGTCGCAAAAACTCATATTCCAAGCGCCGATTTTCATTTTAAAACAAAGATTTTCGAATACGTGCTGATCTCTGAACGTTTGACGTCTACTGAAAAATCTGCCCCCTTTTTTTTTTTTTTTTCATTTTTATCCGAGTTGATTATTCGAACAGTCCTGCTAATCGTCGATCTCACGGTCGTCGTGGTCACTTATTTACAATCGCATATTCGTCATGGTATAATTACAGTATGTAAAGTGTCAAAAGCAAAATGATAATCCCATCTCGATCACCACTAAACCCAAAGGTCTTAAATTACATCAGCTGGCTATAAACAACAAATCTTGATCACCCGGATGTAGACATGTTTGTCATCCGGGTCATCGATGTGTAATAAACGCTTGATTACCGCGTGAAAGCGGAATCGATGGTTTAAAAATTATATCAATTCACAGGTCGTTTGATTATGTTACATAACATCCTGATCAATTAACACAATCATGTTACAATCAATGGTCGATTGACAAACAAAAGATCGATAATTGATTGTCAATTCCATTGGACCCAAGAATATTCGTACATGAGGCAGTCTGTGGTGCGCGATTACGGACGCGTGAAAATTAGCTGGTCGTAAAGGAGTTATGGAAATTGAGTGGTCGTTTCATGGGGTTAAAATCCGCAGGTAAAGTCATATTGGTACTGAAAATGGTGGTTGTAATTTCGGAATAACGGGGTGCTCGTATTTCCGGGTTCATGATCATTGATCTTTAAGAAGGAAAAATTCCGTTCTGACAAAAATCATTCATAATAGTGGGTTGCTCGTATTGTCGGGGTGGTCTTGGGGAGAGGTTTTACTGTATATTGAGGTACATTAAAGCCCAGCCCTGTGGCTCAGTCCGTAGCATACAGGACTTAAGAACAGGGGATCGCTGGTTTGATCCTGGGCTCGGCCAATTTCTTTCTGAGGATTGATGAAAGTGAATGTGACAGGATTCATTCCTCTCTCACCATTGACCATTTTTTTGTTGAGGGATATGTGGGAAAGCAGCCAGTGGCTTGGAAAGAAGATTGTGCAGATTATTGGTAAAGAAACTCCAGGAAAGCATGGATAGGTGCATTGGCCGCTGCGATATAACTGAAATAATGTTGAAAACAGCGCTAAACATACAATCAATCAATCAATCACTCATTACATATACATTACCAGAAAATGGCATCAATCATTGTTAGGATACAAAAATAAAATTGACAATTTTATAGGTTTACAAAAGCTTTCAGAGCTGTCTACTGTAAATTTGTTTCAAGAGTTAACAAGTAAAAGAAGTTACGGAACTATTTTGAGGTAATTCGGAACTATTTTGAGGGAAATCAGAACATAACATTTGTTATATACATCAGTAGAAAAACGGCATCAATCATTGTAGGGCCACTTACACACTAAACTAGAATTTACCTGACAGCATTGTTTCAGATCATTGAGGATGGAGTTCTGGAACAGTGTCAAGGAAGGTGCTGTATTTTGAAACGATTTTCATTCAGTTGGAAAGGATGAAGAACTTTGAACCCCATTATGTTTCCCTGAACGACATGCTGTTTACCCTTTGTCAAACAATCTCGAGTTTTAACGATCCTGGAGTAAGAGGCTTTTGAAAACATTATGGGAAAAGGAGAAAATGCTGGTAACTAGTATTTTCTCATTTTCCTACTATGATTTACAACCTATCCAAAACAAATGCCATCCTTTGATCTACATTAAAACTGTTGTATGTAAAATGTTTTCAATTTTGACAAATTCAAAACTTTGTTGAGTGGTTAAGGGCTAACAAGTTTTTAAACTTATCAGAATTGAAAGAATTGGCTCAAATGAAGGAATTCATCTGTCATCGAGTTGAAAACACTTTTGGAAAAGGAGAAAATGCTGTTTATCAGCATTTTCTCCCTTACCCACTCATTATTATATAATGTGGAATAAATGAGCTGTTGTCATCGTGTGACAAGAATACTATTGAAATCATTTTAAGGGGTATTGCCAGTTATATAGCAGAGATAGAGCCTGAAAGGCTAGGGTCTTGGCTAAGCCAATCAACGTATTCGCCTTTTTCTCTCGTCTTGATTTTCTCAAAAAGGTTAATTTGCAAAATTTGATGTTGAAGTCCCCAGCTTTAAGGCTTTGCCTGCTTAAACACATGAATATAATACCCAATTTTAAAGAAAGAGATAGGCATTTCAGTTATTTCTTTAAATGTCAAAGAAAAAAAGGAAAGAAATAAACGAGAAAGCTATTTATATCCCAGTGGATTTCTAGCTGACAGTTTAATCTAAGAATTGTGGGGAGTGAGCCATGTTTGATGACGCCATTAAAAGACACTGTCGCTGTCAACTTGCATTTGTCTTTACTCTTTTTGTGACAAAGAACTTCAAGAATAATATACTTGGGAATGCATATGAGCCATGCTCTGTGAAAAGGGGGCTTAATGCATCTGCAAAAAGTATCGACTCGGGTCGGCCTGCGCAGCCACTTTTTGTTATTGATTTTCTGCATGTTAAAGGATCATTATACTCCACGATTCTGTTGGTTGTTAGACACAGTAGATTTTTGCATCCATGATTAAGTAATGACTTGCCAGGTATAATGTATCACTGAGATGCATTAAGCCCCCTTTTGCCAGAGCATGGCTCCTATTCTTGGACTTAATTCTTTACCAAATGGCAAAATCCTAGACTTGTCAAAATGAAAAGCATTTGCAGATGACAAATTCAATGTGGATGAATAAATGAATTTGTTTTAGACAGGATAGAAAACATTGTTGAAAAATGAGAAATTGCCAGTTTTCATAAGTCCTCTATCTCAAGGTCATTGTGTTGCAAAGGCATAATTTTTACTTGTTTCTGCTTTGTTCTAGAATTAATTTTTGTGGCCGTATATCATATTGACTATAAAAGCCATTACAAAATGGTTCATGACAGTGATACGGTATAGAAGCCTTTTTCCCAGACAACCAATAGTGTTCAAGTACCATGCACTATTTTGAGCTGATATTTATGACGGGCCTGGTGATATACTTAACGGTGTTATTGATTTGGCGGAACATTCATGTGATAGGACGTCTGCTGTCTAATGACAATGGAACTGCTGTTTTATGGGCTCACAGACGTGAGAGACAGAGATCGCAGGAAACAGTTACGCCATTCTGATGCAAGCTTGTAGGTAAACATCCTTTTTGAAGACAAACTTATGATAGTCTACCGATTAAAGGTCAAAAGTATTTGAGCCAAGCAAAATACCAAGCATTTCATCACATATTTATGGATCCATAAAATCCATATTTCTAGACTGTTTAAGAAATAATCTTTTTTCTATCGTGGTTTATCTTTCAATAAACCACAGTTGTGAGTTATGAGGCACAATAAATAATCCACGAGTGCGATAGCCCTTGTGGATTATTCATTGCGCCTCATAACTCACAACGTGGTTTATTGAACGATAAACCACGATAGAAAGAAGAATATTTCGATTCTAACATGACCAACTCTTAATCAAGGGAAAACAAGTTCATACTTAAGTAAAAAGGTGGATGCAGATTATATTCCATTGAATAACTTACTTACTTTATACAGAATGACGTCACTGTATATAGAATGACGTCACTCTAGATAGAATAACGTAGATTTTAACACGCTTTCGTTGCACTGTGTTTAAAGAACCGAATTCACGCGTCATGTTAGAATGATACTTTTTGCACATGCATTAAAACCCTTTTATACAGGGCATGGCTTATTTCAGTGTGACATAATTTTGTTTCTCTGACCTTTTATTTGTCAAAAATCTTTCAATGTAATAATTGAACTCACTCCTTTTTTTTTTAAGTAAAACAAAGGTCTAAAATTAAATGCCTGAGATTTAAGAACCATTGAGTTTCTGTATGTTTTTTACTTGCTCAACTCTTTACCAATCGACAAAATTTTAGACTGGTCCAAATTGAAAGTGTTTGCATACCACAAATTAAGTGTTGCTCAAATGACTGAATTTTTGTATGATAGGTTAGAAAACATTGTTGGAAAAGGAGAAAAATGTTGGTTACCAGTATTTTCTCCTTTTCAAACTATGTTTTCAAAAAAACTTCTCTTGCAGGGTTGTTAAAACTTGGGATTCTTTGGTAAAGAGCTAATTGATATTGTGCTACACAAATACAATTTTTTGTATCCCCGTGGAAAAGAGCTACTGAAAACTTTTTCTCTCAATGTGTTCAACACAATCACAGAAAAGCATTTTCATTTTCATCAATTTTATTGATTGATTGGTCTAAAATGAGCTTGTACAGTTAATTGGTTAGTAGACACAGATTTAAGATCATGATCATACCTATCGGTCTCTGTTAACTTTTACAATGGAACCTGTCCAAAGCAGTCACCCCAGGATACAGACAAGTCTTTTCTCTTAAGGCAGGTTGCTGTTTAACACAAACCTGTATATTCAAAACCAGGAACCCTGAATTGAGAGGGAGCTATTCAGATTTTTATAATCTCACCAAACTTCAAAAATGATTTATTGCTAAATTGAGTATGTCGATAGCTGGCAAACCATAAGTGAAGAAGAAAGGCAAAAGTAAGAAAAAAATATTTCCTCTAAATGCTCAACATAGTCTCATAGGTATTTTTAGATTTTGCACCAGAGTTTCTCAGGCTACTGGGAATGCTAAATGATGAATTACACACATCTATTACAACAATTTGCTTTCAAATCAGTATGACATCGTTTTATCATTATAAATCTATTATTGGTATAGCTGAGCAATGAATGAATTATTTTTCATTCTTATTATCACTTCAGATGTAATAAAAATATGATTATTTATGCTATTTTAATTTAGACTTCCAAAATTGCACCCTTTTATTGATTGTAACAGTACACTATCTAAATTAGTGCATAGAAAAATATATCTAGTTGTATTTATCATTTTTTACAAAAAATTTTGATTTTCACATGAAAACTTAATAGGCCCTTGTAAAATGATAGATGCTTGATTTAGGTTTCTGCTTAGCAAATTAATGACCACTAGCACAAGTTAGTGCCAAGAGAAAACCAGCTGGTATTCTTTTACTTTAACTTGCATCATTAAAAGTTTCATTGTCTTACCTCCAAGATGGTCACCTTTGGCTTTTTAAACAAAAGATAATTTCTGAGAAAAGGTTGTTTCCATAATGTTGTCAGACAGTCTATATATCCAGGTCTAATTTTTCTCCCCGACAAACATTATCTTGTGCTTGTATTTCACATCTTGCCTCATTGGTACATTTTTTCAACCCTTTACCAAACAATTCAGTGTGTTTTATCAACCCTGAGAAAGAAGGCTTTTTGAAAAATTTTGAGAAAATGCTGTTGACAAACATTGTCTCCTTTTCCCACAATGTTTTCATTCCTGACAAGGACACATCCCATTCTTTGAGACACAGCTAAACTCTGGTCTGAAAAATGCTTTAAATGTAGATAAGTGTATAATTTTGTTAGCAGGTTAGGAGTTGTTCAGAGTTACCTTTTAACTGGTACATAATGTGGTACATACGAGGGTTGTCCCAAAATTCCGTGACAATTTCAATAGCAAAAGAAAATGAAACGCTACAAATGCAATTTTTCAATATGTTTTCAATACATATATACCAAACATGTATATAGAAAATCACACAAAAATCTTTAGAAATAAGAAAACTATAGCATAAATACCACAACAAGTACCCACACTGCGGCGCACGTCAATTGTTAATTAACAATGTCACTGTTAAGTTTAAGAGCCTTTGTCAAGGTATTCGCTGTGAAATTCAACGCATTTGCCCTGTCATTTAATCCACGGCTGCTCAAAAACTGTCTTAAACCAAATTTCTGTCAGAGCTCTGTTAAAAGCAAATATAGCAGACATCAGCTCGTTGCTGGAATCGAATTTGCGACTTCGTAAATCCTCCTTAAGCTGTGGAAAAGTGGCAAAGTTGTAAATCTGAGTAGAAATTTTTGCCTTATATGATGGAGGGGTCCGAGATGTCTTCCATATACCGGGCTGTCGCTTTCCTCCGGGTTTGAGGTAGTTTAACCACCTCTCATCTGCTATAAAAAGAGGATCCAACAGAGCGTCGTCTGCTTTAACTCGAGCAAGAAATTATAGGGACGTCTGAACCTTCTTCTGTTTGTTATCATCAGATATCAGACATGGAGCCCAGTTCTCGCAGACTTGTGACATGTTCAGTTTGTCCTTAAATATTCTGTGGAAAAAAAGGCCTTGAAATGGCGGTTGACGACGGTACCTCTCTGACTGTTAGTTTCCGATCTGTAAAAATGCATCTCTTCACCAAATCACACGAGTCTTCATCTAAAGAAATCGGCCAAACATTTCGTGCTTTGTCCTCTTTCTAGCGTTCACCTGCCCTTAAGTCTGTTTTACTGCCATGGCACTTGTAAGCCAGTGCTCGAGTAATGTTTTTAAACTTTTCAGTACGCCAAATTTGTTCTATAGTCTACTCGAGTGTAATTCCAAGATCGGCACAAAATTTTATAACTGTTTGCTGCGCCGCGCAATCTTCTGACGTCGTCATTTCAAATTTCCCATTTTCTGCTGATCTTTTTCGTTTGTTTGTATACCGTCTGTTATTTACCCGATCACATTCACATTTTCTGTGATGACATCAAAGTTTCAGAAGAAAACGTCCATGTAATATGAAGCAGAAATGATATCAAATATTGAAAATATTCGTACATGATTGGAGTTCATACAAAAAATGTATATGGAGAAAATGGCGTGCGCCAGCAAATGACACCTCCTTATTAATTTTGTGAATTTAACATAAAATTAAAGCTAATATTTCATTGGAGACTTATAGAAAGTGAAATAACATCTTCATGGATGAAATGTGTGAAAATGAATGTCCTGGCGCTAAAAATGGCTCGTTTATGAAATTTGTCACGGAGTTTTGGGACAACCCTCATAGTATGGCTATAAAAGAATCTGCTTATAACAAACTCGATATCTTTCTCATTTTGCCTCAGTGTTTACCATAATTCTTTGCCGAAATTTAGGACTTGTCTATACTCAAAGGATTTGCAGACGACAAATTAAATCTGGCTCATACGATAGAAAATTTAAAAAATTGTCATCGATAGGGTAGAAAACATTGTGGGAGAAGGAGAAACTGCTGCTTACCAGCATTTTCTCTTATTCTAGGGATGTTAAAACTAGGGATTAAGTGGTAAAGGGTTAAATGTACCATAATACAGTTTTCTAACAAAAGATAATTATAATTGTGGTTTGGTTCATTAGTGGTCTAGGGCTAAGGGGCATTATCATCTATCAAGTGATTTTATCTGTACATAAAATTGGTTTTCTGTGTTTTATGACCAAAACAATTTAGTCTTGTAGCATCTGGTCAATTTCAGGATTTGTAATCGGACTAATTCCTCTCTAACTGTGCCATACTATGAAGTAGATACCTATTACCACAATTCTGATACAATTACCCAGATACAGTTGTCTCTCTTTGAGCACTCTTGTGCATAATTGTATGGTAAGAAAATGAACATATGACAGTGCGATATTATTAGAACCTACATGGTGCCCGTAACTTGTCAATTAATTGAAGCCTTGGTAAAACTTACTAGACACTGCATCGCAATGAAACATGCCTCTGTTAGTACAAATGGCTGCTTTTGATTTGTGTAATGCCATTGATTTTTGTTTACATGTGGTCCTAGTAGTTGGTTGAAACATGCCTTTAACTTGAAGTTCCACTGATGAAATACAGAAGTACTGTGAAGCCCTAGCTAGCCCATTGGGGAATTTGAAGTAATCAAAGGGTAACAAGTTCAAAGCCTTGATTGACAACTATTCATCAAGATTTATTTTCGTTTTTTGCATAAATGAGCACAGTTATAACTTTTTTTTTTTTATGGATAAGTAGCTGTAGGCATAAAAGGATTGTTGTGGAACAATCCAAATTGACAGCATTTGCAGGCAACTATTTAAATGTGGCTCAAATGACTAGATTATTCTATGAAAGCCTACAAAACATCATTGGAAAAGGGAAAAATGATGGTTACCACTTCCCACATTGTTTTCAAAGGTCATTAAAACTCGGGGTTCTACAATTTTTTCTGAGGGCTTCTTCCTCGGGGTAAATTCCGGAATGCATTGTATAGGAGTTGTTTTCACTTTCTATCTAAATGCAAAGTACAATAGACAAAAAAGAAAAAAAAAATACAGGAAAGGAAAGATAGTTAATGAAAAGGAAGGAAGAAGCACTGAGATTCTTCTGAAAGCCACAGAAAGAAAGGTGTGAGCTATTTTCTTGTACTATCTAAATGCAAATTACGGAGTGTAAAATTTCCCTGTTTCTGACAGTTTCTGTAACACATTTCTGCAAGAGATAATAGTCTTGTCCTTCTCATCTCATCTTCCCTAACTCTTTCCATACCAAAGACAACACCAGAAGCTTTTGTGGACAGTGTAGATCAAGATCAGACTGCACAGAAGGTGCAGTCTGATCTCTAATCTGCACTGTCCACTGCTATATTCTAAATTATGACCAAACTATCTCTTGATCTTGCAGAGGAAATATACTATTAGCCTTAAGAAAATGAAATTTATTTATTCAGTATTGAAAGGGCTAATGCCGCCATAATAACTGGAATATTGTGATTTTTTGATGGGCCCATTGAATAGTCCTACTGTATGTTATGGAAAAGTTTGACCCTCTACCACACAATTACAAGTTTTAATGACCCATGGGAAGAAGCCTTTTGAAAACATTATGGAAAAAGGAGAAAATGCTGCTTACAGCATTTTCTCCTTTTTCCACAATATTTTTACCATATCAAAAACAAATTCCATAAATTGAACCACATTTAAATTATCGTCTGTTACAGTCTGTAGAATTGTACATTTCTTGGGCTGAACCCTTTACCCCACAACAGCATTGAAGACTAGCCAGCACTTGCAAAGGATTAAATCAATATATGATTTATTAAGATGATAATTTATAGATATATTCAAAATATGATTGTTGTCTTTGCAATGACAGAAAAATTGAGAGAACAGGAGAAAATGCTGGTTGAGTATGTTAAACACCATATAAAAAAAGAAACATACAAATCTTGCCTGTCTTTTTCTTATTAAATTGATGGCTTGCAAACGACTGCCCTACGTAATTCAGTCATAAAACATGTTCTGAAATTTGGTCTGATTATATAAATCTGAATAGCCTCGTCAAACTTTATACCAAACAGCAAAAATGTTAGACTTGTGCAAATTGAAAGCATTGAAATTTTGCATCAACAAAATAAATGTGGCTCAAAAATTGAACGTTTTTTCTAGGTATTGGTAGAAAACATTGTGGGAAAAGAAAAAAAATCCTTGTTACCACAGTGTTTTCAAAAGCCTTCTTCTATAGGGTCATTAAAACTCAGGGATTTGTAAAGGGTTACTCTTTACCAGACAACAAAATGTTTCATCATATCAAAGACAACTTAAATGCTGTTTTGCATAGCTCAAATGTGAAAATGTAGAATTTGCCACCTGGAGACCCATGTTTGATCCTCACTTTTTGGGCTGGTTTTTAGCATGAGTGTTGTAGGGCAAGGTACTTCAGAGCCTTGGCCTATTTCTTATCAAACTGTTAGTGTTAGCACACATGAATCAAAGCGTTGAGAACACTAAAGTGGTATTTGTCAAGTAAGCTATTGTGTGGAATTAATAATTTGAAAGAAAAAGAGAAATATTATTCAAATATTGGCTTGAAAGTCAACCTACTAAGCAAATGAATACCTTTTTTGGTTGAAGGGAGAGTACTCATGTCAAAGTTAGGATTATTTGTGTATTGGTGGTCTCCCTTTGATCATTAGGAGGAGTCAGGAGTAACGTCCCTTGACAGTAGGATGCATGATGGATAGAGAGAGAAACCATGTGAATATATCGAATAAACTTAAGTTTGTACCTGAAAACTATGATTTTGAAATATCTTTGGCCGTTAACATTTAATTCCCAACGTTACAATCAATTATTTCGATCTATAAATATTCATGCCCAATCAAATGGAGTAGCGCGCAATCATTGGATGAACAAGCCATGGGACGAACTGGTTTTGGAACGAAAAGGCCCAGGACCAAGTGATCGGTAGACAAATTTTGTATCATTGCGCCAATAGAAGACTATGAGCAAGTGAAGCTATTTTCAATCAAAAATTAGTATTTCCATGATCGATGGCCTCACCCAGTGTATTTTAACATGCCATTTCCAATTACGTATCTGAGTGCTACCGAAAAACTCACTTGCCTGAGAAAAATTGAGTTTAATTGGGTTTATTTCCTTCAGCTTTGCACAAAATATGATACATGGTCTTCAAAATTCAATATTGAACTCATAGTAGTATTGTCTTCGACAAATACCACAAAAAGTAATATGTGAGCCTGATAATTATGACTAAAATAATGTTAAAAGTGAAAAACGCCCTTCAATTGTTGAATGAATCCATCTGCAAATGCTTTCGAAATGGAACAGTCTAAACAAATGCTATAAGCCTGCCTCTGTACTGATTCAACACCCCTTCTTTAACGTCACGTCTTTAAAGACCCCCTGTGGTAAGAGACAACTTTTCTTACTTTCCTTTAGGTGGTTTCTGAATACAGGTTTGATAAAACCTTATATCAAAGTTTAGTAAATAATCATTTCTTAGAAATTCAGCAAGTTATATTTACTCTTGAAGTGGAATTAATGGGTCTCTCATGTAATTTTCTGAGAAAGCGACAGGAAAATCAATGCAAACTTTTGCTGCAATTACAGGTTCTGTTATTTGATACTAGTCATTTAGCATCATCAGGTTTGCCATCAGCTTTATCATTGCCAGAAGCTTCTTACTGAGCCCAGTCACTCAATTGGTAATGCACAGTGTTTAACTCTTTACCTAACGACAGAATTTAAGACTGGTCCAAATTGAAAGCATTTGCAGATCACAAAATAAATTTGGCTGAAAAATTGAATTTTTTTTTTAGCGAGGTAGAAAACATTGTGGGAAAAGGAGAAAATGCTAGTTGCCAGCATTTTCTCCTTTTCCCATAATGTTTTCAAAAGGCTTCTTTCTCAAGGTCGATGAAAGTCAGGATTGTGTAGTATACGGTTATTCCATAATGTGCAAAATTAAAACCCAATGGACATTTTCATTATAGAATAAGACCCAAATACTTGCAATATAGTGGCTGCCTATTGTCTGTAGTGTTCAACAAAGTGGACAGAGTAAGATCAAAGATCAGACTGCACATTTTTGCAATTCAGGGGCGTAATACATTATGAGCCTTTGTTCTGTGAAAAGGGGATTTATTGTATCTGTGCAAAATATCAACTTGGGTCAGCCTATGCAGCCAGCGCTTGACTTGCTTTGTATAATGAACCATGGAGATGCATTAAACCCCCTTTTCACAGAGCATGGCATATATATGCATACATACTTAGAACCTATTACTGCACAGGCTATTTTCTAGATGTACCCTTAACTATCAAAAATGACTAAGGATGCATTTCAACAAAAAAAATAACTTCATTGTAAGGAATTTGTTTCTGGAAAATTAGCAGTTATTGTCTGTTTGTAAGCTATCTCAGTTGCTCCTAATTTTCCACCTTCAGTTTCTAAAGCAACATTTACTGGCAACATTTACTGGAGCAATGTACAAAAAGAAAATAGCTTTGTTGGCCGATGCTTGTGGGCATTTTCAAGTTCTCAAAAATTTGAATTATCCAAATTTACTTTTCTTTTGCCAGGTAATGATAACATATAAACCCCAGTTTATACCCTCCTTGTGTACCCTAGATTGCATTCAACTAAGAATTTTCTTACTTGCAAAGCAACACAATTTCTGATAGGGTAAGTGTAGCCAATCAGAAACTGTGTTACTTTTCAGAGTCAGAACTAGTCAAAATGGCTGATGAATTTCTGCAAACAATATAAAGGTTTTGGTAAAAAACTGACCAAAGAACAAAACTGGGTTGTAGACCAAAACTAAGAAGACAATTTGAAATTTATGTCAAAGCTATTTTGTGAAAAGTGAAATATCAATTTTGTTCAGTATTTTATAGAAGGTTTTGTTGAGTGCCTGTCATTATTTATGACATTTTGAAAAGTGTCAGTTTTGATGCAGTTTGAACAGACTATTTATCAGTCCCTGGTGCAGATATTGTTGTTTTAGATAATGTGACTGAAAGAATTGAACAACTTTTGAAGATGTGGCTTTATAATTTGAATTGGTCTTTGTAGTAGTGCCTACATAATTATGTAGTGATGTAAAATGGATTTTTTTTTAAAAACTGATTTGCTCATGTAAAAGTGCACTTCTAGTGGTGCTTTACTATAAATGTAACTACTTCTAGAATGTTTAAAATGGACTGTTGAAAAAAAAAAGGAGACGGAGGGATTTGGATTTCAATGACATTGACCGGTCGATAGATTTCACATGAATTTAGACTGCATAAGATGATTGGCATACATTTATGACATGGCAACCTGACAGATACTTCTGGAAATGGACTGCTGTATTATGTGGTACTAAATGGAATATTGAAACATAAAAACAGTAGACTTGTGGTAGTTTAGATTTCCACAACATTGATTGGTCAAAAGGCATCGCATGAATTGTGAGACTAGAGGAGATGATTGGTTCATAATCGTCACATGACAACCTGACAATATGTATACATGGGAGTCCTGCTGGGATTCATATTGTGAATGGGTAAGTTTTTACTTATCATCTTGTGGCATGCATTCTGTATTCGTTATTATTTGATTGTTTAACCCTTTACCACACAAAAAAAATTTTAACACATGTATAATAAAAGCATTTGTAGAGTAGAAAATAAAAGTGGTTAAAAAGCTGAGATTTGTTTTTAATAGACTAGAAAACATTTTGGGAAAAGGAGAAAATGCTGGTAACCAGCATTTTCTCCTTTTCCCAAAATGTTTTCTAAAGGCTCCCTCCACAGGGTCGTTAAAAGTCGGGATTGTGTGGTAAAGGGTTAAAGGTTTTGCCTCCTTAACCTTTTACCGAACAGTCTATGTGTTGAATGACCTTAAGGAAAACGTATTTTGAAAACATTTTGGTAGGAGGAAAAAATGCTGGTAACCAGCATGATGCCCTATTCCCACAATATTTTCTGCCTCTTGGAAATCCAATTTCATCATTTAATTATGCAGTCTGCAACAAATTTGAAAATGGACAGGTCTGAAATTTTGTTGTCTGATAAATACTTTAGACAACTTGTTTTCTTTGGTGCAGGCCCCTGTATGACAGTGAAGACGTTCTACCGGAGTCGTATTCACCAACCATTACATATTAAGAACATTCTTAGCCTTTATGTCTGAGATTTTCTATTTTTGAAAGTAACACAACTTCTAATTGGCTAAATCAAATGATTTAGCCATTCAGAAGTTGTGTTACTTTAAAATTTAGAAATTTTTGCATGAATATCTGGATGTAGTGGACACTGTTTTTACAAGAACACGGCCTATATTCACCAACCATTCTTAAGCATGTTCTTAGTCTTATTCTCTAGAACTTTCTAACTTTGAAAGTAACACAACTCCAGATTGGCTAAACCATGAGTTGTGTTACTTTAACTCTTTACCACACAATCCCGACTTTTAATTAAAATGACCCTGAGGAAGAAGCCTTTTGAAAACATTATGGGAAAAGGAAAAAATGCTGGTAACCAGCATTTTCTCCTTTTCCCACAATGTTTTCTCCCCTATCAAAGACAAATTTTCTCATTTGAGTCACATTTAAATTGGCGTCTGCAAATGCTTTCATTTTGGACAAGTCTACATCTCTGTTGTGTGGTAAAGAGTTAAAATTTAGAAAATCTTGGAGAATAAGACTAAGAATGTTCTTGAGAATGGTTGGTGAATACAGACCCTGGCGTCTTGGATTCTGATCTTGATCCACATTAATAGGAAGAGTACCTAAAGCTCTGATATCCACAATTATGGTTAACCCTTTACAAAACAGTGCCATGTGTTAACTCTTAACCAAAAGACACATTTTTAGACTTGTCCAAATTAAAAGCATTTAAGGCACAGTGAAGGCCAAAATATCAAAGCAGGTGTCATAATACATTTTAATTTAAATCATACCATTTAAAAGTACGGAAAATATTGTGGAGATGACAGTTTGTTATTGTGTGGTCAGGCCAATTATTATTGTGTTAGCAAAAAAAAAATTTTAAAATCAGGCAAAAAAGTAAACAAAAGACACAGCTACCTGGCAGGTTTTAATCTAGTTTTGAAATTAATCTCTCTGTCAGCGACTAACTCTTGGACCGACCGTACAATGACAGATTGTCATCTTCACAATAATTTCCATACTTTTAAATGGTATGATATAAATTCATATGTGTTTAACTCTTTACCACACAGTCCCGACTTTTAACGACCCTGAGAAAGAAGCCTTTTGAAAACATTCTGGGAAAAGGAGAAAATGCTGGTAACGAGTATTTTCTCCTTTTCTCACAATGTTTTCTACCCTTCACAAAACAAATTTCGAGTTTTCAGTCACTTTCATTTTGTCGTCTGCAAATGCTTTCAATTTGGACCAGTCTAAAATTTTGTCGTTTGGTAAAGAGTTAAACACCCGCTTTGTTTACTTTTGGCTTTTATTGTCACTTTAATTTTGCAGAGGACAAATTTCCTGTGAATGAAATGATGGGATTTGTCTTTGAAAAGGGAAAAAAAACAATGAATAGGAAAAAATGCTGGTTACCAACATTTCTTTTTCCCATACTATTTTCTAAAGGCTTCTCTGTTTGGGTTACTTTTAAACCCAGGTCTGTAAAACATAGTGGAAAAAAGGACAAAATGTGGATACTAGTATTTCTCCGTTTTTCTGCCATTCCCCTTGAGGAAAAAGCCTTCTGAAAACATTGTCTGAAAGGGGAAAATGCTGGTAACCAGCATTTTTTCATATCCCGCAATGTTTTATAACCTTTCAAAGAAAGTTTGATTGGCATTTAATTTGTGGTCTGCAAATGCTTTTAATTTGGACAAATCCAAGATTTTGTTGTCTGGTAGAGAGATAAACGAGCATAAAATTTTGTCATCTGGTAAAGGGTTATTATGTCTAAGAATCTATTTTTGTGTCTGATTATTTTCCTGTCCTGGAGAAATTTCTGGTCTAATTTGCTGGTACAATCTTCTATTACATCTTTGTATCCAAAATGGGGGAAAAAAATCCTTTCCTGCAATTTTGTTCTTGTCTGCCATAAAACGCAATTTTCATCACATTTAAACCATTTGCAACTAATCACATACTTCAGCAACCCTGAAGGAGAAACCCTTTAAAAAACATGGAGGGAATAGGTGAAAATGCTGGTAACCAGCATTCTCTCCCTTCTCCACAATGTTTTCTATCCCTTAAAAAAAAACCCGCTGCATTAATTTGAACTAAATTTCATCTGTTGTCTGCAATTTGGATGAGTTTAAAATTTTGTTGCGATACAATGATATCTTTACCAGATGACAAAATTTTAGACTAGTCCAAATTGAAGATAATTGCAGACGTCATGTTAAAATTATGACTCAGCTGATGAGATTTGTCTTGGAAAGGGTAGAAAACAATGTGAAAAAAGGAAAAGATGCTGGTAACCACTTTCTCCTTTTTAGCTCCACTGGCCGAAGGCCAGAGAGCTATTGTCATGGCGTTGTGTCCGTTGTGCGTCCGTCCGTCCGTTCGTCCGTCCGTCCATCCGTCCGTCCGTTCGTCCGTGCGTGCGTCTGTAAACTTTTTCTTTAAAAAACTTCTCCTCAGAAACTATTGACTGGATTTTTACCAAATTTCACAGGAATGTTCCTTTGGTGGTCCTCTTTCAAATTCCTTCAAATAATTGTGTTCCATGAAGAATTCTGGTTGCCATGGCAACCAAAGTAAAAAACCTTTAAAAATCTTCTCCTCCCAAACCGCTATTTGGATAGCATTATTATTTTGCAGGAATGTTCCTTAGATACAGATTTACAGAATTCCTTAAAAAAAAAAAGATCTGTCAGAAAACATGGCTTTTATGGGAGACTCATTTTCCTTTTATGGTATAAAGTAAAATCTTTGAAAAAATTCTTCTCTAAAACTATTCATTGGATTTCATTGTTGTTTTGCAGGTAAGTTCCTATGGTGGTTGTCTACCAAATTGTTTCTTCAGTGAGCTAAAATGCAGGATTGAATGATAGTTGTTAAAAACTTCCTTTCGCCATTATAGAAATATCAGGCCTGTGGAGCGATACAGGCGCTCAAGCGCCTCTAGTTTCACATTGTTTTCCGAATTGGGTTCAAAAGCTTTCTGTCTCAGGGTTGTTAAAACTTAGGTTTGGTTGATAGTGGGTTCAGCTCACCTGGATGAGCCACTTGAAGAGCTGTGAGATTGGGGAATCCTTACTGGGTGCACATAATTATGAGCTTCCAACTTCAGGTAGTAATGGTAGAACCCAGGAAGTACATGAATATTTGAGCTGTCATCGTGATATGACTGAAATAATGTTGAATGTGGTGTTAAACACCATTTAATCAATTAATCAATTCAAACTTTAGGATGACCTATGACCTAAAGAAAAATTGCACCATTTGAGCCTCATTGAAATTGTCTTATGCAAATGCTTTCAATTTGGACAAGGCTGAAATTTTGTTGTCTGGTAAAGGGTTAACCCTCAGAATGCCAAATAAACCTATGATGTTTTCATCCTAGAAATATGGCAAAAGTAATTACAATTTCATGGTTGCTTTTGTCAGCAGTGTTTCATGAAAGCGACAGTGTAGATCAAAGTTCAGGCTGCACGTTTTGTGCAGCCTGATCTTTGATCTACACTGGCTGCAAAGGCAACTGTAGTTGTGAAAGAGGCTTTTTTTTCAAATGTAGATACAATTAATCATATAGATAATTATGTAAAGACGTAGAAATCTCAACAATTGAAGCTTTTTAGGGAAGCTAGAACTATTCTTGGAATGTCAAAGGCATAATCCCGCATTGAAATAATTTATGTCAAGGTCATTGGGTGAAAATCTGTCAGTAATGAAGGTGTATGAAAGAGCAAAATATAGAGAAAAAATACCGTGTTTATTGATTAAAAAAAAAAAAACAGGCAAGTAAATACTGTGACAAATGGGAAAAAATACAAAAATAATTAATTATACAAAATGGATTCAAGGCTTCCGGTTGTTTTATTTTCATCAGAAAATTTCACATAACTGTTTATCAGACTACAAAACATTTAGACCTATACATATAGAGAGCATGTGCAGAAGACAATTTGAACTTGGCTGAAATGATGCGATTTCATACATAGGGTAGCTAATATTTCATGGTGGAGAAAGGACAAAAGCTGGCTACCAAGGTTTTCGCCTTTTCAAATGATGTTTAACCCTTTCCCAAATGACAAAACTGAGACTCTTCTAAATTGAAAGCATCTGCAGACAACAAATGTGAATGTGGTACAAATAAGATAAAGCTCTTTGATAGGATGGAAAACCTTGTGGGAAAAGTAGAAAATGCTGGTTACCAGCATTTTCTACTATTCCCACAAGGTTTTCAAAAGGCCTTTACCTCAGTGTTGTAAAAACTCACGATTATTTGGTAAAGGGTTAAACCTTCTTTTGCAGGGTGATAACGAAGGATTGTTTAGGGTGAAAACTCAGGATTGTTAGTAAATAGCCAATAATATGTGACAAAGTAGATTCAGGGCCCTAGTTTATGCCATGAATTTGAAAAGCAACAGAAATTGTGCAAGGTGCTTTATCAATTATCAGACATACATGTATACAAATTTTTGTGATCCTGCACTGAGTCGACACCTTTCTAAAACACTGTGGGAAATAGAGCAATTGCTTGTAACAGCTCATCACTTAATCAATACAAGTTGGCTTCTTTACAAAAGAAGCCAGGAGAGGTCAGCACCAATGTATTCAAATAGTTTATTGGCTTTTAATTTCAATATATTTTGGTACATGTAAACAAACAAGTAAAAAAGCCGCCGTGTAGAAACCGCGTATGCTTTACATGACGCGGATTTGACCTTCTTTCGGCATTTTCAAGTCGCATGATCTTTTCCAGCGGTCTACTTTCTCTCTTTTAACGAAATTCTTATTTTTTTTTTTCTGCTTAGATTTATTTGCTTAATGAAAAATTACAATTATTTGAGAGATCATTTGCAGCCATACTAAATTGAAATAACAAATCTTTTCTGAAATTCATCATATAAAAATAAACCATGTCTATTTCCTGTTTCGGCTTTTTGATTTCGCTTTATTTACAAAACCATGACGAAATAGACTGTGTATCAGAATAATTTCTCAAGAAAAATGGATTTAGATAGCAAATTCTATGGCAGTCTGCCTTTTAAACTCACCACTGTTGGAGAGGTCTGATGACCTCTCCAATAAAATTGGATAACCATTATGACAGGTTGTTTGTACAGGGAAAAGTTTCTCAGATGACGGAAAGCCATTCATTAGGGAAGAGGTTGATTAAACTTTGTATTAATCACAACTGCTCATTATCTTTAGGAACATAATCAATCCAGGTTGATTTTATCACTAGGTGATCGATTATCCTTTGGCGTCATAGACCCTTTGTAATTAAGTTGGGGTTCAAAGGCAAACTTAAGTTTTAGATCTTGTTACTGGTATGTAGAAGACTAAGACTAGTTAGTGTTGTTTATTTAGCCAGTGTCTCCTGAAGTGGAGCCAAGTAGCTCAATACAGGGCTTGTAGTATTGGGGTTGCCAGTTCAAATCCAAGCTAAGCCAGATTTTTTCCAAGCATTGATGATGGTTCATTGCAACAGGATTTATTGCTCTCTCTTCACTGAGCATGTTCATGAAGGAAGCAGCATAGCTAATGGAAAGAGTTATGTAGTTAAAAGGAAAACCAAGGAAAACACACCTGGGAATGCTGGCAACAGTGATATCACTAAAACCAGTGTTTAACCTTTTACCATATAATCCAGAGTAAGGACCCAGGGGAAGAAGCCTTTAGAAAACATTGTGGAAAAAGAAAAGAATGCTGGTAACTAGCTTTTTATTCTTTCTCCACAATATTATTTTACCATTGCAGAAACAAACTGCCTTAGTTGAGTCAGATTTTATGTGTTGTCTGCAACAGCTTTGAACTTGGAAGAGTCTAACTTTTTGTCAAATTGTGAAGAGTTAAATAATTTCACCTAAACAGTTTGCTATCAGTTAGGACAGTCTACCAGCAGGCTTATTATTATTTTGCTGGTCACCAGCATTTTCTCCTTTTCCCATATATTTTTTTCATCAGCCCTCTTCCCTGTGGTCATAAAACACATTGTTTGGTTAATGTTTCATCACACTACATTGATTATTCAGATCCTCTGTGGTAGAGCTGCATTTGTTTTTAAGAAGGGAGGCTACTATCAAAAGCTTTTTGAAGCTAGTGTTATAGTTACCTCCCTTGTAAGGCGTGGGACCAATTCAGTTATATCCCAGTGGCCAATGCATCTATCCAAGCTTTCCTGGAGTTTCTTTCATCAGTACTTTGCACAGTATTCTTTCTAAGCCACTGGCTGGTTTCTTATATTCATCATCAAAAGGATCAGCAATGAGGAATGAATCTGGCATGGACCATCATTGGAAGCCGCTAGAAAGCGGCTTCCAGTAGGAATGTACCTAAAGTATTTACCATGTAGATGATCAGTAATTATTTGATTGGTTATATTTTTTGGAAATTTTCTAATAATGTCGTGTTAGTGTTACAAAATTACTCCACATGACTCTTTCTTAAATATTCAATCAGACCTACATGAACATCAAGTCTGGTTTTCTTGCAATGTAAGTTCATTCCCAAATAACAACGAAAATACAGAAAAATAAACTTCCTTTTATTCGCTAGTCCCCCAAACTTTTCCAACTTAAAGGATTCCTTCCTTGTTCCCAAACGAAATTGTAATGCTTTCTGTTGATCGCAGGCTCTCCCACCTCTAAACAGTTTTCGCATTTGTTCACTTTTTTACACGACAAAATAATGATAATTATGAGATGGAGAGCATCTTAGAATATGATAATCAGAAGCAATTTTATGTACAAGTGTGTCGTCCAGTTTTTATCCGTAAATATAACAGGGCGGTTAGCCTTTGATCAAGTTATAGACTGGTTACCTCCCCACACAGTTAATCATATAACAAAGAACAGTCCACATCAGCTATTTATAGAAAGCTTGTGAAAAGATAACCCTTTTTCTTCCCTTTGTCGACACTGTAGCCAAATGGAATTTTGTTACATGGACCATCTACCTTATGAGTCCTGTAAAATTTAGAATTTAATGTATTGTGTTTTGAAGCTGTTATGATCAGACTGAAAGTTCTGTACAGTATGGTCCTGATCTACAATACCCGTGAAAAATGTATGGATCGTGATGTACATTGTCCACAAAAATTACCAAAGTGGTGCATAGTGCTCTCAGGGCTGAAACTGTTCGAAATTGACAGAAATATATCAAGATGAGATAGTACATAGCCTGTGTAATATTTTTAAATATTTTATAAGGTATTGTAAATGTAAAAATTTCTTATTTCTTTGTCCTTACTCAGTATATTAATTTCATTCGGTGTAGTTGAAAGGAAAAAAAAAAATTACCGAACCTATCACTGTGCATATACAACTTTTTACGTTGCTGCTGGTCAAGGGTTTGGAATGGCTCTCGAAGTTTACGTTAGAAGTTTTATAGGTTTGTACAAGGCCTATGCAGAAAATGATTCAAACTAATTTTTATTAAACGATATACGAGTATATATAGTAATAGTTACTACGTTGTTGTTGAATAGATCCATATCCTTAAAGACTTAAAAAAAAAAAATTTTTTTTTTGGAGGGGGGGTGCGCCAACTGTGAAGGCTATGATCAGAAGAATTTTAGAGTACTATGCAAAAGTCTCTAATTCTGGAGTAGAAATGTAAAGATTCACTTTGTTACAAGCAGGCTAGGACACTTTTTGGCAAGCAAAAAGATAATGTTTCAGAAGAAAGTTGTTGATTTTTTTTTCCTTGTAAAAAAAGAAACACAAAGAAAATATCACTAAAAAATTGTAAATACATGTAAATCTACGTGAAAAACAATCGAAATACCACTTTGAATAATTACTAACTTACGTAATTATGTAGTATCGCCTTTGATGCCCCTGCAGAACTTTGCTTTTTAAAACCATTTAATAATGAAAAATGCTGTACTTGAATGCGCATTTTCTCCATTTTCAAACTTTGAGTCGAAATTTGAAAATTCCAATGCATCTACATGTTTTCTCACACACACATTATAACTTTAAATGATAATGATGATTATAATGATAATAATGATACAAGATAATTTAAGGTTCCTCCCTTAACTTCTGCATTTTTTTCTCCTGCATTTTAGTATCATTTGTCTTCCGTTTGTGGGGGGAAAGACAGATACAAAAATGGCATCATAATTTTTCTAGAAAGTCAATATTTCTGAAATTGTCCACCAAAAGATTGCGGCTTCTATGATGCCATGCATCATAAATTTGTCTTGTCAATCCTTGGAAAGCTCGAGCAACCTTGGTTTGTGAAACCAGAGGGTCTTAGTTTGTATACCAAACGGTGGAGTAAAATGTGAGATGGGAATGACCTTGGGCACTTCTGCATCAGTCTTAATCACTAGAGCACTACAAACAATCATTTTGCAGACAATGTAAATCAAAGTTAGAGATGGTTTCAAGCATAGAGCATGATCAGACTGCGTAGAAAGTGCATTCTGATCTTTAATCTGCTCACTCTGGTATTTTGTCAAGTATTGCTGTAATATCCTTGCAATACACTGTAATCAGGTCTTTTTTTTTCTACTGGACAAAATTAATTTGATAAATATAGTACTTTAACCAGTTCCTACACAATATTAATCTGCAGAAGGTTGGAGAGAGGTAGAAATCTACTATAAATATCTTTTTTACCACACAATAGCGAGTTTTAACGACCCTAAAAAGGAAGGCTTTTGAAAACATTGTGAGAAAAGGAGAAAATGCTGGTAACCAGCATTTTCTCCCTTTCTCACAATGTTTTCTAGTCTTTTGATACAAATCCCATCATTTTTACCATATGTATTTTGTCGTCTGTCAGTGCTTTCGAATTGGACCAGTATGAAATTTTATTAATAGGTAAAGAGTTAAGGAAGGTGGGAGTGAAGGTGGGAATGACCTAGTGGTCACAATGATTATACAGTCGATTGCTCACATAATAAACAATAATTGCTGACCATCATCACTATCCAGTAATAAACACATAAATGGTCAGTCACAGACCTGAGACCACCTAGTGTATGTCTCCATAAATCTTAACCCTTTACGAAACAATCTTGAGTTTTAACCACTCCAAGGCGTAAAGCTGTTGAAAACGAAAGAAAAAAAAAAGAGAAAATGCTAGTGCCTTTTTTCCACAATGCTTTCCCTACTGTCAAAGACAAATGTCATCATTTGAGCTACATTTTATTTGTCAAGCTGCAAATGTACACATTTAGGATATTGGCAAGCCTTAGAATTTTGTAGACTAGTATAGAGTAAGCTGTTAATCAACCCCTTTGCCAAACAAGCCCTTATGAAGACGGCTTTTGTAAACATTCTGGGCAAAGTAGAAAATATGAAACCATCCTTTTCTCCTTTTCCCACATTGTCTTCTACCTTCCTGAAGAAAAATCTCATCATCACTTTGAATTTGTTGTCTGTAAATGCTTTTAATTTGTACAAAACTTAAAAGTTGTTAGTCCTGTATACTGTAAAAAATTCCGCACAATTTTTGTCTGCAAGTACCTTCGAATTTGGCAAGTCCAAAATTTTGGTGCCTGGTAAAAGTATCAATCTTTACCAAACAATCACAAGTTTTAAAAACCCTTAAGAAGAAGACTTTTGAAACCATTTTGGAAAACTTTGGTAACTAGCATTTTGTCCTTTTTCCAGTATGTTTTCAAACCTCCAAAAAACAAATGAGTTAAATTTTATTTGTATGCAAATGCTTTCAATTTGGACATGTCTAAAATTTTGTTGTTGATAGAGTTAAAGTATCTAGCAGAAAACTTACCATCACCTTGGTAATCAAAACATTTAAACACTCCTTTTTGACGCCAAAAAGTTTAGCCGACGGTCTTTTGCACCTAGAAAAATATGAAAACAATTGCCTTATCAAAACAAACTTTAAGAAAAATACTACTTTTTTTGCAAAAATAATTGTATATTTTTTTATGTATTATTTTGACAATTCTTTAATGGACTACTTTATGTGTCATTTATACTTCTACCAAAATTTATAATCCAGGTTTTTGTTTTTCGTCCCTAAGAAAGGCTTTTGTAAACATTGTTGAAAAAGGATAATAATTTATTATGCTGGTAACCAGCATTTTATCCTTTTCCAACAATGCTTTCTACCCTTTCAAAGCCCAGTATACATGTAGTCAATTGTGAGCCACATTAATTTTGATTTTACGTCTGCAAAATTCATTGAATATGAATTATTTTAAAGTTCTTCTTTAACTCTTTTCCACATGAAAAATTCTGAACTCTACGAAATTGAAAAGGTTTGTCGACAACAAAGTCAAAAGTGGTAAAAATAAACTTTAGTTCTTTGGCAGGGTGAAAAACATTCTAGGAAAAGGACAAAAGGCTGGTTACCAGCAGCACAATGTTCAAAAGTATTTTTCTTAAGGTTGTTCAGACTTTGGATTGTTTGGTCAGAGGTTAATCATATTTCAAAAGCGTAAGCTCTATCAGGGTTGTTAAAACTTGAGATTGTATGGTAAGGGGTTAATTTTTTTTTTTGGGGGGGGGGGTGCCACTTTCAATATTATTTCTGTCATATCACAAACACAGCTCACCTATTTATATACATTGTTGGAATAGGGGCTTAACTCTTTATTACACTACAAAATCTTAGACTTGTCAAAATTCAAAGCACTTGCTGACAACATTTCAAATGTGGCTCAAATGATGGCACTTTTATTTGATGGGACAGAAAACATTGTAGGAAAAGGAGAAAATGCTGGTTACCAGCATTTTCTCCTTTTCCCGCAATGTTTTCAAAAGCCTCCCTGATGAGGGTCGTTAAAACTTGGGATTGTGTGGTAAGGGGTTAATGAACCAATTACAACCATTTGAGCTACGGTGAATTTGTCATCTGTGAAGCTGTCTATATTGAAAAGTCTATAATTTTTAGCTCCACTGGCCGAAGGCCAGCGAGCTATTGTCATGGCGTTGTGTCCGTCGTCCGTCTGTCCGACCGTCCGTTCGTCCGTGCGTGCGTCCGTAAACTTTTTCTTTAAAAAACTTCTCCTCAGAAACTATTGACTGGATTTTTACCAAATTTCACAGGAATGTTCCTTTGGTGGTCCTCTTTCAAATTCCTTCAAATAATTGTGTTCCATGAAGAATTCTGGTTGCCATGGCAACCAAAGTAAAAAACCTTTAAAAATCTTCTCCTCCCAAACCGCTATTTGGACAGCATTATTATTTTGCAGGAATGTTCCTTAGATACAGGTTTACAGAATTCCTTAAAAAAAAAAAGATCTGTCAAAAAACATGGCTTTTATGGGAGACTCATTTTCCTTTTATGGTATAAAGTAAAATCTTTGAAAAATTTCTTCTCTAAAACTATTCATTGGATTTCATTGTTGTTTTGCAGGTAAGTTCCTATGGTGGTTGTCTACCAAATTGTTTCTTCAGTGAGCTAAAATGCAGGATTTAATGATAATTGTTAAAAACTTCCTTTCGCCATTATAGAAATATCAGGCCTGTGGAGCGATACAGGCGCTCAAGCGCCTCTAGTTGTTGCTTGGTATAGGATTAAGGATTACGACCCCTAACTCATCGGTAAATATCTTGTAAATTGACGTTTTTGTAAAGGCTATCCGGCCAATCTCGGCAGCTTCCGCCTTTTAATATGAGAGGTAGGGGCCGTAGTCTCACTAACTCATTGGTAAAAATCATGTAACATCGACATTTTCATAAAGGCTATTCGGCCAATCTCAGACGCTTCCGTCTTTTAATATGAAAGTTAGGGGCTGTAGACCTTAAATGTAAGACCTTTGGATTTTTACAAAACGGACATTTTCATCCTGGAAAAAAAGGAGGGTATAGTTTCAATTTCTACCTCGGCCAGAATTATTTCTGTGTTTATGCTCCGCTACACTTTTATAACTTTTGCGATTGTTTAAATATAAACTCTAATTAATATAAGTAGATACATAAAAAAGGTAATTAAATTGTAAATGACAATGTGTCAAAAAAAAGTTGTTCATTTCTCACAATACTTCAATGACATTAATGAAGATCTTTATAACCTTTAGCAACATCACTTATGATAAAAAATCTAAATAAAAAAGTAACTCTCCTATGAAAGGCTTTTTCCACTTTGTCAGTTTTGACTTTCAAAATAGATTTCAAATTCCTCAGTTTGATACAGATTTTAAAGCATAGATTGATGTTTACCAAAACAATAGTAACTGTTTTTCCTTCAGCTACATTTTCAATCCTGTCTTTTGTTTACCTGGAGGGAGAAGGCCTTTGAATACATTTGGGGGAAAAGGAGAAAATGCTTGTATCCAGGATTTTCTTCTTTTCCCACAATGTTTCCACTTCTTTCTAAAACCATTTCTAAATCTAAAACATCACCTGCAAATGCTTTGAATTTTGACAATTCCAAAATTTTGTTGTATGGTACAGAGTTAGAGAGCAAACCAAAGTTTATAATAATACATGTATAATCATTATAACAATTCTAAATAACTTGGATTGACTTTATGGATGAAGCAGTCTGATCTTGATCTGTCTATAAAAGCACCCTGGATTACTATCTGAGAGCCAACTTCAGAAGGGATTGCAGATCTTCACTATTCTGACAGGTAGATAGGGCTAACAAACTTAATTATTAAAGCCTTGGTCACACCGAGCTAACGGACGAGTAACGGATAAAAAATCATTTCATCCGTTAGTGTCCGTTCGTATCCGTTTTATGTCCGTTTCTTATCCGGTGAATCCGCTACTTGTCCGGCGATGTCCGGCGATGTCCGTTCCGTCCGGTGGGAAGTTTTGAGCATGTTCAAAACTTTCCACCGGACAAAACGGACAGAGACATGCAAATGATAGACTTTGGATGCATCTGACAATTTATACCCTCGGCATGTCACGTGACCGGTACGTTCCTCGTACGTTGGTGTTCGGTACATTTCCGTTCATCGTACGTTTTGTCCGGTTCTCATGCGTTGCAGTTCCGTTTTATCCGGTACAAGTCCCTTACTCGTACGGTGATATCCGTTAATAGACCGTTTATTATCCTGTACATATCCGTTAAACGTGCGTTTTTTCCCGTTACATGTGAGGTACTCGTGCGGTCATTGTGTGGCTTCTTCGCTCCACACACTGATCGCGTGAGCCTCGAGCGGCAGAGGAGATGAATTTTGTCACCGGATAACCAAATTCTGCATATTTTTGTCCGTTTCCCCCCCCGTTACATATCCGTTAGCCGGTCTGACCAAGCCTTAACTCTTTACAAAATGGTAAAATTGTAGAAAAGTAGAAAGTGATAGCATTTGAAGAAGACTAGGGAAATGTTACTCAAATGATTGGATTTTCTAATGATAATAGAGAAAACTTTGTGGGAAAAGAAGAAAATGCTGCTTTCAAAAGGTGTCTTCCTCAGGGTCGTTAAATGTGGGATTGTGTGTACAAGGGTTATAAGCAAGTTTAGCACCGTGTTGGGTGGTTACTTTTTGTTAAGGGTCACTTGTTTCAAGTGTCAGTTATGGTAATTATAATGAAAAGAAAATTATTTTATCAAATTTATCAAGACAGGGTGATATCATATAAAAACAGATGGGAAGATGAATTACATTAATGTTCAACCTGTTGCCTTTCATAGATTTATTTCAACTTGTCTTCAGAGGGGTCTTGCATAGCTTTGTGGTAGAGTTTAGGACTTGCAACCTGGAGGTCTGGGTTTGATCCTTATCGAAAGCACTGGTTTTTTGTGGGAGTGCCCTTGGGAAAGACATCTCAGAGCCCTGGTGAGACCCAGGACATAGTTTACATGAACTTGTGAGCTGTTGCCAGGATTGACTGAAACAATTTTGAACATTGTAAAATATCAATCAGTCAGTCGGTTTTCATTTGATTTGATTCAGCCCGTCGGTCGGTCAAATCAGACCGACGGGCTGAATCAAATCAAAGAGAATCAAATCATTGCCACACAGGGGCAATGATTGCATATTATAAACTTGCTATTTCACCCTGCCGGGTAGCTCAGTGAGTAGCATATCTGACTGATGACCTGGAGGTTGCGGGATCGATACCCGGTTGCGGCGAACTTTCTTTCTGGCGATTTTTTGCCCCTCACTTCTGATGCATGTGAGAAAAGTAGTCAGTGGCTATGGAAAGATGGTTGGTTGGTTGGTTGTATTGGGGTTTAACGCCACTTTAACAGCAGAGGTCATATCATGGCGGTCGGTGACGCACATGTGTTTCCTGGCTTTCTCACACCAGTACTAACACAACTTTCTTTCCAAAGCCACCAACTATTTTTCTCACATGCTTCAGTAGAGGTGAGAGGCGAAAATACGCCGGAAAGAAAGTTCGCCTCAACCGGGTATCGAACTCACAACCACCAGGTCATGAGTCCGACACGCTCACCACTGAGCCACCCAGGCGGGCGGCTATGGAAAGAAAGTTGTGTCAGTACTGGTTTGAGAAAGCCAGGAAACTTATGGGTGCGTCACTGACCACCATGATAATGACCTAAGCTGTTGAAATGATGTTAAACTTCGATACAAACCAACCAAACTAAACTTGCTATTTTAACCCAACCTTTTTCCCTGTATATTTTAGAAGCTGATCATTGAAAGAACTCTTTAGTACTTTAGATAGTTAACCCATTAATACACAATACTATGTTTAACAACCCTGAAGAAGTAGTCATTTGAACAAAAAACATTGTGGGAAAATGCTGGTAACATTGTTTTCTATCATTTCAAAGACAGAAATCTTCTTGGGGGCCACAATTGATTTGTCGTCTGCAAATGCTTTCAGTATGGTAGCAGGGGTGTGGAAATCTTGAAATTATTTACTTGTCCATGGACAAGTAAATCTAAAAAATCTACTTGTCCGTCAGAGAAGCTTACTTGTCCAAAACAAAACAATTTTAAATGGCACACAAAGACCTAACTGAATGTACCGTAGTTTGTAGATAATGATGTTCTTTTAACCATTTAAATTTGCTTGGCTTATGTTTTTAATAATAATGATGAAAATAAATCAAGCAAACCTTTACAGGGCTTTTTTTTTTCCAAAAATTGGGAAGGGGCCTTAGCCTTTCATTTTGGGATATTCAAGCGTGATTTTGGCCAAATTGGGAAAAAGCAGACTGACTTTTAAGGTACATCAATAAAACAAATCGATGGCACTGTACATACATACAGCAGATAGAAAGGTGCAACAATTTAATAATTGAAAAAGATTCAACAGTTACACTATAACTGCTCAAACCATAGCTAAATATCTCAGTGTTTGCACTTACAGCCCTTTTTAACACTTCTGTGGTACACTTATTGGTGCCAGAGTCAATACTTCAGCAGAACTGCTTACCAGCCATCATGTGATACAAGGGATCATTATCCGTGGAAGTTAAAATGCTAGGCTTGGTTATTGTGTATGGAGATGTAGAGTTTGCATCATGTGCAGTGATAATAATTGTCTACTTTTCAGACAACGGAAGATCGGCGATGTCCGACAGACCGGCACTTCAGATTGAGACTCGGTATGCGGAGATTTGATTACCTGCAGATCGATCTGCAAAGAATTTGAACGCTTTACGCCGAAAGTAAAAAGGCTGCGCTGGCCTTTATCGTCTACAGCCCTTTTAACAAACTTTTTGTAATGTTTCCCGGTTCTTGACATGTTTTACTTGGAGACGGCGTGTTTGGTTTTCTTTCAAATACGTTTACTGCAACCGAGTAAGAATGTGTTCCACAGTGTTAAATTAAGACAACTTCTTTTGTCAGCTGTAAGTTTTTGCGAACGACAAAAAAGAATTTAATATTGAATGATACGGAAATTACAACCGCGTCAAGTCTATGTGCGGTGTTATAATGCGCAAAAAATGACCTTGGTTCCGTTATGGTTGCCTCCATTAAACAAACCAAATGGCGCGAAGAAACCACAACATTTCGGCTGTACTGCAGCGCAATCAAAATCATTAAAAAGCCTGCGTAGCCCATAAAATCAGAGTCAGCCACGTTTGTTTTTGATTCCAGATATCAGGGAATAGTTTATCATAATTTAATTTAAAAATGTTGTTGTTTACGAAGTGAGACGGAGAGAACATTTCTATTTCACAAGGATAATGTTATATAATACAGATCTTTATTTTCAATTTCCTCCTCATTTTCTACTTGTCCGCGGACGAGTAGATTGCAAAATGCCACTTGTCCGACGTTGAATTTACCCGAGTCGGATATAGGATTTCCGCACCCCTGGGTAGAGTCCACAATTTTTGTCGTTTGTTTAAAAGTTAAAGAACTACAAAAACCGAGGACAAGTATCAGAAATGTGATTCTGTACAATATTTTAGACTGTAAAATTCAACTAATTTAAGTTGAAAAACATTTTGGGAGGAAATCACTTTTCTGACATTGTTTTTAACAAGGGGTTGCTGCAAGGATGAATAAACACAATCTATATGGTAATGAGTTAAGTGACAGATAGCAGATCACTTTTTCATTGTCTAGACTGTCACAGGTGTAAGATAGTGTTTGATTTACCTGGCTAACTAAATTTCTTTCCCAGTGTTCATCAATCAGTCATGCCTTCCTCAGACATCAGAATGTCTACAAAGTTACCCATAGAGTCATGAATAAACCAAACATATATTAATTTTTAGTTTAGAAATTTGATGTAAATAATTGCAATATTATGATGGCTGTAGTCTATAGTGTGTCAGGAAAGCAGACAGTGTAGATCAAAGATCAGCCTGCATGTTTTTTGCAGTCTGATCTTGATCTGAACTGGCTACTGGTTGCTTATCAGTGTAAACATCATCAACACAATATTTGGCGGTGAAGGAGAAATGATTCATGTTGCAATGAGTATAATCAATTCAGGAATAGGGTTTGGTCAAGCTTGGTTTCAGACTTGCGACCCTGCATTCCTAGCCCTAGGTTTCTGACTTAGCTCCCAGGCTTTGCCTGTAAAAAAAAAAACCTACATACATAATCATCTGAGCTTATATACAACAAGTGACCTTCTTTTGATTGGTTGATTATATGGTGTTTAAGGCCATTTTCAACATTATTTCAGTTATATCGCGGTGGCTAGTGCACCTATCCATGCTTTCCTGGAATCTCTTTAACCAGTACTCCGCACAATTTTCTTTCCAAGCCACTGGCTGCTTTCCCACTTAACCATCGTCGAAACAATGGTCAGTGGTAGGAGAGGAATGAATCCTGTTGCAATGACTAAATATATCATCAAACCACGGAGAGGAAATGGCCAAGCCAGGGATCGAACCCACGACCCCCTGTTCTCAAGTCCTGCATGCTACCCACTGAGCTACCAAGGCTTGGTGTGACTTTGTTTGTTTGTTTGTTTGACATGTCTGCTTAACCCCTTAACACAGTTGCCCGAATTTTAAAGATCCCGACTTGGAAGGCTTTTGAAAAAATTGTGGGAAAAGGAGAAAATGCGGGTAACCAGCATTTTCTCCTTTTCCCACAATGTTTTCAATGCTTTTTGATAGAAGGACCATCCTCTGTGCCACATTTGTCGTCTGCAAATTCTTTGAATTTGAACTAGTCCTAAATTTTGCCATGTGGTGAAGAGTCAACCCTCTACCAAACAATCCTGTCTGTTGACAACTATAGGCAAGATGACATATTGAAAACGGAAAAAGGAGAACGTGCTGGTTCACAGCATTTTCTCCTTTTTCCATAATGTTTTCTGTCTTTTCAAAAACAAATCCAACATTTGAGTCGTATTAGATTGGATGTCTGCAAATGTTCCCGTCGGTCAATTCTAAACTGCCTTCTGAAGTACAAGGTTAATGAATTATTGTATTTTTGACCTGGCTTTTGTCACTTGGCAAATTGCCTTTGTTTGTTGTTATTGTGATTCTTAACCAAAGAACATCTTTTCTGACTTTACAATAGGGAATATCTTCAACCCTTTATGACACAATCCCAAGTTTAAACGATCCAGAAGAAGAAGCCTTTTCAAACGTTGTTTTCAACACCATCAAAGACAAATTCTATCATTGAGTCACATTGGAATTGTCGTCAACAACTGCTTTCAATTTCAATATGTATACATTTTGCGTCTTGGAAAGAGTTAATAAGGTCAAATTCAAAATAAGTGAGCTTATTTCATTATCTCTGCTAAAGTTGAAAATATTAACTCTTTACCACACAAGCAAATAACAGACTTGTCTAAATTGAAAACATTTGCAGACAACAATTTAAACATAGCTCAAATGATGGAATTTCTATTTGATAGGGTAGAAAAGGTGGGAAAAGAAGAAAATGCTGTTTACCAGCATTTTCTCCTTTTCCCACAATGTTTCCAGATGACTTCTTTCGTAGGGTCATTAAAACTCATCATTGTGTGGTAAAGGGTTAAGAGAAAAGAAAAAATGCTGGTAAGCTGCATTTTTTTCTACTTCCGAAATGTTTGTAAAAAGTATCTTCATGAGCGTTGTATATGCAGGGAACAAAAATAGTAAAAAGTTATACCTTTTACCAGACAATCCCATGTTTTAGCTAACCTGAGGAAAATATTGCAGGGAAAGATGAAGATGCTGGTACAATGTAGTCTTAATATTCTTCTTCTACGACAATGTTTTGCAACTATTCAAAGACAGATTCTTTTAAGGCTTGGTCAGACCGGCTAACGGATATGTAACGGGGGGGAAACGGACAAAAACATACAGAATTTGGTTATCCGGTGACAAAATTCATCTCCTCTGCCGCTCGAGGTTCACGTGATCGGTGTGTGGAGCGAGGAAGCCACACAATGACCGCACGAGTACCGCACATGTAACGGAAAAAAACGCACGTTTAACGGATATGTACAGGATAATAAACGGTCTATTAAAGGATATCACCATATGAGTAAGGGACTTGTACCGGATAAAACGGAAGTGCAACGCATGAGAACCGGACAAAACGTACGATGAACGGAAATGTACCGAACACCAACGTACGAGGAACGTACCGGTCACGTGACATGCCAAGGGTATAAATTGTCAGATGCATCCAAAGTCTATCATTTGCATGTCTCTGTCCGTTTTGTCCGGTGGAAAGTTTTGAACATGCTCAAAACTTCCCACCGGACGGAACAGACATCGCCGGACAAGTAGCGGATTCACCGGATAAGAAACGGACATAAAACGGATACGAACGGAAACGAACGGATAAAATGATTTTTTATCCGTTACTCGTCCGTTAGCTCGGTGTGACCAAGGCTTTAGTTGAGCAGCATTTAGGTTTTTCATCTTTACATGCTTTCAATATAACTGTATGGGTCTGAAATTTTTTGATCTCTGGTTAATGAGTTAACTAAAATTTCTACAGATGTATCCAGACTGAAAGCACTTGCAGACAACAAAATTAATTTTTTGTGGCTCAATTGAAGAGATTTGTCTTTCGTAACATGAAAAAGAAACATTGTGGGAATAGGAGAAAATGCTGATGACCAGCATTTTCTCATTTTCCCACAATGTTTTTCACAAGTTTTATACCTCATGGTTATTTGGTAAAGGATTAAACTGCTCCACCCCTAAAATACTTGACATTTTCCCTTAAACCTGGGTCCACCATTAATTTACAATGAAAGCTAATTCATTCTCCCTTTTATAAGTTGACACATAATTGACATTATCTTAATCATATCTGTCTTGTTTGTTTCTTTTGTGCATTTAGCATATTCTGTCATTGATCCTTTTGGGCTTTTAAAACATTGTAGCTACCAGCATTTTCTCTTTTTTCCACAGTTTTTTTAACACTTGCAAAGGCTAGTCAAATAAGTCTGTAAAGTTAGAAGATTTGCAAGCCCATATCTCAAACCCAGGACCTTTTGTACGGCGAATGATTAAATGGCCAGGACCTTTTTGACCTAGGCAGATTTGGGCTGGACTGACTTTTGCCAGTCAAGATTTACAGGTATGATGATTTGGCCATATCAATATTTCAAACATATTTCATACTATTTTCCTTTTTTTTTTCAGTTTTTTCATCTTTCTTAATAAATTGATGAATCTCATATAGTGTTACAAAACAATATTGTGACCCAAAGACCTTTGATCTTTGAAATTTTTAGCTCTTTACCAAACATCAAAATTTTAGACTTTACCAAATTGAACACATTTGCAGACTACACATTCATTGTACCTTTAAAGATGATTTTTGTCTTCCAGCATTTTCTCCTTTTACCACAATGTTTTCAAAAGGCTTCTGTCTCAGGGTCAGTAAAACTCAGGACTGTGTGGTAAAAATTTAAAGCAATTAAGGCACTCAGTGATTAATTAGATTTTATATAGGAATAGGGAAGACAACTGTTTGCTTCATTGAAAAAGAATGGCAATTAGGACAAAAAATAAATTATCAGTTTAACCTTGCATATACAATAATGTCCATACAAATGTCATTGTGTCTCTAACAAATTAATCTCGATAAGACCACATATAGATCTACCAAAAGTAAATCTGAAAGAAAGAAAGTTTCCATTTTAACAAGCTACCCATATTGATCTGGCCGAATTGCCCTACATGTAAATTTTGGCAGGCCAAAATGTCCGGCCCTAATGGTCCTAGGTCTACAAGGAGTTGAAGGTCATGTCGACTGCTGGCCAAAACATACGTACACCAGTAGTCTGGTAGGAATAAAATCTAATAATATATCTTTTTTAACAATTTACAAGTATTATTCAAAATGTATATTGTATATTCTGCAGAGTTTGATCTTGATCTCGGGGTCCTGGGTGGCTGTGGGACTCGTAACTTGGAGCCTGCATCTGCTGTTTTTTTTTTGTGGGAGTGTCCTTGGGTTAGACACTTCTGAAGCCTAGCAAAGTACTGGTGAAACCCAGGAAATACATGAGTAAGTAAGCTGTCGCCATGATATGACTGATATAATGTTGAAAGTGGCGTCAAACACCAATCAGTCAATTGATCTTGACCTAGACCATCTGTATAAGCAACTGGTATTATTGTGTTTGCAGTATTCCAGTACTATGTTTTAAAGCCTGTATTGAAGTATTCTTGGTGTTACTCTGAGAAGAAATTACTTTAAAACATTCTAGAATAAGGAGAAAATGCTGGTATCTATCATTTTTTCCTTTTCCCACGATGATTTTTACCCTTTCACAGACAAATCTCATTATTTAAGCAATACATGTTATTTAATCCTCTGCAAATATGGATAAGTTTAAAAAGTTGTTTTCAGATAAAGAGGTAAGCTTAGACATAACATTACCTCAAGGTTTGACATGTCAGTCTTGTTGTCTGCCCACCTTCACATTGACAATTAGAGGTTTTTTTTTTCTTAACCCTTTTTGATCTGATCTTATTTTTCTAATTGTCCCTTTTCCCTATGTGACATGCAGACATAAAAATGGCCTTGAAAGGAAACAAGAAGGAAAACTCTTAACCATTACTTGTTGCTTTGTTATTTCAGAAAAAATTGATACTTGATCTATGGTGATATAATTTTTTTTTAATTCTGATTTTTTTCTTGCGATAAAAGCAAAAAAAAAACAACAAAAATATCGACCACACAAGTAAAAAAAATATGGTAACAATTGTCCACCATGAAGTAAGAAAACTAGTCATTTAAAGATCCATTTATTCATTGAGACATGGTGAAAAAAAATGGACAGTTGAAAGTTAACTCTTTACCAAACGACAAAATTTTAGACCAGTCCAAATTGAAAGTATTTGCAGACGACAAAGTAAATGTGACTGAAAATTTGAAATTTGGTTTGGGAAGGGTAGAAAACATTGTGGGAAAAGGAGAAAATGCTGGTTACCAGCATTTTCTCCTTTTCCCACAATGTTTTCAAAAGGCTTTTTTCTCAGGGTCGTTAAAAGTCGGGATTGTGTGGTAAAGAGTTAAGGGGTTTATCCATATTTTGGTTTTATGTATTTGCCGGAACAAGCATGTTAAGGGCAGTCAGTGTGAGTGTGCAAAAAAATCATGAGAAGTGGTCTTTTCCACTTTTACCCTGCCCCAAACTATTCCATGCCTTTATAATCCTTCTCATTTGGAAAAGAAGAAAATGTTTTCGACTTTTTTAAAGACGAATCCCCTCAATTGCACTATGTTTAATTTGTCAGCTGTGCATGGTTTCAATATGGTGAAGTTTAAAATTTTGTCGTTCAGCTAAACAGTTTATTCATAGATATGTTTGCTCAAACAAGTGTGAAAAAGGCAGTGTCAAGTATCGGAAAAACTCACTCATATTCGTCTGTCCCATTTAACCCATTACCACACAGTCCATGTTGTAATGACCCAGAGGAAGGAGCCTATTAAAAAAACATTGAGGGAAAAGGAGAAAATGGTGGTTACCAGCATTTTCTCCATTTTCAGCAATGTTTTCTGCCCAGTCAATGATAAATTCTATGATATGATCCATATTTAAGTTGTCGTCTGCACATGCTTTCACTTTGGACACGTCTACATTTGCAGTCTGGTGGAGAGTTAACTCATTCCCTGGGAAACAAACTTGCAGCAGACGGCTGTGAAACATCCTTGTAAAACATCAGTTATCACCATCAGTCAGTGCTGAATACTAGGACATGTGAAAACATTGTGGCAAAAGGAGAAATTGATCATTACGAGTATTTTGTCCTATTGGCACAATGTTTTTTAAAACAGTCTGCAGCAATCAAAAACTGTGGTCTGCATGTACTGTGTCAACACTTATGTGTACTTATTGTTCCAATGACATGTACATGTAGATCTCTAAGCCTGTACCAAAGGATCCTGTAAATTAACCATCACCAGGGAAAAATATAAGGCTTTTATAGAAAAGGTTGTTGGAATAAGGAGAAAACATTGGTAACCAGTATTTTCTCCTCTTTTCATAATGTTTTCTACCCTTTCAAAGATATTAAATGCTTTTAAGAAAGACATGTCTAAAATTGTGCTGTCAGGGCAATTTTTTTTAAACATGCCCTTGCTATGATTGAAAGCAAAGAACAAATAAATAGCTCAAATGATGGAATTTATTTATTGAAAGATAGAAAATATCATGAGAAAGCTTTGTCTCCAGAGTGTACCAACAATATTTTCAAAAGTCTCTTTTTACGTATGATCAAGGGTGAGGGGCTATACTAAACAAAATTTACATACATGTACAAATACAGTCAATGTAGTTGGACAGTCAACTAAAGTATTCAGTGTACTGTATGTACTGTGTACTATGGACCTATTTATAGTTGGGTTTTGTCGTGAAATGATCATATATATGTAGATAGATATTTGTGGGCTTTTTAAGTGGTTGAAAGTGGATGAGAATGCCTTATACATGATCTTTTCAAAGAATTCTGTTCTTGAGTCATATAAAGTAATGTATTGGATTCATATTAAGTCATGCATTCAAAGTACTGCAAAATTTTTCACTTGTGGTTTTAGATTACTTATTAAAACATTGTGATGTTTAAAGAAATGGCTTACCATGAGAAATTTCTTTACTTGCCATCATGTTTTGAAAATATGTCTGATGTAGTTGTTACAGTGCATCAACATGAGGAGATGAGGCTAAGATTTAAACCAATAATACAATGAGATAGAATTTCATGAAATGGCTTTAACCGTTTACTAATTAATAACAAACTAGACTTTTCTCAACCCAAAGGAAGAAGCCTTATAAAAAATTGTGCTAAAAGGAGAAAATGCTGGTAAGCATTTTCTCCCTCTTCCCACAATGTTTTCCACTCTTTCAAAGACAAATTTAATCCCATTATTTAATTTGTCGTCTGCATCCACTTTCGATTTGGATGAGTCTGAAATTTTATCACCTTGTAAAGAGTTGTACGGGAGGTTTAAACCTTGTATTTGTGGACTAGTTGAAAAGAAATGTTTTGCAAATATTTAAGGGTGTGTTTCATTCATGGTGCTTTGTGGAAATGTGATTTTATGTTTACTTTTAAAAGGAAGATATTTAATGCGAGATTGTATTCAGTAGTTTGATAAGAATTTTTTTTCCAAATGGCACATATCTGTTAATGGATTTATGCACTTAGGTAGAACAGAATTGGACAGAATGTGAAATTTACCCCTCAATTTTTCTCTTGTTCTCTCTGTCCTGTCCTACTGCTCAGGCTTACTTACAGCATGTTTCTCTTTTTCTGTGTGTATCTGATGATTAGCTTTTTGTCTCACTCTCTTTCTGTCTTTTTGTCCCTCTTTTCCTCACACTTTGCCTCTCTGTCCATTGCTGACATGAAAAGCAGTTATGATGTACTAATTTGTTTGTTTGGTATTTTATGGTCACTTTCAACAATATTTCAGTCATATCTCTGCTGCAACAGTTCACTTATTCAAATGGGCATCATACGTACATGTACTTCGTCAGCACAGCTCTGCAGTGCCCCTGCCCAAAGACTCTCTTTGTGACTAGTGCCGCCATTCAGCACTAAACCTGAAGGTTGCTTGATTTCAACTCAAATGCACCAATCCACAATCTGTTGCTACTTTTTTGGAACATTTTCCAAGAAAGTGAAAAGAAATTGTAATTTGCTTTTCTCCAAATATTTGCCAGTGGTGTAGTTACTGACAGTTTCAGAATCGTTTGTACAATACTAAGTTCAGAACACTTTCAAAGGATGGTGTCAAGTGTTGCTGCTACCTTTGATCCAAAGGGTACCATAGCTCCAATGTTATTTTGTGATTGTTTTGACTGTTTTTAGCAGAGATGCAGTCATAAAAATGACAGCTTACCTCAGAGTCAGGGATAGTGTTGCTGCATGAGAATGAGATTGTCAAGCATGTTCTTTCAACAGGCCTGTAGTACTGAAAGTCTTAATCATTAAGTGTTATTTCGCCCTTATCATACTTTGAAACTTGTGCACATTTTGCTAAAAGTGTTGCACAATATGTTCAAACAGAAATTGTACTATCATTCTGAGGGTGCAGTTCCTACACATCGGCTGTATGATCGATGATGTAAACATGATGTAAGCTAATTAGTGAATCTTATAGAAAAATTACTGTACCACTGTTAATAAAAGGCTTCCCAGATCTTTAGGCAGCAAAGGGGTGCAACCTGATCATATTTTCCTCTATTTCAATGTAGATCTAGTTTGATCATCCTCTTTCTTTAGTCTTTACTTGTGGCAAAGAGCATCAAAGGTCTTAATGCTGGATAGACTTATAGGTCAACATGATGTCTATACATTCAAATTTCTCGACAGATTTATATGAAAATGTTTTAGCTGTATCAATTCATACCCTAGTGTGAAAATTCTATAGGATGGGTCAACACTGGGGTTTTAATCACCTCAACCTATAAACATACATTTCAGTGTCTTTACTCTATACCAAACAACAAAATTTCAGACTTGCC
Source organism: Hippopus hippopus (assembly GCA_946811185.2). Lineage (NCBI taxonomy): Eukaryota > Metazoa > Mollusca > Bivalvia > Cardiida > Cardiidae > Hippopus > Hippopus hippopus. The sequence continues at coordinate 36,863,760 of OX328110.1, forward strand.
CAATTTTAAAGCATTTGCAGGCTCAAATGATTAGTTTTGTCTGTGGGGGGTAGAAAACATTTTGGGAAAAGAAACAATTGCTTGTAGCAAGTAATTTCGTCATTTCCAGCAATATGGTAAAATTGGCATTAAATCTTTACCAGACAACAAAAAGGTAGACTTGACCAAACTGAAAGCACTTGTAGACAACAATATAAATGTGGCTCAACCAATGGAATTTCTCTTTGAAAGTGTAAAAAACATATTGGGAAAAGGAGAAAATGCTGGTTACCAGCATTTTCTCCTTTTCCCAATATGTTTTCAAAAGGCTGTCTCAGGGTCGTTAAAAGTCGGGATTGTGTGGTAAAAGGTCAATACATTGTATAGCAATGTAAAAGTTTATAATGTGACAAAATTTCTAACTTGTTGGTAGTGAAAGCATTTGCAAATAACATATTCAAAGTGGATCAAAAAATAGGACCTGTTATTGAACAAGTAAAAGATTATGGGAAAAAGGGAAAATGCTAGTTATGAGTATTTTCTTCTATTCTTGCAATGTTTTTTAAAAGCCTATCTTCCCCAGGACTGTAATAACAGGATTTTCTTGAAAAGAGTTAAAATTGTTGAGATGTGGCGATGCAGTAAATTTATGAATCATCCCAGTTACTTTATCAACATTGATCTTAGTCCCATCCCTTATTTGGTATTTTGTTGGTTTCTTCAAATTTTTACCTACATGTAGATGGACCACAAAATAAATTCACTGACTTTGTTTTGACTCTGTACTTGTGGGCAGCATTGGACTTAGAAAAAAGTGCTGTTTATGAATAGGTACACTAGCAGCAGTGATTTCTTTTAACAAAAATATACTTTTGTTGAAAATGGTATAATACACCAAAATGTACCTGAAAGTTTATACAGGAGGCCCGTATGCTGGTGCTAATGCTCAACAGCACTTGTTTTTTCAGTGCTAATTCTAAGTTGAAAAAGGGGCATAACTTTATCAAAAGTTTTCTGAGGGTTACCTGCCCTTCAGGTATGGTTACCCCTTTTGATAAGTTAACCCTTGGAGTGCCAAGTAAACCCAAAAGACATTTTCAGTCAAGAAAAGAGGCCCAAATAGTTGCAATATTATGGTTGTTTTGGTCCAGAATGTCCCGTCGAAGCAGACAGTGTAGATCAAAGATCAAACTGCACATTTTGTGCAGTCTGATCTTGATCTACACAGGCCGCACAGGCAACTATTTTTGTGAAAAGCACTTTACGGGTTAACAGCTAGCTGAAGTTTGAAGTAAATACAGTCAAACTTCGGAAGCTCAAACACCCCTGGGACTAGGTTATTTGTTCGAATTAGCGGTAGTTCGACGTATCCATATTTCAAGTATGAAGTGGTCAGTGAACGAGTTGCATGTATTCTTATTCCATCTATATAACTTTTGTATTTGGAAATATCACACAGAACACACCATATAACTTTGTCATTTACAGAAATCGGCCGTCCCATTGGTGAAAATAGTTTGTTTTCGGCCGAAATCGATACGCTCTATCAATGCTTTTTTTTTTTTAGAGAGTATCCATTTCGGCCGAGAATAAGCTATTTTTCACCAGTTAAACGGCCGATTTCAGAGGTGATTTTCTTTGCACATATCTAAAAGTCATTTTATCAGAAAAGAAAGGACATTTGCATATACTGTCGAGCGCGAAGCAATACCCTGTTTATGTTCTAATTATAACTTCTATCAACGCTAAATGTGCGGAGTAAGATTACAGTTGCGGTTAATAAACCTAATGTGTTAATAAGCAATACTCTTTATGCAACCATAGCGTTACAAAGATGGCTTGACCACTAATTCTGGTAAACAACCTCGAAAAACAAAAAATTAAAAAACAAAGCGATTATTCTATCACAGCAAGACAGTTTGTAATTGACACATTGAGCAAGTGTTGTGTATATTTTACTGTAAGTGTTAAAAACATGCACTTTATCCAATATTTGACAGACGATTACCGGGATATCTAATTAACAATGTAGGTGTGAAACCCAACGTCTAATTGTTGACTAACCCTTTGTTCGACTTCAGAGAGGTAAAATACACTGGAAAATGAATGATGGGACCATGACATATGTTCGAAAGTTCCAATTAGGGGTTGTGCGAGCTTTCTGAGGTAGAACAATATGAATTATATAGAGATTTTGCTGGGACCGATATCGTTGTTCGAGCTTTCTTTGGTATTCAAAATTACCCATATTCGAGCCACCGAAGTTTGACTGTATTATCAATTGAAATAATGATATCCAGATATATCAAAGCTTTTGCAAGATGATGACGGCGCAGACCCGGACAACAGGGCCATAACAATAACTTCAAAACGTGTCAAACTAAAAATTACACTTACGCATACGGTGCTCTTGTTGATTTGAAAAATCATATCTAGAAACATCATTTTTAGTTTGGAGACTGTACAGTGACAGCAAGAAATTTGATAAAGAACTTAACCAAAGGTTACCTCAAACAGAAGGATTAATGAATTTAGCCCAAGATAGTGTTTCCTTGACAGACATGTGAACTTAAGAGACAAAAATTCATTCAGAGTCCACATCTGCCTTGAGAAATGCTTGACTAACATGCAAGCATTTGACTGACAAGATTCATTTCAAGGTACTCAAAGTATCAAACTTGTAAAATTGTTTCTTAGTAATAAAGGTAAAACTGTGACCCATTCTGTATGTTGGATACATAAAATTATTAGTAAATCTTTCCTTTACCATTATGTGACATAGTTTTGTGGACAGTGTAGATCAAGATCAGACTGCACAGAACATGCAGTCTGATATCTGATCTACACTGTCCACTCTTTTATTCTAGATTGTAACTGAATTGTTTCTTCATCTTGCAGTGGAACGTTATTTGTGGCCATTGGAAATGTACAAGTTCTGTATTTGGTAGAGAAAATCTGTTCAGTGAAAATATGGTACCATTATGTTAGTGAGGAAACTTAACAATAGGTTACTCTTTGGTAGATTCAAATAAATAAAGAGTAAATAAAGAAATATTTACACGAAATAATGAGAAATCTGCTTTTAATGAGCTTATTCTGCATTTGTCAATTTTTTTATAAGTTGTCTGCTGTAGAGATAAATGAGGGAAAGGGGTAGGGCAACTTTGTTGATCTTGTAGAGGTAAATGTCAATGTATTTATTTGATTAAGCAGAACTTTTATCAGAGGTTTTATTGGTATATATTATCATGCATACCTGTTTGTCTAGGAAATGTCTGACCTATATATTTATGGTTTGAATAGTTTTTAGGTAGTATAGAGACAAGAATGTCAAAGTTGAGACAGAATGCTGTTTATATAGTCTGCAACATGCGAAAAGGGGCTTTTGGACATTTGCGTAAAGTGTCGTCTCAGATCAGCCCAAGCAGGCTAATCTGAGATAGCTTTTTACGTCAACATCAGATTTTGTCCTACAGTAGACTTGCGTGAAACAGAAAATCACACACAATTGGAAAGTGTTGTCTCTGATCAGCCTGCGTGGACTGGGAGACAACACTTTACGCAAATGTCCCTCTTGCACATTTGCATAAGTTCAAAAAAATGCCAAGCCATGCACCTGCTAAATGTGCTTATGGGTGAAGTTGTAAGGTTGGTAATACAGAGGCTTTGATCCTCACTCATATGATATTGGGATTTTCAAGGGAATATTTATGGGGAACACTTCAGAGCCCTAGCCTAGTACTGGTGAAACCCAGGACACACAATAAGTGACTTGTCACAGTGATTTGACTGAAGCAATGTTAAAAGTGGAGGAAGACATTGTTCAATCTATCAACTAAACGTACATTTCCAAGAGAAACAAAACTGATTAAGACAAAGCCTTTAGCACACCAGCAAAACCCCATAAAATTTTTGTAATAACGTATAGAAATCTCTTACTGAAATATTGTTCACCTTGAGAATTTAAGATTTGACTGCACCAAGGATATTGGATTGATAAAACAGCCCTGTAAACATTTTTATCTTTTTTCCAGACAAAAAAGTTCTTGTCACTTATCTTAAAGTGCCATACTGCTTCAACATCAATATGACAAGTAAATTTCTCACCAATAGTTGACAAGTATGTTGTGACATCTTAATATGATATGCAAATGTTTGTATATCATATCAGGATCTGAAATAAGTTATACTCTGGGTATGAATAAAATTTTCCCAGGGTTTATGAATGAGTCAACTTTGTATATTACCTGTTTTTGGTTATTTTCTGATTCACTGACTGAAAATTTGTCTTTTTAAATTTCTTTGATCTGTGTACTGAGTCCTGTGTTATACTGAAAACCTTGCACAAGTACTGTTATACAGTTGGACTGACAAAGGCCCAGTGCAGGTTGCTCACTGGTGATGCACTAAACTTGTAACCCAGGGTTGTAAGATCAAAGTCCAGGTTGGTATTCAACTATTCCTAAGAACATTCTTATACTTATTCGACAGAATTTTCTAAATCTGAAAGTAACAGATCTCCTGACTGGCTATACCATTTGGTTTTGCCAATCAGAAGTTGTGTTTCTTTCCAATTTAGAAAATCTTGAAGAATATAAATAAGAATGGTGTTAAGGATGGTTGATGAAGACAGACCCAGGCCCTATTGGCTGCTAAATGCCACTCAATACACTTTTGGTGACACTCTGTAGATCAAGATTAGATCACACAGGACATGCAGTCTGATTTTGGACCTACTCTGTGCAAGATGAGATTTTACTGGCAAAATTATGTATGGAATTGCATTTTTGCAGCTCTTGCTGTTGGCAGAAAACTTTTCATTTATCTTGTAGTTTAACCCTTTACCACATAGTCCTGATTTTTTTTTTTTACCCCAAGAAAAACAGCCTTTGAAAACATGCTTGGAAAAGGTGAAAAATTCTGGTAACCAGAATTTCTGCTTTTGCCATAGTGTTTCTACCCTGAGCTACATTTTAATGGTCATCTGCAAATGGTTTCAATTTGGCCAAGTCTAAAATTGCGTTGTTTTGTAGAGTGAGCCCTTTACCAAACAACAGAATATTTTAGACTTGCCCACCTAGGAAGGTGTTGCAGATGACAAAATAAGTGTGACTCAGAAATAGAAACTCACCTTGGAAGGGTAGAAAACATTGTGTGAAAAGGAGAAAATGCTGGATACTAGCATTGTCTCCTTTTCCCACCATGTTTTCAAAAGGCCTTTGGCTTAGGGTTGTCGAAACCTAGGATTGTGTTGTAAAGGGTTAAAATCTAATCTTATTACATGATATGTCAATGGTGGTTTCTGATACCTGATTTAAGCTGCTTACTTTACAAATGATTTAAATACTTTTTAGAGACAAATTTCATGAAATGAGCCACATTTAATTTGTCGTCTGCAACAGGCTGGAATTTGGGCAAGGCTAAAACTTTGTGTTATTTATTTTTCAAGCTTGCTCTTGTCCAGAATGTCTTTGATTGGTTTGAGTCTCACTGGAAGCACGGTTTGTTTTGTGAGAGTGTCCATCTGATCTTCGATCTACACTGTTGGCTTTGTTGAAACAATTTTGTCAATAGCAACCATGAAATTGATCCTATAAGGGTTTTTTTTCTAGAATGAAAATGTTTGTTGGGTTTATTTGGTGCTCAAAGGGTCAACTCTTTACCACATGAGAAAAATTTAGACCTGTCCAGATTCATAGCATATGCTGGCAATTTCAAATCAAGCATGGCTCAAATGATGAAATTTTGCCCATATTGAGTAGAAAACATTGTGGGAAAAGGAGAAAATGCTGGTTACCAGCATTTTCTCCTTTTCCCACAATGTTTTCAAAAGCTTTCTTTCTCAAGTTAGTTAAATCTCGGGATTGTGTGTTAAGGCTTAAATAACTGTTCAACAGCATAGACTCAATTGCCTTCAGTCATTTTGATTACATCATCAGAGAAAACCATATTTGACAAGTGACTAGGTTTATTGTTTAGGTTGTTTTTCCAAATGTGTCAAATTTTCCCTAGCGTATTGAAAATAGTCAGTGGTCAATTTATTTTTCAAATTGATAAGTAATTTCTATATTGGTCATAATTTCCTTTTTTTTTGGCTGTTTGTTTGTTGGAAAATACTTCAGACGTTTAAAACACAAATTCTTTAAGAAAATTCAAATGAATAAGACAGGTGCTAGCTTTTTAATTTGTCTGGTTATTATAGGTTACTTGTTTAGTAGAGGTGGCTACGATTGACAGGTTGCTGTATTATAAGACCAAGATTAAAGTACAATGTCATACCTAGTTTGGTCAAACCGTCAAACATGATAGCCAATGATGTACCCCCAGGATCAGACTAACTTGTGCAGTCTGATTTTCAACTATGTTGTCAGTAGATAAAACTGGCCAGGCAGGGTAGCGGTGGTTAGTGTATTCTGACTTGTGACCTTGTGGTTGAGAGTTTGATACCAGGTTGAGGCAAACTCTTTCTGCCGATTTTTTGCCTCGCACTTAGAAAAGTAGTCCATGGCTAAGAAGGAAAATTCTGTCTGTACTGGTGAAAGACAACCAGGAAACACATGCTTAGGTGCACTGACCACCATGATGTGACCTAAGCTTTTAAAGCGGCGTTAAACTCCATTATAAACAAATAAACAAAACCATTGAGATCAAACTGAATATTTGTGCAGTCTGATCTTAAACTACATTGTCAGGAGATAAAACTGTGCTAAAAATTTGGCCCAAAGGGTAAATGATATGGTCAAATTACCAGTCCAAACAATTTGTTTGATTGATAAATTATGTGGGATAGTATCAAATGATAAACTGTAGGACCAAGGACCTACTAAACTGGACAACATAATGCATCTATTGTTAAAACCTTTACTATGTGACCCCAAGTTTTTATTTACAACTTCAAAATTATGCCTTTTGAAAAACATTGTTGGAAAAGGAGAATATGCTGGTAATCAGCATTTTTTCCCTTTTCCCAATCAAAATGCCCAATCCTATCACTTGATTTGTTGTTGGTTTTACAATTTTTGTTTGCAGATGTTTCCATTTTGGACAAGTCTAAAATTGTGTTGTAATTGTAAAGAGTTAAACATGATGACAGTCTATTAGGTCAACAGACAAGGCCGCAGTACATATTCATGTGCTATATCATTTGATCCCCTGCTTGTAAACTAGCCGAGGCTAGTTCAGTTTTGTCCAAATTCTGTTATCCAAGAGATTGGTCTGTAAAGCTGATCAAGATATTTTCATTGTATATAAAGAAACTGTAAAACATGTAAGAACAAAATGGACATCAGAAACCACAAAAACTTGTTTACAGTTACTGTTATTGAAGAAATTGCTCAATTAAAGTACTGGTAGTTCTTTTTGCCTGGTACAGCCAAGCCTGTAGCGCATTTGGTAGCGTTTAGGACTTAAAACTGGAATAGTTCGAATCCACAACTTGACAGATTTCTTTCTGAGGATTGAAGATGGTAATTGGGATAGGATTCATTCATCTCTAACAGCTGATCGTTGCTTCATTGCTGTTTATGTGGGAAAGCAGCCAGTGGCTTGGGAAGAATTCAGTGTGAAGTACTGGTAAAAGAAACTGCAGGGAAGCATGGATATGTGCACTGGCCGCTTTGGTATAACTGAAATAAAGTTTAAAAAGCGTTCAACACCATTCAAACAAGCAATCCATTTGCCACAATTCATTTTATTAACAGGCTGCTACAAAAGTTTGCTTCAAAACGTAAAACAATGTCTATTGTAGGTATGATTCAACCCACTTTGTATAATTTAGCACAACTTAGTTGTAATATTTTGGCTGTTAGCTGTGTAAAAAGCAAGATCGGACAACAGAATATGCAGTCCGATTGTGGATCTTTGGAAGTGGTCTTATTTAACAACAGAAAGTGTCTGTTAATTTTTTATGGCAGTCCAAAGGAGGGGTAGGATTGATGGTTGTGTTTGAGACCTGTATCCTGCAGGAGATATTAACCCTTTACCACACAATGACGACTTTTGACGCCCCTGAAAGAGAAGGCTTTTGAAAACATTGTGGGAAAAGGAGAAAATGCTGGTTACCAGCATTTTCTCCTTTTCCCACAACGTTTTCTACCCTATCAAAGAAAAATCATTTCATATGAGCCACATTAAAATTGTCATCTACAAATGCTTTCAATTTGGACAGGTCTAAAATTTTGTCGTGTGGTAAAGGGTTAAACACTTTTCCCTGTTGTGAATATGCTCCATGTTTGAGTATTCTGGTATCTTTTCCATATATAAAATTTGTGCAAATGAAATAGAATATAGTTTATTTTGATTGCTTTGTATTGAAATTGAAGGTGTCAAGTTCAGTTTCAAAGGTCAAAGAGTCCTGTATCAAATAACTAGTATTATTTCTCCTTACATATTTGGAACTGTTTGCCCTGTGGGCAGTTTTAAATTCAACTGTATGACCCATTATCACATATCAAAATTTTAACTCTTTACCATACGATCACCAGCTTTAACAACCCTAGGGAAATAGCCTTATGAAAAACTTGTGGGTAATACTGGTAACCAACATTTTCTTCTTTTCCCACAATGTTTTCAAACCTTTGAAAGACAAATTTTGTTTTGAGTACCATTAATTTGATAATTAAGTCTGATGTTGTCTGCAAAAGCTTTAAATTTGGATAAGTCTAGAATTTTGTCGTTTGTTAAAGTATTAACCACATAAATACAGAGTTGCCATTATCTTAAGCTAGATGGCATTCTTCAGATACTCATCAATCTGATTTCGGCGTTCTGGGTACAGAACCAGACTACTGATCAAAACGACAGTTACTTTGAATTTCGAAATAAAATAAACGTTTACTCAATAAAACGCTACATGGTGCAATTCATTCAGCTATGATCGGCTAGCTTGTAACCTATGCACCTGCCATTTATTAAAACAGCCCCTACAGGCGTGGGTAATAGCTTCGGTATAAGCCCTACTTTCCCCCAGTATATGGGATGGGTGATGCATCAGCAAACAGGGCGAATCTTCGAAGAATATGACATGCGCAGATAATGACAGAGTTGCACCTTAGATGTGTGATATGAGGATCAGGGAATTACCTAGATACAAACCAGGGAAGGTGGGGATGGGGGTTTGCTGCCTGCAACTAACAACACTAAGACCGGCTGCACAATAACAGATTGTCCTCTTCACGTAACTTCCATACTTTTAAATGATACAATTCAAATTCAAACACGTTTTAACACCTGCATTGTTTACCTTTGGCAGCTACAGGGCCTTTAACAGCTAACCAAAATTTTAAGTAAATACCTTTAGTATTGACATATCAGAAAGTTTCAAGTTTTTACATGTGTTGATTTTTTTTTGGGGGGGGGGGATTTAGTGGAGCTTTTAAGTGAGCCATTGATGTTATAATACTAACACCATTCAAACAAACAAAAAAGAACAAGACATACATGTTTCCTTCCGACTTCACAGGCATACTTTGTGTTTTCCCTCCTGTTTCAGTTACTGATGTACTATTGTTTTATCACTCATTTACAACATATAATTATTACCCTATACATACCAGACAAAGTTACTCAGTGCTTAACACTTATGGAACGGAAAAACCTAATGGACAATTTCAGTTTAGAAATATAATCCATGTAATCAGTATTTCAAACTTACTCTTGTCCGGAGTGTCTTTGATTTGATTCAAGCCTCAGTGGAATCACTGGGTTTTTCTTAGGAGTGTCTGTGGGCAATACACTTTGGAGCCCATGGTAGCCTGGCATTGGTGAAACCCGGGACATACTTGAATATGGCCTGCAACACGCGTAAAGGGGCATTCGGACATTTGTGTAAAGTGTCGTTTCGGATCAGCCTGCGCAGGCTAATCCGAAAGGACACTTTCTGTTTTTATGTAATTTTCTGTTTTGCACAAGTCTACTGTAGCAAAAAAATCTAATGTTGTCGTAAAGTGCTGTCTCGGATTAGCCTGCCCGGACTGCGCAGGCTGATCCGAGACGACACGTTACGAAAATGTCCAAATGCCCCTTTTCGCGTGTTGCAAGCCATATATGAGCTGTTTTTGTGATGTGACTGAAATAATATTGAAAGGAAGGTAAAAACACCATTTAATCAACAAGGCAATTGCCTATTTTCCTACATTGTTTTTACTTGTTACAAAGGGATCTGCTGCGAACTGGTTTCAGGTGAACTGTAAAAATTGAGTCATGCTTTGTGAAAAGGGGGCTTAATGCATCTGCCCAGGTCAGTCCGCGTAGGCTGACTTTGTCCGAAACTTTTCGCCGTTGGTCAATTTTCTGCATGTGCAAGGACCAGTCTATCTCATGATTAAGTTGGTTGTTGAAAAAAGTGAATATTATGGATCCATAAGTATGTGATGGCTTGCTTGGTGCATTAACCCCCCTTTTGTCACAGCATGGCTCAAATTTTATTGGCAGTGAAACAGATTAACAAATGCTGCTACATGTATGTTAGTATTTGTAAACTATATTCATAACTGGATTATAAACACGATGTGAAAGTGACATTTTGTTAGTGAACACTTGACCAAATGCCAGAACTAAATATCATGAGCTTGTCAAGTACTGTGGATGATTTAAATCTCGATTTCTCTGATCGTAATCCTGAGCTCAGACGTAAAAAGTTTGTATGGGAATTTAGCTTGCATGATTCGGACAGTGACGATGGTGACCTTGAGGATGAAGGTGAAGGTGAGGGTCAAGGTCATTTAGAGGATGATGGAGAAGGGTATTTCTTTGATCAGGGATTAGACTTTAATTATGATAGTTTTAATAAGAAACGGATAGTTCTGAATGGGTCTGTAGAAAGTATTAATACCCAAACAAATAAAACTGTGGACAATGTTAAAACCATTCCTAATGGAGAATGCACTAAAACTACAGACAAAGCTGAGCAAGATAAAGTCCAAGATGTTACGATTAAATTGGAGAAGACAAACCTGGAAATTGTAAGTTACTTTGATTCTTTTGGATTAATCTAGAAAAATCTGAAAAAAAAAAAAGATCCAAGATCAGACTGCTTTATTTATGCAGTCTGATCTTGGCTTATAGTGTCTATTAAAACTAACAATCACTGATCAGATTGCATGTTCTATTTTATGTAATGGGGTACATGGTGTACAAGTGCTCCTTATATTATTGTAAGAAGATTGAATATAAAAACTGAGGCAAAGATTCTTGGCCAATGGAGTAGTTTATTTACCTGATTTCTGAATTTTTTTTTTTAAACACAAAGGCTATTTCTAACAAGTAGAAGAAATTTAAATATCAGTTAACCCTTTACCACACAGCAAAACTTTAAACTTGTTCATATTGAAGGAATTTAAAGACAATAATTCTGATGTTTTTCAAATTACTGTATTTGTCATTGAATTGGCAGAAATCATTGTGGAAAGGGAGAAAATGCTTTTCCCACAATGTTTTCAAAAGGCTTCTTTCTCAGGGTCGTTAATATTCAGGATCATGTTGTAACAGGTTAAAGTCTGTTTCTGTCAGAAAATCTCAGAAATAGCTGAAATTTGCGTAATATTCTCAAATGCTTCAGAAGTGCTGCTCTGCGGGGAAGATTACCTCACTTAGGGAAGGGAAGTAACTTGCATTTGGAAAACAAAAAAAGTCACATTTTAGAAGAGTTTCTTCCCTTTTGTAATAGTAGCGGACACCAGAGCACATTTTGATTTACAAAAATACAGGCACCCCATGACAGCAAACTTGGAGAAATTCTATATCATTCCATGGTAGACAATTTCAAGTGAATACATTTGAAATAAAGTGGAATATTGATCCTAGTATATTCCCCAAAACACAATAAATGTTTGTGTCATAAATTCTGACATCTGTCGTTCTTGCATCAAGTCAGATATGACAGTCTTCTTTAAGCCTTAAAATTTTAGACTTGTCCAAATAGAACACAATCGCAGGTTACAAAATAAAAGTGACTCAAAAAAAGAAAATGGTTTTGAAAGGGTTGAAAGCAGTATGGGAATAGGAGAAAATGCATTTTCACCTTTTCCTTCAATGTTTTCAATTCTTCTTCATTAGGGTTGTTAAAAGTCAGGGTTAAGTGGTAAAGGGTTAATTATTTTTGGTATGGAGACTAGCAACCAAAAGATGCCCTTCAAAATGTTGAATGAACGCAACTGAAATGTTCATTCTTAGAAATAAGATCAAAATATTGTAGTCTCAGGGTTGCTTTTGAAATCTACTGGCAGAAAAGTTAACTTCATTATTCATGATTAACTCTTTACCAAATGACAAAAATTTTTACTGGACCAAATTGGAAGCATTTACAGATGACAAATCAGATGTAGCTAAAATGATGATTTATGTCTTTGATAGGGTAGAAAACATTGTGGGAAAAGGAGAAAATGCTGGTTACCAGCATTTTCTCCTTTTTCCACAGTGTTTTCGAAAGCCTTCTCTTTCAGGCTCATAAAAAGTCGGGAGAGTGTGGTAAAGAATTATTCCTTTACCACACAATCCCGACTTTTAACAACCCTGAGGAAAAAGCCTTTTGAAAACATTGTGGGAAAAGGAGAAAATGCTGGTAACCAGGATTTTCTCCATTTCCCACTATATTTTCTATCCTTCCTCAGACAACTTCCACAGTTTTAGCCACACTAAATTTGGCGTCTGTATATACTTTGGTTTGGACAGGTCTAAAAAATTTTCATGTGGTAAGGGGTTAAGGAAAGAATTTTAAAGGGGATGCCCTTGAAAGCATCCTAACCTGAAATATGGATATCCATCATGAATTATTAAAGTTTAATTTTTTCCCAAATGACAAAATTTTAGACTTGTCAAAATTCTGGTTACCAGCATTTTTGCCCATTACAAAATTGCTTTTAAAAGCCTTTTTTCCGCAAGATCATTAAAACTTGGGACTGTGTGGTGAGGTTTAAAACAGTTCTTTTTTTAAACCTTTACCACAGTCTTTGAGTAATAACGACCCTGAGAAAAGGCTTTTGAAAACATGTTGGAAAGGAGAAAATACTGGTAACCAGCATTTTCTCCTTTTCCAACATTGTTTTCTTCCTTTTGAAGGACAAAGTTATGTTTTGAGTAACCTTTAATTTTAATGTCAATGCAAAATTGGTTTCAAATAGGATAAGTCTACTATTTTGGTTTGTGGTAAAGGGTTAACTCTTTACCAAAAGACAAAATTTTGGACTTGACCAAAATCAAAGCATTTGTAGGCGATAAAAAATCTAGCCCTAGTGATGATTTTTGTCTTTTACAGGGTAGAAAACATTGTGGGAAAAGGAGAAAATGCTTGTTACTAGCATTTTCTCCTTTTCCTACAATGTTTTCAGAAGCTTTCTTATTCAGGGTCGTTAAAACTCAGGATTGTATGGTAAAGGGTTGATAATTATGTATGGAAATATTGTCATATTAAGAAATAGAAAGCTAGAGGCTTTTTCTGACATTTTCCGCTATATATCAGAAGACAAGGAACCATGATAATACAAGCCTGCTGTCTCCAGAGGGAGTAGAGAATATTTAGTATTCTGGTACATGAAGAAATTGTGATTTCCCTGTGGGGGTATAGGAACCATTTATCCCGTAGAAAAGATCCTAAATCAACTGTGTTTGTCTAGTGAGGATTTAAGCTTGGAAAGAATTAATCTTATCTTTTGTTATGCCAAACATGAGATTAATTGCTGTGTAGATAAGTGTAGATCAAGATCAGACTGTATAGAATGTGCAGCCTGATTTTGGATCTACAGTGTCTGCCTTTTTGCTAGATTTCCTGACAAATCAGCTTTGAAATTGCAATATCTCCTTTTAAATGCTGGCTGAGAAAGTCCATTTTATTTATTATGTTACCAGTTATAGCAGGGGTCCTGCTTGCCTCACTGGTAAAGTGTAGGACTCATAACCTGGAGGCCTCGAGTTCAAGCCTAGCTGGACACAGGTTTTTTTTTTTCTTCGGAGTGTCCTCATGCAAAACATATCAGTCCTAGTCTTGAAACCCAGGATATACATGAATAAGCAAGCTGTTGAGGTGATATGACTGAAATAATGTCAAAATAAGCGTAAAATGCCATTCAATCAATCAATTTATATCACACTATTAGTGTAAAATGCCTGTAAGACCTTTTGGTCTTAAGTCATTACCACATGAAATGAATTTTTTTACAGTAAATGACGTTGGTTTAGTTAATGATTTGGCTAAATTTCAGGCACCATATACCGGTAGGTACCAATAATATCATGCTGTCTGGTGAGACTTGTTCATTTTCTTACCTTGCATGCACAAGAGTGCTCAAAGAGAGATAACTCTGTCAGACTAGTGATAAAAAGTATGGTATGTGGACTAGTCTTAATTTTGTTGAATGGTAATGAGTTAAATGATGATTTCTGTCTTTGATAGGTTAGAAAACATTGTGGAAAAAGGAGAAAATGCTGGTAACCATTTCAGGCTCTGTGGAAAAAGGAGAAAATGCTGGTAACCATTTCAGGCTCTGTGTATGTTCCAATACTTATGCTTTGTCTCCCAAAACTTGTTCTTATTCTTCCCATACATGCACAAGAGTGCTCAAAGAGAGATAACTCCATCATACTTGGGATAATAAGTATTTGGACCAGTCTTAAATTTGTTGAATGGTAATGAGTTAAATGATGATTTGTGTCTTTGATGGGTTGAAAAACATTGTGGAAAAAGGAGAAAATGCTGGTAACCAGCATTTCCTCCTTTTCCCACAATTTTTTCAATCCTTATAGCCACATTCAATTTGTTGTCTGCAAATGCTTTAAATTCGGATGAGTCTAAAAAGAGTTTATTCCCATCCCATCTGAATGTAAAATTGTCTGTCTGATATTGACTTATGGGTCTACAGAAATAAATGTAATCCAATTTTGCAGGGAGAGTAAGCAGACATCATTTGGTCGATAGATTGGTAGAGTGGGAAGAAACAAAAAGGAAATAAATGTCTAGAAAAGGCTTCTTTTTAATTAATTTCTCTGCATCCTAAACATGATTTGCTCTTAGACTTTTCTTGCAGTATGTATCCAGAGTCGTTATTCACCAATCATTCTTAAGAACATTTCTAGTCTTACTATCCTAAACTTTCTGTATTTGAATGTAACACATCTGATTGGCTAAACCATTTGGTTTAGCTAGTCAGAAGTTATGTTACTTTCAAATTTAGAAAGAATAAGACTTAGATTGATCTTAAGAACAGTGGGTGAATAGTAACCAACCCAGTTCCCTCAAACTTGATTGAGTGGTTTTGGTAGATATGGTTTAAAGGCCCTTTTTAGATTTTTTTCCAGGGAATTGAAATTTTTTGTGAAACACTGATAAATACTGCAAAAGATATGCTTCCCTGCAAATGTAAAGAAACTGTAGGTTTACATGCGTTGAAAAGGTGCAACTTTGATATTCAAATAAAGGGTCGCTTTGCAAATGGTAATACTGTCTGTTTGTCACTCGTCACAACTTGGCCAATTCCATACCTACATCTAACCTTGTCTGTATCAAGGGGCTTTCCATTTTGAAATACTGCCAGTCACGTGATCTTTAACATTGCGGCGCCCTGTAAGTCAATCAGAGCAGCAACAATAGCCATGGTGATAAGCAACCTATCGCTGAAAAATGCCAATGTAATTGATAGACTAAGTTGTAAAATAAGTGTTTGCTTTATAAATGGAGTGTTACGATCTTAAGAATGGTGGAGCGGTATACTTTCTGCAAAGAAAGGAACCGTGTAGGTGCATATCAAGCCATGTGATACAGCCAAGGCACTTGATCAACGGATCAGCTGAGGTTTCCTGACTGATATTATCAATGCATGTTGGTGATCATTTGACATCGTCACAAACCTGTATGAAATTTTGGACTAAAAAAAGCTTTTAAAATTATCAACGCAACACAACCATTAGGGTTATGTAGCATGATTGTATGTTAGGTAATTTCCGCAAAATCTTGATTGCTGTGACCTTTAACCCTTTACCACACAATGCCGACTTTTGATGCTCCTGGAAAAGAAGCCTTTTGAAAACATTGTGGGAAAAGAAGAAAATGCTGGTAACCAGCATTTTCTTCTTTTCCCACAATGTTTTGTACTCTATCAAAGAAAAATTACACCATTTGAGACACACTGAAATTGTCGTCTGCAAATGCTTTCAATTTGGACAAGGCTAAAATTTTGTCGTCTGGTAAAGGGTTAAGATTCTTTTAGATGACATTATTGAACTTAACCTTGTTATCTCAAGAAACAGATTTCAAAATGATAACTGTCATAATATGCATGTGAAATATGGATCATCAGTACGAAATGAGACTTTATAACATTCCAAGGATTCTTATAAAACCATTTCAGCACAAGGATAAATTCTCCTTCAGCCACAATGTATTCAAAAGAAGTACCTGCAAGTGTCAAAGGTTGGCAGGTTGAAATTGTTTTGTAAAAATCAACAAGTAACAATTTCATTAGAAATTTTTGTTGCAATTCATTGTGTTTGTCAAACATTCTCTAAAGTCAATGTAAATTGCAATACTAAAATTACCCTATACAATATTTCAAGGTTTCCCTCACCGAAAATTATTCTTCTTTAAGCCTTTACCAAACATTCAGAGAAAGAAGGCTTTTGAAAAAATTGCAGGAAAAAAGGATTAATTGACTGATTGATTGTACGGTGTTTAATACCTTTTTTGAATATTACATGTATTTCATTTATACATGTATAATGACAGCTAAATAGTGCACCTATCGTTGCTTTTTTTCCCTTTCCCCACAATGTTATGTCGGTGACTGATTGTAATGATGTCTCCATTTTTTTTTGCGTCTGTCCAGACTTGAATGACAAATCCCTGATTAGCCTGCAGACTTAATTACATATGTATGTATTCATGTGAAGCTTTGTAAGGGATCTTAGAATGACAATGGATGCATTAATCGTTAGGCTGCTAAGTGCAACTCACTGACCATTTGCAGTCAGTGTAGATCAAGATCAGACTGCGCAGAATGTGCAGTTTGATCTTGGATCAACACTGTCTGTTACGGAGATATTTTTCTCAAAAAAAAAATACTTGTAAGTTTGAAGTAGTATTATTTGGGGTTTTTACTATTGAAATTCGGATTGAAAGTTGAATTTTACTATATTTAGCATGATAGGGGTTGAGTCTGGGGCAGGGCTCCGGAAATTTTTCAATCTGAATCGGTCCAGGCCGGCCCCTTCCCCTCCTCCAATACTATTGTACCCCTACTCGGTACCCAGAGGCATATAAATAAAGTCGCATGTTTATGTCTCTGACCTACCCCACCCCCGATCATTGCCTGGTTTAAATGTCATAATATATATCAATTTCTGTTGCAGGTTTCTCTTTCTTGTGATGGATTTTTGTTCAAGCTTACATGATTGAGAATGACATACGCAGACGAATATTCAATAGTAAAGCATAGTTGACAGTCGTACCTTGTTTACGCATGGCATCCTACACTTCCGGTTATGTATAAAATTGCACTTCCGGCAATGTAGCAGAAGGTGCCCATCGACGTCGATTTGACAATTAAAATTATTCATTCATTCAACGTTTTTCTTTTGTCAATTTTTATACATCCAATAGCGTTGTGTTGCAGTTGGCCACTGCTTGATCACAATCATAATTCAATTGCAGTGTTCGCCCCTGTGCCACGTCGAGGCCCAACACATCCGTCTTCAACAGGGGATTTTTTTTTTCATTTTATTTATTAATTTATTAAATCCTGATTAAATTCTTACAATGAAATATACATAAATGTTACCATATAGCAAAGTCCAGATTAAACTTATAAAAGTTTGTTCTGGCCTTTTGTGTTTTTGAAAATGTGACGACCTGCACTCATTCTAGTACGCCAAGCGCGAAATATTGGCAACGGGTCAAATTCAGGAAGTGCAGGTCCATTGATAGAAATTCGCATCAATTTGTCCAACATTTCGACGCTCAGACTACATCGCAATCGTGTCTTGATCAGGTTCTGCTTTGAAAACCCACGTTCACACTCTACAGAACTGACAGGCAGTATTCTGCTGATAGCTAAAAGCTTTGTCATGTTAGGAAATTCCCTTTGAAAATGTTCTGCTGAAAGCATTTCCTCAGCGAGGGAAGACATTGTCAGCCTTTCCTGCTTTTCGGTGGCTGGTGTTCTTCCGCATTTTGCGAACATGTGATTCTTGAACAGTGACCATTCTCGTTTTGCGCCATCAGCACACACAGGGGGTGTATCAGGTCCCCTTTTCTCACCGAAATGCTCCAACAGAACATTCATTTTGTCAGAGCCAAATTTGGCCTTTTCTTCAAATGACTTAGGGAACGTTTCTGGGTTAAAGATAGAAAGAGCATCCCAGATTTCTAGCCGAGGAAACCGACTCTGTATGCTATCTTTGAGAATACGTGAGAATTCAGACACGACTACGGGTAGCCTAGCATCCCTGGGATGGCGTTTTATTTCAAAATCGTGAAATGTCTGCGCATTTCTGTAACTTTCTAAGAATTCATCTAAATTTTTACCATAGGTTGGCTCTTCAACCAAATATTGTTGCTCAATAGAATCGCACACAGCAACTAGAGTTTCGTGCAGGTCACAATAATGTAAATTCCGTTCTTGGAATTTACGTGATACCTGAGCAATATCACTCATTATATCGCTAAAAAAGTGAGTTAAAAATAAAAATTTGTAGGATGACATGGCACAGTAGAGTGATTCAGCCATCTGATCGTCATCGCTATCGCTCTGTAGAGATTTTAACAGAGACTTAAGTGATCTGCGGACATTAGTCACGCAATTTGCAAAGCTAAGCCACCTGATTTGATGGACGGCTAAAGGTTTAATCTTTGGGTCATCCAAAACTTTCTGCCAGACTCTTAAGTGCTCAAGTCTTTTACTTGATCGACTAAAATATGCATGTATTGAATGCAATGCTCCTTCATAGTAATTCACTTCTTTCACTGATTTTGCAGCATCAAGGCTCGATAAAGCAAGTTTATGAGCTACGCAGTGCATTGACAGCATGTACGGGTTTTGTTCTTTCAGTCGATTGGCAACACCATTGTGTTTACCCGTCATAACAGCAGCACCATTGGAACCAAACCCATAAACTGTGGAAATATCTATGTCACAGGCTCTGAAGTAGCTTATTAATGAATTATAAACGACACTCGAGTCTGCAGATGCCAACTTAATCAAAGTCAAATATTTGGTTTGCACGGAGCCATTATTGATGTAACTGATAAATACTATCATGTGTTTTTCTAGGCCTAGATCAGTGCTTTCATCCACCATTAGCCCCAGCGCCGGGCTATTTCTTAATTTCACCAAGAGTGTCTCATCAAGATGATCAGAAATCAGACTTATAAATTCAGAGCAAGCACTGTCTTCTTGATAGAGGTTTTTCGTTAAGCACGTTGTCGTTACATAATTGCAGTTGACAGAGCTCTGAGTACATAGATATTGGCAAGTTCGTTTTAGCAACAGTATATGCCATTCTAATAAGCCTGCATACAGTGGCTTCTATTTTGTCGAATTCTTTTACTATGCAATCTGATACCGATGGTATTTTTTTCGACTGAGTTTCTGTGTCAAGCTGTACAGAATTTACATGCCCGCTACTGCTCTCGTGCTCACGTAATGTAGAGATACGAAAATTCTTTGAGCCAGACAGTGAGAATTTTGACTTGCTTTTGTGCAAAATACACAGAGAACAGAACATTGCGTCATTTTCAAACTTGAGCCACTTAAACTCGTCTAACTAAGATTTTTGAAATGACTTTTTAGCTGAAGTATCTTCAGTCTTTGTCTGCTTTGTATTTTGTTCCATGGAATTGCCGTGACTAAGCTTTCTTTTCTTAGTTTTCGTTTTTAGTTCATGGTTCTGTTTGCTGCTTTTTAGGACAGAAAAAACATTTTTTGTAGATGCATTCGCATCATCAATTGGTTGCCCAGGCCAATTGAATTTGTCATTAACTGTGGTAATATGACTTATTTTTGAGTTGCTAGTACAACTCTGCGACTCTGTCGGGTCCCCAGTCCGACTTTTTGAGCCATCCAGTTGCCCAGGCTGGATTTGTTTGTCAAGATGACTAGGGTTGCCAAGCCTGTCATTTGACTTTTTGAACATCGCAAGGATATTCTGTTGTAGAGCCATTTCGATTTCATTCGAACAGCAATAGACAGCCATACACGTCTCGTTTTATACGCTTCTCTTTTCTTCATTTTCTCGATCAAGCATGAAACTGAAACAAAAATATTGGCCAACTGCGAACACAACGTAAGAACTAGTCCACGTGCGGGGAATCACCTAATCTGTGCCTTGCGGGTAAACTCGTTATCGGATATTCTCCACGCTTGGATGTAATGTGTGAAAACCCTGAACCCTAGCTGTGTTTTGTGGATTTTTATTGACAGTTGGTGTTATACGCAAATATAGATCCAGAATTGCTTTGAAAAACTCGGACCGATTTATAGGTATGTTTTCGCAATTCTAATCGGTCCGGCAACTCAAAAATCGGTCTGGACCGGCATTTTGTCGGTTTTCCGGAGCCCTGGTCTGGGGTAGTCTCCTGTAGTCTTTATTCACCAACCATTCTTAAGAAAATTCCTAGTCTTATTCTTAAGAATTTTCTAACTTTGAAATTAACACAAATGCTGATCAAATAACTCATTAAACCACTTAGTTTGGCCAATCAGAAGTTATGACCCTGTCGAAGAAGCCTTTTGAAAAACATTGTTGGAAAAGAAGAAAATGCTGGTAACCAGCACTTTCTCCATTTCACATGATGTTTTCATCCCATTCAAAGACAAATCCCATCATTTGAGCCACAATTAAATTGTAGCATGCAAAATGCTCTCAATTTGGACAAGTCTAGAATTTTGTCATGTGTTAACTCTTTACCAGACAACAAATTTTTGGACTAGACCAAATATGGAAGCATTTGCAAATAACAAGATAATTGTTGTTTAGTTGATGATTTCTGTCTTTGAAAGGGTGGAAAAAATTGTGGGAAAAGGAGAAAATGCTAGTTACCAGCATTTTCTCCTTTTCGCACAAGGTTTTCAAAAGCCTACTCTTTAAGGATCGTTAAAAGTAGAGGTGTGGCGAAAGGTTAAAGAGTTAGGGATAATTCACACCAGAGACTTTTGAAACATAAAATATTAGAAAACTTTGCCAATAATAGTAATCAATCAGGATTACTTAGTCAGAGTACATATCCCAAAGGAAATACAAGCCAGACTTGAAAATGCAAAATTCTCCTTTTGGTAAGCGATTGAGAAACTGCCTCCTTTGCACATTTGAATATCAATTTACACGTCTTACAGATGGAGTGTGAATTTGTGCCGATTGTATCCTCAAGGAATATAAATATGAGCCATGCGCTGGCAAAAGGGGGTTAAAAGCATCTCCGTGATGCATGATACTTAGCAAGTCATCATACGAGTATAATATTATGGATCCATGACTTTCATTTTGTGTATCAACCTTCCAAATCATGAGGAACTTTGGCCCTTTAACATGCAGAAAATTGAACAATGGTAAAAATTTTCGACACAAGTCAGCCTGGGCTGACTGCGCAGGCTGATCTGGGTTGATACTTTTTGCAGATGCATTAAACCCCCTTTTGCCTGGGTATGGTTTGAATATGAATTTATTCTAAAGAAGCAGTTGAATTATTTAGTAGGTTAACTAGGTTTCCAATGAAAATTCCTCGCTGCCTTTGGATATTTTTTGCACTTCATCCTTCACCAAACACTTAGATATTTTGATGATGCTGAATAATGAAGCTTTTGAGAATATTATGAGAAAAGAAGAAAAAGTGTTTAGCCATCATTTTCTCCTGTTCCCACATTGATTTCTACACTTTCAAAGAAAAAAAAATTTGCAATCATTCCTGCTAGCAATTTTAGAAAAGAATTAAACTAATGGCTTGCACGTTTAGCATTTTGCCAAACAATCACACATTTTGAGGAGTTTTAGACAAAAGGTTTTTGAAAACATTGTGGGAAAAGGAGAACTATGCTGGTAAACTGCATTTTCTCCTTTTTCTTATTCTGTACCCAGTATGAAAGACATTAATTTCACCACTTTAGCAACCTTTTTTGTGGTCTGCTGATGTTTTGAAATAGAACAAATCTTAAAGTTTGCTATAAAGCTCTTTACCAAACAACAGAATTTTGGGCTCAACCAAATTCAAAGCATTTGCAGACGACAAAATAAGTGTAGCTCAAACAATAATTACTGTCTTTGATAGGGTAGAAAACATTGTTGGAATAGGACAAAATGCTGGCTACCAGCATTTTCTCCTTTTCCAACAATGTTTTCTGAAAAGCTGTCTTCTTCAGGATCGTTGAAAGTCAGGATTATTAGGTAAAGAGTTAATTACAAAAATGGCTGTGTCATTATGAAACACAATCAATGTTTCCTGGGTTTATCAGGCACCTCTTTGTCTCTGTAGCTTCAAGATAAAAGATTAGCCAACTCTCAACCCTTTACCAGACAATCCCATGTTTAAACAACCTGAGGGTCTCCTGCAACTGTTTTCAATATGGCTAAGTCTAATACTTTATCATTTGCTAAAGATGTAAAGCTGATACAATCATATACACCCATCCCCAATGACGATATGGGGGGGTGGGTTAATACTGATTCTGTATACGTGGATATATACGTGTGTTGAAAAAGTTGCGAATTACTGATTACAGACATTTTGCGTACGGAAATGTTTGTGAATTCAAGACACTTGTTATTTGGTATACTTGTGGTAAAATGTGCAAACGGAAAAGTGTGCAAATTTTTCGAATTTTTGGAAATCGCAGAAATTTCCACGTTGCAAAAATTTCCACTAAAATTTTGCGAAAATACAGTATCACCAGGTTGTTTGTTTGTCTGTCTGTGTTTTGACCAAATTCTAGTCTTGACCCAGTAAAAAGCAAACTGCAGATTATTTTTTGGGCAAGACATTTCTAGTAGGTCCTATTTTCTGTTGAAAGTCTGAAATTGCCCATTAACTTTATTGATTTTACTTAGACAATTTTGAATTATGAGCATTCAGAAAAGCTCTAATTTTCAAATTTGAAATGGGATTTTTTTTTTCTCCACAAAGACTCTTTTTGCTTGATATTGGGAAACTTTGTAGAAAAAGGAACAAATAGTTGTCACAAGCACTAGCTTCGTAGAAAAAGGAACAAATAGTTGTCACAAGCACTAGCTTCATCTCCTTTAGTGAAATCAAAAGTGGTTGTCCTAAAAGGGTATTTGTGTGTCAGTGAGTGACAATAACAAAAAGCGTCAAAGAAAGTGTAATTTGGTGTTCATGGTAGGCAGAACACTCCTTTAATAATTAAAACACCAAGCAAGGTCATATCTGGGCTAAACAAAGACTGCTACTATCAAAGGACTAATTTAGGATTGCATGTTGGCAAAAATGAACCCTTTACAATACAATCCGGAGTTTCAGTCACCCTGATAAAAGAAGCCTTTAGGAAATATTGTGGGATGAGGAGAAAATGCTGGTAACCAGCATTTTCTCACAGTGTTTTCTACCTAAAGGACAAATACCATCATTCGAAAAATATTGAATTGTTGTCTGTAAATTCCTTCAATATGGACATGTCTCAAGTTTTGCCGTGTGGTAGAGGTTCATTACTCTTAACCAAATGACAAAATGTTAGACCGGTCCGAATTGAAAACATCTGCAGATGACAAATTAAAAGTGTCTCGATTTATGAAATTTGTCTCTGAAAGGGTAGAAAACCTTGTGGGGAAAGGAGAAAATGCTGGTTACCAGCATTTTCTCCTTTTCCCACAAGGTTTTCAAAAGCGTTCCTACCCAGGGTCGTGAAAACCAGGGCTTGTTTGGTGAAGAGTTAAACACTAAACTAGGGCATATTTAAGGGCTGTAAACAGAGCCTGACACTGTCATGCAACTAATTTAAGATTGCATGTTTGAGAAAATCAACTCATTTACACATGAAATAAATTTCTAACCATACCTCTTTGAAAGCATCCTTGTCATTAAAGGTTATATACAAAAATATTGTGAGAACACTGAAATGTTGGGATTTGTCTTTGAAAAGGTAGAAAAGTTTGGTGAAAACAAATGGCCTGGAACACGCGAAAAGGGGCTTTCAGATATTTGCATAAAGTGTCGTCTCGGATCAGCCTGCGCAATCTGCTCAGGCTAATCCGAAACGAAGCTTTCCATTTTTATGTAATTTTCTGTTTTGCGCATGTCTACTGAAGGACAAAATCTGATGTAGACATAAAGTGCCGTCTCGGATTAGCCTGTGCAGACTGCGCAGGCTGATCCGAGACAACACTTCACGCAAATGTCTGAATGCCCCTCTTTGCGTGTTGCAAGCCAAATTAGATGCTGGTTACCAGCATTTTCTACTCTTTCTACCATATTTGGCTGAGCCCCGGTAGCCCAGTTGATAGCATACAGGACTTGAGAACAGGGGGTCACTTGCCCCAATTCCCAGCTCTATGATAGTCATTTTGACATTTAGATACATTCCTCTCACACCTGGTCATTGTCTAAGTGTCTGAAATGGATTTTAAAGATAATTGCCTATAAATATCTGCCTGTACTGCACAAAAAAGGATTAAGGAACACATAATTGCTTCCAACTGGCTTGTTTCTGACGCATATATACATTTGAAGCTCTGTTAAGTACTAGATACAGAATGACTAGAGGACGAACCGTTGGACGGTAAATTTGTCAGTGCTTTAAACCATTCATCAGCGTTTTAAACATGTTTGGTCTGTG
This sequence comes from Hippopus hippopus, assembly GCA_946811185.2. Lineage (NCBI taxonomy): Eukaryota > Metazoa > Mollusca > Bivalvia > Cardiida > Cardiidae > Hippopus > Hippopus hippopus. The sequence continues at coordinate 36,888,500 of OX328110.1, forward strand.
TATTCTAGATGCTCTCCAGAAAAGAATCACAGATGAACTGAAAAAGAAAAACAGGTCAAAAGACTTGCATACTTTTTTGCTGCCCATCCACAAGTAAACCCCCTGAAAATGTGAAAAAAAAAAAACCAAACAAAATCTGGGTCTTGTGAGACTAAGAAAAGTGGTTCCAGTTCCGAGTCGGCGGAGTCACTGGGAAAGGGTTTTTTCGAGGTCCCAAAACATGAATTTAAGTAGCTTTAAAAAGGCATTCAAAAGACTGACCCTTAACCCTTTACCACACGACCAATTTTAGACCTGTCCGAATTGAAAGCATTTGCAGAGGACAGTTTCAATGTGGATCATATGAAATGATTTTTAGCTCCACTGGCCGAAGGCCAGCGGGCTTATGTCATGGCCTGTTGTCCGTCGTGCGTCCGTCCGTCCGTCCGTGCGTTAACTTTTTTTTAAAACGTCTTCTTCTCTGAAACTACCCATCCAATTTTGATGAAACTTCACAGAAATGATCCTGCCATGGTCCTCTTCAGAATTTCTTGAAAGAATTTAATTCCTTCAAAAACTCTGGTTGCCATGGCAACAAAACTGAAAAATTTTGAAAATCTTTGAAAATCTTCTTGTCTGAAACCGTAAGGCCAAGGGCTACCAAATTTGGCATGTAGCTTTATCTAGTGGACCTCTACCAAGTTTCTTCAATTTATAGCCCTGGGGTCAAAATTGGCCCCGCCCCGGGGGTCACAAGTTATACATGGGCTTATTTAGGGAGAACTTTAAAATTCCTCTTCTACCTAGCCATAGGGCCTAGAGCTACCAAATTTGGCATGTAGCTTTATCTAGTGGACCTCTGCCAAGATTGTTCAAAGTATAGCCCTGGGGTCAAATTAGGCCCTGCCCGGGGGTAACAAGTTTTACATGGGCTTATATAACAAGTTTTACATGGGCTTATATAGGGAGAACTTTAAAATTCTTCTTTGACCTAGCCATGGGGCCTAGGGCGACCAAATTTGGCATGTAGCTTTATCTAGTGGACCTGTACCAAGGGTGTCCAAATTATAGCCGAGGGTCAAATTTGACTTCGCTCCGGGGGGTAACATGTTTTACATGGGCGGGCTTATATAGGAAAATCTTTCGCATCTAGCTATAAGGGCTAGGGCTATCAAATTTTGCATTTAGCTTTATCTAGGGGGTCTCTATCAAGGGTGCCCAAATTATAGCCCAGGGGGTCAAATGTAGCCCCACCCCAGGGGTCACAAGTTCTACATGGTCTTATATAAGGAAACTTTAATAATCTACTTGTACATAGCCATATTTAGGCCTAGGGCTACCAAATTTTGCATGTAACTTTATATAATGGGCCTCTACCAAGAGGGCCCAAATTTTAACTTTGGGGGTCAAGTTTGACTCCACACCAGGGGTCACAAGTTTTACATTGGCTTTTATAGTGAAAACTTGATAAACCTGTGTCATGGATCACATATTTTACAGGGCCTTTTATTCAGCAAACTTGTTTTACATGACTTTTTATTGGGCAAGATTAAAAAATCTTTTTGTTTATAACCACACATTCTAGTTTCATATTGTAGGTCTGGGGTCAAAATTGCCTTCATTCCAGGGATCGCAAGTTTAACATGGGCTTCAAAATATTGTCACTTCAATTTAAACATTAATCAAGGGAAATAACTCTTTTTATGAAAGATAAAGTTCGTTACTATTTACCTCCCTTGATTATCAAGCTGCAGTGATACATGATTGACTTAATAGCCAGTGGAGCGATACAGGGCCATCATGGCCCTCTTGTTCTTTGATAGGGTAGAAAACATTGTGGGAAAAGGAGAAAATGCAGGTTACCAGCATTTTCTCCTTTTCCCATAATGTTTTCAAAAGCCTTCTCTATCAGGGATGTCAAAAGTCGTCATTGTGTGGTAAAGGGATAAAGATGCCCGTCTACAGCCGGTGAGCAAAAACGCTGTTAAATTTCAAACAATTTAGAATGGTACAGAAATCAGTCCTTTGTGTAAACATGGATAGATTACTGACATATATGGTGTAATTGAAAAAAAGAAACACAGAGATTTGTATTAGAAACCGAACATTGGTCAGAAGAAAACTGGCTGACCATCGAAGCTGTAAACAATGGCGGTGCGTCACGGAATTTATCGTTGGTTTCCGCCTAGAGTCGGATACGGTGTAATTTGCATATAGGCCGTGACCTTCGTCTGAAAATCGAGGCTGCAACAGAGAAGCCTCTATTTTCCTTTGTTTACCTCATAATGCAAAGGGCGAAGGTCAAATATAGTCACAACCGGAAACGACGAGTCTGTTTACATGGAAGGCTGCAACTTAGCAAAATGCATTTTCTATCGACCGTCATCTAAGCAACCTTGCAACCGTCCGGCGCAGTATTTGGCATGAAGATATAAGAATGACTATAGTTGATAAAATAAAGACAAAATGAGTTAAAACTTGCTGAAAATGAGTATAAGGGCCTCTTTAAGATTTCTGTATGAGCCCCAGAAATTATGAATAGGGGTCACAAATGACCCTCAACATTTTGAAGCTTGCAGAAACACTGATACAAGTAAGGAGAAAAATTTTGGCTATTATGTTGTTCCAGTTAAGTCACAGAGAAATTCCCCTGCAATTTCACTTCATGCAAACAATTATTGTAAATTTGAAACTGGAAATTGCTTGCCATCATGATAATTTAGAATGTGTCCAAACTGGCTGATGTATAGTCAGGAAAATTGGGCTGATTTTGATTTACTTGTCTTATTTAACTCCAGAAACAAAATTTACTGCAGTAGACGACTTTAACCCTTTCCCACAGAGCAACATTTTAGTCTTATAGAAACCCAAAGCATTTGCAGAAAATAAATTAAATATGGCTCAAACTTTAGGAGCTGCCTTTGATAGGAGAGAAAACATTGTGGGAAAAGGAGAAAATGCTGGTTACCAGCATTTTCTCCTTTTTCCACAATTTTTTTAAAAGGCATCTGCTTCAAGGTCGTTGAAATTCGGGAATGTGTGGTAAAGGGTTAAGGACATTTTTGTGAAAAAAAAAAGATAAAAAACAATTTAGATTTACAAGCATTAACTGTTTTCCAGACAACAAAATTTTAGACTTGTCCATATTGAAAACATTTCCACAGGGCCAAATAAATGTGACTGATAATTGAAATTTGTCTTTGGTAGGGTAGAAAAATTGTTAGAAAAAGGAGAAAATGCTGGTTTCCAGCGTTTTCTCTTTTTCCCACAATTTTATTAAAAGCCTTCTTATTTTTAGGTTGTTAAAACTTTTGATGTTTTGTAAGGGATTTACATTAAAAAACACATTTTATGAGACAACGTTGTAGTCACTTGTCTGTATTTCTGGAGAAAAAATTACCGTGTGAGAAATAAAAATGTTGGGGTTTGTTTTTTGTCTTTGAAGGAGGAAAATTGATGCTGTTATAAGTATTTTCTTCTTTTCCAAAATGTTTTCAAAAGCTGTTTGCCTAAAAACATAATACGGTTGAGAGAAATTTTGTAAATAGTTTTGTTGAAAAAATTTCAGAGAAAAACCTCAATTTTATTCTTTTAATTTCAGGGAAATTTGTCTGAACACAAGATATACCTGAGTGAAATTTTGTCACTGATAGATTTGTTTTAAAGGTTTAAAGACAATTATGAATTTCATTTCAACAATTTCAGAGAATTTTTTCGCTGCAACATATTACTTGATGCAAACAATTTCAAATTGGAAACTTGAAATTGCATGCAACCATAAACATCTAGAATGTCTCCAAACTGGCTGATGTATAGTCAAGAAAATTGGGCTTGAATTTTATTTATTGATCTTATTTTACCCTTAAACAGACAGTCCCAGGGAAGGTAGCTTTTGAAAACATTGAGTGAAAAAGATGTTTTGTATTGGAGTTCAGTGCCATTTTAACAGCTTAGGTCGTATCATTGCGGTCAGTGACGCACCCATGTGTTTCCTGGCTTTCTCACACCAGTACTGACACAACTTTCTTTCCAAAGCCACTGACTACTTTTCTCACATGCATCAGAGGTGAGAGGTGAAAAATCGCCGGAAAGAAAGTTCACCGCAACCGGGTATCGAACCGGCAACCTCCAGGTCATGAGTCGGATACGCTATCCAGTGAGCTACCCGGCCGGGTGAGTAAAAAAGAGAAAGTGCAGAAAACCAGCATTTTCTCTATTCCCAGGCATATTTTTTTTAATCCTTTCAGTCCCTTTTTAGGGGCATTTTTTAAATGTTCCTGTAACCACACAGTCCCCACTTCTAATGACCCTGAGAAAGAAAGGTTTTGAAAACATTATGGGAAAAGGAGAAAATGCTGGTAACCAGCATTTTCACCGTTTCCCATAATATTTTCTACCCTTTCTGGAACAAATTTCAAATTTTGAGTCACATTTAACTTTTCTTTTGCAACTGCTTTGGATTTCAGCCAGTCTAAAATTCTGTCATCTGGTAAAGGCTTAAATGCTGTCAGTTGGACAATTAAAAAGTTTTTGTTTTGATAAAGAGGTACAATGTTGCTTTTGGCGAAATAGAGAAAAGAAATAGTGGACAGTGTAGATTCAAGATCAGACGACACATTTTGTGCAGTGTGATCTTAATCAACACTGGCCACAAGGCAACTATAGTTGTAAAAGGAATTTTAAAGGTTAAGTTTTCCCTTGCTTTCTAAGTGCAAGAAGAAGCCTCTCAAGTATCAGGGGATTTCAGGAAAGGGAACTTGTAAATTTCATGCATTTCTTGATGGACCAATGCACGGATATTGCCTTACAAATTACCATATATCAGGTTTTTCAAGTTTCCAGGCTTATGTGTACCCCTTCACCATACAACAAGATTTTAGATTTTTCCAAATTGAAAGCATTTCCAATAGACGTACTAAATGCTGCTTAAATATTGGACTTTTTTTTTTTTGAAAGGGTAGAAAACATTTTGGGAAAAAGAAAAAAAAGCTTTTTAGTCTCTTGTTCCCAAAGCATTTTCACAAGCCTCTTCCAGAGAGTAGTTAAAACTCAGTATTGTGTTGTAAAGGGTTAATAAGTCTAGGGAGGTTACTGCAGTTGTAAAGATGTGAAGGTAATTCACAAAAGAAAATAATGTGGGTGGGGAAAGTTTTATTTACCTTGCAATCCAATTTTAGTTTTAATAATCCTGAGGAATAAGACTTTTGAAAACATTTTTGGAAGTGGAGAAAATGCTGGTAACCAGCTTTTTCTGCATTTCCCACGATCCGTGCAATCAGAGAACTACTGCTCATTCGTAGCAACAACAATTTGTCGATTTCACTAAATTTCAGTTTGGAAGTGTCAACAATTTGTTGTATGCAAAATGGTTAACTATTGTTGAAACCCTTCTTGGAAAAGTAGCCATTTCTTGTTGTAACAAGCCTGAGAAATGCCTGCCAATAGTTAATGTGTTATTGTAAATTCATGTAACAGAAATGCATGAAAATGATGGGGAAAATATTCCAGTTCAGTGATGGGTTTTTTGGCAAAACTCTTAAGACTATATTTAGGAGATAGCTTTATTTGCATATTCCTCCCCAAATATCTGTCAGGAGAATATTTGAATATTTTGTTCAAAACAAAGATGGTTTGATACTGAATCTCTCGGCATATTATTTTTTAGGGAATGATCCTTGATCAGAGATGATTCTTGACACTGTGAGCATCAAAAGAAGGTTTTGTGGATAGAGTAGGTCAAGATAAGGCTACAGAAGCTGCAGTTTGATCTTGGACCCACAAAGTCTTATACTATAATGTGATTTATACATTTCATAATTAAGGAAAACTATGTTTGTAAAAGGCACAGTTTGCTTGAAAACCTTAATTTTAGGTTCTCTACACTTGAAGTGCTAACCAGTTTTTTGTTGTCGTGTACACTCAATGTACCTGCAAACTGATTTAATATTTAGGGAGAAAAGACAAACTTTTATATGGTGACCCACTGACCAAAAGAGTGACTCAATATGTGGAAGCCAATTCTATTTTGTCCTTAGGGAGACATGAATATAGATCTCCATGATCTGTGTCCCTTGGATGCTACATCATGTTCATTTAGATGCTTGGATGTAACTTTTGCACGGATAGCAGTTCCTGGAAATTCCAATACAAAGAGTTACAGTTGAAACATTGTTTGAGGGTTAATCGGTGTTTTGTCAGTGATTTGTCGTGAGAAATTGTGTTTGAATTCCTGATCGGAATTAAATCTGTTTTTGAATGCTGATTACAATGTCTAATTTTGATTTTGTTTGATGATTGTACTTTGTTTTTTTCTGCTCATGTTTGTTTCAGACATAATGCCTTGTTTGAAATAAGATTAATAATTACACAATTTTTTTCACTTCTTAATCTCATATATGTGTAATTATAGAGATATTTGTGAGAAACTACCAGTTGCAGGGATAAAAAGAAATTTTAGAAAATGTTCAAATTACTTAAAACAACCTACTAGTTTTGCATTTCAGCAATGTTCTTTTGCTCTCACACACATTTTAAAACTGAGGAACTAGGTTTTTTTTAAACATTGTAAACATTATTTTGCCCTTTTCCTTTGTTGTTTTTACCCGAAAATGAGAGACCAATCCTATTAACATAACCATCTTTAGTTTGTCAAGCTGCAGATTAAGTGTGGCTCAAACAGAGAATACTTTGTCCTAGAAAGAGAAAAAGCATTTTCTACTGTTCCCTTATTGTTTTCATTGTTTGTTCCTGAAGGTGGTTAAAAGTTGGAATTATGTTGTAGAGGGTTAACCAGATGACAAAATTTTAGATTTGTCCAAATTGAAAGCATAAATTTTGTAAACTACAAAAATTTGGTGTGGCTCAAATGTTAAAATTTATCTTGGACAGGGTAGAAAACATTGTGGGTAAAGGAGAAAGTGCTGGTTAAACCACAATGTTTTCAAGGGTCATTTTCTATCGAGTTGTTAAAACATTCAAATCAGGCTTATATGGTAGAGGGTAAATGCATAAATTGATTGTACCAGTATATATGGGACCAAATATCTCTATTACTTAAAATACCCAAGGGCAATCCAGACATAATCCCAATAAAATTTGCATTTTTATGGTCCTTTTTACATAGCTGTTTAGGAAACAATGTGCTTAAAGGAGTTAATGGTAATTCTTAGTATTCTCCTATTTCCTATCATGTTTAAAATGAAAATTGAGTTGGTGCTTTTCTTTTTCTTTATTCTGTACAAATATTTTTTCATAAGGCCAAAACAAAATAAATATGTTTTTATGGTTACCAGACAGTGTCCAATTTTTACCCCAGATGCTTAACACTTTTTTCATTTGTTGTTTAATATTTTATCACACTGTAATGTTATAATCATCCTCAGAAAATTTCGAAAATTCTATGTTATTTTGCCTCTACTAATTGCCCCCAAAGTGTGTTTGGAAAAGAAAAATGATTTAAAAAATTAAAATAATTTTCCCACCTACTGACCAAAATTCTCAAAACTGTGTAACCTGGACCACATATATATTTTCTTTTGGCCTAACAAGTCAAATTAAATACCCTATCATGTTTACAATGTATTAACCCTTTACCACACGATGCCGACTTTTAACGACCCTGAAGAAGAAGCCTTTTGAAAACATTGTGGGAAAAGGAGAAAATGCTGGTAACCAGCATTTTCTCCTTTTCCCACAATGTTTTCTACCCTATCAAGTAAAAATTGCATCATTGAGCCACATTGAAATTGTCATCTGCAAATGCTTTCAGTTTGGACAGGTCTAAAATTTTGTCGTGTTGTAAACGGTTAACTCTTTAGCAGATGACAAAATTTTAGACTTGACAAAATTGAAAGCATTCACAGACAACACTAATGGGATTTGTCATGAAAGGGTAAAAGAACATTGTGTGAAAAAAGAGAACATGATGGTAACAAGCATATTCTCCTTTTCACACAGTGTTTTCAAATACCCCCTTCTTCAGGGTCATTGAATTATCAAATTGTTTGAGGAAGGGTGAAAAAAATAGCGTGGGGAGTGATTACATTCTGAATGTGAGAGGACCATCAATTGTCATTGATAATAACAGAAGAGCATTGAACATTACAGAACAATTTCATTAAGCCTTTACCACTTAATCCCAAGTTTTAACGACCCTGAGGAACAAAGTTTCTGAAAACATTGTGGAAAAAGGAGAAAATGCTGGTTACCAGCATTTTCTCCTTTTCCCATTTCCACAATTTTTTCTACTTTTATAAAGACAAATCCCACTATTTGAGTCATATTAAATTGTTGTCAGCAAATGTTTTCAATTTGGTCAATTCTACATTTTTGTGGTTTGGTTAAAAATTAATCTTGTAAAGCTCCGAGCACACTGCCACCTGTGGACCATTTTTTTTTTCTTGAAAGCAGACCACTTTTGAAAAACATCATGACTAAAGATGAAATTTCTATTTACAAATGATCACTTATCACATATAGATATTGCATAGTACTATTTATTTTAGAAAAAATATGTTTTGAAATTTGTCTGCTACAAGACTGTAGCTCTTTGACATTTACATGGAAAGTAGAATGAAACAGTTTCTCGAGGGAGTTGATTGAAACATTTCTTTTGATTTAAAACTTTTACTACATTTCTTGTTGTTACTGAATATAAGAACCATAAAACTTTTCACTCACAAAGGTCTTTGCAACACTGAATTACAAACTTTGGCATTATTTTGTGGTTGGTTTCTCCAGATTCACATGCTATCAACTACAAATCGACAAAAACCTGGACCAAATCAAAGCATTGAAAACAATGGAGTGGAATTTGTCAAGGAAGCAATTACGTGGAATTAATAATTTGAGAGAAAAAGAGAAATATTATTCAAATATTGGCTCGAAAGTTAACCCACTAAGCAAATTAATACCTTTTTGGTTGAAGGGAGAGTACTCATGAAAAAGTTAGGATTGTTTGTGTATTGGTGGTCTCCCTTCGATCATTCAGGAGAAGTCAGGAGTAACGTCCCTTGACGTTAGGATGCATGACGGATAGAGAGAGCACCATATAAATATATTGAATGAAATTAACTTTGTACCTGAAAACTATGATTTTGAGATATCTTTGGCCCAAAAGATCTAATTTCTAACATTACAATCAATTATTTTGATCTATAAATATTCATGCACAATCAAATGGAGTATTGTGCAATAATGGGACGAACAAGCCCATGGACGAACTGGTTTTGGAATGAAAAAGCCCGGGAACAAGCGGTCAGTAGACGAATTTTGTGTATATCATTATGCCAATAGAAGGCTAAGAGCCGGTGAAGCTATTTCAATCAAAAAGAAGTATTTCCAAGATCGATGGCCTCACCCAGTGTATTTTAACGTGCCATTCCCAATTACATATCTGAGTGCTTTCGAAAAACCCATTTGTCAGAGAAAAATGGAGTTTAATTGGGTTTATTTCCTTCGGCTTTGCACAAAATATGATACATGGTCTTCAAAATTCAATATTGAACTCATAGTGGCATTGTCTTCGACAAATGCCACAAAAATGGTATTGTGGTACTCTGTCATGGCTGTAGGAGATTTTATACTCAGGATAAACCTATTCAAATCTATTTAATATCAACTGAAAAACAACTTACATCAATGACACTCAATTAGAAACCTTAATTAGTGCTTGCGCTGCCATATGGCTAGCTCCAAAGATTGACCCTGCTCAACAAAGGATTCAAACTTGGATCCTTTGGTGCGAGATGCTGCTGCTCTAACCCTGCACCATTGTCACCTAAAAGGCTTCTTTAATCTGTACTGGAAGACGAAATTTTAGCCTTGTTCAAATAAAAGCATTAATTTTGCAGACGACAATTCCAATGTGGCTCAAATGGTGCAAGTTTTCCTTGATAGGGTAGAAAACATTGTGGGAAAAGGAGAAAATGCTGGTTACCAGCATTTTCTCCTTTTCCCACAATGTTTTTAAAAGGCTTCTTTCCTAGGGTCATTAAAAGTAGGCATTGGGTGGTACAGGGTTAAACCTTACTGTGCTAAATAAATAAAATGGTAGTCAGTACTCGGCCCTGTACTACAGAGTACATGACACTCAGTCTTACAGTTTTTCATGTCAAAACATCTGGCATAGAAGCAGACAGTGTAGATGATCAGAGATCAGACTGCAAATTCTTTGCCAATAGGACTTAATGTACACTGTCTGCAATTGCAAAATAAATCCTTCAGTGCTACAAGAGTGAAATTGCCTGTCAATGCCCACTAAGTGTTCATACCAGGAGCTTTACTGTATTTGCATCACACCCACAGAATATTTATTGTTAGTCCAATTTGTGATTCACTATATTGCTTCCACTGGGATAGAAAATTTCATTACTGTGTGTTCTAACAAGTTTTTGGGAGAAAAAAGACGCTCATCAGGAAAGGCCCTTGACTCTTATGTTGCTTTGAGCAACTCGAGTTGCTTTTGTAGACGGTGTAGATCAAGAAGAGACTGCACAGTCTACGCTGTCTAATGATTTGTTATATTTTTATCAAAATAGCATGGAAATTTCTTGAAAAGCGGCTCATGTCTCCAACTTGAAAATATATCTTTCATTGAGATAGCGGAGAAAGAGTTCATGTTTTGCCAAACTATCCAATTTTTTGATGACCCTTAGAAAGAAATCTGTTTGAAAACATTGTGAGAAAAGGAGAAAATGCTGATAACCAGCATCTTCTCCTTTTCTCACACTATTTTCTATGCTTTCAGAGACAAATCTCATTATTTGAGCCATATTTGATTTGTTTTCAGCGACTGTTTTGAATCTCAACAAGTCTCAGAAATTTTGTTGTGTGGTAAAGAGTTAAACGTCAATATTTCTCAGACGTTTGAGCTGACAAGATTGAGCGGAAGTGCATGTAACATGAACGTCAAGATAGCATGTATTGATTGAAATGGCTTGGATAAAAGTTTTAAGTTTTTTGAGGGGGATAATGCAGAACAGACATATTCTTTAAAATTAATCAGGTAGCTGACAAGTCATGTACTTGTTTTAATTACAGGTACTTACAAAAGAAAAAAAAATTCTTTTTTTTTTTCAAAATTTTGTTAGATTAGTTTGAAAAGGAGTAATTCTTGTGAATGAGGAATTTTTGCTTTTTGGCCATTGTCTTCTCTGTTCTTTTTTAATTAAAAATCTTGATTTTTAATCATTTTTGTCACTTGTTTTTCTTTTTTGTGAAGATATCTTTTATCTGTGAATGGTCTTTTGCTTTTATTCTCCCATTATTTGTGAGTTTTTTCTTGTGAACAGTATGTCTTTTTTCAACTCTGTGTTCTCCATAATTAAAGGATTTTTCTTTTTTTCTAAATTCTGAACTTTCATCATTTTTTGTAAAATTGTTTTCCTTTTTGATGAATTTTTGTATCTCTGAATGAGCTTTTGCTCCTTTCTCTCTCCTCACCCCCACCCATTATTTTTCAAAAATTAATTATTTTAAGTTTGTATTGGATTCCTAATCTTTGTCATCAATTGTTCTTTCATTATTTATTTAACCTTTTTCCACACAATGCCGACAACTTAAGGGAAGAAGCCTATTGAAAATGTTGTGGGAAAAGCAGAAAATGCTGGCAACCAGCATTTTCTCCTTTCTGACTATGTTTTCCACCCTATCAAAGACAAATTTCATCATTTGAACCACATATAAATTGTTGTCCGCAAATGCTTTCAATTTGGACAAGTCTACAATTTTGTCATGTGGGAAAGAGTTAATGCATTTTGTATTATATGATGGGAAAAGTGATATCTAAGTGAATGCATTTAACTCTTTAGCAGACGACAAAATAATAGATTCATTGAAATTGAAAGCGTTTGCAGATGACAAATAAAATGTGCTTCAAAATGATGGGATTTGTCTGTAAAAGGGTACAAAACATTGTTGAAAAAGGAGAAAATGCTGGTTACCAGCATTTTCTCCTTTTTCTACAATGTTTTCAAAAGGTTTCTTTCTTCAGGCTTTGTAAAATATGGGATTGTTTGGTAAAGGGTAAACTTATTATCAGTTGTGACATTCCACAGAACAGAATTTTGTATTGCAACAGTGAATGCAATTGGTTATTTTCCCAAAGGAAACAGACTGGTATATAAGGCTTTTGAGTAGGCAATGAATTCAATATTATAGACTGACTTCAAAGTGAAATATTACAGAGTGATTATATGATTGTGTTATAAAGGATTGAGCACTGTATATGAGAAAAAGGTAGACCAACTTCACATTAAAATATTACAGAGCAATGATATGCTTTAACCCTTTACCACACAATCCCCACTTTTAACGACCCTGAAGAAGAAGGCTTTTGAAAACATTGTGGGAAAAGGAGAAAATGTTGGTAACCAGCAATTTCTCCTTTTTCCCACAATGTTTTTTACCCTTCTGTTAAAAAATTTCAGTATTTGAGTCAGGTTCATTTTGTCGTCTGCAAATGCTTTCATTTTGGACAAGTTTAAAATCTTGTCATTTGGTAAAGAGTTAAACAGGGATGAGTGTAGTATATGAGAAAAAAATAGACAGTGACTTCACATCGAAATATTACAGAGCAATGATATTATGTTATACAGGACTGAGGTAATATATGAGAAAAAAATAGACTGACTTTACATCGAAATATTGCAGAGCAATTATATGTGTTAAAAAAATTACATGGATGAGTGTAGTATATGAGAAAAAAATAGATTGACTTCAAATCAAAATATTACAGAGTTATGATATGCGTTATACATGGATGAGTGTAGTATATGAGAACAAAATAGATTGACTTCAAATCAAAATATTACAGAGTTATGATATGCGTTGTACATGGATGAGTGTAGTATATGAGAACAAAATAGATTGACTTCAAATCAAAATATTACAGTTATGATATGGGTTATACATGGATGAGTGTAGTAGATCTATATGAGAAAAAAAGAGACTGACTTCACATCAAAATATTACAGTGATATGTGTTATGAAGTTATGTGTTTGAGATTTTGACAAAAACAATTGAGTTCTTTGACCAAAAATGAGAGAACTTGCTACAGTGACATATGAAACGCCAAGGAATTATGCTTTTCCAGTTTGGGCACATTATTTGGTAAGTTTGATCTGTAAACGCTTTACCAGATGACAAGATGTTTAGACTTGTCTGTATTGAAAGGGCTTGTAGACAGAAAGTTAAGTATGGTATAACCCTTTACAAATGACAAAAGTTTAGGCATGTCAAAATTGAAAGCATTCGCATGTGAAAAATAAATGTAGCTAAAAAGGGAAAAGTTGTCTGAGAAAGGGTGGGAAATGGAGAAAATGCTGGTTACCAGCATTTTCTCCTTTTTGCACAATGTTTTAAAAGCCTTCTTCCTCAGGGTCATTAAAAGTCAGGACTGTGTGGTAACGCCAAAGGACAAAACTTAGGACTTGCCCAAATTGAAAGCTTTTGCAGACAACAAAAATAAACTCACTCAGAAATTGATATTCACCTTTGGAAGGGTAGAGAACTTTGTGGAAATAGGAGAAGATGCTGTTTACTAGCATTTTCTTCTTTTCCCACAATGTTTTCAAACGGCCTTTTCCTTAAGATTGTTAAAACTCAAGATTGTGTGGTAAAGGGCTAAGTGATGGGAGTTGTCTTTGAAATGGTTGAAAATACTGTGGATGAAGGAGGAAAATGCAGATTACCAGCTTTTTCCTTTTATCCCGCAATGTTTCTAAAACCCTTCTTCCACACGGGGTCGTAAAGACATGAGATTATTGTGTAAAAGAAATTTACTGGTTACTCAGACTCTGAAACAAATTTGCATCATTTAATGTTGATAAAATTCATGTAAAATAGAGATCATAGCCAGCAAACAGGTCTTTGAAAAATAGGGATGTACAATATATAAACTAAAGGTTTGGTCATACCAAGCTAACGGACGAGTAACGGATAAAAAATCATTTTATCTGTTCATGTATGTTCATATCCGTTTTATGTCCATTTCTTATCCGGTGAATCTGCTACTTGTCTGGCAACGTCTGGTGATGTCCATTCCGTCTGGTGGGAAGTTTTGAGCATGTTCAAAAATTTTCACCGGACAAAACGGACAGAGACATGCAAATAAAGACTTTGGATGCATTTGACTATTTATACCCTTGGCATGTCACGTGACTGGTACGTTCCTCATACGTTTGTGTTCGGTACATTTCCGTTCATCATACGTTGGAAGAATGTTTTGTACGGTTCTCATGTGTTGCACTTCCGTTTTATCCGGTACAAGTCCGTTACTCGTACGGTGATATCCGTTAATAGACCGTTTGTTTTCTGGTACATATCCGGTAAATGTGCGTTTTTTCCGTTACATGTGCGATACTCATGCGGTCATTGTGTGGCTTCTTTGCTCCACACACCGATCGTATGAGCCTCGAGCGGCAGAGGAGATGAATTTTGTCACTGGATAACCAAATTCTGCATGTGTTTGTCCGTTTTCCCTCCGTTACATATCCATTAGCCGGTCTGACCAAGCCGTAAGGTTTTAACCTGAAAAAATATGTTTTGGCTTAAGTTGTTACCAGACTAAAAAATTTTGAACTTGTCCAAATCCAAAGCATTTGCAGTCAACATACTAAATATGGCTCAAATGGTGAAAATTGTCAAGGGTAGAAAACATTTTTGGAAAAGGAGAAAATGCTGGTTACCAGCATTTTCTCCTTTTCCCAAAATGTTTTCAAAAGGCTTTTTCCTCACTCATCAGTGTCGCTAAAACTTGGGATTGTGTAGTAAAGCCTAAAGGTTAGGAAGAAATTGTTTGTCAAAAGCAATTTTTTCTTAGAATACTACTTTGTCTCTTTTTGTCTCTTTGAAGACCAAAAAGGTAGCTTGCAGACTATAATGACCTATTATGTAAATGTCCAAAAAAAAAATTGTAAAGATAGTCTAGAATTATTTCTTGTAAGCAGATCCTCTTTGAAGACATAATTTTAGTTATATTTAACTGCAACTCTTTACCAAAGAACAACATTTTTGATTTGTCCAAAAAGCATTTGAAATTATTTGCAGACAACAAACTAAATGAAGAGCTTTCAAATGATGGGATTTGCATGCAGAATGGTAAAATCACAGAAGGAAAAGGAGAAAATGCTGGTTGCTAGCATTTTCTCCTTTTCCCAAAATGTTTTTTTGTTAAAACTCAGGATCGTGTGGTAAAGGTTTAACTAGTTGATGAAATTTTAGACATGAAGGTATTGAAACGAATTGCAGATAAAATATAAAAGCATGTACGACAAAAGAATTAAATGTGGATCAAATGATGCCAAGAATCTGAAAACATTGTAAAAAGAGGAAAAACCATTCGAACGATGTTTTCAAAATCCTTCTTCCTCAGGATTGAAAAAATTTGATCGTTTAATAAAATGTTAACTTAACCTTTTACCACACTATTCCAAGCTTTAACATGTCTGAGGTCAAGATGCCCTTTGAAAGAATTGTGGGAAAAGGAGAAAGTGCTGGTAACCAGCATTTTCTCCTTTTCCCAGAATGTTTTCTACCCTTTCAAACACAATATCCACCTTTTTAGCCACATTTGATCTGTTGCCTGCAAATGATTTGGATCTGGACAAGTGCTCAATGTTATCATTTGATAAAGAGTTAACCCTTTACCAAACAATCAGATGTTTTAACGACCCTGAGAAAGAAGCCTTTTGAAAACATTGTGGTAACCAGCATTTTCTCCTTTTTCCACAATGTTTTCTTCCTTTTCAAAGAGAAAAATTATCCTTTGAGCTATATTTAATTTATTGTCTGCAAATGCTTTGAATTTGGTCGAGTCTAAAATTTTGTCGTTTGGTAAAGAGTTAAATTCATCTGGTTTGCAACCTGCAAGTGCTTTCAATTGGTTTAGTCTGAACTTTTGTTGCTCCAGAGAGTGTTAAGAGTACCAATTAGGGGTCCTGCATGGCTCTGTGGTTAGGTGTAGTATGCAAAACCTGGGGCCTGGGGTTGGATCCTCACCCAAAGCGCTTAGTTTTTCATGGGCCAGTGTCCTTTACCAAGACATTCATTCAGAGCCATAGCCTAATACCAGCAAAACCTAGGATATTTACATTAACTCTTTACCAAACGACAAAAAATTAGACTGGTCCAAATTGAAAGGATTTGCAGACAACAAATTAAATGTAACTGAAATGATGATTTTTGTTTTGGATGGGGAAGAAAACATTGTGGGAAAAGGAGAAAATGCTGGTTACCAGCGTTTTCTCCTTTTCCCACAATGTTTTCAAAAGCCTTCTCCTACAGGGGCGTCAAAATTTGGGATTGTGTGGTAATGGGTCAATAAATGTGTTTTTGGACATGATATGGCTCATATAGTGTTAAAAATAGCCTTAAATCTTTACTATACAATCTTGAGTTTTAAAGACCCTGAAAGAAAAGGCATTTGAAAACATTGTGTGAAAAGGAGAAAATGCTGGTTACCAGCATTTTCTCCTTTTCACACAATGTTTTCTACCCTATCACAGACAGAAATCATCATTCAAGGTACATTTTTTTTTTTCAGTCTGCAAATGCTTTCAATATGGTCAAATAAAAAACTTTGTCGTTTGGTAAAGAGTTAAACACCATTCAATCAATCATATAGCAAAAATTGCATTGAAAATGGACCTTCAATCAAATTGATTGAAAAATGACAATGTAGGTACAAGATCAGACTGAACGTTGTGTGCAGCTGCAGTCTTATGTTGATCTATACTGTACAAAAAGCAACTTAAGTTTTGTCAAACAATCTTATCATTTTAGGGCTCTGATCAAGGAGGCTTTCGAAAACACTATGGAAAAAGGAGAAAATGCTGGTAACAAGCATTTCCTTCTTTTCCCACAATGTTTTCTATCCTTTCAAAGACAATTGCTTGACCCTGTCTAAAAAACTGATTGCTGCAAATACTTTCAAAATGGACAAGTCTAAAATTGTGTCAGCTTGTAAAAGAGAGTTAACGAGACAAATTATGAATAATAGAACTTAGGATTTCGTGACAGAAAATGGTGGTTTGACATGATTAGTAGCTTATAATCAACAGTACATATCTCCGCACAGGAAATCCCTTATGTGAAACAAATATCTTTCATTTATATAAATACGTATAAAGACAGAGCACTTTGTCTGAAATGTGAAATGACTTATCAAAATTTTTATATATGAGCCATGCTCTATGAAAAGGGGCTTAAATGCCTCTGCCAAAAGTATAGACACATGTCAGCCTGTGCAGTCTGTCCAAGGCTGACAATGGGTCAAAACTTTTTGCTTTTGATCAGTTTCCTGTATGTCAAAGGACAGTCTACCTCAGGATACAGGGAGTTGTTATATAAATTGGATTTCATGGACCCATAATAATGTGATGACTTGCTTGGTATGGTGCATCATGGAGATGGGTTAAACCCCCCTTTTTACCAGAGTATGTCTGATATGTCAACTAAAATGTAGTGGTTAACTCTTTACCAAACGACAAAAATTTAGACTGGTCCAAATTGAAAGCATTTGCAGAAGACTATATAAAGGTTGCGCAAATTAGGAAATTTTTATTTGGAAGGTTAGAAAACATTGTGGGAAAAGGAGAAAATGCTGGTTACCAGCATTTTCTCCTTTTCCCACAATGTTTTTAAAAGGCTTCTTCCTCAGGGTCGTTAAAACTCGGGATTGTGTGGAAAAGGGTTAAATCAAAATCAGCAAAAGAGAAACAAGACCTCATCTGTCCTAATATTACAGAAAATATTGAACAGTGTAGGTAAAAGATCAGCTTGCATAATTTCCGTGCAGCCATAAGAATGAAAGTTGTGGTTTGTCACAATTAGTAAAAGCAATCTGATCTTGATCTGCTTGTCAGCAAACCAACTGAGGTCCTTAAGTCTTTACCAAATGACAAAAATGTCAGCTTGTCTAAATTGAAAGGATTTGTAGACGATGAATTAAATGTGCCTCAAATAATAGAATTTGTTCTTGAAAGGTTAGAAATCATTGTGGGAAAAGGAGGTTACTGGTTACCAGCATTTTCTCCTTTTCCTACAATGTTTTCAAAAGGCTTTTTCTTCAAGGTCGTTAAATCCCAGGAATGTGCGGTTAAGGGTTGAGTAACTTTCAATAAGGGCCCTTATTCTAATTTGCGTTCTTGGTCAAATTCCAGATTCAGAAAGTAACACAATTTCTGATTAGCCGGATCAAAAGCCAATCAGGAGTTGTGAAACTTTCAGATTTAGTAAAGTCTATGGAACTAGACAGAGAATATAATTAAGAAGGATTGGTGAAGGTAGGCTTGCATGCTGATCTTAATTTACACTAAGTTTGTGTCATTAACGAGACAAACTGCGTAATAGTACTGAGTATTTCGTGACAGAATATTGTGGTTTGCCATGATTAGTAACTTGCAATCAACCGGTAATCTATCGGCTAACAGGAAATCCCTAATGTGGAAGAAATCTAATTACAGGTTCGATATTTTGTGCCTGAAATTAAGATGGATTGCCTAGACATGAAGGATGGAGCTTTAACCTATTCCTTTATAGCTCTCAATAACATCATTTGTGGACTGCTCAGAATGTGCACAGAATGTGCAGTGTGATCTTGGATCTACATTTTCCTTTCACTTTGTCACTAATTCTGGTCAAAACAGCCCGTAAGGTTTTGAATAAGAAGAATAAGAAATCCTGTAAAATTGCTTAATATAAACCATTTCTCTGTTTACCACAATGTTTTCCAAGAAGTCTGGTTCAAAGGAAAAGTCATTTACTGGGAGCAATACTGACAATGTGGGAAAGCAGCTATTTTGCTGTTGTTTTGATAAAGTGTTCATTGAGCTCTAAGAACTAGATAAAGAACTGAACACCAAACAGACAAGAAAAAAGAAGACTCACTCAGCTCTATACCAAAGACAAAATTTTGTGACCCAAAGACTGAAATTTCTTTTGGGGGGAAGGGTAGAAAACATTGTGGATAAAGGAGAAAATGCTGGTTACCAGCATTTTCTCTTTTTTCCATAATGTTTTCAAAGTGTTTCCTTGTCAGGGACATTTAATATCGGGATTGTGTGGAAAAGGGTACATTTTGGAATGGCTTCAACTTTTTCAAGTCTCATGGCACCCATAAGACAAAGCATCATGACTAAGCAATTGTACAGGCCATCCTTCATTTTGCATCACTGTGTTTATGAACTCTTTCAAATCCAAACAATTGAAAACTTTTGGAATGGGGGGGGGGGGGAGAGCTCATGGAAAACTTTGAAGCAAATGCAGAGTGCTTTTAAAAAGCGACTTCTCCATTTGCCACAATGTATATTTTTTTACTGAAAACTTTTCTGGTGCTTGTGTGTGGGTGTGCTTGCCAAAATTATTTGTATGGGATGGGAAAAAGTCTGCAGATTCATTGGGTGGTAAAAAATCAATGGCAGACATACAAATTGGGGGTTTACAGGCCATCCCAACATAAGTCATCCCACTCTGCTTTTGTTGCAGCATTGAATTCTGCTTGGCTCAGTGGTAAAGTGTAGGACTCTTTACCTACATGCCTGGGGTTTGAGCCTCAGTTGAAGCTTTGGGTTGTTTAGTTGTAGTTTCCTTAGGCAGGCCACTATAGAGCCCTTGCTGTGCACTGACAAAACTAAGGAAATAAATGAATAAAATGAATTGTTGAAACAGGAGCAAAACACCATTCAGTCGGTCATTTTGAAAAGGGTCCTATGTGGTCTATGTGTGTTTGAAATAACCCAATTTGTCAGTTCAATTACCCCTGACAGGTTGAATGGCATGGCAGTGTCCTTTGACAATTTCTGTCTGTAATAGGGAAGAAAACATTATGGGAAAAGGAGAAAATGCTGGTTACCAGCATTTTCTCCTTTTCCCATGATGTTTTCAAAAGTCCTCTCTCTTCAGGGTCTTTAAAACTCCGGATTATGTGATGAAGGGTAAACCTTGAATTGCTGGGTTCAGTACATATAGCAGTTCTGTTGGCATGGCATTGTCCTTGGGCATCAAACTGCAGAGGCATATTATTGGTGAACCGTAGGAAAGACATAATGAAGCTCTGGCCATGAAATGACTTAAAATACTGTTGATAGCAGTCTAAAACACTAAAATGGCACAAATTTATTCCAAAGTAATGGTATGTAATTGGCACTTCTATGGACAATCAAAGTGATATAGGTTGTATACATGTGACCTGTCATTGTGAAAACATTGTTGAAAAATGGCAGGAAAACTTGTTATGAGCAATTTCTACCTTTGCCACAATGTTCTCAAATATTGTCTGCTGAAAGACCAAAGTAATTGTTTGGCAGGTTGTCATTATGTTTAACCATTGAGTACACATATTAAACAATTATTGTTAAATGATTTTTTTTTTCTTCTTTTGCAGGCTAGACGAAATGACAGGGAAGAAATACGCAAGAAGTTGGCCATGGGGGCAGATGATGATGACCTTTATGATGATGATGATGACATATCATATAAAAAACCAAACCTTCAATCTCGATTACACAGTGGATTACAGGTATTTAACTCTTTACCACATAATGCTGACTTTTAACGACCTTATGAAAGAAGCCCTTTGAAAACATCATGGGAAAAGGAGAAAATGCTGGTAACCAGCATTTTCTCCTTTTCCCATAATGTTTTCTATCCTTTTAAAAATAAATTTGAATTTATAAGTTGCAATTATTTTGTGGTCTGCAAATACTTTCAAGTTGCACAAGTCCAAAATTTTGTCGTCTGGTAAAGGGTTAACTCTGTACTAAACAAAAAAATTTTTAGACTTCTCCAAATTGAGAGCATTTGCAGGTGATGAATGTGACTTGTAAGATGGGATTTGGCATAAAACATAGTCGAAAAAGAAGAAATTATCTGATGAAGGATTAACCTTTTACCAAGTAATCCTGTTTCTATACAACCCAGAGAAAGAAGCCATTTGAAAACATTGTGTGAAAATAACCGGCATTTTCTCCTTTTTCACATTGTTAGCTCACCTGAGCACAAAGTGCTCATGGTGAGGTGAGCTTTTGTGATTGTGCTGCTGTGTTCATCATCCGTCGTGCATTGTCCGTCGTCCGTCGTCCTATTTTACCTTGTGTATGCTTTAGAGGCCACGTTTTTGGTCAGATACTTATGAAACTTGGTCAGATTGTTGGTCTTGATGATAACTTGTAAGAGTTAAAAAATGGGTCATGTCAGGTCAAAAACTAGGTCACTAGATCAAATATTAGTAAAACCTTGTGTACACTCTAGAGGTCACATTTTTTGTCTAAAACTCTTGAAAATTTATCAAAATGTTTGTCTCTATCATATCTTGGACGAATTCAAAAACAGGTCATGTTGGGTCAAAAACTAGGTCACTAGGTCAAATCTTAGAAAAACCTTGTGTACACTATAGAGGCCACATTTTCAGACCAAAACTCTTAAAAGTTGGTCAAAATTTTTGTCTCTATCATATCTTGGACGAGTTCCAAAATAAATCATGTAGGGTCAAAAACTAGATCACTAGGTCAAATCTTAGAAAAACCTTGTGTATCCTCTAGAGGCCACATTTTTGATCCCAAACTTTTGAAAGTTTTTCAGAATGTTTGTCTTGATATTATCTTGCTCTAGTTTAAAAACAAGTAATGTCAGGTCAAAAACTAGGTCAATAGGTCAAATCTTAGAAAAACACTGTGTACACTCTAAAGGCCAAATTTTCAGTCCAAAACTTCTGAAAATTGGTCAGGATGTTTGTCTTTATCGTATCTCTGACAATTTTGAACATTGGTCATGTTGGGTCAAAAACTAGGTCACTAGGTCAAATCTTAGAAAAACCTTGTGTACACTCTAGAGGCCACATTTCTAGTCCAAAACTCTTGAAAGTTGAACAGAATGTTTGTCTCTATCATATCTCGGATAAGTTGGAAAATGGGTCATGTCGGGTTAAAAACCAGGTCAAATCTTAGAAAAACCTTGTGTACACTCTAGAGGCCACATTTTGTGTCCAAAACTCTCGAAAGTTGGTCAGAATGTTTATTTCGATGATATCTGTGACAAGTTCGAAAATGGGTCATGTTGGGTCAAAAACTAGGTCATAATAAATTTTTGCCATAATATCTTGAAAGAGATTGAAAATGAGTCATGTTTGGTAAAAAGACTCAGGTGAGCGACTTCAGGGTCATCATGGCCCTCTTGTTTATTAGCCTTTCAAAGACAGATCCTATCATTTCAGCCATATTACTTTTTTTTTTGCAGGCACTTTTGATATTGACATGACTATCATGTTTGGTCATAACCACATACCAATTTTTTTCTGGGGGATATACTGGATTTAGCCTTACTGTTCATCCTTATATCAGTATATCAATCTGTCAATCCATCTGTCTGTTTATGAGTAAAAATTTTCTCAACCTCATCATGCTGTTTCTGTACTGAAACAACAATCCAGTGTGTATTTAAACAAGCACCTTAGGGGCACTCAACTCCTGCTTGCTAAAAGCAGATGGTTGCTTAGTACAAGTACATTTCAGTATGAGTCATGCTCTGTAAAGGGGGGTTTTGTAGAAAAACTGACTGAAGCATGAGGAAGACTGGCTTATCTACATGCAGAAAATTGACCAGTTGCAAAAAGTTTGGAATCAGGTCAGCCTGCGCAGACTTCGCATGCCGACCTGAATCTATATTTTTTGCAGATGCATTAAACCCCCTTTTAACAAAGCATGGCACATTACTGGAAACTGGGGATGTAAAGACGCAGTTTTCTAATGTCTGGCCATTGATTGTACAGAAAAAGCCTTTAAGGCAGAAATTAAGAAAACCACAGCAATTTTCTCCAACAATGTGACCTTATCACCTCTGTAATTCCATTTAATTAGGAATTTATTGCAGAACTTAAGCTTGTCATTAGGGCTTTTGTGTTTTTTTTTTACTTCACAGGCATTTTGTTATGTGCTCTTTCTGTTTAAGCCTGAGAAAGTATGCATGATGAAATTTGTGTGGATCAAGATCAGATTGTACTTTTGTGACTCAAAATTTGTTTGTGGAAGGGTAGAAAATATTGTAGGAAAAGGAGAAAATGCTGGTTAACAGCATTTTCTCCTTTTCCCACAATGTTTTCAATTGGCTGGTTAACAGCATTTTCTCCTTTTCCCACAATGTTTTCGAAGGGTTTCTGTGAGATATTCTGGCCAAGTTTAATAGCCTTAACCCTTTGCCAAACGACAAAATTATGGAATTATCCAAACTCAAAAGTTAACAGACAACAAACTGAATGTGGCTAAAAATTGCTGGCTTTCTAGTTTGGCTGTTTTCAAAGAAAACATTGAGGTATTGTCTTAGCCCTGTCTCAGACTTCCTCTTTCCTGTCAGGGTCATCTTTGTGCAAAAACTGACATTCTAATATACCTCTGTCATTACTGAAGAGTTTTACTTTAAACTGGGATTCAGTGTTAACTATTAAAAGAGGAATCCATATAACAGGAGCAGGTAATCATCAAAATATCTTTGACATAGTTACGCCCCATTTTTGACCTAGAATTTTTACTGAAAATAAATGTATTTCTGAAAGCAGCTGCAGCAGCATTTTTGCATCTACATCATCATGTAATGCTCTTGATCTTTGAAAGGGTGGAAAATGGATCTACATGTATTTTAGAAAATGGAGAAAATGCTGGTTACCAGCACTTTCTCCTTTTCCCACAATGTTTTCAAAAGCATTGAACGGGAAGGCAAAGATATAACCCATAAAATTATTCCTATCATAATTATGATTTCAGATATGCTTCATGAATGAGTCGCCAGGAGACACAGATAGTGAAGGTCTGTCACCACGGCAACATGAAATCCATGACAACATGAAACTTATGTCAAAAGGAGATGACCTGGTGGATTCAGATGTAAGTAATCTCTGTTGGCATCACTCCCAGCATTTTGACATTTTAACAAATATATGTGCGGCAGAAATGGGGGGGGGGGGGGGTTAAGTTTTTGGATCACCTGAAACATCCTTGTACAATAGCATTTGATACTTCCTTTCCAGAATAATTTAAAGTCAGTAACTGACCTTAACAGAACTGCTGCCGGTACAAGTCAAGAAAAATCCTCCAATTCACCATCCCGGTTAAAAGAGAAGACTAC
This sequence comes from Hippopus hippopus, assembly GCA_946811185.2. Classification (NCBI taxonomy): domain Eukaryota; kingdom Metazoa; phylum Mollusca; class Bivalvia; order Cardiida; family Cardiidae; genus Hippopus; species Hippopus hippopus. The sequence continues at coordinate 36,912,594 of OX328110.1, forward strand.
AACGGACCAACCAGCCAAATGTTATGATTTTCATTCGCGACAAGAACAACTCCAAGAAGAGGCTAAACTGGCCCTGGCCCAGGTATAATGAAACTCTGTGGCTACTTTATTTAGAATTTCTGACAAGGAAGAGCAGAAAAAAATATGCCCAAATAGACTTTGCTTAACCCTTTACTAAACAATCCTGTGTTTTATCAATCCTATGCTAGCAGCTTTTTAAGAAAAACAATCTGGGACAAGGAGAAAATTCTGGTAACCAGTATTTTCTCCTTTCCCAGAATGTTTTTAGAACTACCCTTTCAAAGACAATTTTAGCACTTTTTTGAAGGAAAAGGAAAATTACAATGTTTTCTACCCTCTTAAATAAAGAAATCACCATTTAAGCAACATTTAATTTGTCGTCAGTAAATGTTTTCAGTTTGGTCCAGTCCAAAATCGTGTCATGTGGTATATGTAATGTGCAATGCAGGTTTCCAGATTATTCTGGATTAGGAAGACATATATCAGTGATCGCATAATTGGCATTATTTGAGAAGTTGTATTGTGATGGCACATGTTTGATTTTATTATAATTGTCAATTTTTTAAGCATGTTTTAAATTCTGTTGGTTTTTTATACTTTCATATTATTTTTTCGAAAATTCATTCAAGTGCAAAAATACCTAAAATTCATTGATTGATATTTTTCTCCAAGCAATTCCAGTCTTCGAAAGGACAAAAAAATGGTACAGAATTAATGACTATACTTTATTTGTTTGGTGGAACAATTCCTTGTCGTTAATGTGTTTTCCTACTGACACATTATTCTCTTGTCTTCTCTAGTGTTTGATTTATGGGTCTGCTTGTTTGTTTCGTCCACTAGCTCATTGTTTTCCCTGACATTTGGTTCAATAGATCAAGTCTAGTTTCGTTATCAGTATTACTTTCTGTCTTACTTTGATCCTTTACTCTGTACTAGATGACAGAATAATAGACTCGACAAAATTGAAAGCATATGCAGATGTCACATTAAATGTAGCTGAAAAGGTGATTTTCGTTTTTGATATTGTAGAAAAGATTGTGGGGGAAAAAAAGAAAATGCTGATTACCAGCATTTTCTCCTTTTTCTGCAATGTTTTCAAAACACTTTGTCTATAGGTGGTTGAAACTCAGGATTGTTTTGTAAAGGGTTAAGGTTCAACTTATAAATACAACCACAGCTCTGTAAACAGCTTTGAAAAACATTGTTAGAGAAAGACCACTTGCTTGTACTATTTGTTGCTCCTTTTCCCATTTGTTATTCAAGCTATTCAAAACCAAAATTTTCCTTTTGTTCAAATGTTTGTCCATTGTGTAAGTTGCAGGACATCGTAATTTTTAGTAGGTAATAGAAAAGCCTGTACAGTGGACGGTGAAATTCTTGTTTCTTATTGGTTGCTATGATATCAGGCTGGGATTGCAGCCAATCAGAATTTAAGTTTTTGAAATTCAGAAATTATGTTTGACTACCATGTTAACAGACCTCTCATTGGTTGTAACTTTATCATGACAAGGCCTCTCATTGGTTGCAACTATATTAGAAATTACGTTTGACTACCATGTTAACAGACCTCTCATTGATTGCCACTGTATCATGACAAGTCCTCTCATTGATTACCAATTTCTATGATTTCAGGCTGGGACTATGGCACGGATGCAACTTGAGATTGAAAAACAGACGCAGACCAAGTCTCCAATGGCAGAAATGGTAAATATTGTTAAAATTGGTCTTGTCAGTTACGACTGGCATAAAGATTAATGTCCTTGAATTACCGTACTTGAAATGTGATTTGTGTCTTGGAATGTAAAGGAGGACATGTCTAAAAAATTCTGTTCTGGGATCTAATCATAATTTTGAATTTGAAGTAATAAAGTCAGGGTAAACTCCAAACAGCTCAAGTTTTGTTCTTTATTTTCTACCCTGAAAAAGACTTAAAACATTGTAAGAAAAGGAGAAAATGCTGGTAACCAGCATTTTCTCCCTTTCTCACAAAGTAATCTACCCTGTCGAAGACAAAGCACATCATTTGAGGCATCATTTGAGCCACATCACTTTTGTCTCCTCTTAACTCATTACCAAACGACAAAATTTTAGGTTTGTCCAATTCGAAAGCATTTGCAGACGACAAAATAAAAGTGACTGAAAATTTGAAATTTGTTTTGTGAAGGGTAGAAAACATTGTGGGAAAAGGAGAAAATGCTGGTTACCAGCATTTTCTCCTTTTCCCACAATGTTTTCCAAAGGCTTCTTTCTCAGGGTCGTCAAAAGTAGGGATTGTGTGGTAATGGGTTAATGATTTCTGTATAGACAATTCTAAAATTTTTGTTGTCTGTCAAAGATTTATACATAAGACCCCTTAACTCTTTACCAAACGACAAAATTTTAGACTGGTCCAAATTGAAAGCACTTGCAGATGACAAAATAAACATAACTCAAAAATTGAAATTTGTTTCCAGCAGTGTAGAAAACATTGTGGGAAAAGGAGAAAATGCTGGTTACCAGCATTGTCTCCTTTTCCCACAATGTTTTCAGTAGGCTTCTATCTCAGGGTCGTAGAAACCAGGGATTGTTTGGGAATGGTTAAGGGAAATAGGTCTCCAAGGATGCAAAAACACTGCACAAATCCTGTTCATATACATGTGTATAAGAAAGTCCAGCTACGTATGATTCCATGTATATTTTTCCCTGATAAATAACAGATACATTATCTATGACAAGCCAATCAATATTGCAAACGATTCGTAATTCACTGTTCAACAGAGACAAATGAAATTAGCTTCCCAGGGGTTAGAGAATCGGTCTCGAATTTCTTCTGGCTGAAAGGAATCCACTCTAATTTGCCAGAATTGGCATCGTAACAAGTAACAAGCTCCGATGTCTCATTCGAAAAAATGAATATTGACAGGCTAAGAAAATGGTGAATGATAATGTATTGCGGTAAATGACTAGAAAATTAACTTTTATAGATGAATGCTGCTGTACTTTTCTTTCATTAACTTGTATCCAGCCTGGTTTGTCATAGGTCATTTTCTCAAGCTTTCAACTTTTTACATCATAAAACAGATAAAATTTTCAAGATTTTTACATAGCTTGTATTTCAAACCAAGAATCTGCTTATAACAAGCAATTTCTTCTCTTGCTACCTCCCCGAGTTTTAACAGCCCTGAGATCAATGGCTTTTGAAAACATGGTGGGAAAAGAAGAAAATGCTGGTAACCAGCATTTTCTCCTTTTCCCACCATGTTTTTCTACCCTATCATAGACAAAAATCAATATTTGAAACACATTTGATTTGTTGTCTGCAAAATTAATGATTTCAATTTGGACAAGTCTAAGATTTGTTGTTTGGTAGAAGGGGGCAGTGGCTAACATGGCTTACCAGTCATTTGGAAATAATGAACTAGATTATGGGGATAAAGCTAATGTAGCCTGTCCATCAAGCTCAGTCAATTTCTCCAGCTTTTCATGTGAAAAATTAGAGGTGTTTCTAGTCAAACTCACAAGGGAAAATAGGAGCTGTTATGCTGAGGAAGTCATCAATTTAAATTAACAGGGACTTAAAAGTAGACCTCAAAATAGTCTTGCTTGATCTTTTATATATGAAGCATTATATTTTGTGGGATACCTGTATTCTGTCTAGAACAGTCTTATTTATGCATTATTTCTTATTTTCTTGAACAAGTCCTCATTATTTATTAGTTAACTCTTTACCAAACAACAAAATTTCAAACTTGTCAAAATTGAAAGCATTTGCAGATGACAAATTAAGTGTGACTAAAAGTTGAAATTTGCTTTTGGCAGGGAAGAAAACATTTTGGAAAAAGGAGAAATGCTGGTTACGAGCATTTTCATCTTTTCCCACAATATTTTCTAAAGGCCTTCTCCCTCAGGGTCGTTGAAACTTGGGGTTGTGTGGTAAAGGGTTAAAGGGATAAATCCTAGAGTAGAGACAAGGTAAAGTCTGAAAGAAACCACAAATCTGTGTCAAGATACCTTTTAAAAGTCTTTTTGTCAAATTGCAGAAGAAGAAAACAGTATTTTACCTTTTTTCTGTGTTCAACTCTGTGTTAATATTTTCAGGCGGCCATTTTCTTTTTAGGGAAAAGTGTTGATGGCATTCTGACCTGGAAAGGCATAAAAATTGAAGTTAATCAAATGGAAAGGAGCTTCATGTAATACTAGATTGATGGATTAATGTATTTCATTTCCGCAGTTCACAAACATGGATTTTTTTTCCTCTCTCCACTCCTAGAGTTCAGTCAGATATGGATGCATTTGCAGACATGTTTCCGCTTCCCTTAAACCTTTTACCAAACAATCCTTTGTTGTAGGGACCCTTAGGGAGTTGTGTTTGGAAAACAACCTGGGAGAAAAAGAAAATGCTGTTTATCAGCATTTTCTTCTTTTCCTGCAGTGTTTTGAGCCCTCTTAGAAACAAGTCCAACCGTTTTAGCCATAGTGAATTTTCAGTCTGAAAATGCTTTCAATTTGGATAAATCTAAAATTTTGATGTTTGGTAATGAAATGCACCATAATTTGAGACACATTTACATGCACCTTAATTTGAGACACATTTACAATTCTTCTGCTTCTTCTTTCAGTTTGGACAGTTCTTAACTTTTGTCCACTACAACAGTTAAATTTTCATGTAAAATGTGGAAACAGGTTGATTTAAATGATATTCTCATTTGAAATAAAAGGGTTGGGGAGATTTAATCATTTCTGTCTCAAATTTCAAATAGAGCCTTGGTTATTAATACTGAGGAAGACTGGAATCTTTACCAGATGACAAAATTTTCAGACTCTTCTAAACTGAAAGCGAAAGTATTTGCAGACAACAAATTCGATGTATCAGCAGTACTAGGAATTCGAATTTGAAAGGGAAAAAAATTGAGGAAAAAACAGAATTTGTGCTGGTTTTCATTTTTTTCTCCTTTTCCCCCACAGTCTTTTTCAAAAGCCTGCTCTTTCACTGTACACATAGTGAAAACACAGGATTGTTCAGTAGTGGGTTAACTCTGTACCAAACGAAAAATTTTAGACCTGTCCAAATTGAAAGCATTTGCACTGGCAGAAAAGAAAACATTGTGGGAAATAGAAGAAAATGCTGGTTACCAGCATTTTCTTCTTTTCCCACAATGTTTTCAAAAGGCCACCTTCATTCATGGTAGGAAACACACAGAATTGTTTGGTAATTGATCAAGGGGTTAAAATAATAATTGTACTCAGACATGTTTTAATCAAGTGTAACAATATTGATTGGAGGTCACTGAGGACAAAGTCATGTAATGCTTGATTACAAGGTATTTGCTGCCATAACTAATTCCTTTTAACTCTTTTCCAGTCCACAAAATTTCACACTTGTCTAAAATGAAAGCATTAGTAGACGACAAATTGAAGATGGCCCAAATGTTTGACTTTGTTCTTGATAGAGCAGAAAATATTGTGGAAATGTTCTCAGAAGGCTTTTTTCCCAGACTTGTTTAAACATGGGATTGTTTGCTAAAAGGTTAATCAATGTACTAAACAATCTTGTGTTTTAACAACTGAGGAAAAAGGGCATTTAAAAAGATTGTAGAAAAAGGAGAGAATGCTGCTCAACAGCATTTTTTTTCGTTTTCCACAATGCTTTCTGCCCTATCAAGGACAAAGTCATTTTAGCCACCTTTAAATTGTCGTCCATGAATGCTTTCAATTTAGACAAGTGTACATTTTTGTCTTGTGGTAAACACTAAAGATATGGTATTTTTATTGATGTTCCATTTAGTGCCATTGAAATTTCAGACAACTGTGTTTTTACCTGCTTCATGTGAAAAAGCTGCCAATTGTTGGTTAAAAAACACATGGATAGATGCACTGGCTGCCACAATGCCACTTGAATATCATTGAGAACTGTATTAAAGAGCAAGCAAACAATACAGCTGAGCACATTGTTTATCCTTTTCAGGTTGGGATTCCAGGATTAGGGGAAAGGAGGAGAAAAAAGTTAGGCTTGAGAAAGCTGCAAGAAATGAACCTTGCTCAGATTCAAGTTCTATATAATGACCTGCAAACACAGATTGAAAGTAAGTAGCTTGAACCGTTAACTTTCTTACTATAAGACAAGATTTTAGACTTATCCATGCTACAAGCATAATGTAGACTATAACCTATATGGCCTGCATCACGTGACAAGGGGCATTCGGACATTTGTGTAAAGTGTCGTCCCGGATCAGCCTGTGCAGTCCGCTTTTTCCGATCGTGTGCGATTTTCTGTTTCATGCAAGTCTACTGTGGGGCAAAATCTAATGTAGTCGTAAAGTGCCGTCTTGGATTAGCCTACGCTGACTGCACAGGTTGATCTGAGACAGCGCTTTATGCATATGTCCGAAAGCCCATTTTTGCGTGTTGCAGGTCATATGTAGCCCAATTGATGATATTCGTCTTTGAAAGGGTAGAAAATCTCGTTTGAAAATGACAGTACTTGTATACCCTGACAAGTCTTAGAAATTTCTTGTCTGGGACAAAATGAACTCTTTACCAGGTAACAAAATTTTAGCCTAGTCCAAAACGAAAGCATTTGCAGATGACAAACAAATTGTTACTTCAAACATGAAATTTGTCATTCAAAAGGTAGCTGGGTCCTAGCATGTAATAATTGTGTTTCAAATAAGACTTGTCTTTGAAAGGATAGAAAACATTATGGGAAAATGGAGAAAATGTTGGTTACCAGCATTTTCTCTTTATACCACAATGTTTTCAAAAGCCATCTTTTTAAGGGTCATTAAAAGTTTGGATAGTATGGTAAAGGGTTAATATTTGTCTAAAGCCTTTTTCCTTGGGTCACAAAAAAAAAAAAGGCTGTTGCAGTAAATGGGTAACATACTAATTGCAACTCAAGCTTCTTTCATAGACTCTGTTGATCAAGATTTGTCTAAAGCCTTTTTCCTTGGGTCACAAAAATAAAGGTTGTTGCAGTAATTGGGTAACCTACTAATTGCAACTCAAGCTTCTTTCATAGACTCTGTAGAGCAAGATTAGAATGAACAGAACATAACATTTGATCCAGGTTCTACTCTGTCCTATATTTTGACATTCTTGCTGTGAGATTACGTAAGTTGTTAGCACTTCCTACACACGGAAATATTGATATCAGTTACTCAGACTAACTTGAAATATTATTAGGCCTTTACCGAACAATCCAAAGTCTAACAACCCAAAGAAAAAAGGCTTTTGAAAACATTTTGGGAAAAGAAGAAAATGCTGGTAACCAGCATTTTCTCCATTTCCACTATGTTTTCTATCCTTTCAAAGACATATCTTATTTGAAACAAATTTAACCCTATTCCAAACTACAAAATTTTAGACTGGTCCAAATTCAAAGCATTTGCAGATGACAAAATTTTAATTATACATGACTAAAAAAATCAGAAATTTTTCTTAGGAAGGGTAGAGTGAGTGCACCCATTACCGAACACCTAAGCATGATAATTTGCCGTTCGTAAATATAACCACCTACTGAACAGGTGACGTCATTTGTATCATCTTTTGTGTATTCCTTACAATTGTGACTGATAACTAACGCAGTATGGTGCACTGATATCGAGTTATGGGCATTTCTACAGTGTAACGAAAGGTTGGAATTACAAATGCTGGTTACGGATCCGGTATGGTTGTAAATCTGAACATGTTGGCGATTTTTAAAAAATACCACTTCAAACATGTGTTAAAAGCAGTCTATACCAGAAGTTAAGATTATTTGCGAACACACTTGTGTATGCAAATAACGACAACTCTGATCAGATATCTATGTTGACTGGGGTCCTGTCAGATATCGAGGTATCGATAATGCCATTATATGCTGACGGGATCCCAGTCTAATATCTATGGGTCACTAGATTTACTAAATCACGGAACGGAACGGAAAGCGAAAAAAAAACCCTTGACATCTTGTTGCCTAGTTTGCGTCACTGAAAAGTTTTGAAAATATTGTGGCCTAGAGCAGTTATTGCTTATGATGAGGAATATCTCCTTTTGTCACAATGTTCTCAACATTATTTTACAGCAATGCTCAAGATATCAACATAACAATGGATTTATTCTTATAACATGAAACATGCAAATGAAACAAGCTTGTATCAGTGAACGAATTTTCCCATGATAATCACACCTTCAGTTATTGAACCTAACAATATTTACATAATTCATAATTAAAACCAGTATGGGAAAATAAAGTTTGAAATCCGAACAGTCGAACATCTTTATCAACCATGTGTAATGATTTAAAATGTCTATTGATGCTGGTAAATAATAGTTTCACCGTTAATAAAACAATACAAAAACAGATTTCTAGCGCTTCTGTGGCGCGAGGTAACCTTAAGTAACAATGTCGTTGGATTAGCGAATGCCACAATTTTACTCACTTGGTTGTGGGTAGCAAAACAAACTTGAAGTTGTAGGAGATATAATCACGGTATCGGCTCAAAAATGGCAAAACGGGAAAGAGTAATATAGTGATGTTTTACATGTGATGTCATATCTGTAGTGCAAGAGAACTAAGGTCATAAATAGGAACTTGTTCGGAATAAGACATCGTTCGGAATCACATGCACCCGCTCTAAAAAACATTACGGGAAAAGAAAAAAATGCTGGTTTCCAGTATTTTCTTCTTTTCCCAAAATGTTTTCAAAAGGCTTTTTTGTCAGAGATGTTAAAGTTCGGGATTGTGTAGTAAAGGGTTAATTGATTTGTTTTCTACAAATAATTTCAATTTGTACAATTTTAAAATGTTGTTCTTTGGTGAAGAGTGAAGAGTTTAGACTAATGAAACAGGATATCCAAGGTCAGGTTGTTAACCAGATATTTTCGAGTTGGCGTTATGTTGAAATTTCCAAGTCATTAGAGAACACATGGTTTGAAGCTTTCATAAAACATGAACAAATTTTCAGACCCATTTTAACTTTCTACCTGATGACAAAAAATTGGAGTCATCGAAATTTAGAGCATAATAGAGCAGACAATTTAACCATGGCTGGAATTATGAGAATTGGCAGTAAAAGAAAAAAAATGACATTGTTGAAAAAGGAGAAAATGCTGGTTACCAGCATTTTCTCTTTTTCCCACGATGTTTTCAAAAACCCTCCTCCCTGTGCAAGGTTGTTAAAACTGGATTGTTTGGTACAGGGTTTAAGACATTGTTTAATGTTTGCATTATATATAAAGTCTACTATTTTCATTGAAGAACGGGACAAAAAAGCTCTGAAATTGCAAAACGAGGAGTGGGTGTTCTGATTTAATTATTCATGAGGAGAATTTTCCTTCCCATTTATTTCATCATTTCTCCTGATCCCAGTTGATCCAGTCAGTCATTAGCCCTTTACCACACAATCTTGAGTTTAAACGGCCATTTGAAAGAAGCCTTTTGAAAACATTGTGGGAAAAGGAGAAAATGCTGCTAACTAGCATTTTCTCCTTTTTGCACAATGTTTTTTATCCTACATGAAAAGATTGCAATTTTTCAGTCCCATTTTTTGTGTCGTCTGCAAATGCTTTCAATTTAAGAAAGTCTAACATTTTGTTGTTTGGTAAAGAATTAATGACCAAAGGAAGAAGGCTTTTGAAAACAGTGTAGGAAAAGGAGAAATGTACTCAATATTTTCTCCTTTTCCAACAAATGTTTTCTACTTTACCAAGAACAAATTTTGTCATTTTGGGCTCTTTAAATTTCTTGTCTTGGACAAGTCCAAAATTTAGTTGTTTGGTTAAGAGTTAAAGAGTAATTTTGATGTACATGTTATTGACCTTTTTAAAAGAGTATGATGGATGTATAAATTGCCCATGACATGCGTTTGGGGGAGGGAGCATTTATGTGTTAGGTACAGCTCTTTTCCTGAAATTTTCATGCAGAGCTATTATTTACTGCATGGACATAAAATTTTCACTGGAAGTAGTTAATCCTTTAGCACACAGTCCTGAGTTTAAACAAACCTGAAAAAGAAGCCTTTTGAAAACATTGTGGGAAAAAGAGAAAATACTGGTAACCAGTATTTTCTCCTTTTCCCACAATGTTTTTACCCAATGAGAAACAAATGCCATCATTCAATCCACTTTTAAATTTATCGTCTGCAAATGTTTTCAGTTTGGATGAGTCTTCATTTTTGTTGTTTGGGAAAGAGTTGACTCCTTTCCAGTCTTGTATTTTAACAATCCTTGGAAAGAGGACTTTTAAAAATCTTTGTGGGAGAGGGAGTAAATGCTGATGACCAGCATTTTCTCCTTTTCCAACTTTATTTTATACCATTTTTAAGGACAGTCTGTCATTTGAACCACATTAAATTTGTCGTCTGGAAAATGCTTTCTAGAGGGACAATTGTTAATTAAAATATGTTTAGGAAAGAGTTAACTTTTTACTGAATAACAACAATTTAGACTTACCATGTCCAAATTGAAAGTGTTTGCAGACGACACATCAAATGAGGCTTAAATCAAGGGATTTGTCTTTGATAGGGTAGTAAAACATTGTGGGAAAAGAAAAAAAATGATGGTTGCCAACATTTTCTCTTTTCCACAAATTTTTCAAAAGCCTTTCTTCTCAGGATGGTTGAAATGCAGGATTGTGTAGCAAAGGGTTAACCATTCTATTCTTGGGATGTCTTTCAACTGAGAAAATTTGAAAAAACTGTTTTAGAAGTATTGTGTGTTAAATTGGGGAGTGTTTCCTGTGTTCTGTATCTGGAAACTTAAAGTACTTTTGAGGGTTAATTACCCTTAAGAGATTTAACTCTTTACCAAGTAATCCCAGTTTTAGCGACCCTTGGAGAGAAGCCTTTTGAAAAAATTGTGGGAAAAGGAGAAATGCTGGTAACCAGCATTTTCTCCTTTTCCCACAACATTTTCTACTCTATCAAGGACAAATTCTGCCATTTGAGCCACATTGAAGTTGTTGGCTGCAAATGTTTTCCATTTGGACCAGTCTGAAATTTTGTCGTTTGGTAAAGATTATTTGTCTGTCAATCATCTCTTTACCACACAACAAAATTTTAGACTTGTCCAAATTCAAAGCATTTGCAGACGACAGATTCAGTGTAGCTCAAAATATGATTTCATTTGTTTAAAATGGTTGACAATATTTTGGCGCATGGAGAAAATTCAGTTATAACCATTTTCTCCTTTTCCTACAATGTTTTTCAAAAGTGTTTGCCCAGTCCCAAACAGTTTCATGTTTGAATAACCCTGAAGAAGAAGGCCTTTGAAAACATATTGGGTAAAAAGGAGAAAAAATGCTTGTAGCCAGCATTTTATTTAATTCCTCTCAATATTTTCTAGCCTTTTATCGTCAACTTTTCCCACAATATTTCCTACCCTGTCAGAGAGGAATCCCATCTTCTGAGCCACTTTGACATGATGGTAATTGTCTGTTATCAGCATTTTATCCCTTTTCCACAATGTTTTCAAAAGCTCTCTCCCTCAGGGTTGTTAAAACCCTGGATTGTGTGGCAAAGGGTTAATGATAAATTCCACTAGTGCTTTCAAATTTGACAAGTCTAAGATTTTTTCATGTGATAAAGAGTCAATACATTTCGGCCATTCTCTGTGAAAAGGGGGCTAAATGCAGCTGTGAAAAGTATCAACTCAGGTCAGCCTGCGCAGTCTGCACAGGCTGACCTGGGCCAAGACTTTTTGCTACTGGTCTATTTTCTGTATGTCCAAGGACCACTGTACCACATGATTTAGTTGGTTGTTAAAAAAATGGGGCTATTATGGATCCATAACTATGTGATGGCTTGCTTGATATGATACTTCACAGATATGCATTAAGTCCCCTTTTTCCTGAGTGGCTCTTTCAATTTTCTATGTCCTATTTACAGACCTGAATGAAGAACTTGTACATTTGTTGATGGAGAGAGATGAGTTACATATGGAACAAGACTCCATGTTGGTGGACATTGAAGATTTAACCAGGTACTGTAATGTCCCTTATCATTGCTCTCCTTCTAATTAACCCTTTACCAAACAATCCCTGGTTTTTACGACTTTGACAGAGAAGATTTTTTTAAAAACATTGTGAGAAAAGAAGAAAATGCTTGTTACCAGCTTTTTCTCCTTTTTCCACAATGTTTTCGATCCTACCAAAGAGAAAAATCATCATTTTAGCAACATTTAATATGTTGTCTGTAAATGCTTTCAATTTGGTTGAGTTCAAAAATTTGTAGTTTGGTAAAGAGTTAACAAAATGAATGTCACTCAAAAATTTAAAGTTGTTTTGGGAAGGGAAGAAAACATTGTGGGAAAAGGAGAAAATGCTGGTTACCAGCATTTTCTTCTTTTCCCTCAATGTTTTCAAAAGGCTTCTTTCTCAGGGTCGTTAAAAGTCGGGATTGTGTGGTAATGGGTTAAGACTCCCCTAGCTTTTTTCTAACCAAGTATGGGCTCACCAGAGGGCCAATCCATCCATAAGGTTGAAACAAATCAGCTGGGATAAGCTTACAGCATCCACATTATCCTAATTACTTCAAAAATTGATGGCATTTACACCTGAATCAAAATAAACATACACTTCGATAATTCGATACCATTATAGACTTGTGGTAACACAACGTTTGTCAACTATTTTGGAAAAACTTCAAGAAGTGAAAGTATTGAAGACTAGCATCCCATGTTACTCTTTAATGCTGTTTAATGTCCAAATGAATCATGATCGGCAGTAAAATTGGTATTCTGCAGGTTTTTTTCAAATTGCGATCGCTTTGCAGGTTGCACTGGCTAAACCCAGACGGTAGTGTTATTGTCATCCTCGGAAAATTCTATGTCATTTTTACCTCAATTAATCACCTCATTAACCTTTAGACTGCTAAGGGTGACTCACTGACCTTTTGCGGACATTGTAGATCAAGATCAGACTGCACAGAACGTGCAGTCTGATCTTGGATCTACAGGGCTGTTCAAACCAGGGCTGTTCAAACCATGGACTCTGTGGTAAAGGGTGAAGTATGGCATGGATAGTAGACTTTATCCTAAAAATGGTAGAAAACTTTGTATGAAATGCAAAATGTGCTTAATATGTTCATATCCTCCTTTTCGGAAAGTGTTGTCAAATGGCGGCCAAAACACTGGATTGTTTGGTGAAGAGTTAACCTTTTACCAAACAAGCCTGGCCTTTCAAGACCCTCGGAAAGAGGGCTTTTGCAAACTTTGTGGGAAAAACAACATAAGTTACCTTTCTTTTTCCTGCAATGATTTCGATCCTATCAGCACTTACGCTGGTTTGTACCAATTTGAATTGGTTGTTTTAGGTTATGAATTGGAAAGAGTCTAAAATTGTTGTTTGGGTTTGGGTTACAGTAGACAGTACAATTGCGTTTCTGTAAATTTGCTTTTAATTTCTTATTGCAGAAGAGCAGAAGAACTAGCAGAGAAATCCAATGCTAAAGCTGCAGCTAAAAATAGCAAAAATCATGTGACAGGAAAAGTGGGCGGGAGATAGCAGGAAGTGGTTGGCCATTTTCAGCCTCAAGAGGGATGCATAAAGACAAAACCATTATAGATCTTCCATTGTGTTCCTATTTTAATTGTGGTTTATAATTTTCTGTGTAATGCTTTACCAAACACTTAAGTTTTTGATGACCTTAAGATAGAAAGGATTTAAAAATATTGTGGGAAGTAGGGAAACTGCTGGTTACCAGCAATGTCTCTTTTTCCAACAATTTTTCCAAAAGCTTTCTTCCCAGGGTGGTAAAAAACATTGAATTGTTTGGTATTAAAAAGGTCAGTTTGCTTCTGTATCATTACATATCTTATATGACATTGTAAAGTTAGTATCATTTATTTCTATGGCTCTACAGGAAAATATCAAACACCAAAGATTTTAAAAAAGAAAAGACAACATAATTGTGTCAAACTTGTGGTTACCCTTTACCAAAGAATCCTGTGTTTTAACAACCATGAGGAAAGTTTATGTTGAAAACAGATTGGAGAAAGGAGGAAATGCTGAACCGTTCTTTTCCCACTATGTTTTCTACCCTTTGAGATACAATTTGCAACAACATCTTAGCGGCTTTCAATTTCTCATCTGCGAATGCTTTCAATTTGGACCAGTCTAAGTTTTTAACTCTTTACCACACAATCCCGACTTTTAACGACCCTGAGAAAGAAGCCTTTTGAAATCATTGTAGGAAAAGGAGAAAATGCTGGTAACCAGCATTTTCTCCTTTTCCCACAATGTTTTCTACCCTTCTCAAAACAATTTTCAATTTTTGAGCCACATTTATTTTGTTGTCTGCAAATGCTTTGAATTTGGACTGGTCCACAATTTTGTCGTTTGGTAAAGGGTTAATATGGTATAGAACTAGGTAGACAGGCTGATGTCTGCAAATGCTTTCAATTTGGACAAGTCTAAGACTTTGTCATGTGGTAAAGAGTTAAGGTTGCTGTGTTCCTTAGAAACTCTTGAAAGAGACTTTAGTCCCATTTACTCACATAAGTAAAGATGTATATCATAAGTAAATTTACTTAAGGTGGTATGTGAACTCATCAATTACTTACATTTTATTTAAAAGGCTTCTAGAGATTACATTCTACAGGGTGGGTTATTTGTTTGTTTCCTGTTCAAAAATAAAATGTTCAAATATGATACTGTGTAAGTGGAAAATTTTGCGATGTGGAAATTTTTGCAATTTTGCAAATTCGAAGGATCAAACTATTTTATTTGTGTATTTTACCACAAGTATACCAACAAATAACAAGTGTCTTGAATTCGCAAACATTTCTGTACGCAAAGTGGCTGCAAATTGGTATTTCGCAAATTTTTCAACACAGGTACATGTATGTATCCTTGTATACAGTATAACTATATTATGCAAGAAAACACTTCAAAAACCGCCTAAAAGTTTATATAAATAAAGGGCTTCGAAAAAAGTGTTCAGTAATCTCTTCATACCTTATGATAAGACTTTGCAACTGACAACTTTAATCCTTTACCGCACAATCCTGACTTTTAGTGACGCTGAGAAAGAAAGCCTTTCAAAGCATTGTGGGAAAAGGAGAAAATCCTGGTAACCAGCTTTTTGTCCTTTTCCCAGTATTGTGGGAAAAGCGTCTTTCCTCAGGGTTGTTAAAACTTGGGATTGTTGGGTAAAGAATTAACCCTTTACCACACAATCCCGAGTTTTAACAACCATGAGAAAGGCGTCTTTTGAAAACATTGTGGGAAACGGAGAAAATGCTGGTAACCAGCATTTTCTCCTTTTCCCTCAATGTTTTCTACCCTATCACAGACAAATTCCAACATTTGAGCCAAATTTAAATTGTTGTCTGCAAATGCTTTTGATCTGGATAAGTCTACATTTTAGTTATTTGGTGAAGAGTTAATTTGTGGTATGTTGATGCTTTCAAATTGAACAAGTCTTAAAAGAATTAAAATGCAATTAGAACTTGATTTGTAGTCCAAGAAATTGATTCTTATAAGTAGAAATAAATATTGCTTGCAAGTAGCGTCATTCATCATGCATATTTTACCAATGAATTGTACATGTATAACCATTCCAGTGTATTTCTTGTGAAATGTATGATACAAATGGGAAATGGAGATGTGAGGAAAAATTGGATATATGTTGACTAATAATTTGAATGTATAGACAGAAAATTCAGTGGGATTTTTTTAACCGATTGGTGTACAAGTATGTTCTTGTCTTTCTCTTTTTGCCAAATTATTGTGTGAAAAGAAAAAGTTCGCTTTTTACAAAATATTATCCATACTATTTCATTGCTTTCAGATGTTTATCTATTGTGTTACACTTACAACCTTGTATCTGAATTTTAACACCCCTTAGACAGAAGGCCTTAAAAAATTTGTGAAAAAAGGAAAAAACGCTGATAACCAATATCATCCCATTTTTCCACAATACTTTCTGTCCTATCAAAGACAATTTGCAACATTTGGGCCACACTTAATTTTTCTTCTTCAAATGCATTCAACTTGGACATGGTTACAAATTGGTTGTCTGGAAAAGACTTAAATCTTTATCAGAATAAAATAAAACGATACAATTTTAGACTTGTCTAAATTGAAAGCATTTGCAGAAGACAAATTAAAATGTAGCTGAAATGTTTGTATTTGCCTGTTAAAGTGTAGAAAATTTGTTGGAAAAGGAGTTTAGAAGGCCATTTTCTCAGGTTCATTAACACTTTTAGCTTGACTGTGTTTAAAAAAAACATTGAGGTATTGTGATAGTCTTGTCAACATTTTCTTGCAAAAACTTTGAAAAAAACATGCTCTTCTTATATCTAAAAATAACCACAGCTGAGTGTTAGCATCCCTATTTATTACTCTTGCTATCCACTATTGTTTTGTATATTCAGATTTTTATTTGCTTGTTTTTCATGGATGGATTACGATGTTTCGAACAACAACAACAACAACAAAAGACATAATTATTACAAAACTGCTTGAAATAGAAAAATGATTCCGAGTTCATTTAAATTGAGTGTCTGAAAAAGCTTGCGTAATCATACTTTGAATAATATTTGGAAAGTTACATGTATCTCCTTAGAGGGCAGAATTTACAAAAATTACATTTTCAGTGAATAAAATAAAATATCGCAAATAGTGCAATATATTGAGCCTGCTTTGGACTTGAGTAGTTCTTCATAGCAGTAAAGTTATATAATACAGATTCAGGTAACTTTGACTTAGCTACCTGCAAATGCTTTCAGTTAGGAAAAAACCTAGAACTTCATAATCTGTTATTCCTTTACCACACAGTCCCGAGTTTTTACGATCCTGATGAAGAAGCCTTTTGAAAACATTTGGTAAACGCCATTTTCTCCTTTACTCACAATGTTTTTTAACCCTTCCAAAGACGAAGCTCATAATTTGAGCCCCCATTAATTTGTGCAAATGCTCTCAATTTGGACAAGTCTAGAATTATATTGTAAAGTACAGTGTTAACCCTTTACCAAATGACATTATTTTTTGACTTTATGAATTTGAGAGCATGTGCAGACAATAAAGGTAGATCAAATGATGATTTCTGTCTATGTAGAAAACATTGTGGGAAAAGGAGAAAATGCTGGTAACCAGCATTTTCTCCTTTTCCCACAATGTTTTGAAAAGGCTTCTTCCTTAGGGTGGTTAAAACTTAAGATTATGTGGTAAAGGGTTATAAAAGTTTATTACAATGATAAACATAAATGTACAATATATTTTGAACCACATGGATGACAGATAAAACGTCACAGATTGTGCAGTCTTATTTTGATCTACACTGGTCTGCTAAACCACAAAACAGAATTTATTAATATATACGGTAATGTTTCTTTATGTACTTTTTTGTTGTCCTTTTTTATATTATTTATGAATGATTGCATTTTATATAAGTTAACCATTTTCATGCAGTAAAAATGGTCTAAAAATCAACTATGCCTTTTTATATTTCTCCACCATCACGCTGTCAATTTTTTAATTGCCAAATATATGAGTCATGCTCTGTGAAAAGAGGGTTTAATGCATCTGCAATAAGTATCAACCTATCTCATCCTGCACGGACTACGCAGGCTGATATGAATTGAAACTTTTTGCTATTTGGAAATTGCCTGCATGTCCAAGGACATTCTACCTCATGATTCTGTTGGTTGTTTGACAAAACGGATTTTATGGATCCATCATTATGTGAAGACTTGCTAAGTATTATATGAGCCATGCTGTGTGAAAAGGGGGCTTAATGCATCTGCGAAAAGTATCAACCCAGGCCAGCCTGCACAGGCTGACCTGGGCCGAAACTTTTCGCTTTTGGTCAATTTTTTGTTTGTCAAAGGACCAGACTACTTCATGATTAAGTCGGTTATTTAAAAAGTGGCAATTATGGATAGATAATTATGTGATGAATTGGGCTGGTATAATGTATCACGGCGATCCATTAAGCCCCCTTTTGCCAGAGCATGACTCATATACAATTACGGAGATGCATTAAACCCATTTTTGGCAGAGCATGGCTCGCATAAACTGGACCTGTTTCAATGGCTGAGAATAGAATCTACTTCACCCCTAGAACATTTCATAGTGTATGCTTAACCAAACTGTGCACAGTATTGATTCAAGGTCACAGTGCGTGTTCTGTGAAGTCTGATCTTGATCTTTGCCATCCACTAAAGCCCCTGCTTTCCAATATAGTGTTGCAAAGGTAAGTGTGCCAAATCAATAAAATTGATGGTCTAGGTAAGGAAAACAGACTAAATCCATTTGAGTTCCTCGCAGGCATAAGGGGGTTAATGTGTAATGTATTATACCGAGCATGTCATCACATTATTATGGACCCATAAAATCAAAACTGTCTAATAACCAAATGAATCTTGCGGTAAACTGGTCATTTGACATGCAGAAAATTAATAGCAAAAAAAGAAAGAAATAGGGTCAGCCTGCATTGACTGCACATTTTGACCTGTGTCAGTCCTTTTTACAGAATGCCTAAAACCCGCTTTTCACAGAGCATGTGTCATTTCCATTTTAAGGGTCTTTTTGCCAGACTGTATCACAAAATAGTAGACAGTTGGATCCTATATCAGAGAGTATGTTCAATGCAACTGTAGACTTGCCCAAATTGAAAGTATTTACAGACACATGTATGTTTTATTGGAGTAGAATGATAAGATTTGTCTTTAATATGATGGAACACATGTGGGACAAAGAAGAGGCTGGCTAACTGCATTTACTCATTCTCCTACAATGTTGTCAGTTACTTTCTCCTTCAGGGTAGTAAAAATACAGGTTCGTTTGGGAAATAGTTCAGTGATAACCTAGTAAAACATTTTCAGCAAATACCTATAACCCCTTCTCACACAACATATTTTAGACACTTGCAAATTCAAAGCATGTGAAGACTACAAATTCAAAATCAGTACAAATTAATTTAAGTTCTGTGATAGGATAGAAAACATTGTAGGAAAAGGAGAAAATGCTGGTTACCAGCATTTTCTCCTTTTCACACAATGTTTTTAAAAGGCTTCTTCAATGTCATTAAAACTTGGGAATGTATGGTAAAAGGTTAAATTCATATTGGTTAATTTAAGACAATTTAGATTGGTGTAAGTACCTGATGATGATATGCAAAAACTGATACAAAAACAATTAACTGCTCATTATCAGTGATTTCTCCTTTTGCCACAATTATTTCACAAGTGGCCTAATGTTTTGAGTGTTTTGCCGATCAAACAACACAAGGAACTGTACGATGAAAATCTTTTTTCATTTAACGGTCTAAGGGAGAAAACTCCTACAGTCTTAAATAAAAATTAATGAAGAGTGATCTCCCTTATTCTAATGGTTTCGGCGGCCCCTGCCCTCCTTTCAACAGAAACTTAAAATGAAGAACCGAAAATCCATGCTTTTCTTAAAAACGCAATTAATTATGTAATCCGGGTTTCACAAGTCTAGTAAATATTCGCAATAAGATTTTTTTCAGCTGTATCCATTTCGCCTATCAATACATGAATTGATTCCTGCAAGCTTACGGACATTATAAAAATTTCATAAAGTGCACACCTTAATTCGAATATTAAATCGCCGAAAAAGGTTTCACACAAGCCAAAAGCTTGAAATCAGCACGTCGAGGCGCTCTGCTTATTTTCGCCTTCTTTCCAGTTACAAGTAGATCTATTTGTAGACAGCCTTGAAAATGAAAGAAGCTGGATCTAGATCTAGATATTATTATTTCTAAGAGATCATCAAGTGATCTAATTAAACAGCCTACTCATTGATTAACGGAATATATAATTACCTGAATCAACTTATTTAATGTCTGGGATCTTATCTGGATAAATAATCCTGTATTTTCCTATTTAAATTTGGCGGATGTTAGCTGTTTACAAATTTGATGAAATACAAGGGAGACTATCAACTGGTTAAAAAAAGATGTCATATTCTTTTTTCAACCCCCTTTTTTTTTTCCTTCCGCCAAATGTCCTGTTTCTTCAGCGCTTTAAACATTAATAATCCTGTAATGAAATCATATAATAAATTATAATGAACTCAGCGGAATAAATAGTTTTTAAACCGATCGTCTTTACAGACTTTTACGTGGACCATACTTTCATCTTTGGAATTTTAGGCCGTTTCCATAACTACAGGGGACGCGACTCTGATATAAGTAAAGATACAAGTATATACGAGTTTTCTCCCTTTGACCGTGTACCGTTCACAATGTAGGCTCCTTTTTTCATTACAGACATGGATGGATGTATGGATGGATGGATAAACAAATTGGCGAATAGATAGATAGATAGATATAGATGGATAGATAGATCGATAGATAGATAGATGGATGGGTGGTTGGGTGGATGGATGGCCAGGTAGCAGGTGGGCAGACAAACAGACAGGCAGGCAGACAGACAGATTAGATAGATAGATCTCTGTTAAAGAAAAGGTAGTCGCTGGGTCATATCTTAGAAAAGCCTTGCATGCAAAGTAGAGGTGACCCCTTTTTCCTCCAAATGATTGTAAAACATGATCAGAATTTTTATTTTCTTAAAATCTTATTTTCAAATGAATATATCATTATTCTGTCAGTGATAAAAAGGCTCAGGTGAGCGATCAAGGACTCTCATGGCTCTCTTTCTCTTGGGCACGTGTGTTTGTGTATTTAACTATATTTACCACACAAACCCAAGTATAAACGACACTGACGAAAAATTTTTTTGAAAACAATGAAAAGCAAGGAGAAATGCTGGTAACCAGCACTTTTTCAGTGTCCACTTGTTCAGTGAACAACATAGGTATTATTTTCATGAGCTGAACTAAATTTCGATCTTTCACTAGAACAAAAATCACACAGATATTGTATGTTTATTTCATGCTTCTAACCCCTGTTTTGTTGGCACTTTCGTCAAAATCCAGTATAGTTGTATTCGGTAATTCCCCGTTGCGTAAATCCCTCCTCATAAGAATGCATTAAAATATTATGTAAAGCACGAGAAGTGTAGGGTAAATGCGTGCAAATTATGTCATATTTCCCTCTGGTTGAGTGGCACACACTGTTTACCTTGGTAAGTCTTCAATTGAAGAGTTAGGAAATATGAAATCAGTATTTTTCACTGGTCATAACCATAAAATATCAAACAATAATCCAACATTATTTCTCAATAAAGTACCAAAAAGTATAAAATAAATCGGTGTATCTGTTGAATGAATTTGATTTTTCAATACTATATTTTTTAAGCTCGTAGATGCATATGTGCATATCGTTGAATAGCATTCACCAGTTTTAAAGCCTGTTTATACTGGCAAACATTTGTTGGCAAACACCACCAAACACTGTGTTTGATGTTTCATCTTAACTTTATCTTCAATGTGGTACTCCTCAATGCCTTGTTGTGCATCCACTGAAAAGGTCTAAGCCTGTGCAACGTTAAAAGCCATGCAACGTAGAGTGTGACGTGATCCAGAAACACTAAAATGGCATACACCAAACTTGTATGTACAATATACAATCAATTGCATAAACCATTAGGCCTGGTACATGGGAAGCAGCTGGACGGCCGACTTGAACGCGTCCAGGCTCGGGACAGACACCACGCTGGTAGGTAGAGTATTCAACACACTGGCATAGTTTTCAGGAAAAAAGAGATTTGGTAAGAGTTCACACGGTAGTGTGGCTGAATAAATTTCCAGCCATTACCCATTCTGGTGGATTGAACAAGAGCTGATATTGGATGGTATGATGCAGGAACTGCGACTATATTATGAATAACTCTATAGAGGAAAAACTAGGTCTGAACGTTGGCGTCGGGATTGTAAAGATGGCCATCGTAGTAAATATGGAAGTAACACTGTCTGGTTGTTGTGGATTATGAGGACGTCTGGCCACAGATCTGGCTGTGTCACGTTGAACCTGTTCAACTTGCTTATTTTGCGTCTGTTGTTAAGGGTTCCAAATTGTTGAGGAGTACTATAGTTTGGATCGTGCTAAAGACAGATAAGCTTTTTCTTTAACAGAAGGAGGGCATGATTTTAAATTACACTTTATAAATCCTAGTGTCTGTGAAGCTTTGCCTGTGATGTTTTCTATTTGACATTATACTTTAGATTATCACTTAATTCCACTCCCAGATATACTGGTAGATGGTGTTTCACAGTTTCTAATATTTAACCGTTCATGGTGTAATTAAATCGCTTTTTGCTTGGGGCATGAGAAATTCATAATGGCACGTTTTTTTTTTTCATTAAATTCCATTTGCCACTGATCACTCCACTGAGTTATCTAGAAGATTTTGAACGTCCCGTTGAGTTATATGGTGGTCATGTGTAGAAATAATTGGTCTGTATAATACACAATCGTCTGCAAAAAGTTTGACAGTTGACGAAATATTATCAGCAATATCGTCAATGTAGAGAAGAAACAGTCATGGTCCAAGCATGGGTCCTTGTGGTACCTCTGATGTAACTGGAGATTCCGCCGATGAGGTGTCCTGAACGACAACTTTCTGGCTTCGGCCTGATAAAAAACAATCCACTATCTTGTACAGCTGCGAATTCCATAATAGTTAAGTTTAGTTGATAAACGCTTATGTGACACTTTTTCAAATGCTTTTGAAAAGTCCAGTATGGCTATGTCCACTTGTTTGCTTACATTTGCATATCTAGTAAGATCGTCTGTAGTGAGAAGTAACTGTGTTTGGCATGAGCGTTTTTGATGAAATTCATCTTGGTATTTTTGCGAGTCAAGATGTTTCATGATGTTAGACACTACGATGTGTTTGAGCATTTTGGATACTACAGATGTTAACAACACTGGTCGGTAACTAGAGGGTTTTGATCGATCACCATTTTTAAAGAACAAAAAAAAAATGCCACCCATGGAATTGTTAATGGGATTGACAATCATTTCTGCAATCCAACCATATTTGGTACAAATAAACTTCAGTCTATGCCTGACGTGCCCACTAAGTTTCAGTCATGAATGTCTAACAGTCTTTATCTCCATTCCATTATATGCTTCAAATGTGCACCTCTGTGTTGCAAGCACATCTAGATACCACATGCAAATTGTCAGTAACTCTGACACACTCCTCCCTCAGTACTGATCACCAACAGTGAACTCAAAGAATAACATCTGGGGGACAACCCCACCAGAAGATTGTCTGAGTGGCCTGGGTGCACTCCATCAAGTGCACTGCTTGGGTTGCAGTATCAAAACATGGGATCATTGGTCCTTACTGGTTTGAAGACCAGAATGAGTGGTCAGTTACCATCATTACTGAGCGCTACCTAGTGTTCATTAAGGAGTTTTGGGCAGACAAAGAGGTATTGTGAAGGAAAGAAAGTGGTTTCAACATTGGATTGGCTGTGGGGACACTTTGGTGATCGTCTCATCAGTAGGAGGTGTGATGCTGAACGGGCTTCACACTCACATCCCACCCCCACCCCAATTTTTATCTGTGGGGTGGGGTTATCTCAAAGATAAATGTCTATCAGAACAACACCCAGACTATTCCTGATCTGATGAGGGCCATCACAGCCATAATTATGACCATGAAAAAGATGATTGTGATATGAACATGGAACAGAGAAATAATAGTCAGAGATTTGTTAACACAAGTTATGCAGTTGCAAGTTAAAGTTTTCATGATACTCTATCATTGTTGTTCATTGTTGGATAAATAAAATGAAGTTAATTGCCCCCATGTAGAGACTGCTTTTGTTGTCTTTGTTACTATGAGTAGCTATTCCCTGTTACTGTCTTTCAGAGTTAGAGACATCAAATGTTTGTATAGTTTGTTTTTCTTTCTGAGCCACCCGGGTAGCTAAGTGGTGGTTGTGGGTTTGATACCAAGTTGAAACAAACTTTCTTTCCGGAATTTTTCGACTCTCACCTCTGATGCCTGTGAGAAAAGTAGTCAGTGGCTTTGAAAGAAAGTTTTGTCGGTACTGATATGAGAAACTTGTCAGTTCTGCTGTGAGAAAGCCATGAAACACATGCATGGGTGCACTGAACCCCTTGATATAACCTAAGCTTTTAAAACGGCATTATACTCCAATTCAAACAAAACAAACAAAAAATGAGCCATGCTCTTATAAAAGGGGGCTTAATGTATTTGCGAAAAGTATCGACCAAGGTCAGCCTGTGCAATCCATGCAGGCTGACCTGGGCCGAAATGTTTGCTATTGGTCAATTTTCTGTATGTCAAAGGGCCAGTCTACCTCAGTCTACCTCATGATAAAGTTGATTGTTTAAAAAAGAGGCTCTTATGGATCCATAATTATGTGATGACTTGGGCTGGTATCATGCATCACGGAGATGCTTCCTCCCTTTTGCCCCCTTTTGCCAGAGCATGGCTCAAATATTTTTGATCATTAGTGTTTCAGAATGACCCTCTAGCAACTGGTTCAAGTTTTGTAAATGCAGTATTTAACCCATCCTTAAGTTAATCTATTGTTAATCATGAAGAATGAAAGTTATTTTGATTTAGTCATCCCGATTTCATTAGCAGAATTAATTATTTCTACATTATTGCACAGATATTTTTTCCTGAATGTATTATTTTTAATTTGCGAGGCTTTAGTAACTCAAGTTTTTCTGAAAAAATATTACTATTCCAGTGCAGGTACAGTAGTAAATCACATATTTCCATGTATCTCATCAAACACAACTTGTTTCCAATTTCTTCTGTTTTCTGTAACATTTGTATGTAAAAAAATATGTAGAGACTTTGTCCTTTAAAAAAATAAAAAATGATGAAAAGAGAACATCTTTTTCACTCTCCTGTAAAATTTTCCAAATGGACTTGCTACAGTCTTGCACTGTCAACCCCTCGATATGACAGAATTATTATGACTCAAAATTGAGCTTCATATTTGAAAGGTTAGAAAAAATTGTGGGAAAATGAGAAAATGCTGGTTACTAACATTTTCTCTTTTTCCAAAAATGTTTTCAAAAGCCTTCTTCCTCATGGCTGTGAAAAGTTGGATTTGTGTGGTTATGGGTTTACTCTACTAGCTGACAAAATTTTAGACTCATCCATTTTATCTTTTACACTGATTGTGAAACAAGTTAGTGTAACCTATATGAATCAATCTCTATGATTGCTTCCTTGAAACCTTAAGCAGTACTTGTGCCGCGATGTGAGTGGTCCCAACACCTGACCCAGCCTACCATGGAATTCAGATTCGGAGCCATTGATGTGAGTGGCCGACGCTCTACTCTAACATCACCGTCTCTCACTTCCGTATTAAAAGCATTTGCAAACAACAAATGAAATGTGGGTCAAATGATACTACATGTATTTGTCTTTGATAGGGCAGAAAACATTGTAGAAAAAGGAGAAAATGTTGGTAACCAGCTTTTTTCCTGTACCCATAGTGTTTTCAAAAACCTTCTCCTTTAGGGCTTTTGAAACAAGGGATTGTTCTTTACCAGGTATCAAAATTGTTTGATTGAATGCTATAAAGTGTTTAACACCCTTTCAACATTTCAGTCATATCACAACAACAGCTGGCTTATTCATGTATGTCCTGGGTTTCACCAGTGCTAGACTAGGGCTCTGAAGTTTCTTACCGAAAGACACTCCCACAAAAAAAATGAACCCAGGGTCTCCAGGTTACCAGTCTTACACTTTACCACTGAGCTACACAGGACCTCCACATGAACCAGTGAACTGTTGCTGTAATATAGATGGAAAACTGCCAACAGCTGCATAAAATGCCACTCATTTATAAATTCATTTTCTGCTTCACAGATTGAATGCAGACCTTATACAGACTGAGATCTTTCACCTCTTGAGGATTGTTGACCCTTTGAGCCTTTGCCACATGACAAAAACTTTGGATTCAACCAAATTAAAAGTATTTGCAAGCAACAAATTAGGTTTAGATCAAATGAAAAATTCTTTCTTTGTTAGGGAAGAAAACATTGTGGGAAAAAGGTGAAAATTGTTGTCACCAGTTTTTTTTCACTACCCACAATGTTATCAAAAGCCTTCTTCCTCAGGGTCTTTAAAACTTGAGGATTGTTTAGTAAAAGGTTAAACCTTTATTACACAACCCCAAGTTTCAAGGACCTCTAGGAAGAAGGCTTTCAAAAACATTGTGGGAAAAGGAGAAAATACGGGTAACTAGTATTTTCTTCTTTGAGCACAATGTTTTCTACCTTTTCAAAGACAAATGCACAGGGTGACCTGTGTAGATACTTTTTGCAGATACATTTAGCCTCCTTTTTACAGAGAATGGCTTAAATAGTTTCAGTAATTTTTAATTGCTGTTTATGACCCTGCAGTTGAGAATATTTTCAAAATATGGAAAAAAGGAGCAATTTTGCAAATAAATGCTCCTTTTCCCTTAACTGATTACCATACAATCCCGACTTTTAACGAAACCAAGACAGAAGCCTTTTGAAAACATTGTGGGAAAACGAGAAAATGCTGGTAACCAGCATTTTCTTCTTTTCCTACAATGTTTTCTACCCTTTCCAAAACAAATTTCAATTTTTCAGTCACATTTATTTTGTCGTCTGCAAATGCTTTCAATTTGGACAGGTCTAAAATTTTGTTGTTTGGTAGAGTTAATATTTAACCAATTAACCCAAATAAAACTAGAGGCCCTTGAGCGCCTGAATCCTTCTACTGGCAGAGATTATGCTTTTCATCTAGCACACATCATTACTTTATGATGCAAAAAGGAAAACAAGAGGGCCATAATGGCCCTGAATGGCTCACCTGAGTCTTCTGACCACACATGACCCATTTTCAATCTCTTTTGAGACATTATGACAAACATTCTACCAAGCTTTCATAATTATTGGAATGAAAATTTGGCCTCTAGCTTGTACACAAGCTATTTCTAGAATTTCTCTCAGTGACCATCTTCTTAGCACAAGATAGCCCATTTTCCCTTTGTAGATATTATCAAAACAAAGATTCTAACTACCTTTCATAAGTATTGGACAGAAAACGTGGCCTCTAGAAGGTACACAAAGTTTTTCCAAGATCTGACATGGCGACTTAGTCTTACCCAATGTGACCCATTTTCAATTTCATATTATTTATCATCAAGAAAAACATTCTGGCTGATTTTCATAAGTATTGGACAGAAAATAATGACTCTACAGCAACAAGCAACATAAGGTATTTGAAGGATTTGACCCGACGTGACCCATCATGACAAACTTTCTGACTATGTCTCTTGAGTATTGGGCTAAAAATATGGCCCCTATAGCATACCAAAGGTTTTTCAAAGATTGGTCCCAGTGACCTAGTTTTTGATCCAACCTGACCCATTTTCAAACTTGTCCAAGATATTATCAAGACAAACTTTCAAGAGTTTTGGACTGAAAATGTGGCCTCTAGAGCGCACACAAAATTTTTCTAAGATTTGACGTAGTGACCTAGTTTTTGACCCGATATGACCCATTTTCAGACTCATTTGAGATATCATCAAGACAAACATCCTGACCAGCTTTCAAGAGTTTTGGACTGAAAATATGGCCTCTAGAATGTACACAAGGTTTTTCTAAGATTTGACCTGGTGACCTAGTTTTTGACCTAACATGACTTACTTTTGAACTAATCTTAGATTCATCAAGACAAAGATTCTGACTAACTTTCAAGATTGTTGCACTGAAAATGTGGCCTGCAGAACGTACACAAGGTTTTTCTAAGATTTGACCTAGTGACCTAGTTTTTGACCCGACATGACCCATTTTCAAACTTGTTTCAGATACATGTATTATCAAGACAAACTTTCTGACCAACTTTCAAGAATTTTGGACAGAAAATGTGGCCTCTAGAGCATATACAAGGTTTTTCTAAGATTTGACCTAGTGACCTAGTTTTTGACCCAACATGACCCATTTTCAAATTTGTCTGAGATATCATTAAGACAAACATTTTGACCAAGTTTCATGAGTATCAGACTGAAAATGTGGCCTCTAGAGCGTATAAAGCTAAAATTTGACGACACATGACAGACACAGCATGATCACAAAAGCTCATCTTGAGCAATTTGTGCCCAGGTGACCTAAAAAAAAAGAGCGCGCGCACACACACACACACACACAAACAAGGGTTAGGGGGTTGCAATTGGGCTTGAATCCCCTAAAACAGCATAGTGACCAATTATATGGACTGTGGTGTGTAGGGGAGACCGGGGCTAAATGATACACGGGGCAATCTGTTACAGGAGAGATAGTTCAATGATGACACGTTTGATGACGCCAAAACTGCTATGACGTAAAAGCGCTATCTTTTTTACATACTTGGTGGAACATACCGAAGAAGAATCATAAAACCGTAACAAACTAGAGTAAAAAAACACAAAATCCCGCGCGTAAGTAAATTTTGACTTATATATGAAAAATTCGCCTAGTAAAGTAACCCGTTAGTATATTTTGGATATCTTTACATGTCTTGTATAGAAATGATTTGTAGTTCATTCAGTGTAAAGATTATATTCACTACGTCCACGTTTAGGATTTGGGGTTTAGACAAAGTCCAAAAAGGCGTTTGGGGCAAAATGTTACAAAGAGATGGGGCATATTGTTACACTGTAACAGTTTACCCCGTCAATTATTTCATATCGTGCATTGTTTTAGCTCGGCCGTATATAGAGAAACACCAAGATATTGTCGTAGCCCTGCCTCTGTCGTCGTCGTCAACGTCGTTGTCTTCCTTCAAAACCCAGATACTGTGTAATATCTCTGATATTCATGAAGATATTTACTCTAAAATCTTAAAATATGTTCACTTCCAAAGTCAAACTCATTATGTTCAAAGTGTAGGACTGGAAGTTCATTTGTAAGTGATCAAAATCAGGTGACTTGAGAGCTCTCAGGTGACCAAACGTCGCTATACAATCGCAAATGACTGTACAAAACGAACTTCCGGTCCTACACTGTGATGTTATAGGTAACACTAGGGGAATTTTTGTATGATTTATACCCCTTTTCGACTTACAATTAAAAGCACTGGCATCCGAGCATTGCAACTGCATGTGAATTTCTTGTTTAGATTTAGACCCATTACAGATTTAAAGCAGTCATTGCTTGTGCAGTAGAATTTCATTGCAATTACTGTTTGAAAAAAAAAAAAAAAACGTTACTAGTAATTCTCCTTTTCCTACAAACTTTTAACAGGTATTTAGCCTAGGTCAATTATTAGGCTCAGATCACTGACCTTGTTTGCAACACTACATAATTGTGACCTGTCACGCGAAAATGGACCATCTGGGAACTGCGAAAAGTATCGATTCTGGTCAGGCTGCGCGGATTGCGCAGTCTGACCAGGCTCGAAGTTTTTCGCTTTTGATGAATTTTCTGTTTATGCAATGGTCATTTTATCGCACCAAAGAGTCATTTTGGAAGTATCGACCAAGATCGACCAGCACTAGCTTCGATCTTTATTTCACCAGTGTGCCGACGTTCCGCGAAATGGTGTTTACACCTGTATAAATTGCGATTCCGACAGTGAATTTATCTGAGGAGATTTTTGCCTTTTGTCGAACACCAGTAATGGATACAAACACACGTCGGTGATTTTGTACAAGAACGCTTATTTTTTTTGCGAATTTTTTGTTATCACGAGTTTTGAATTAATGGTTTAGTAAGTTTCTTCAAAGCAGTTCATGTAACATTTCGCCCCGCTCCTTGTAACACATTGCCCCAAGCGTGGGGCAAACTGTTACAGAAAATTCTGATGGAAAAAATCAATTTTCTGAGAAACTTTTTCAAGATTTGTTCGCATATGAATGTTCATATTTTGCCTCTGTTGATAACGTTTGTTTCAAAATAAAAATTGTTTGGATATACGGATATTTGAATTTTTTATCCACGAAAAACGAAAAAGTGTAACAGATAGCCCCGGTCTCCCCTAAATAAGACTAAGTCATCAAATGGCTGCTTTTCCTAAACTGATAGCTGAATTTTCATTTTTGACAGGGTTTAATCCTTGATGATACTAATGATCAGTACAAGTTTCAAAAGAACTGAATAAAAAATGTGGACTTAATCATGTTAAGAAGAAATGTATATTTTCAACTTAAATGGTTACTTTTCCCTTACTGTCTGATTTTTTGTTTTTAATCAATCAGGTTCAAGCTATTGATGATATAAAGCAGCTGAGCAAGTTTCATGAAATGAATATCAATGAAAAATGTGGACTTTATCGTATAAACAAGAAATATTAATTTTCAATGTTAAATGGCTTCTTTTCCCTCACCATTCGTCAGATTTTTTTCAAAATCGAAAAGATTCAAGCTTTTGATGATGTTAAGCAACTGTGCAAGTTTTATGAAAATCAAACAACGAATGTGGACTTTACCACATAAACAAGAAATGCAAATTTTCAACTTGAAATGGCTGCTTTTCCCTTACTACTTTGCCCTGTTTTTTCAGATTTTTTTCAAAATCAATTTGGTTCAAGCTATTGATGATTAAAAAAAAAAATGGGCAAGTTTCACAAAAATCCGACCTCAAATGTACATTAAGTTATGATGTAAACAAAAAAAGACTAATGGAAGAATGGACGGAGGAAGGAAACCATACCATGACATAAGGTAAACACTCCTGGCTTTCAGCCAGTACAGCCAAAAACACTAGAAACCTGTAACCAACACGGATGCCTCCGGACTGCAACCTTGACCTTTGAGCTGGCGTGACAGTTGTTGCACCCGTAAGTCTATCCATGGTGATCATTTGTGCCAAATTATTTTAGAATTAGACCATGCACCTGGAAGCTATTGGCTGTACACAAACTGCTGTTTAGCGAACACGCACACAAACGGGTGATATACTATATAATCCCCCCATATTTTAATGGCAGGGGCATAAAAAGGGAGAAATCTAGTCCTTGGTCAAACTGACTACAAGATGAAACTAGAGCTATCACTAAACGTGATCAATACCCCCCACCAGCTTCTTGCCACAAAACTGGTCTTTGTCACAGAAAGCAGAATAGTTTAGTACAAGAGTTGAAAAAAGTTCAAGGGGAGATAATTCTGCAACAAATAGCACCAGGGTCATGAAAATTGCCTATGCACAACTTCATATATATATAAGACCACTGTGTGCAAATTTGAGTTCAGTACCTGAAAAACTGTCAGAGTATTTCGCCGGACAAATTTGTGTCTACGGACGAACAGACAGCCATGGCGATTCCAGTATACCCCTCTCCACTTCGTTGTGGGGGGTATAATAAGAGAGTGATGGATGAAATATGAGACTGGAGGAAAATGCCCTGACCCAAACATGATTAACCCTTATCTTGCTAAATAACTGAAATGAATTTTTCAATTCATTGGTAAAAACCCAAATATTGCAATTTCAAAGTTATGTTCAGGGGAATAATATCTCCTTGTCGGACAGTGTAGATCCAAGATCAGACTGCACGTTCTGTGCAGTCTGATCTTGATGGACACTGTCCGCAAAAGGTCAGTGAGTTGCGCTTAGCAGCCTAAGGGTTAAGTATATACACAATTTCGAGCTAATCAATAAGAGCCGAGACATTTTCAAATTTTTAGTTCTAGCTGTTAAAATGAGAAAATCCTCTGAAATGAGGAAAAACTCACACCCCTGAATAACCCAAATCAACAAGAGCTTCGCAGAGCGGCACATATACGCCTGAAGGGGCTTGTCAGTCAAATGGATTAAAATTTAGGATGCCTACAGAGATCCAAATTTTAAGAGTCACATGCACAACTACACATCATAGAGATGCTTTGTGGTAAGTTTCAAGTTATTCCGATGGAAACTGTAGGAGGAATTGTGCACGTAAGAAATTGCTAATGGACGGACGGACGGACGACCGACCGACCGGAGCCGTAACATAATACAACCCTACGGGCATATAAAAAGGGGGCATTAACTATTCCTAAACAAGACAAGGTTGAAGTCTTTTAGGAAACAGTGGGAAAAGTAGAAAATGCTGGATGTTCTACACAAGTTTTCTCACACTTTCCTATTCTCACAGAGCAACCCGTTCATTTTCGTCAAAATTGTCATCCACAGATCCTTTATAGATGGACATAAATCTTAAGACTAAAAGCGCCAAAAAAAAAAGCAGTAGAATTTTTCAGTCAAGAATAATACCCAGATTTTTGCTCAATTTCATGGTTGCTTTTGTGTGAAGTGTTTCAGTGAGCAGACAGTGTAGATCAAAGATCAGACTACATTTGCAGTCTGATCTTGATCTACACCAACTGCAAAGGCAACTATAGTCATAAAAGACACTTGAAGGGTTAAAACCTTATTATCTGGTATGGTAAAAACATATTTTTGAATATTTTTACAGGTCTACAGTAGCCTGTGTTGTTATGGATAAAAGGCCTACAATAGGTTTACCCCCTTTCAACAGCACTTTGACAGCTGATACAGAAAGCTCACTCATTCATGTCTTTTCCTGGCTTTCATTAAAGCCTGGCCAGAGTTTTTCCCGAATTTCAATGTGCAAAAACAATGTAGTATGAAATGAAAGAAAGGTTTGGAAACAACTGGTTAAAACCCTTTACCACACAATCTCGAGTTTTAATGATCATAAAGAATAAGGCTTTTGAAAACATTGTGGAAAGAGAAGAAAATGCAAGTAACCACCATTTTTTCCCCACATTGTTTTCTACACCTTTTAATGAAAATACTGTAAATTCACCAACATTCAAGTTGTTGTCTTAATTCAAACTCTTTCCATTTGGACAGGTCTAAGAATGATTTGAGTGGTAAAGAGTCAAAACGGGGCAATTTGGAGGAGAGAAAAGATCAGTAGCATAAACAACAAACACAAGATTAGAGATTTATAATTTTTCCATCAATGTTTGAACAGAAATATCATCATAGAATGTAATGATAACAGAAGTCATATATAGGCTAATAACTCTTGTTCGCATGACAAAATCATAATCTTGTCCAAATTGAAAGGAATATATCTAGTAGACGACAAATTAAATTTTACTAAAATCATGAAATTTGTCTTTGAATGTATAGAAAATATTGAGGGAAAAGGAGAATTGCTGGTTACAAGCATTTTCTCCTCTTTCCCAAAATGTTTTCAAAAGCTATTCCTGTCAAGGTCGTTTAAACTTCAAGTTGTGTGATAAAAGGTTAATACAGACTTTATCTAGACAGGTATCTATCACGTAATATCACATTTATAATAATAAGGAGGCCAAGTTGAAAAAAAAAATCTTAGAAATAGATAGTACAGTTCAGAATAATAAGAACAATAAAAAAGATTGCTACAAGTATAATATTCAACATATCTGAGCATAACTTCAAACATCAAAATTTATCACAATGGTTAAAAATTGAACACTATCTCTTCAGTAAAAAAGAAGAACGTATACAATACTAACAATGGTGCAGAAAATTACAACAGTCATAGAATGTGTTCACTGTCCACAAGGTGAACATTTGATCAGGGTTTTAGGCAAATCTTTCATAGGGTTTAAGAGAAATGGAACTTTTGCCAGCATTCAAAAATATTTCAAAAGCTGATTAGCAATGAGTGTCAAGGTGATATCAGATATAAGTAATGTACATAGACCAAGCCACTGAATCTTTTAAAGGCACCAAGTCCTAAATACCCTATCTTTTTGATATTGAATCATATGTATACACCAGAGAAAACCTTGCCATAGGAAACATCTTTGAGACGTTTGTAAACCAAGGAAATTATTTACATTTGAAATATTTGGGACAAAAAAAAAAATCAAGCCATCCGTCTTGTAAAACACTGAACAAAGCAGTCTGTCTCATCTAAAGGTTGGAGCAAAGCAGTCTGTCTCATCAAAAACCTCTGAACAAAGCAGTCTGTATTGTCGAAAACTGAATGAAGCAGTCTGTCTGTCTTGTCAAAAAACTGAGCAAAGCAGTCTGCCTCATCAAAAAACTTTGAACAAAGCAGTCCGTCTTGTGAAAAAACTGTGCAAAAAGCAGTCTGTTTTGTCAAAAACTGAACAATCAGTCTGTCTCATCAAAATCTGTGTAATGCTCCTGGTCTAGCTGCAGACAAATTCCATCTATGCCTGTCCCTAAAGTCTTACAGTACTACACTAACACCTTACATTACAAAGGCATGTCAAAAACCTGCATGCAGCTTCTGGTCTGTCTGTTGTCAGTGTCCGTCCCTACCTTTCCCTTGCACCTTTTTGGTTCCTAGTATACACTAGTACTTCAAAATGGATGCAAGACTTATGTGAGACCCTCTCCCTTGCACCTTTTTGGTTCCTAGTATACACTAGTACTTCAAAATGGATGCAAGAGCTATGTGAGACAAGGAAGTTTCCTTATTGGGAATAAACAACAGTTAATGGACTGATATGGTGCTTTACCGTAATCAAAAATCACTAACAGTCAAAACTACCTGAGACATGAAAAAACTTAAATGTAATAAAAGACAAACCTAACGTCATCATGTGATTGGATTAGAACAAATCCCTTTGATTTACAAACCTCAAAAATGTAAAACAAACATTTTGATACATCAATTTGTATCATACAGTAATGATTTTATATATGGTGAACTTTAAAAAGATTCAACTGACCAGTAATGGAATTTTTTACCATTCTCTTCCTCTCAGCTAATGAAGTATCTTGAACACTTACACATGTCACACAACTAAAGCTTGAGAAAAATTATAAAAGCTTAAAAAACGGGAGAAGTTTTTGACATAATTTTGTTCTATGAAATCTTTGCCATATGACAATTTCTAGACTTGTCCAACTTGAATGTATTTTCATATGACAAATGTGGCATTTGTCATGATTTTTTTTCCATGAAAGAGAGGAAATCATTGTGGGAAAAGGAGAAAAAAATACTGGTTACCACAATTTTCTCCTTTTCCCACAATGTTTTCAAAAGGTTTTTTTCTTGGGTTCATTAAAACTCGGGATTGTGTGGGAAAGGAATAAATTTCAGACCTTCTCATAGTACAACCCAAGTCAACATTAACATGTTCATTTCAAATGTTAAAATATGGTACAGAGCACTCGAGAGAGCAAACGTATGTAACTGTAAATGCATTACACACATCGTTTTTTTTCTTGGGTTCGTTAAAACTCAGGATTGTGTGGGAAAGGAATGACACACATCATAACTAGCCATAAACACAATGTTGCAATCATCATACATTCTTTAACTGGGACAAACTTGAAGAACTATTGTGAAACCACTTTAACTTGTCACTACTTTGTGTCCGTGACCTCGTTCAGTTTTCCGGTATGTGCCTTGGTCTAAACAATGTTCAAAATTAATGTTGAAATGATCTTGTCGCCATTTTCATGGTGAAGAGAGAGGTAAAATACCTGGACATATGATCCCCAAAAGTAATCAGCGATCTATAAATAATTCAGGGAAGAGGACGGAATATTCATTAAGTGACAAGTGAAAGGGGTTTCACTATAAATCTGTCTCTCTATATTTCATCTTAAACAACAACAACCTTTGTTGAGTAAACAGAGATGCTAGTATAGGCTGTAAGAATTGACCTGGCAGGGCGGAGCTATGTTATACATCTCGCTGCATTTTGGATTGAGGTAAAAAAGTTAATTTGGAAATCATTGTAAGTAGCCATATTCCATAAAGCAAAGGATCAATAAAGTACTGTCGTGATGGATGTGTTTACATACATTTACAACAAACAATTCCAAACTGGGTTGAGGCCACTAAAATGTAAAATAAACTGGTTGACCCATGTCAAATTTTAGCTGTCAGGTCAATTCTTACAGCCTATATTTTCAGATACATTGAATACATAAATAAATACATCAAAGATCTTTGTTCAATATACAGCTACATGTAAATGCAGCATTTACAATATGTCACTGTATGTTATACCACTGTATTAATGATTGAGTGGTAATTTCTGTCCCTTTCAACAATATTTTTGAAAACATGAGTAGCATCCGTATTTTCCTCATTATTATTATTGATATTTTATTTATTAATCATATTAATATCATTTATTATCCTATGGCCGACTCGCCAAGGAAAACCCAGAGATAAAAACTTCATGTAGAAAAAACTCTGGAAACCTGTGCCCATTTGTCAACGTCTAATGCCATGGAATGTTGGGCCTCATTCAATGAAATGGATTTGAAGCTTCCAAAACTAATTTCAAGAAATTGTATATTACACTAAGAGACACCCATATAAATCTGGGGATAACGTTTGGAAACGTAGGTGAATATTTGATCAGGGTTTTAGGCAAATCTTTCATAGGGTTTAAGAGAAATGGAACTTTTGCCAGCATTCAAAAATATTTCAAAAGCTGATTAGCAATGAGTGTCAAGGTGATATCAGATATAAGTAATGTACATAGACCAAGCCACTGAATCTTTTAAAGGCACCAAGTCCTAAATACCCTATCTTTTTGATATTGAATCATATGTATACACCAGAGAAAACCTTGCCATAGGAAACATCTTTGAGACGTTTGTAAACCAAAGGAAATTATTTACATTTGAAATATTTGGGACAAAAAAAAAGAATCAAGCCATCCGTCTTGTAAAACACTGAACAAAGCAGTCTGTCTCATCTAAAGGTTGGAGCAAAGCAGTCTGTCTCATCAAAAACCTCTGAACAAAGCAGTCTGTATTGTCGAAAACTGAATGAAGCAGTCTGTCTTGTCAAAAAACTGGGCAAAGCAGTCAGCCTCATCAAAAAACTTTGAACAAAGCAGTCCGTC
The DNA here is from genome assembly GCA_946811185.2 of Hippopus hippopus. NCBI lineage: Eukaryota > Metazoa > Mollusca > Bivalvia > Cardiida > Cardiidae > Hippopus > Hippopus hippopus. The sequence continues at coordinate 36,949,240 of OX328110.1, forward strand.
TTGTGAAAAAACTGTGCAAAAAGCAGTCTGTTTTGTCAAAAACTGAACAATCAGTCTGTCTCATCAAAATCTGTGTAATGCTCCTGGTCTAGCTGCAGACAAATTCCATCTATGCCTGTCCCTAAAGTCTTACAGTACTACACTAACACATTACAAAGGCATGTCAAAAACCTGCATGCAGCTTCTGGTCTGTCTGCTGTCAGTGTCCGTCCCTACCTTTCCCTTGCACCTTTTTGGTTCCTAGTATATACTAGTACTTCAAAATGGATGCAAGACTTATGTGAGACCCTCTCCCTTGCACCTTTTTGGTTCCTAGTATACACTAGTACTTCAAAATGGATGCAAGAGCTATGTGAGACAAGGAAGTTTCCTTAAACAACAGTTAATGGACTGATATGGTGCTTTACCGTAATCAAAAATCACTAACAGTCAAAACTACCCGAGACATGAAAAAACTTAAATGTAATAAAAGACAAACCTAACGTCATCATGTGATTGAATTAGAACAAATCCCTTTGATTTACAAACCTCAAAAATGTAAAACAAACATTTTGATACATCAACTTGTATCATACAGGTAATGATTTTATATATGGTGAACTTTAAAAAGATTCAACTGACCAGTAATGGAATTTTTGACCATTCTCTTCCTCTCAGCTAATGAAGTATCTTGAACACTTACACATGTCACACAACTAAAGCTTGAGAAAAATTATAAAAGCTTAAAAAACGGGAGAAGTTTTTGATATAATTTTGTTCTATGGAATCTTTGCCATATGACAATTTCTAGACTTGTCCAACTTGAGAGTATTTTCATATGACAAATGTGGCATTTGTCATGATTTTTTTTCCCATGAAAGAGAGGAAATCATTGTGGGAAAAGGAGAAAAAAATACTGGTTACCACAATTTTCTCCTTTTCCCACAATGTTTTCAAAAGGTTTTTTTCTTGGGTTCATTAAAACTCGGGATTGTGTGGGAAAGGAATAAATTTCAGACCTTCTCATAGTACAACCCAAGTCAACATTAACATATTCATTTCAAATGTTAAAATATGGTACAGAGCACTTGAGAGAGCAAACGTATGTAACTGTAAATGCATTACACAAATCGTTTTTTTTCCCTAGGGTTCGTTAAAACTCAGGATTGTGTGGGAAAGGAATAACACACACCATAACTAGCCATAAACACAATGTTCCAATCATCATACATTCTGTAACTGGGACAAACTTGAAGAACTATTGTGAAACCACTTTAACTTGTCACTACTTTGTGTCCGTGACCTCATTCAGTTTTCCGGTATGTGCCTTGGTCTAAACGATGTTCAAATTAATGTTGAAATGATCTTGTCGCCATTTTCATGGTGAAGAGAGAGGTAAAATACCTGGACATACGATCCCCAAGTAAACATCCTATAAAATCATAAAGTAATCAGCGATCTATAAATAACTCAGGGAAGAGGACGGAATATTCATTAAGTGACAAGTGAAAGGGGTTTCACTATAAATCTGTCTCTCTATATTTCATCTTAAACAACAACAACAACCTTTGTTGAGTACACAGAGATGCTAGTATAGGCTGTAAGAATTGACCTGGCAGAGCGGAGCTATGTTATACATCTCGCTGCATTTTGGATTGAGGTAAAATAGTTAATTTGGAAATCATTGTAAGTAGCCATATTCCATAAAGCAAAGGATCAATAAAGTACTGTCATGATGGATGTGTTTACATAGATTTACAACAAACAATTCCAAACTGGGTTGAGGCCACTAAAATGTAAAATAAACTGGTTGACCCATGTCAAAGGTTAGCTGCCAGGTCAATTCTTACAGCCTATATTTTCAGATACATTGAATACATAAATAAATACATCAAAGATCTTTGTTCAATATACAGCTACATGTAAATCTAGCATTTACAATATGTCACTGTATGTTATACCACTGTATTAATGATTGAGTGGTAATTTCTGTCCCTTTCAACAATAATTTTGAAAACATGAGTAGCATCCGTATTTTTCTCATTATTATTACTGATATTATATTTATTAATCATATTAATATCATTTATTATCCTATGGCCGACTCGCCAAGGAAAACCAAGAGATAAAAACTTCATGTAGAAAAAAAACTCTGGAAACCTGTGCCCATTTGTCAACGTCTAATGCCATGGAATGTTGGGCCTCATTCAATGAAATGGATTTGAAGCTTCCAAAACTAATTTCAAGAAATTGTATATTACACTAAGAGACACCCATATAAATCTGGGGATAACGTTTGGAAACGTAGGTGAATATTTGATCAGGGTTTTAGGCAAATCTTTCATAGGGTTTAAGAGAAATGGAACTTTTGCCAGCATTCAAAAACATTTCAAAAGCTGATTAGCAATGAGTGTCAAGGTGATATCAGATATAAGTAATGTACATAGACCAAGCCACTGAATCTTTTAAAGGCCCCAAGTCCTAAATACCCTATCTTTTTGATATTGAATCATATGTATACACCAGAGAAAACCTTGCCATAGGAAACATCTTTGAGACGTTTGTAAACCAAAGGAAATTATTTACATTTGAAATATTTGGGACAAAAAAAAAAAATCAAGCGGTCCGTCTTGTAAAACACTGTGAACAAAGCAGTCTGTCTCATCTAAAGGTTGGAGCAAAGCAGTCTGTCTCATCAAAAACCTCTGAACAAAGCAGTCTGTATTGTCGAAAACTAAATGAAGCAGTCTGTCTGTCTTGTCAAAAAACTGAGGAAAGCAGTCAGCCTCATCAAAAAACTTTGAACAAAGCAGTCCGTCTTGTGAAAAAACTGCAAAAAGCAGTCTGTTTTGTCAAAAACTGAACCATCAATCTGTCTCATCAAAATCTGTGTAATGCTCCTGGTCTAGCTGCAGACAAATTCCATCTATGCCTGTCCCGAAAGTCTTACAGTACTACACTAACACATTACAAACGCATGTCAAAAACCTGCATGCAGCTTCTGGTCCGTCTGCTGTCAGTGTCCGTCCCTACCTTTCCCTTGCACCTTTTTGGTTCCTAGTATACACTAGTACTTCAAAATGGATGCAAGAGCTATATGAGACAAGGAATTTCCTTATTGGGAATAAACAACAGTTAATGGACTGATATGGTGCTTTACCGTAATCAAAAATCACTAACACTCAAAACTACCCGAGACATGAAAAAACTTAAATGTAATAAAAGACAAACCTAACGTCATCATGTGATTGGATTAGAACAAATCCCTTTGATTTACAAACCTCAAAAATGTAAAACAAACATTTTGATACACCAATTTGTATCATACAGGTAATGATTTTATATATGGTGAACTTTAAAAAGATTCAACTGACCAGTAATGGAATTTTTGACCATTCTCTTCCTCTCAGCTAATGAAGTATCTTGAACACTTACACATGTCACACAACTAAAGCTTGAGAAAAATTATAAAAGCTTAAAAAACGGGAGAAGTTTTTGACATAATTTTGTTCTATGGAATCTTTGCCATATGACAATTTCTAGACTTGTCCAACTTGAGAGTATTTTCATATGACAAATGTGGCATTTGTCATGATTTTTTTTCCATGAAAGAGAGGAAATCGTTGTGGGAAAAGGAGAAAAAAATACTGGTTACCACAATTTTCTCCTTTTCCCACGTTTTCAAAAGGTTTTTTTCTTGGGTTCATTAAAACTCGGGATTGTGTGGGAAAGGAATAAATTTCAGACCTTCTCATAGTACAACCCAAGTCAACATTAACATATTCATTTCAAATTTTAAAATATGGTACAGAGGACTTGAGAGAGCAAACGTATGTAACTGTAAATGCATTACACACATCGTTTTTTTTCTTGGGTTCGTTAAAACTCAGGATTGTGTGGGAAAGGAATAACACACACCATAACTAGCCATAAACACAATGTTCCAATCATCATACATTATTTAACTGGGACTAACTTGAAGAACTATTGTGAAACCACTTTAACTTGTCACTACTTCGTGTCCGTGACCTCGTTCAGTTTTCCGGTATGTGCCTTGGTCTAAACGATGTTCAAAATTAATGTTGAAATGATCTTGTGGCCATTTTCATGGTGAAGAGAGAGGTAAAATACCTGGACATACGATCCCCAAGTAAACATCCTATAAAATCATAAAGTAATCAGCGATCTATAAATAATTCAGGGAAGAGGACGGAATATTCATTAAGTGACAAGTGAAAGGGGTTTCACTATAAATCTGTCTCTCTATATTTCATCTTAAACAACAACAACAACCTTTGTTGAGTACACAGAGATGCTAGTATAGGCTGTAAGAATTGACCTGGCAGGGCGGAGCTATGTTATACATCTCGCTGCATTTTGGATTGAGGTAAAACAGTTAATTTGGAAATCATTGTAAGTAGCCATATTCCATAAAGCAAAGGATCAATAAAGTACTGTCATGATGGATGTGTTTACGTAGATTTACAACAAACAATTCCAAACTGGGTTGAGGCCACTAAAATGTAAAATAAACTGGTTGACCCATGTCAAAGGTTAGCTGCCAGGTCAATTCTTACAGCCTATAATTTCAAATACATTGAATACATAAATAAATACATCAAAGATCATTGTTCAATATACAGATATGATGAATATTGATGAATAGCGTTTTAAGGCCCGTCGACAACTTAGGTCATATTGGGCGCTCTTACTTAGTAAACAATAATGCGAGGTGAAAATAACATACATGTGCAACAACATAAGACAAACATGATAAACGAGGAATGGACGAAACACAAAATGATGCCCCTTTTGTCGCCTTTTACGACATGCATGCTGTCACTTTTGTTCCGCCAGATGAAATGGCAGATGTGACGATCGCGGGACTGCAGTGGTTTATTCTTATACCCCCGATTAAACCACACGGGGTCCCACAGGCCAATTGATTCCCATTCCAAACCCTATTTACATCGAGAAAAAAATACAGGATTTGGAATAAGAACTACCCAGCCTGCTGCAATCCTACGAATTACGAGGAAAGCAGCCGTTTGTCTCTAATTTTAGTCGCCTTCTACGACATGCCATAGAGAAAGGCCGAGGTCCTATTCTATAAAAAAAAAAAAAAAAAACCCGGGACCCCACGGGGATCAATATACAGATAAATCCAGTATTTACAATATGTCACTGTATGTTATACCACTGTATTAATGATTGAGTGGTAATTTCTGTCCCTTTCAACAATATTTTTGAAAACACGAGTAGCATCCATATTTTTCTTATTATTATTATTGATATTATATTTATTAATCATATTAATATCATTTATTATCCTATGGCCGACTCGCCAAGGAAAAACCAGCGATAAAAGCTACATGTAGAAAAAACTCTGGAAACCTGTGCCCATTTGTCAACGTCTAATGCCATGGAATATTGGGCCTCATTCAATGAAATGGATTTGAAGCTTCCAAAACTAATTTCAAGAAATTGTATATTACACTAAGAGACAACCATATAAATCTGGGGATAACGTTTGGAAACAGCTTGCCTGTTTAATAGGCATTTTTGCTAGGAAATAGCAACAGTGGTGCAGAGCTGCAGTGTTATACTAGTGTACCACAAGGTACCTCCACTTAATTTTACAAAAGAAAAAATGTCTGTATGTGTCGCCCTCTCCAAGCCGATAGAACCTTGTACCAACTACATCATACACTTTCTTCTGCTACAGTGATAGAGGAGTCTGAGTGCTGGAGGAAAATGTCTGAAGGAAAAAGAAAATTAAATTTGAGATTTTAGAGGCCTAACTTTTCACCACAAGACAAAAATGTAGACTTGTCAAACTTGAAAGTTTTTGCAGACAACAATTCAGTTGTGGCTCAAATGATGGAATTTGATTTTGCATGGGTGGAAAACATTGTGGGAAAAGCAGAAAATGCTGATTACCAGCATTTTCTCCAGTTTCCACAATGTTTTCAATAGCCTTATTCATTGAGGTCATTAGATTGTAGTGTAAAGGGTTGACACTGGACCTTCTGGAATAAATTTTCAGCTGACAATTTTTTAAAAACATCCTTGTTGAAGTTTGTTAACTCCTTACCAACCCATAAAATTTTAGGCGTATCAAAAAAAATGAAAGCATTTGCAGACAATATGAATAGGATCTGACATGAATTGGCCTTTAAGATAAAAATTTTATTAAACAAGTCTAGGGAAAATTTTATTGAGCGAGCCTTTGGTGAGCTTAATAACATTCTTTCTTGACAAGTTTAATAAAAATTGTATCTCAAATGCAACGAATGTCAGATTCTTTTTTATCACATAACAATATTTCACAAACTATAGATCAGCATATGGAAAACCATCTATAGATGCACCTGCAGTGATATATATAAAACCTAGTCGCTTCTATGGAATTTGTACAAAATGACGGTCAAAAATGACGTCAGCCAATTGTGGTATCAATGTATAAGATAAGAAAATTCGTAATGGGTATATTACACTGAAAACAAGGAAGGTTGTGTGATAAAATTGTATTCCCCTAAAATAATTCTATTTATCTTTGAAAGGTTCAAAAACATTATAAGAAAGTGAGAAGATGACGGTTACCAGAATTTTCTCTTTTTCCCCAATATGGTTTCAAAAACTTTCTTCTTCAGTGTCACTGAAACTTGGGATTGTGTGGTAAAGGATTAATCAGTATCAAATAATTGTATTTAACAGTCATGTGTATACAAAAACACTGTGGTAAAAGAAGAATTGGCTCCTCAATAGAAAGTTTTCCTTCTGCCATAGTGTTTTTTAAAAGTGGTTTACTACATGACAAAATGTTGTCAACGGGCTATAATGCAGTATTAATTTAACTGAATAGTGCGAACCCTTTACCAGACAATCCCAAGTTTTAATGACTCTAAAGAAATAGCCTTTTTAAAACATTGTGGGAAAAGGAGCATTTTCTCCTTTCCCACAAGGTTTCCTACATTTTCAAAGATAATTCTGATCATCATTCAATTTGTGGTCTTCAAATTCTCTCAATTTGGACAAGTTTAAAATTTTATCATTTAATAAAGGGTTTATTCTTTATCAAACTACAAAAATGCTGTACTCTACCAAATTGAAAGCATTTGCTGACAACAAAATAAGTGTGACTCTAGAATTGGAATTTGTCTTGAGAAGGGAGGAAAGCATTGTCGGAAAAGGAGAAAACGCTGGTTACCAGTATTTCCCCCCTTTTTCCCACAACATTTTAAAAAGCTTCTTCATTAGGGTTGTTAAAAGTGGAGAATGTGTTGTAAATGGTCAATGCTGTTTTTGACAGCAGGGTTCCCTCTGGCTGCTTTTTTTCTTGCGCCATCCCTTTCGCCAAATGAGAAAAGTTTGCGCCAGATTGAAATAATTGGAGCAAGTTGGTGCCAACTTTAAAATGAAAGTAAAGTAGATCTGACAATATCAAGAAGTGGTCAATCAATTACTTTTGCATGGTTGTGTCATGAGTAATAATATAAACAAGAATACATTTGTTTTTATCAGATTTAATGACTTGTATCCATGTTTATTGTGTGAATATATTCCAAAAATTAGTTTTGTTAACAAAGAAAAATCATTATGTATTAAGTTTAAGTAGATCTGTCATTAATGTTTGTAAAAACACTGTGACAAAAGCAGAACTAAGTCACTGATAACCATTTCTCCTATTGTAACAAAGTTTTAGAGAGAGACTTTTATGAAACAGATACAAGTTAAAATGGTACAAACCAAACAACAAAGTCAATAAAAGAAAAATTGTCACAAAAGTAGATATTGCTCATTTAGAGATATTTCTAAATCTAGAAAAAAAAAAATTCATGAGGGGACTATTTACATTTTGAAACATACAGAAATTAAAATGTTAAAAACCAAACAAGTTTTCCGAAAGTTGGGCAATTAATGCTGGAAATACATTGGAAATTTCGAGGATGACGATAACATAACTGACCTGATTTTAGTCAGTGCCGACATGGTCGGCATTTCGGAAACCCGCTGTATATTAATTTGATACAGAATTTATCAACTTTAGCTGCAATTATGATTCATTTTGACATTTAGAAACATTCACGATTTATATGGGACACTGGTCTTCGATACTTTCACTTTCTTACAGTTTTCCCTAGTTAACTGATAAGTTTTGTATAAAGGTGGAAGTTTATGTTTATCGGAAGTGTATGCATATTCAGATAGTCGGGTGTAAATGACATCGATTTGTAAAGTAATTTGGATTACGTCGATGCCGTAGTTTTTTCCTGCTGATTTATTTCAACTTTATCGATGAATTGGCAGTTTTGCATCCATGCATACTGGGAACCAGTATCAAAATGTACGGCATCCCGATATGAGAAATACCGGCGCCAGTCACTTTCGCCAATCGACATTTTCTTGCGCCACATTTAAAAATCAATCGCAAATGGCGCCAAATGCAAAGCCCAGCTGGAACCCTGACCAGTATTGCAGTTGTACAACAGTAAAAATCATTTATCCCATTTCATGGTCCCAAATTACTGTGATTGGTTTATTGTATTGTTTAATTTAATCATTTTTTACATCACTTTCAACATTATTTCAGTCATATCAACGGGACAGCACATAATTCATGTATGTCCTGGGTTTCATCAGCACTAGGTTATGGCTCCAAAGTGTCTTGCGAAAGGACAATCTTACCAAACAATCAAGTGCTTCTAGTGAGGTTCAAACCTTGGGCTTCCACATCGCAAGTCCTAAACTTTGCCACTAAGCCATGCAGTACCCCCTACTGTGATGGGATTCTGCAGTATCTTGCCCAAGGTCACTCCTATGTGACCACACCCACCATCAGGAACAGATCTCAGGATTTCATGATGGCAAATCTAACTCCTTAACCCTTTACCACACAATACCGACTATTAACAACCCTGAAGGAGGAACCATTTTAAAAACATTGTAGGTAACCAGCATTTAAATTTTTCTCCTTTTCCTACTATGTTTTCTGCCCTTGCAAAGCCAAATTCCATTTTTTGAAGTAAACATCATTTGTTGTCTGCAAATTCTATCAACTTGGACCAGTCTAACATTTTGTTGTCTGGTAAGAGAGTTAACTTTTAGCAGATGACAAACACTTTAGACTTCTCCAACTGAAAGCATTAATTTTGCAGAAGATAAATTACCAGTAAATGAGACTGAAATGATAGGATTTGTCCTCAACTCTTAACCACACAATCCATAGTTTTAATGACCCTGAGGAAGAAGTCTTATGAAAATATTACTGGAAAAGGAGAAAATGCTAGTAAACAGCATTTCTATTATTTCCACAATGTTTACTATCCTATCAAAGACAGAATTATCAGATCAGCTGCATTTAATTTGTTGTCAGAAAATGCTTCGAATTTAACCCAGTCCAAAGTTTAGTAGTTTGGTAAAGAGTTAAAAGGATAGATTGACTGATTGATTGTACGCCGTTTTCAACACTATTTCAGTTATATCACGGTGGCCATTGCACCTATCCATGCTTTCCTGGAATTTCTTTTTACCAGGACTCCGCACAATATTCCTTCCAAGCCACTGGCTGCTTTCCCACATAACCATTGTCGAGACAATGGTCAGCGGTGGGAGAGGAATGAATCCTGTTGCAATGACTATCATCAATCCTCGGAAAGAATTTGGCCATGCCAGAGTTCAAACCTACGACCCCATTCTATCGACTGAGCTACTGGGGCTTGGCTTAAAAGGATAGAAAACATTGTCTGAAAAAGAAAAAATGCTGGTTAACAGCACTTTCTCCCCTTCCCACAATGTTTTAAAAGACTTCCTTATGGTTGGGATTGGTTAACCCCTGAACCATGAACAAACAAGAGGGCCATGATGGCCCTGAAGTCGCTCACCTGAGCCTTTTGATCAAACATGAACCATTTCCAATCTCTTCAGAGATATTAAGACAAACACTCTGACAAACACTCAATAGTATTGGGCTTACAAATATGGCCTCTAGAGTGCACACAAGCTTTTTCTAGAATTTGTCTCAGCGGCCTACTTGACATGTAGAAATTATCCAGACATACATTCCGACAAACTTTCACGAGTATTTGAGAGAAAATGTGGCCTGTAGGGTGTACAAAAGGTTTTTCCCAGATTTGACCTAATGACCTAGTTTTTTATCCAACATGACCCATATTCATACTAGTCTAAGATATTATCAAGACAAACATTTAAAGCAAATTTCAAGATTATTCGACTGAAAATGTTGCCACTAGAGCGTACACAAGGTTTTTCTAAGCTTTGACCTGGTGACCTAGTTTTTGATCCGACATGGCCCACTTTCACACTTGTTTGAGATATCATCAAGACAAACATTCTGACAAACTTTACAGAGCATTGGACTGAAAATGTGGCCTCTAGAGCATACACAAGGTTTTTCTAAGATTTGACCTGTGGACCTAGTTTTTGACCTGACATAACCCATTTTCAAACTCGTCCGAGATATCATCAAGAGAAACATTCTGATTAACTTTCAAGAGTATCGGACTGAAAATGTGGCCTGTAAAGCGTACATTAGGTTTTTCTAAGATTTGACCTGGTGACCTAGTTTATGACCTGACATGGCTCATTTTCAGATTCGTCCGAGATATCATCAAGACAAACATTCTGACCAACTTTCAGGAGTATTGGACTGAAAATGTGGCCTCTAGAGCATATACAAGGTTTTTCTAAGATTTGACCTGGTGACCTAGTTTTTGACCCGACATAGCCCATTTTCGAACTTGTCCGGGATATCATCAAGACAAACATTCGGACCAACTTTTAGGACTATTGGACAGAAAATGTGGCCTCTAGAGTGTACACAAGGTGTTTCTAAGATTTGACCTGGTGACCTAGTTTTTGACCCGACATGGCCCATTTTCAAACTCATCTGAGATATCATCAAGACAAACATTCTGACCAAGTTTCATGAGTATTGGACTGAAAATGTGGCGCCTAGTGCGTACACAAGGTTTTTCTAAGATTTGACCTAGTGACCTAGTTTTTGACCCAACATGACCCATTTTCAAACTCATCCGAGATATCATCAAGGCAAATATTCTGACCAAGTGTCATGAGTATCTGACTGAAAATGTGGCCTTTAGAGCGTACACAAGGTTTTTCTAAGACTTGACCTAGTGACCTAGTATTTGACCCAACATGACCCATTTTCAAACTCTTCCGAGATATCATCAAGGCAAACATTCTGACCAAGTTTCACGAGTATCGGACTGAAAATGTGGCCTCTAGAGGGTACACAAGGTAAAAAATTGACGGACACAGCACGATCACAATAGCTCACCATGAGCACTTTGTGCTCAGGTGAGCTAAAAACATTGAGACATAATGACAATTGTTTACCTGTGGGCAATCTTCTGGTGGGGGGGGGGAATCTTTGGTATGTGTCTGTCTTTGGAAGCTGCGGTGGGGGAGAGACTCTGGAAAAAATGAAAGATAATGAATAAACTGTGAGAGTTTTTTTATCCTTTAATTTTGTTGGCTACTTTCATTTTTATACGTTTAACCTTTGACCAAGCAATCAATTGTTTAACTCTTTACCAGACCACAAAACTTTAGACCTGTCCAAATTAAAAGCATTTGCAGATGATAAATGTGACTGAAAATGATGGAATTTGTCTTGGATAGGGTAGAAAAACATTGTGGGAAAAAGAGACAAGAGGGCCATGATGGCCCTAAAGTCGCTCACCTGAGTCTTTTGACCAAACATGACCCATCTTCAATCTCTTTTGAGATATCATGACAAACAATCTACTAAGCTTTCATAATTATTGGACTGAAAATTTGGCCTCTAGCATATACACAAGCTTTTTCTAGAATTTCTCTCAGTGACCTACTTTTTAGCCAAGCATAGCCAATTTTCCCATTGTAGATGTTATCAAAACAAAGATCCTGACCACCTTTCATATGTATTGGACAGAAAATGTGGCCTATAGAGCATACACAGGTTTTTTCTAAGATTTGAACTACTGACCTAGTTTCTGACCCAACATGACTGATTTTCGAAGTCATCTGAGATGTCATCAAGTAAAACATTCTGACCAACATTCAAAAAATTTGGACTGAAACTGTGGCCTCTAGAGCATACACAAGTTTTTTTTTTAAGATTTGACCCAGTGACCTAGTTTTTTGCCTGACATGACCCATTTTCGAACTCGTCCAAGATATCATCATGACAAACATTCTGACCAAGTTTCATGAGTATCTGACTGAAAATGTGGCTTCTATAGCGTACACAAGGTTTTTCTAAGATATGACCTTGTGACCTACTTTTTGACCAGACATGACCCATTTTAGAACTCATCTGAGATATCATAAAGACAAACATTCTGACCAACTTTCAAGAGCATTGGACTGAAAATGTGGCCTCTAGAGTGTGCACATTGTTTTTCTATGATTTGACCTAGTGACCTAGTTTTTGACCCGACATGACCCATTCTTGAACTCGACCATGATATCATCAGGGCAAACATTCTGACCAACTTTCAAGAGTTTTGGGCTGAAAATGTGGCCTCCACAGCGTACAAAAGGTTTTTCTAAGATATGACCTGATAACCTAGTTTTTAGCCCAACATGACCCATTTTCAAACTAATCTGAGATATCATCAAGACAAACATTCTGACCAACTTTCAAGAGTTTTGGGCTGAAATGTGGCCTCTAGAGCATACACAAGTTTTTTCTAAGATTTGACCTAGTGACCTAGTTTTAGACCTGACCTGACCGATTTTCAAACTCGTGCAAAATATCATCGAGGCAAACATTCTGACCAAGCTTCATGAGTATCCGACTGAAAATGTGGCCTATAGAGCGTATACAAGGTTTTACTTAGATTTGAGCTAGTGACCTAGTTTTTGTGCCAACATGACCCATTTCCAAACTCGTACGAGATATAATTGAGACAAACATTCAGACCAAGTTTCATGAGTATCCGACTGAAAATGTGGCTTCTATAGCGTACACAAGGTTTTTTTTAAGATTTTACCTAGTGACCTAGTTTTTGACCCGACATGACCCATTTTCAAACTCGTCCGCGATATTATCGAGGCAAACATTCTGATTAAGTTTCGTGAGTATTGGACTGAAAATGTGGCCTCTAGAGCGTACACAAGGTTTTTCTAAGATTTGACCTAGTGACCTAGTTTTTGACTCGACATGACCCATTTTAGAACTCGTCTGAGATATCATCAAGGCAAACATTCTGACCAAGTTTCATAAGTATCTGATTGAAAATATGGCCTCTAGAGCGTACTCAAGGTTTTTCTAAGGTTTGACCTAGTGACCTAGTTTTTGACCTGACATGACCCATTTTCGAACTCGTCCGAGTTATCATCGAGGCAAACATTCTGACCAAGTTTCATGAGTATCGGACTGAAAATGTGGCCTCTAGAGCGTACAGAAGGTAAAAGTTGACGACGGACAACGGACGACGCACGATGGACGCCGGACACAGCACGATCACAAAAGCTCACCATGAGCACTTTGTGCTCAGGTGAGCTAAAAATGCTGGTTACCAGCATTTTCTCCTTTTCCTATCATGTTTTTCAAAGGCTTCTTTCTGGGGGTTGTTAAAACAAGGTATTGTGTGGTAAAGGGTTAAATAACTTGAGGAAGAAAGCTTTTGAAACATAGTGGGAAAAGGACAAAATTGGGAGAACCAGCATTTTATCCTATCCCCACATTGTTTTCTATCTCTGTAAGAACAAATCTCATCATGTGATCCACATGATATTTGTAGTCTATAAATCTTTCAATTTGAACAAATCTAAAATTGTCTTTTTTGCTAAATAGATGATAACTGCTGTGTCAGGATTCATTCTTCTTTCACTTTTGAACATTGTTTTGATAATATTTATGTGGAAAAGCAGCCAGTCGCTTTTGCAGAAAATTGTGCAAAGTACATGCAAGAGAAAGTCAAGGGAAACATAAACAGATGCACTGGACCAAGCAACGTAACTAGAATTATGTGTAACTATTCATCAATTCTCAAAAATTTGGTTGATCTAGGAATTAAGCCAGCAACCCCAGGGTTTCAAACTGTATATAATACCCACTTAGCTACCAGGTTCAGCTCTTTCTTGGCTAGTGGAAGAGGTAGCTTAATTATTAAGCAATTCCAATTTCAATTTTTTCTGTATAAAAGTGAAAAGATTGAGCCATGCTTTCTGAAAAGGGCGCTTATGCACCTGCAAAAAGTATCAATCCAAGCCTGTGTAGGCTGACATGGGCCAAACCTTTTGCTATCTTTCATATTTTTTTTATGTTAAAGGACCATTCTATTTTATGATTCAGTTGGTTGTTAAACAAAATGGATTTAAGGGTTCCACAAATGTATGATCACTTACATGTATTTAGTATCCCATAACATGGAGCAGTTAACCCACTTTCCCTAGAGCATAGCTCATGTTTTTATCACATCAATAAAAAACTGGCGCAGGTTGCTTGGCACAATGTATCAAGGAGATGCATTGAACTTCATATTGCCAGAACATGGCACAAATAAATATGGCAAGTTTTTAAGAGAAACAAGAGGGCCATGTTTTGAGAGAAAATGTGGCCTGTAGGGTGTATAAAAGGTTTTTCTGAGATTTGACCTAGTGACCTGGGGCACATTTCACTAAACTGCGTACGCACGAAATTTGCGTACGCAATTTGAGTAAGCAACCATTAAGTCTGAAAACAAGTTTCAGTGAACTACATAACTTTACGATTTGATTAAGATTTTGGATAACATACGCCACTTCATATGTTTGGGTAAAGTATGGATCCTACGTGTGTTTATTCAATCCCCAAAAACTTGGCGTAAATCTACGCAGTTTGTTAAAATGCACCCCTGGTTTTTTATCCAACATGACCCATACTCATACTAGTCTAAGATATTATCAAGACAAACATTCAAAGCAAATTTCAAGATTATTGGACTGAAAATGTGGCCTCTAGAGCGTACACACGGTTTTTCAAGGATGAAACTTGGTGACCTGGTTTTTATTCCATGTGACCCATTTTCAAACTCATGCAAGATATCATCAAGACAAACATTCTAACAAAAGTTTAAAGAATATTGGACTGTAATTATAGTACAAAAGGTTTTTCCGAGATTTGACCTTGTGGCCTCTAGAGCTTACATAAGGTTTTTCTAAGATTTGACTTGGTGACCTAGTTTTTTACCTGACATAACCCATCCTCAAACTCATCCAAGCTATCATCATGACAAACATTCTGACCAACTTTAAAGGGCATTGGACTGAAAATGTGGCTTCTGGAGCATACACAAGGTTTTTCAAAGATTTGACCTAGTGACCTAGTTTTTAACTCCACATGGCCCACTTTTGAACTCGTCTGCGATATTATCAAGACAACTATTCTGACCAAATTTCAACAGTATTGGACTGAAAATGTGGCTTCTGGCGCATACACAACGTTTTTTTAAGATTTGACCTAGTGACCTAGTTTTTGACCCACATGGCCCGTTTTAATATTTGTGAGAGATATCATCAAGACAAATATTCTGACCAACTTTCAGGATTATTGGACTGAAAATGTGGCCTCTAGAGCTTACATAAGGTTTTTCTAAGATTTGACCTGGTGACCTAGTTTTTGACCTGACATGACCCATCTTCAAACTCATTCAAGCTATCATCATGACAAACATTCTGACAAACTTTACAGAGCATTGGACTGAAAATGTGGCTTCTAGAGCATACACAAGGTTTTTCAAAGATTTGACCTAGTGACCTAGTTTTTGACCCCACATGGCCCACTTTCGAACTCGTCTGCGATATTATCAAGACAACTATTCTGACCAAATTTCAACAGTATTGGACTGAAAATGTGGCTTCTGGTGCATACACAAGGTTTTTTTAAGATTTGACCTAGTGACGTAGTTTTTGACCCAACATGGCCCGTTTTCAAATTTGTGAGAGATATCATCAAGACAAACATGCTGACCAACTTTCAAGAGTTTTGGACTGAAAATGTGGCCTCTAGAGCATACACAAGGTTTTTCTAAGATTTGACCTAGAGACCTAGTTTTAGACCCAACATAGCCCGTTTTCAAATTTGTCAAAGATATCATCAAGACAAACATTCTGACCAACTTTCAAGATTACTGGACTGAAAATGTGGCCTCTAGAGCGTACACAAGGTTTTTCTAGGATTTGACCTGGTGACCTAGTTTTTGACCTGACATGGCCCATTTTCGAACTTGTCTGAGATATCATTCAGACAAACATTCTGACCAACTTTCAGAAGTATCGGACTGAAAATATTGCCTCTAGAGCGTACACAAGGTTTTTCTAAGATTTGACCTGGTGACCTAGTTTTTGACCCAACATGGCCCATTTTCGACCTCGTCTGAGATATCATCAAGACAAACATTCTAACCTACTTTCAGGAGTATTGGACTGAAAATGTGGCCTCTAGAGTGTACACAAGGTTTTTCTAAGATTTGACCTAGTGACCTAGTTTTTGACCCAACATGACCTATTTTCATACTCGTCCGAGATATTATCGAGGCAAACATTCTGACCAAGTTTCATGAGTATCAGACTGAAAATGTGGCCTCTAGAGCATACACAAGGTTTTTCTAAGATTTGACCTAGTGACCTAGTTTTTGACCAGACATGACCCATTTTTGAACTCGTTTGAGATATCATCAAGACAAACATTCTAACCAACTTTACGGAGTATTGGACAGAAAATGTGGCCTCTAGAGCGTACACAAGGTTTTTCTAAGATTTGACCTAGTGACCTAGTTTTTGACCTGACATGACCTATTTTCAAACTCGTTTGAGATATCATTGAGGCAAACATTCTGACCAACTTTCAGGAGTATTGGACAGAAAATGTGGCCTCTAGAGCGTACACAAGATTTTTCTAAGATTTGACCTAGTGACCTAGTTTTTGACCCAACATGACCCATTTTCGAACTTGTCCGAGATTTTATCGAGACAAACATTCTGACAAAGTTTCATGAGTATCAGACTGAAAATGTAGCCTCTAGAGCGTACACAAGGTAAAAGTTGATGACGGACGACGCACGACTGACGACGGACACAGCACGATCACAAAAGCTCACCATGAGCACTTCGTGCTCAGGTGAGTTAAAAAAAAACTATCATTAGTAAAGAAACTGCTTACTTTACGGTATCTTCTCGGTAATATGAAAATTCTGCCTTCACTTTGAATTCTTTGTGGGGTAGTCTGAAGTAAAGAATAAAACTGTAAACAAGAATGCAGTGTTCTAAAAAAGACAGATGGCTTATTAGGTCCTGGAATCTGAAAACTTTAACTTTTTTGTGTTTTCACACATTACCAAATAACAACATTCCGGACTAGTCAAAAATTGAAAGCATTTAAAAACAAGTTATTGTTTGCTTGGTTGTATTGGAGTTTGATGGCGTTTTTAACAGCTGACAACAAAAAGAATATGGCTTAATTATTGGATTTGTGTCTGAAAGGTTAGAAAACATTGCAGGCTACCAGCATTTTCTCTTTTTCCCCAAGTCTTTTCAAAAGTCTTTTTTCAATTGATTGATTGATTGTACAGTGTTCAACGCCGTTTTCAACATTATTTCAGTTATATCATGGCAGCCACTTCACCTATCCATGCTTTCCTCGAGTTTTTTTTTTTTTACCAGTTCTCCGCACAATATTCTATCCAAGTCACTGGCTGCTTTCCCACATAATCATTGCCTAAACAATGAACAGTGATGAGAGAGGAATGAGTCCTGTTGCAGTGACTTTCATCAATCCTCGGAGAGAAACTGGCTGAGCTGGGGATCAAACCAGTGACCCTCTGTTCTTGAGTCCTGTATGCTACCAACTGCTCTACTGTGTCATTAAAATTTGGGATTGTGTAGTATTGAGAAAACTAAGAATTGTGTGGTATTGGGTTGATATGGATAGAAATAATGAAAAATATTTTCACAACCAATTCCCTCTTTTTCCACATTGTTTTGTTTATTATTGAAAAGTGAACCTTTAAATTATATACATGTATATAACAATAACTCATATTTTTTAACCTTAGCTGTTAATCTAAATTACTGTCAAAATAGGAGCAGTTGCTGCTAAAAATTATGTGATGTGATAAATGAGTCCCCAAATAGGCCAGCAGGGGTCCACAAATAAACATGTCCAACTTCAAAACAAACAATGCATTTATTGCAAAAGTGTTAAGATGCATTTACATATAAATCATACCATTTAAAAGTATGAAAGATATTGTGAAGATGCTAATCTGTTCTTGGTAGTCGGTCAAACTGTAAATCACCGACAGAAAAATGAATTTCAAAAACAGGTAAAAAACAAACAAAAGATTGAGTGCCCTGGCAACTTTTAACCTATAGTGTACTTTAGAAATTAAATTCTCAGCCAGTAACTAACACTTTGACGGACTGTACGATAACAGATTGTCATCTTCACAATAATTTCCATACTTTAAAATGATTTTTTACTTATGGCAGCTATTGTTACTTTAACCAAGAGCAAAAGACTATTCAATTATTCTAGTACAGCAATATCAAGAAGTAGGTCAGAAGCAAGCATAGTCAGCTGAGACAAAAACTATCTGATGTGGTTTTAGATTACTGAAAGAAGCGATGGCTGGTAACCAGTGTGTTCTTGGGTTCAAACATTTTCTACCAATGCAAACACCAATACCATTGTTCAAGCCAGGTTAAACCCTTTACCACACAATCCAGACTTTTAACAACCTTCAGAAAGAAAGCTTTTGAAAACATTGTGAATAGTCTTAAATTTTATCGTGTCGTAAAGAGTTAAAGTATGCTTTCAGTTAGACAAGTCTAAAATTTAGTTACCTGGTAAAGGGCAAAAAGATACAAGTAACCTCTTATCAAACAGTCTGGTATTTTAAGGACCTTCAAGAAAAAGACTTTTGAAATCATTGTGGGAAAAGGAGAAAACGCTGGTAACCAGCATTTTCTCCTTTTCCCACAATGATTGCTACCATTTTAAAGACAAATTCTGTCATTTGAGCCACATTTGAATTGTTGCCTGCTAATGCTCAAAAGACAGATGAGTCTGTATTTTTAAAAGTTGAGTGGAAACTCAACTCTCAAAGCACTGGAACATGCTTAACCTTTACCACACAATGGTAAGTTTTAACAAAGCTGAGAAAGAGGCCTTCTGAAAACATTGTGGAAAAAGGAGATCTTTTGAGCAATATTATATTTGACACCTGCAAACACTAACAATTTGGATAAGTGTAAAATATTGTTTTCTGGTAAAGGATTAAGTTGTTTTTGTAGACACTGTGGATCAGGATTAGAAGGCAAAAATATGCAGTCTGATCTTAGATCTACACTGTCCACTTCTTAGCTACATATTATGGCCAGAACAACATTAAAATAGCACTATTTAGGCTGTTTTTCCCTTCTTGAAAAAGTCCATGTCATCAATGCAGCACTCTAACATTTAACCGTTTACACATAATCCTGTATTTTAACGACCCCAAAGACGAAAACTTTGGATACCATTGTGGAATATCATTGATTGATTGAAAAGTGCTGAATGCCATTTTCAATGTTATTTCAGTCATGTCTCGGTGACAGCTCTCATATTCTTACATGTCCTAGGTTTTACCATAGGGGTCCATAGTTTGACTCCTGTCACCTGTAGACTATATATTATAAACAAGGGATTTAACTGTATGCAGCCTGTTAATCTCCCCTGAAAAAAAAAAACTTTCTTTTCTAAGCTAACAGTTATTCTCCTTATTCTTTCGACAGCTGAGAGCTAAAACATTTTTCTGCCAGAAAAACACAACTGTTTGTCAGTGGCTAATGCAGTCTGGCTGCTACAGTCCTTCGAACTTGTAAACTCGCTCAAAAATCTTCGCCATTGACAAGGGTTCATACATTCAACACTAACAGTCGCGCATATCAACCAATGAAATTTCTCCTTCCAAACAGTGTCACATGACAAAAGATGTCAGCAGCTGTACGAAATTATCAACCAATCAAATTTCTTGTTCCAAACAGTGTCACATGACACAAGATGGCAGCAGCTGTACAAAATTTGCTCTTGGATCACAAATTCAATGAATTCTGAGGCATTTCGTCATTACTATAGGTCAGTAATATTTTGAAACATGTTTGAAGGGTGTGTGCCACTAATGCTGTGTTTCATTGGATCTAAAGTGCATTTTATATCTTGAAAGTTGGCTGTACAAACCCTTGTCAATGGCGAAGATTTTTGAGCAAGTTTACAAGTTCGAGCAACCATAGCAGCCAGACTGCATTAGCCACTGACAAACAGTTGTGTTTGTCTGCTAGGAAAATGTTTTAGCTCACAGTTGTCAAAGAATAAAGAGAATAACTGTTAGCATAGAAAAGATACATTGTTTTTTGTAATCAGGGGCAAGTAATGGGCTGTATAAAGTTAAATCCCTTGTTTACAATATATAGTCTACAGGTGACAGGAGTCAAACTACGGACCCCTATGGGTTTTACCAGTACTAGGCTAGGGCTCTGAAGTCTCTTGATTAAGGACACTCCCAAAAAAAACCAAGTGCATTCAGTAAGGCTTAAACCCTGGGCTTTCAGTTTACCACTGAGCCAAGCAGGACCCCCACCCCACCCCCACCCCCATTGTGGGAAAAGAAGAAAATGCTAGTAAGCAGCATTTTCTCCTTTTTGAACACAGTTTTTACCTTGTCTGGCTCATATCCTATCATTTGTGCTTCATTTGTTGTCTGCAGATGCTTTCAGTTTGGACCAGTCCAAAATTTTGTCATCTGGGAGAGGCTTAACCCTTTACCACACAATTCCTAGGTTTAACAACCCTGAAAAACAATGCTTTTGTTATTGGTCAATTTTCTGGATATCAAAGGACCAGTGTATCTCATGATTTAAGCAGTTGTTTTTCAAAATGGATTTTATGGATCTATAATTATGTGATGACTTGCTTGGTATCAGGCATCACAGTTGCATTAAAATGCCTTTTGCCAGAGCATGGTTCAATTGTCTTTATGAAATGATTAGTTCCAACAACATAGGCTATAATGCAAAAATACAGATTTTTGACAGATAACACCAAATTGTCAATCTCTTTTAAAATTGTTTCAATGCACTTCCCTGGACAATGTAGATCAAGTTAAGACCACACAGAATGTCCAGTCTGATCTTGAATGTGAAACGTTAGATAGAGATATTTCATGTTTCGTAGCCAGTAACTGGTAATGCCTAAAAATAGTAAGTATGATAATGGGTTCTCACCTGTGATGTTTCCAAGGTATATAATGATTCCTTCCCACTGAACAACCACAGTACAACATGCTGAACCATTCCAACAAATTGATCATGCTGAAACGCAATCTTAGGCAACCAAGCAAATGATCACCTTCATTATGCATTTATATTCATGACTTTATATAGTGTTTCTGTGTCTGCTCCATGTTTTCAATGTGTAAATGCTCATATTCATGATCATAGAGGTATGTAATATTAGTCAATACAAAAAATAGTACTGGTAACTAGTTCAATCCGTTGTTTAATCAAGCATTGTGAGCAAAATAGTTTTACAGAGCTGCCAGTTGAATGAACAATTCTTGATTCAATACATGGCCTTGTCATATCAACCCATGTCTGAGGGACTGGAAAAGGCCTTCAATTTGACTATGGCTTCAAGTGTGTGTGTGTGTTACAAATCATGGGCAAAAGTAAATAATCATACACCTATAAGCCCCTTAGTACTGGCAAAGTAAAAATGTCATATCTAGCAAAATTTTTGTGGAGCTGCAATTAAATGACTGTATGGCTCAATGCATGGCCTGGTCATACCAAGACCTGGAACACTGTACAAAATGCCTTCAACTATGGCATTATAGCTTTGTGTGTGTGTGTGTGTGTGTGTGTGTGTGTGTGTGTGTGTGTGTGTGTGTGTGGTTACAAAACAAATATATACACCTATAGGCCCCTAAGTACTGGCAAAGTAAAAATGTCATATCTAGCAAAAGTTTTTGTGGAGCTGCAATTAAATGACTGTATGGCTCAATACATAGCCTGGTCATACCAAGACCTGGGAGACTGTATGAAATGCCTTCAACTACAGCATTATGGCTTTGTGTGTGTGTGTGTATGTGGTTATAAAACAAATATATACACCTTTAGGCCCCTAAGTACTGGCAAACTGAAATTTATCATTACTAGAAATATCTTTGCAGAGTTGCAATTAAATGACAGAATGGTTCAATCCATGGCCTGGTCATACCAATAACTGGGAGACTGTGGAGAAGGTCTTCAACTTTGACATTATTTTATTGTGCATGTGTGAGTGACAGTAACATACAGTCTTAAGTACTGGTAAATCTTTCATCTTTGCATTAAATTAAGGATTTGACTTCCAGAAATTTTAGGCTGTTCCTTTCATCATATAACTCTATTAACTGAATATGAAGTTCTTAATTTTTATCTCATATTTTGTTGTACTTTGACTTTAGTTTCTGTAGATTCATGCTATTTTTAGATTTTAAAAGCACAGTAATATGTTACCTTAACCGTAGACGGGTATCTACTCATCGATTCTGCAAGACAGACAAAATTACATGAGCAAACTATCTTAATAATGACTGAAATTGAGGCAAAGAGTGATGTCATCAACAATTCATAACTTAGTAAGCTTATTTCTAATCATAGCAGTAGATTCCATATACAAATATGTAAGCCAAAGAGGTCCTAAAATAGTTTTTTTTCTGCATGTGTGAAATATCCTTACTCTTACAGGTTCTCTTTGAGAAAAAAAATGTCCACACTGTGGAAAAATCCAAATGATCAAAAATGTACTTTTCAAATGGAATCTACTTTTCTCTTAATCCTAGCACCTTAAACCCAGTCTTTCATTAACTAAATAACCTTGACAGGATGGCAACAAATAATGACAAAAAGGGGGATGTACTAACACACAGTTATCGGACAAAAATCTCTGACGTTACAGTTTCCAACTCCCTTCACCTTCAAAATTGCAAACATAACAGAAAATAGCCTATGGCTATAGCAAACTTAAACTCTGTTTGGTGCATTCATGGACTGTCTTTAGCTTGTTAAACAAAGGTTTGAATGAAACTATTCACAAATCGAATGGTCTACCACAAAGAACAAAGGTGATAGCTCCTAATATCAGCCAAATATGACATAAAAGTCCCACTGGTATAACTGCTGATCAAAGTTATTGAAACCCACCAAAAAGTGTCAGAGATATTATTCATTTTTAAACCTACACAATAGGCACCCAACTGTGTTGAAGTATGGATCAGATTGCTCTGTTCCATCTCATTAAATTATGTATCTAATTTTCTCATACTTGAAAGGTTCTTGTTGCCATCCATATTATTCCTAAAAACCTTAACCCTTTACCAGACAACAAATTTCAGACAGGTCCAAATTGAAAGCATTTGCAGATGACAAACTGAAGGTGGCCCAAATGACAAAGTTTGTTAGGATAGAAATCATTATGGGAAAAGGAAAAAAATGCTGGATACCAGCATTTTCTCCTTTTTCCAGTGTTTCTAGAAGCTCTCTTAGTCAGATTTGTTAAAAGTCAGCATTATGTGGTAATGAGTAAAAAAATACAGCCATGTTCTTAACTCTAAATTCTAACTTATCCTATTCTAAGTAACAGTAAGCAATGACACCTCAATCTCTCTCCTAAGTAAGCCAGTATGTTTATATGTATAACCAGTATGCATACTGTAAACCAGGAAATGGTTTCGCGCATTTTAAGTTAGCGTCTTTCACGGCAGGGTTTGATCCGCGAAAGTAATATGCCGCGAACCACTCACTTGACATGAAAACACGAACTTTAGTCGCTAGAAGTTTGTCTTTAGAAAACTGTCTAGAAGATGTGTATCCATTTACCTATTTTCTACCGTACAAGGGAAACAACTTGTTTGAAATAGGGTGTCAGTGAACAGTTTATTTCTTCTACTTTACTGGTACAAATCACATAAACTTTGCAAAATGACAAACAGGAAATTACAAAATCGAACAAAAGAACAACTTGAACAAATACTTTTGTCAACACAGAAAGGCTACTTATCAGAGTCTATAAATATATTCATTGCTAATTACTGTATCTCTTTTTCGTTTTTCTAGCAAACCCGAGCAATACCATCCACTTTTAATCAATTCTCTTTCTTCTTGTATTTTTTGAGATCCAAACTTAATATTGGTATACAATTACGGAAGTGAAAAGGTGTTAATTTTAAATGTATTGTGTCACCAAATGTAAGAGTTTGCCTTTTTTGTAAACTACAATGTGTGAAACTGAACAATGGGTTGATCAAAAAACTAACTAACTACCCCTTTTTCGCTTTACACCAGTTTAAATGATCTCCTTTATATTGGAATTAGCATACTTAATATCACTACTCGAGTTACATGTTGGTAAAATGGTATCCAAAGGATCCTCAATTCGTCATTTTGCCAAACAAACCACTACTACCAAAATGTTCTACTCATCCATGTCAACAATAGCCTACCTTAACACAGCTCTCAAAATATTTACCTAAAACTGTTCACTCATGCACTTGACTAATGACCGATGGTCAGGTATTGTGTAATTATGTGAGATTAAAAATATTCAACATACTAAGCAAGTATGCATTTCCTTCAAGGCACGTTTTGTTTCGCAGGATTCGCGGCCTCCTCAAGTCTGCGAAAGTAAAACGCCGCGAAAATGCTCGGATGTATGAAAACGAGAACATTTTTTGACGTGAACTTTTCCTGGTTTACAGTATCTATATATCTACAAAAATTCCTCCTCCTCTTCCTCCTCCCCTTCCTTCTTATTCCCTCCTCCTCCTTCCTTCCTTCTTATTCCTTCCTCCTCATTCCTCTCCTCCTCCTCCTTCCATCCTTATTTCTTCTTCCTCATTCCCCTCCTCCTCCTCCTCCTCTTTCCATCCTCCTTATTTCTTCCTCTTCATTCCCCTCCTTCCTTCCTTCCTTCTTCTTCCTTCCTCCTCATTCCTCTCCTCCCCTTCCTTCTTATCGTTCTTACCAGACAACAAAATTTCAGACAGGTCGAAATTGAAAGCATTTGCAGATGACAAACTGAAGGTGGTGCAAATGACAAGGTTTGTTACGATAGAGATCATTACGGGAAAAGGAGAAAATACTGGATACCACCATTTTCTCCTTTTTCCACAGTGTTTCTAGAAGCTGTCTTAGTTAGTTAAAAGTCAGTATTATGTGGTAAAGAGTTAAAAAAAAAAAAGAGAGCCGTGTTCTTAACTCTAAATTCTAACTTATGCTATTCTAAGTAACAGTAAGCAATGACTCCCCCAATCTGTCTCCTAGGTAAGCTAGCATGTTTATATGCATAACCAGTACGCATATCTGTATATCAACAAGAAGTCCTCCACCTCCTCCCCTTCCTTCTTATTCCTTCCTCCTCATTCCCCTCCTCCAATTTCTCCTCCTCCTCATTCTCCTCTTTTGCTGACTACCATCTCCATCTCACCTCTCCAGACCACTGCTGTCTTCTGCTCTTCTGACCACCATCACTACCTCCTTTCTGGTCACTGTATCCACCTTTATCATTGGCAACCATTTTCTCCTCCTCTTTTACTTGCCACCATCTTCACCTCCCCTGCTGACCATCTTTTCATCTAACCACTGTCTCCATCTTCTCTTTACAATTTGGAGTCACTATCTCCACCTCTACAATTTGGAGTCATTCTCTCCTCCTCTACATTTCGGAGTCACTATCTCCACCAACTCTCTATATTTTGGAGTCACTATCTCCACCTACACTGTACAATGTGGAGTCACTATCTCCACCTACACTATACAATTTGGAGTCACTATCTCTACCTACTCTCCACATTTTGGAGTCACTATCTCCACCTACACTGTACATTTCAGAGTCACTATCTCCAACTACTCTGTAGATCTCAGAGTCAGGTTCATGGGTTTATAATAACCATCTGTGGCATAGTATCTCAGCCTGTGACTGTGGTAATCATCAAGAATGAACTGTGAAGCCATCAGTATGTTAAGTGTGGCCACTGGGTGTATCACAAGAAGATAAATGAATGTTGACAGTAGCATACATGAAGACCTAGGGTTCTTCAATTCAAGAAGTATCTAAAGAGAAGTGAAGAACTCTTGAACCTGAAGCTGAACTCTTTCCTTTGTTCTTATAAAGAAAGTGATGGCATTGCACATTGGTTTTGTACAATTGGAAAAGTGTCAAATAGTTAGTCTGGTCAAAATCTGTCGATAAAGGTAAGTCCTGGTCAAAATGCAGACAGATTCCATAACACCTTATCCTAACACCTAACAGAATTTAAAAAAAAAACAAAAACAAAAAAAAAACTGTAGACATTTCAAAAATCTGCATGCAAGTCCTGGTCAAAATGGAGACAACTTCCATCATACTGTATCCTAATGCCTAACAAAATTTAAAAAAATGAAAATCTGGAAATATTTCAAAAATCAACAAGCAAGTCCTGGTCAAAATGCAGTTAGATTCCATCATACCTTTCCCTAAAACCTAACAAAATAGAAAAAAAATGGAGGAATTTCAAGAATCTGTGTGCAAGTCCTGGTCAAAAATGCTGACAGATTCCGTAATACCTTATCCTAACACCTAAAGAAATAGACAAAAAAATAAAAATATTTCAACAATCTGCAAGCAAGTCCTGGTCAAAATGCAGATAGATTTAAAAATACCTTTCCCTAAAACCTAACAAAATATAAAAAAAAGAACTGTTGAATTTCAAGAATCTGTGTGCAAGTCCTGGTCAACAATGCAGACAGATTCCATAATACCTTATCCTAACGCCTAAAAAAATAGAAAAAAATAAAAATAACTGAAAATATTTCAACAATCTGCGAGCAAGTCCTGGTCAAAATACAGATTGATTTAGTAATACCTTTCCCTAAAACCTAACAAAATAGAAAAAATAATAAAAAAAAAAAAACTGTTGAATTTCAAGAATCTGTATGCATGTCCTGGTCAAAAATGCAGACATATTCCATATTACCTTATCCTAACACCTACCAAAGAAGAGAAAAATAATAAAAAAAAAAGGAAAAATTTCAAAAATTGGCAAACAAGTCCTGGTCAAAATGCAGATAGATTCCATAATACCTTTCCCTAAAACCTAAGAAATAGAAAAAAAATTAAAAAAAAAAAAAAACTGTTGATTTTCAAGAATCTGCATGCAAGTCCTGGTCAAAAATGCAGACAGATTCTATATTACCTTATCCTAACGCCTAACAAATTTTTAAAAAAAGAAAAAAAACTGGAATCACTTCTAAAATCTACAAGCAAGTCCTGGTCAAAAATTCAGATTCCATAATACCTTTTCCAAACGCGTAACAAAGTAAAAAAGAAAAAACAAGAAAAACAACTGGAGGCATTTCAAAAATCTACAAGCAAGTCCTGGTCAAAATGCAGACAGATTCCATCACAGTTTATCCTAACACCTAACAAAATAGAAAAAAAATAAAAACTGGTAATATTTCAAAAATCTACAGGCAAGTCCTGGTCAAAATGCAGACAGATTCTATTACACCTTATCCTAAAGCCTAACAAAATTTGAGAAAAAAACACTGGAGGTATTTCTTCTACCAATACTTGGCACAACATTTCTAAGCCACTGTCTGCTTTCCGATATTAACAATGTCCAAACAATGTTCAGCATTGAGACAGGAGTG
Source organism: Hippopus hippopus (assembly GCA_946811185.2). Taxonomy (NCBI): domain Eukaryota; kingdom Metazoa; phylum Mollusca; class Bivalvia; order Cardiida; family Cardiidae; genus Hippopus; species Hippopus hippopus. The sequence continues at coordinate 36,976,939 of OX328110.1, forward strand.
AATCTTGCCATAATGACTACCATGAATCCCTTAAAAATAGAAACCAAAAGAAGATAAAAAATGTTCTGGAGTTCTTCTCTTATCTTATATACTTCCTGAATTGAAGAACCCTAGGTCTACATGTACACAACTGACAACACAAATTCATCCCCTGATGGTATACCATGTGTGTGCCACATTGAACACACTGATGGACTCACAGTCTATCTTTGATAATTACCACAGTTTCAGAGAGAGAGACTACTGGATAGATAGCCAGTACAAGCCCATGTATCTGTCTCTAAACTACAAAGACCTCTCTCCCTCCACTCATAACAACCTTCACATGAAAACAAGTATTTTTGTCAAATTGAAAGCATTTGCAGACAACAAAGCATTTGCAGACAACAAAGTAAATTTGACTCAAAACCTCAGATTTTTCTTGGAAAGAGTAGAAAACATACATGTTACCACCATATTCTCCTTTTCCCACAATGTTTTCAAAAAGATCTGTTGATTAGAGTTGTTAAATCTCAGGATTGTGTGGGAAACAGTTTACGTCTTCCATGGAATAAGGCAAGAGAACACATTTAACTGAAAAACTTTGGAAACCTAAAAGGTTCGTTAATCAAGAACTTTTGAAAACTTGAACTGTTTGCAATGTACTGCCATTTTCAAAATGAAGAACATCTGAAAATTTATGTATGCAACTGACAAACTTTTGAAAACATTTAGTAGTACACCCATTCCCCATACCTATCAGGCCGACGGCTACGACGCCCACTGCGGGTGACTACAACAGGTGAACAAGAACTCTGTTCAACAGAACAGAGTTCTTGTTCACCTCCCTGACCTATGGAGAAAGAGTCTAAGCACAGCTCAGCCTCTTCTTCATCAGCCAGGCTAACAAAATCCTCATCTGTCTGCAAGACATCCTCCAATGTCAGGGAGGACAATGAGGTATTACTTAGCTCAACAGAGCTAAGTTCTACTTCACAGTCTTCCTCAACATCTGCATCTCGGAAGACCTCCTTCTCCATATCATCAGGCACCTCCGTCTCTGCACTCTCAGACATCATAGAAGATGTGAAGCTGAAGGACAAGTCCATTACGTACCCTTCCTCCATCTCCTCATCCTCTACAGACCAGAAGGAGACAGAACTAAACTCAACAGAGCTCAGTTCTTCCTCCTCCTCAATGAAGGCAATCCTGAGGGACTTGGTTGGTAAGCCATACCACATCTCCGGTGATGTAGATATGAGGCTGAGGTCCATACAGATCTCATCCCCCATATCCACATCCTCCACTGATGAGAAAATAGAGGAACAGCTTAACTCAAAAGAGCTAACCTCTTCCTCCACCTCCTCCCCAGTGTACACACAATCCCACGTCATCGAGTCCACACAGGAACCTTCATCGACTGATGTGCCCTCATCCATGTCGAAGGAGACGTCAACAGGGTCTTCGTCACGGTCACCGAAGACAGTTGGGGTGGCTGTGTCAGCCTCTACCAACTTCTTCTGTGCCCATGACAGAAGATTAGCACTATAACTAATAGCAGATACTAACAGGGCAACCATACTAAAGTGCACTTATCTTAAATGTGGAATCCCTCTGTACCTGAAGAGAGAAAGAAGAAAAAAAAAATCAGAATTTTCCTTATACCTAGTTGTGCTGAACCCAGATTTACTTGCTTATGCTGAGAGTATAGATCAAGATCAGACTAAACAGAGTGTGCAGTCTGATCTTGAATCTACACTCTCTCCTTTTATGCCAGATTTTCTGACAAAAGCAGCTTTGAAATTGCATTTACAGGATGGGAGATGTCCATTACATCCAAAATCCATTTGTACATTTTTAACAGTCTGATCTTGATCTGCCCCATCAGATTGATTGTATGGTGTTTAACACCATTTCAACAATATTTCAGTTATTTCTCAGCGGCCAGAGCACCTATCCAAGCTTTTCTGGAATTTCTCTTACCAGCACTCCACACAATATTCTTTTCAAGCCACTAGCTGCTCTCCCACATAACCATGACCAAAGCAATGGCCGACAGTGAGAGAGGAATGAATCCTGTCACAATGACTATCATAAATCCTTTGAAAGGATCCTGCTACTGACTGAATTATCAGGGCTCTCATCTGCCCCGTCAGAAAAGGTAACTTAGGCTGTCAAAGATATCTAACAGCAAAACAAAATTGCACTTGTTTTTCCTCTTTCATGTTTGTTTTACAAACATCAAACACTATATATATTTCTATTCTTTCACATACACAGCAATTCACAACTGAACAGATGACAGCCTCTAAAATTGTTATGGGAAAAAAAGAAATTATTCAAATCCATTCATTTTGACAGCAGACTTCTGAAATAAAGAGAAATCAGCCTCTACGTCTCAAAGGGTCACATTGACCCTCAATAACGTTCTAGAAGAAAATCCTGCATAAGATTCAAATGGTATTAACCCTTAGACTGCTAAATGCGACTCAATGACCTTTTGCGGGCAGTGTAGATCAAGATCAGACTGCACAGAATGTGCATTCTGATCTTTGCTATACACTGTCCAATACGGAGACATTTTTTCCCTGAAAATAAATTTAAAAATAGCATCAATCACGTGTTTGATATCGGTTTGAATGTTTTGATAAATTTATATAGCAAGTTGAGGGTTAAACAATTTGGGACTAGGAGGAAATACTGATAAGAGAAGCTAGTATTTTCTTCTTTTTCCATGACATTTTTTAAATTCTTCTCCCTCAAGATTATAAAATTTTCTTATTAGTTTTCCCATTAGAGTACCATGCACATTTTTTTTTAAATTTTAGTTGCTGTTTTAAACAGTGCAGTGCTGATAAAGATCAGACTGCATAGATTTAGAGTTTTTGTCACAGATCAGGGCTGTTAGTTATTTCATGTAAACTTTTGGATGGAAAAGTTAAGCTGTCATTCTAGTCATTTGGCACTCGAGGGTATATACCTTAACTTTATACTAAACAGGTCTGGACTGGTCCAATTTCAAAGCATTTACAGACAAACTAGAGGCGCTTGAGCGCCTGTATCGCTCCACAGGCCTGATATTTCTATAATGGCGAAAGGAAGTTTTTAACAATTATCATTCAATCCTGCATTTTAGCTCACTGAAGAAACAATTTGGTAGACAACCACCATAGGAACTTACCTGCAAAACAACAATGAAATCCAATGAATAGTTTTAGAGAAGAAATTTTTCAAAGATTTTACTTTATACCATAAAAGGAAAATGAGTCTCCCATAAAAGCCATGTTTTTTGACAGATCTTTTTTTTTTAAAGGAATTCTGTAAACCTGTATCTAAGGAACATTCCTGCAAAATAATAATGCTATCCAAATAGCGGTTTGGGAGGAGAAGATTTTTAAAGGTTTTTTACTTTGGTTGCCCTGGCAACCAGAATTCTTCATGGAACACAATTATTTGAAGGAATTTGAAAGAGGACCACCAAAGGAACATTCCTGTGAAATTTGGTAAAAATCCAGTCAATAGTTTCTGAGGAGAAGTTTTTTAAAGAAAAAGTTTACGGACGCACGCACGGACGAATGGACGAATGAACGGACGGACTGACGCACGACGGACACAACGCCATGACAATAGCTCACTGGCCTTTGGCCAGTGGAGCTAAAAATCAAATGTGGCTCAACTCAACAAATTTGTCTGTGAAATGTTAGAAAACATTAAGGGAAAAAAAGGTTAACAGCATTTTCTCTTTTTCTCACAATGTCTTCTGAAGCTTTCTGTTTCAAGGTTGTGAAAACTGGGGATTGTGTGGTTTAGGGTTAACTCTAAACCAAACAACAAAATTTTAGACTGATCCAGTTTCAAAGCATTTACAGACAAAAAATTAAATATGGGTAAAATGATGGAAGTGTAAGTGAAAGGATAAAAAACACTGGAAAAAGCAGAAAATATTGCTTGCTTCAAACAATGTTTTTCAAAGCCTTCTCTGCTAGGGTTGTTAAACAGAGGATTGTGTGGTAAAGGGTTAAATATATCTAGTTTTTATGCTGTAAGTCAAAACTTCTTATCAGATACAATTTTTCTTAACATTCATACAAACCTGATCACTATATTCAATACAAAGGTGAAATTATTTTGCTCTTAAAGAACAGGAAGGTTTGTTTCTCTGAATTGGTAACTCTAATTTTCACAACATCAGATATGACATCATCATATACATATGAGCTGTGCTCTGGCAAAAGGGAGCTTAATTCATCCTCATAATGCATCATACAACGCAAGTCATCACCTAATTATGGATCCATAAAATCCATTCTATCAAACAACCGACTGAATCATGAGGTTGAATGGTCCTTGGACATGTAGAAAATTTGAAGCTAGCGAAAAGTTTCAGCCTATGTTGATACTTTTCGCAGATGCATTAAGCCCCCTTTTCACAAAGCATGGCTCATATCAATCCTCCTGATTGATGCATTACTGATCATGTGACATTCATAGAACTCCTGCAAAAATGAAATATAGTAAAAAAAAACTGAAAGACTAAAAGCCTTCCTCTGTTGCAAAGTGAGCATCCTTGCCTCATGGGCAGCTAGAAACTCTCCTGCAGGGTCCGTATCCACCAACCATTCTTAAGAATGTTCTTAGTCTTATTCTTCAAGATTTGCTGACTGTGAAAGTAACAGAACCTCTGATTGGCTAAACCAAATGGTTTGGTTTAGCCAATCAGAAGTTCTGTTGCTTTCCCAGGCTGATGTATTTTGATCCTTTTAACCCTTATCCTGCTAAATAACTAAACTGAATTTTCAATTCAAAAGTAAAACCCCAAATATTGCTATTTCAAAGGTATGTTTCAGGAATACCATATCCTAATCGGACAGTGTAGGTCCAAGATCAGATTGCACTTTCTGTGATCTTGATCTATACTGTTTGCAAAAGGTCAGTGAGTCACGCTTAGCAGCCTAGGGGTTAATACTATTGCAAACAAACAATCCTTTCCTCATGGGCAACAAGACATTTTCCTCATGCATTTGTAATATACTGGTCTATCCCACAGATAGATACTAATGTATAGCTTGTTTGTATAAGGGGAAACTTATACTGCCTTGCTATAGAGCTAGCTTTTGTAGCGACGTGGTAGCTCAATATCTACCAGCATTTAGAAAAAAAAGTCCGGAAAACTGTTTTTTCAGTGAAATTTTTTAGTCCAGAGCCCGTAATTTCATTAAAAATCAGTAGACCAGAACAAAACTCGAACTTGATCTGTAACTCATGGTTGTTGACTTGCTCACCAAAAATGAGCTCAATATCTACCAGTGTTAAGAAAAAAAGTCCAGAAAACTTTTTTCCTTGAAAATTTCTAAGTCCAAGGCACATAATTTCGTCAAAAATCGGTGGACAGGAACGAAACTCGAACTTGATCTGTAACTCATGGTGGTTGACTTACACACCAAAAATCAGCTCAATCAGCCAGCGTTTAGAAAAAAAGTCTGGATAACTGATTTGCCGGATTGACGGACAGACGGACGGATGGAGTGCAAACCTAAAGTCCCCTTCGGCTTCGCCGGTAGGGGACTAATTACCATGATAAAAATGCATTTGAACACACTATGCCTTACTAGCATTTTCTACTTTTTCCTTAATGCTTTCTACTCTATCAAAGAACTTAATTTATATGTACCACTCACAGATTTGTCATCTGCAGATGCTATCAGTTTGGAAGAGTCCCAAATTCATTGTTTGCTGCAGGGTTAACCTTTGGAGTGTTTAATATATGAAGTGGACATTCTCAGTCAATAGTTACTCTTTACCCCAAACAACAACACTTTAGACAAGTCCAAATTCAAAGAATTTGAAGAAGACAAAATAAATGTGACTCAAAACTTAAAATTTGTTTTGAAAAAGGTACAAAAAATTTTGAGAAAAGGAGAAAATGCTGGTTTCAAGCATTTTCTCCATAACCCACAATATTTTGCAAAGTCTTATTTCTTAGGGTTGTTAAAAGAAGGAATTGTGTGGTAAAGGGTTAAAAATGTGGATATTGCACTTTCAAGGTTGTTTTTGTCAGAATATCCCACAAAGTAGTGGACAGTAAAGATTTAAGATCGAACTGTATGTTCTGTGCACTCTGATCTTGATCTACACTGTCCATATAGTACTTATTCAAAGTTCAGCAATAGTTAAAAATAGTTCTGACTCTTGCACAACTTCTGTAGATTTGTATGGAATTTTATCTATATTATTTCACACATAGCTTTCCCCAAGTAATTTTAGAACTTCCTGTTTTTGCCATCCTAGTTTTAAAAATGATAATTTCTAGAAGATTTGGAACAAGATAAAAGAAATAATCATTTAAACCTATTTCTGTCCAATTATACTGGTGAATAACAACAGACTGAATTACCATTTCTGTTGTCGTTGACATCATTCCAGTACATTCTCAATATCAATTTCTTACACTGAAGTTGTTCAGTTCTTGTAAACTGATTGCTGCAGTTTATAAAGTATTAGTTAGCTTAAACATATTTATTTTACATCGATTGAGAAACAAGTTTTTACAACTTATATTAATCTCTCTCGATTCTGCTTCATGGGAACTACACCAGTACTCGCGCCAAATGTGTGGGCCTATGAAAAATCCCAAAGTTGACACCTGCTCCCGGGTATCGAACTCAGGATCTTTTGATTACAAGGCCAACGCTCTACTTCACGACTACGGGCACAACACTTCAAAATGTGCTTACCTGATGAAGGAATGGCTTGTTTAACCCTGTGTATTTGTTTTAGAAAGACAACAAACGATAAGATATATAAGGTAACTAGATCTATATTCATTTACTTTAAAAAATAATTCATCCTTTCTGCTTTAATGACAACCATCAAGGGAAACCAGTAATATAGGGCTGGCTACTCAGTACGTTTGTCTTGTTGGCGGCTTGTAATGATCAACGCCGCCATTTTGAGTGTTGTGTCAAAAGTTTAGTTATGTATACAGGGCTCCCAAGAGGGAAACCGCTGATTTTGCCGGTGTTCAGGAATATTATATTCGTGACATATTATCCAATCAGATCCCGAAAAAATTCTGTGCAGGAAAAGAATTTGTTTATAGTGAAAAGAAGTTATTAACTCTTTACCAAACGACAAAATTTTAGACTGGTCCAAATTGAAAGCATTTGCAGAGGACAAAACTAATGTGACTCAAAAATTGAAATTTGTTCTGGGAACGGTAGAAAACATTGTGGGAAATGGAGAAAATGCTGGTTACCAGCATTTTCTCCTTTTCCCACAATGTTTTCAAAGGGCTTCTTTCAGAGAGTCGTGAAAAGCAGGGACTGTTTGGGAAAGAGTTAAATGACCAAATATTCTAATAATTCTAAGATCAGGCTGTTTGTCCAGTTTAAAGTGATCTTAACATTCACTGACAAAAAAAGTTTCTGTCAAACCAATATCCAATGAAAAAGAGATGAAAAAGGCATAAAAAAAAAACAGGATTCTTTCCACATAAATAGATAGAAGTTACTACCCTTAACCACAAAATCTAGACTTTACACAACCCTGCTAAAAGGGGCTTTTGAAACCTTTCTAGGAAAAGGAGAAAAATGCTGGCGAGCAGAACAATGTTTTCCACTCTTTTAACCAAAAGTAGCATCATTACAGCATATTAAATCTTTACCAAATGACTAAATTTTCACTCGATCAAATTTAAAACATTTTCCTACGACAAATTGCATGTAGCTCAAATGGTGATTTCTGTCTTTAATAGAGTAGAAAACCCTATTGTTAAGTAAATACTTCTTCCCACAATGTTTTTAAAAGCTAAATCTTTCAGCAACAACTCAGGATTGTTTGGTTAAGAGTTAAAATGATCCTCTGGAAATGCTTTAACCCTTTACCACATGAAAAAATGTTAGACTTGTCCAAATTGAAAGCATTTGCAGATGACAATGTCAAAGTGGCTCAAATTATTTGATATTTCTTTGATAGGGCAGAAAACATTGTGGGAAAAGGAGAAAATGCTGGTCTCCAGCATTTTCTCCTTTTCCCACCATGTTTTCAAAAGGCTTTATCCTCAGGGTCGTTAAAACTCAGGATTGTGTGGTAAAGGGTTAAATTGGATAGTTTTAACTTTAGGTTTTTTGGGTGAAGAGTCAAACAGCTTTTGGTACAAAATACAATGAATTTTATGATAAGGATATAAATTCATATAAATCACAAGACAAACCACTTACTTGTTAACCGGACAAAAACATAACCTTGTGTTTTACTAAACCAAACATTTGTACAGCATCTCCACCACTGCAAGTATCCTGCAGCGTGACACTCTGGTCATCAATATGGACACCTGAAATTTTTCATTGAAATAATTGATCCTGAACTCTTTCACACATGATTAAATTCTAGATTTGGCTTAATTGAAAGCATTTCCAGACAAAAAATGAAATGTAGCCAAAAGGATGTTTTTTACCTAAAACAGGGTAGAAAAAACATTGTGGGAAAAGGAGAAAATGCTGATTACTAGTATTTTCTCCCTTACCCACAATATTTTCATAAGCCTTCTGTTGTAAACAGTTCACTCTTTGCAAATTGATAAAATTCTAGATTCATCCAAATTAAAAGCATTAGCAGATAACAAATTTTATTTCATGCTTTTCAATGGTGTATGGTTTGATATTTCATGGTTACGACAACCAGTGAAAAATACTGATTTCACATTCTGTAATTCTGCAATTGAAGGTACAAACAGTAGTTCCTGTGCACTAGTCAACTAGGTAACAGCCGATGCCATTCAACCAGAGGAAAATATGATGTACCCAATTTATGTGAATTTACCCTACATTTCTTGTGCTTTGCATTATATTGTAATGTGTTCTTATGTGAAGAGGGGTACTGTATGGGGAAGTACCGAAAACAATTGTACTGGATTTTGACAAAAGTCCCAACGGTAAGGGGGTTAAAAGCATGAACTATAGAGATTTTTTTTTTTTGGTGAAAGGTTGAAATTTATTTTATCTCATGAACATTATTTGTAATATTTTCACATGTGGCTGCACCAATTGTGAAAATATTTCCAATGATGTTTATTCAAAGAAATAAATTTCTGTCTTTCTTCAAAAAAAAACAAACGCTATAGATTCTTTGTAAATATGGCACAAATCACAGTGTGCGTATCACAGAAGAGTATTTCATGCTTTCCCCACAATAATTTAAAAAGCACTGGATTGTTTGGTAAAGGTTTAAATGGACATGGAAATTTCAGATTTGTCCAATTTGTTGAGATGTGTTGATAACGAATGTTGGTACAGGGGTGGAATTTGTCTTTGAATAGGTAGAAAATATAGTTGGAAAAGGAAACCAGAGCACCACATGCAGGTGCCAACTCTCAATTGAAGTTGCTTGATTTTAGTGAAAATTCAAATTAGAAAAACGGGCATAACTGTGTCAGAAATGCTTTGATGGTTACCTTCCCTTGTTGTATGTGTTTCTCTTTTGATAGTGAACAACTTGCCCAAGTCTGAAGAAGTAAATATCTTCAATAATGACAGAGATATTACAAAAAGTCAAAGTTTTTGAAAATGTCAAAGTTTTTGCAAGAAGCAGACAATGCCTGGGCTACAACAATACCTCGTTATTTTCTTCGAAAACAGCTGAGTAAATATGCTGATACCCAGTATATTTTTCTTTTCCCACAATGTTTTCAGCCATTTTGCCACAGGGCTGTAAAGCACAGGATTGCTCAGTAGGGGGTAAACTAACAACAGATACTTAATAAAATAGACCTGCTCTAAGCTTAACCCTTTACCAGATGACAAAATTTGTAACTTGTCCCAGTTGAAAGCATTTTCAGATAACAAATGTTACCTGAACATGTTGTTTCTTTTTCAAATGGTAGCAAAACATTGTAGGGAAAAGAGAAAATGCGGGTAATCCTTATTCCTTGTTAAAACTCTGGATTTTTTAGTAAAGGGTTCATTATCAAATCAAACTTTTGATGGTTAAATCTTAACCCTTATCCTGCTAAATATGTGAAATGTAACTTTTCAGCTGATAGTAAAAAACCAAATGTTACTATTTCAAAGATATTTTTTGGAGGAAAATTATGTCCGAATTGGACATTGTAATTCTAAGATTAGAATGTGCATCCTGTGCAGTCTGATCTTGATCTACATCATCTGCAAAAGGTCCTTTAGTAGCACTGAGCAGCCCAAGAGTTAACTGGGAGCCAACCAACACTTGTCAAAATTGGTGATTTTATTTACAAGTTGTAAACTTCAATGGAACATGAATGATTTTCTGCAATCTCCCTCAAGAAACTTTGAATGCTCCAATGGAAATTTTTGCAACAATATTTGAGAACACTGGAAACCAGTATTTTCTCCTTTTCCCACAATTTTTCTATCCTTTTAAAGATGAAATGTGTCATAAGCCACCATTAAGTCGTCTGCAAAATGCTCCCAATTTGGACATGTCTGATATTTTTTCCTATTGTAAAGAGATAAAACATTACAACAACATGACCACCATAATCTGTCCTTACCTTTCACGACTTGAAAATTGGTACATCCATCATCAAGGTGTCCACAGTGATAAGCCAAAGTGAATAGCAGCACTTCTGCATGGTGGAGATTCTTTAGACAACATGAAAGAGCTTTTAACTGCAAATACAAACATCTAGAGGCAGTAAAACAGGAATTTATGAACTACACATCTACAAACTGACATCTTTATTACCAAATCATTGGAGAATACAAGGGTCGTTCATTTAATTGTGTCACTAATAAGCCTCCATACCACATGACCATAATGTATCGCACGGAATTAAGGCATTTTCACAAGCAACTCGTTAAAAATACCGACGCGAAATTTTGTTTAGATAGGTTCATTCTTTCAAGTTATTGAAAAAGTTCATTCTTTCAAGTTATTGAAAAAGTTAAAGTAGGTGCAGTCATATATACTGGCTATATTACTGAATGTACAGTAAACCTAAAAGCAAAGCTTGAAATTGGGGCCTATAATATAAGTCATGTAAGTGTAATTATTTCAGCTTCACAAATATTTAGTGAATTATGTCAGATACACGGGGCTTCTGCGGTATCAAAACAGTTGGTTTTCTGATGGTATATAAAATTCAAAGATGGTAAAACTTACTTCAAAGATGCCCACCCGTCTTGGCCAATCCAAAACTGCAGCTTCCAAAGAAGATGTTGGCTTACAGTGAAAGAAATAGCTAAGAGAGCTGGCATATCATCAGGGTCAGTTCATAAGGTTTTGACTAAGGAGTTAAAACTTCGTAAGATTTGCACTTAACTCTTTACCAAACGACAAAATTTTAGACTGGTCCAAACTGAAAGCACTTGCAGATGACAAAATAAACGTAACTCAAAAATTGAAATTTGTTTCCAGCAGGGTAGAAAACATTGTGGGAAAAGGAGAAAATGCTGGTTACCAGCATTTTCTCCTTTTCCCACGATGTTTTCAAAAGGCTTCTATCTCAGTGTCGTAGAAACCAGGGATTGTTTGGGAAAGGGTTAATGGATCCCCCTCTTCTTGACACATGAACAAAAGGCTACTCGTGTAAAAATGGCCAAAATTCTTCTTAAAAAGTACAAAAATTGTGACAAACACAGAATATCAGAACTGTTCATAGGTGATGAAACCTGGAATCCTTAATTTGAGCCTCACAGACAAGTCAATAATAAACAGTGGCTGTGCAAAGACCAAGCTAGGCAGATAATAGCAAAAGGAACAAGAGGGCCATGATGGCCCTGTATCGCTCCACTGGCTATTAAGTAAAATTCTGACCAGTCGTTTCAGAGAAGAAGAATTTTTAAGAATTTCTAAATTTCCATATAGTGCAAGTAGCCCCCATTCACCAGAGCCACATTTTTTGACGGATCAAAATTTTACGAACAATTTTTGAAAAAGGTCACCCAAGCAACAATCCTGTGAAATTATTTCAAAATCTGACCTGCTGTTTCAGAGGAGAAGATTTTTAAAGAATTCCTTCATTTCTGTATAGTGCAAGAAGCCCCCATTCACCAGAGCCACGTTTTTTGACGGATCAAAATTTTACGAACAGTTTTTGAAAAGGGTCACCCAAGCAACAATCCTGTGAAATTATTTCGAAATCTGACCAGCGGTTTCAGAGAAGAAGAATTTTGAAGAATTCCTTCATTTCTATATAGTGCAAGAAGCCCCCATTCACCAGAGCCACATTTTTTGACGGATCAAAATTTTACGAACAACTTTTTAAAAAGGGTCACCCAAGGAGCATATCTGTGAAATTATTTCAAAATCTGACCCGTGGTTTCAGAGGAGAAGATTTTTAAAGGATTCCCTAAAAAATTCCATTTGGTTGCAATGGCAACCAGAGTTTTTGATGGAATCAAATTCTGTGAACAATTCTTAAAGAGGACCTTCCAAGGAACATTCCAGCCAAGTTTGGTCCAAATCCGCCCAGTGGTTTAGGAGGAGTTGATGTTTAAAGAATTGTTGATGACACACGACGCACGACAGACACCAGGTGATCCTAAAAGCTCCCCTTGAGCACGTTGTGCTCAAGTGAGCTAAAAAGTTAACATACGGATGGACGCACAACGGACAACGGGCCATAACATAAGCCTGCTGGCCTTCGGCCAGTGGAGCTAAAAAACTTGTCTAGCACCAATCATGTATCACTGCAGCTTGATAATCAAGGGAGGTAAATAGTAACGAACTTTATCTTTCATAAAGAGTTATTTCCCTTGATTAATGTTTAAATTGAAGTGACAATATTTTGAAGCCCATGTTAAACTTGCGATCCCTGGAATGAAGGCAATTTTGACCCCAGACCTATAATATGAAACTAGAATGTGTGGTTATAAACAAAAAGATTTTTTAATCTTGCCCAATAAAAAGTCATGTAAAACAAGTTTGCTGAATAAAAGGCCCTGTAAAATATGTGATCCATGACACAGGTTTATCAAGTTTTCACTATAAAAGCCAATGTAAAACTTGTGACCCCTGGTGTGGAGTCAAACTTGACCCCCAAAGTTAAAATTTGGGCCTCTCTTGGTAGAGGCCCATTATATAAAGTTACATGCAAAATTTGGTAGCCCTAGGCCTAAATATGGCTATGTACAAGTAGATTATTAAAGTTTCCTTATATAAGACCATGTAGAACTTGTGACCACCTGGGGTGGGGCTACATTTGACCCCCTGGGCTATAATTTGGGCACCCTTGATAGAGACCCCCTAGATAAAGCTAAATGCAAAATTTGATAGCCCTAGCCCTTATAGCTAGATGCGAAAGATTTTCCTATATAAGCCCGCCGATGTAAAACATGTTACCCCCCGGAGCGAAGTCAAATTTGACCCTCGGCTATAATTTGGACACCCTTGGTACAGGTCCACTAGATAAAGCTACATGCCAAATTTGGTCGCCCTAGGCCCCATGGCTAGGCCAAAGAAGAATTTTAAAGTTCTCCCTATATAAGCCCATGTAAAACTTGTTATATAAGCCCATGTAAAACTTGTTACCCCCGGGCAGGGCCTAATTTGACCCCAGGGCTATAATTTGAACATTCTTGGCAGAGGTCCACTAGATAAAGCTACATGCCAAATTTGGTAGCTCTAGGCCCTATGGCTAGGTAGAAGAGGAATTTTAAAGTTCTCCCTAAATAAGCCCATGTATAACTTGTAACCCCCGGGGCGGGGCCAATTTTGACCCCAGGGCTATAAATCAAAGAAACTTGGTAGAGGTCCACTAGATAAAGCTACATGCCAAATTTGGTAGCCCTTGGCCTTACGGTTTCAGACAAGAAGATTTTCAAAGATTTTCAAAATTTTTCAGTTTTGTTGCCATGGCAACCAGAGTTTTTGAAGGAATTAAATTCTTTCAAGACATTCTGAAGAGGACCATGGCAGGATCATTTCTGTGAAGTTTCATCAAAATTGGATGGGTAGTTTCAGAGAAGAAGACGTTTTAAAAAAAAGTTAACGCACGGACGGACGGACGGACGACGGACAACAGGCCATGACATAAGCCCGCTGGCCTTCGGCCAGTGGAGCTAATAAAAAGCATGGGAAAAGTTAAATATGCCATATCTTTTAATTCATATGGTCCAATTGCTCAAATTCCTGTACTAAACAGCCAAACACTTACAGGCAAGTTTTACAAGAACAATGTTCTTTCAAAAGTGAAGAAACACTATGAAAAATGGAGACCTAGAACCGGATTAACGGGCCTGTGCCTTATTCATGACAATGTAGCTGCTCAGAAGTCTGCAACTGTTCAAAACTTCCTGAAAACGGCGAAGGTGGTACAGCTTCCCCATTCACCCTGTTCTCCTGACCTCGGCCCATTTGACTTTTTTTTCTTTCCTTTATTGAAGAAAACTCTCTCTGGACTTAGACATGACTCTAAAAGTGCCATGGGAAGTGCCATTTTTCAGTGTCATTTTACAGAAAACTGACTGCTCAAAATTATTTTTGAAAACATACAAGTATAGTCATGTATTAGTATAATAGAACATTAAATAAATAAAATCTAAGTGACAGATTAGCTCTTATCAAGGACTGCCCATTAGTGAAGAAAGGTTTGGAAAAACATGGTCAATTTTCAGAATTATGTCAAATGAGGGCTGGTAAAATATTTGAAGTATGTGAGCTGGTTATACTATGCATTACTTAAAGTCAGGTAAGCATCCTAAATAGGAAACACTATCTAATACCCCCAGTCCACTAGGCCACATCTACGGCCGCATGTGCGCTCATACAGAGCGCCGTAGATCGCCTCAGATTGCTGCCAGATTGGTGATTATGAGGACACTCCCGCTCAGATAACAACCAGATGACTGAGCGCTTCTGCATCTCTAATGGTCGCGATCGGATCACATCATTGCGATGACCAGCATACTGGCGAACATTTTCACTCTTGAGCCATCTGATAGCGCTCCAGTTACGATGTTTACATTCAAATTGCGTTTTGATAGCGATTTAAGCGATTAAGTAGCGATGTGATGGCGTTCACAACAGATTGCCACAGATCTTTGTGCAAGGGAGTAGACTGATGGCGATCTTGGCGATCCGTTAACCCTTTACCACGCAATCCTGACTTTTAACGACCCTGAAAAAGAAGCCTTTTGAAAGCATTGTGGGAAAAGGAGAAAATGCTGGTAACCAGCATTTTCCCTTTCCCACAATGTTTTCTACCCTTCCCAAAACAAATTTCAAATTTTCAGTCACTTTTATCTTGTCGTCTGCAAATGTTTTCAATTTGTACAGGTCTAAAATTTTGTCGTTTGGTAAAGAGTTAAAGATCTGTTGGCGTTCTTTGCGCTCTGCATGGCATTCTACGGCACTCTGTGAGAGCGCCGTAGATCACGGCCTAGTGGAATGGGGGTATTACCCTTTCAGCCCCATAAGTGAAAACAGGGGCTTTGGCAGATTGCAGAGATCATGATCAGACTGCACAGATTATGCAGTCTGATCTTAAATCTACACCAACTCCTTGTTTAATCAAGTCTGTAGGCTAATAATTTGACCTGGACTACTAATGTACACTTGGCATTAGAGGAAGTGGGTAGGGAACTGACAGTGACCTTCGCTTCTTCTGCCTTGCTAGTTATATACAGTTGGTAATTCTCGTAGTGTCATTTCCTCTAAATGCACACTGAATCTTTGAAATACAGTTTAACTTAGATTTCCTCGCAAAATGTCATTTAAAGTGAAACATGTTTTTTTATTGTTTACAGTAACTGTTTATGATTTTGCGCCCTACAGATAAACTATCCCAGTATTACTTGACTATTTCCTTCATGAAGTCAAATATCATCCTTTATACTAATTTGGGTTAAAGCTCTTAAAGGTCCAAATCTGATTTTAAAAGAAATATCAGAACATTCAAAAGAGCAAACACGCTAGGGTAAAAAAGCCCAGATGAACAGGCTCAGGCCAACAAATCCTGGGAAGAAAAACCTTGTTTCCAATTGATATAGATTGATTGTATAGTACGATATTTAACGCTGTTTTCAACATTATTTCAGTTATATCGCAGCGGCAAGTGCACCTATTCATACTTTCCTGGAGTCTCTTTGACCAGTACTCCACACAATTTTCTTTCCAAGCCACTGTCTGCTTTCCCACATAATCGTTGTCAAAACAATGGTCGGCAGTGGGAAATTTGAATCCTGTTGCAGTGACTATCATCAATCTGCAAAAAGAAACTGACTAAGCCTGGGTCTTAGCCAGGCATCGAACCCACTACCCCTTGTTCTCAAGTCCTGCGTACTACCAACTGAGCTGAGGGCTCGGCACACTGTAAATGACAAAATCACATATTAGTCATAAAGAGGGTAAAAAATCTTAATGCAATCACAAGTAAGATCCCTGAGATAAGTTTGCATATTTTCAATTTTGACCCAACCCACTTTTAATCTACAGCAGCCATTGTTGTTTAACTCTTGACCAATCCCTGGTTTTCACAACTCTCTGAAAGAAGCTCTTAAAAAACATTGTGGGAAAAGGAGAAATGCTGGTAACCAGCATTTTCTCCTTTTCCCACAATGTTTTCCACCGTTCCCAAAACAAATTTCAATTTTTGAGTCACGTTAACTTTGTCGTCTGCAAATGCTTTCAATTTGGACCAGTCTAAAATTTTGTCGTTTGGTAAAGAGTTAATTAAACCTGTAAAACGTAAGTTTTAACAATCCTGAGATTGAAGGCTTTAGAAAAAATTGTTTGAAAAGGAGAAAATGCTGGTATCCAGTACATTATATAACAATGTTTCTTATCCCATCAAAGACAAGTTGCTTTGTTTTAGTCACATTTAATTCGTCATCTGCAAATACATTCAATTTGAAAAAGTCTTTTCTTTCTTCCAGCTGGGACTAGTTATGGGCTGATGATTGACTATAGTTGAAAGTCAGTTGGTTTTGGCTTCAGATTGGGATAATCGACTGAGAAATCCTGGAATCGATTGTAGTCGGTACCAGAACTTGCTTGGTCCCAAAACATGAACACTAGTTTGCAGAGTTGGTTTTGTGACCAATACTGATCACACTCGTGGATTCAACATGGTGGACAAAAACACGAGAACTGGCCGGAAAAATGAGAAAAAAAAATGTCCATGGCTATCTTGACAACATCTACCAGGTTCTCATTTGACCCCGGACCACAGGTTTTGACGTTTGGAAATTTGAAATGACCCGTCTTTGACGCTCAAAAATATCTACCTAAATGTCAATCTGAAATTATGGTCTACAGCTTCATATAAACTAGCTGGCGTGCATCTGGCAGAAGTATGGACTTTCATAAACATGATCAGTTTCAAGTGCGAAGGACAATCACAGCTCTGTTTATCACAGGTAATCAAGTTGGCGAGTCATTCATGAAAACATAATAAAGGTTTTAATCCTCTTATCAAGTGTAAAGTGACAGATTTTAAAGTTATCTGCTATTCTAAATGACAAATTCATGTGAAATCATGTGATAATACTTCTCCATAAATTAACTGGCATGAAAAGTAGATTGCCAAAAAAATGCAAAAACCCATGACACTATAAAGGTCAGTGTTGCATAGTCCAATCAGAGGAACTTCAAACTATCTTCTCATCTTTAATAATGTATTCAAACAGTGAATTTGCACAAATCTTCGAAACACAATAAGTGAAAGCTAAACTCTGTTCATGAGTGAAAAAAAAATGGTTGTTTTATGAAATGAAAATATACATTAATTTCATAACAGACGTCTGCAAATGCTTGATATATGAACAAGTCTGAATTTTTTTAACTGGTTTGGAAATTAAGATTAAAGGACCAAAATAAAGGATATTAAATAAAGCAAAGAATTTAATGGTAATGTATTACTCTCAGATAATAATTTTAGCCTTTGTTGACATACACAGTATAAGAAAACAAACACATAAAAGGTAAGACGGGTAAAATGCATCGCTTCACTATATAAACAGTACAACAGACATTTTAGCAGAAAGGAACACCTGTTTCCCCTATTATTATGAAGTCAGTCGACCGTAAAAAGCCATTGATACAGTCTGAGAGTAATATTTCCTTTGATTTTTGTAGTACAAAACATAACATAACATCTTTATAAACTTAATATCTTGTAGACAAATTGTCCCACTATCTAAAGCAAATAGGCATTCTAAGTTATACAGAGAAACTGGTAGTTCAATCGATAGCTAGTTGGTTTGCTTTTCCAATTATTAAGCGATAATCGATTTTGATTTTAAACCGATTGCCCAACACTAGCTGGGACCCTTTTTTCAAATTTATCCAAGATATTTACTCTGACCAAGTTTCAAGAGTATCAGGCAGAATATATGGCCTCTAGAGTGCACACAAGGTTTTCCCAAGATTTAGCCCATTTAGACCTATGACCAGACATGACCCAATTTCAAACTTGTGTGAGATATCATTAAGACAAATGCTCTGAGCTAGTTTCATGAGTATCTGGCTAACAATGTGGCCTGTAGAGTAAACAAGGTTTGCCTAGGACTTGGCCCAGTGGCCTAGTTTTTGACCCGACCTGACCATTATCAATCCTGTCCAAGATATTATCAAGACAAATGTTCGGACAAAATTTCAAGACTTAGTGTATCAGGCAAAAAATGCGGCCCAAATATAGACTGTACAAAAGGGTTTTCTCAGATTTGGCCGAGTGACCTAGTTTTTGAACAGGTATGATCCATTTTCAAACTTGTCCAAGATGTCATCATGACAACTGAAGCATTCACCTGAGTAATGGCATCTAGGGTTTATACAGCTGAAGAGATCCTGGGTCCATATTCACCAACCATTCTTAAGAATATTCTCAGTCTTATTCTTCAGAATTTCATCAATGTTGAAGTAACAGAACTTCTGATTGGCAAGTTTTGTTACTTTCACAGTTAGAAAATCTTGAAGAATAAGACAAAGAACATTTTTCAGAATGGTTGCTGAATATGGACCCTGATTTCAATGATGTAAAATACATGTATGTAAGTTACCTACTTTTTGACCTGAAGTGACCAAATTTCAAACGCATTCGAAATATCAGCAAGATAAACAACAAGACAAACATTCTGACCAAGTTTCAAGTCTGAATCAAGCTGAAAATGTGGTCTCTTTAACCTTTTCATTTATGACTCGCCAGCTTGATTACAGTGTATGTCTTTCAAATTTATTGAAGTCCATATTTCTGCCTTGGGCACAAGCTAATTTATATGAAGCTTTAGCCAATATCATGCATCAAATTGACGGTTAGGCAGATATTTTTTTGAGCATGAAAAATGGGTCATTTCCAAGTACCGAATCCCAGGGTCATTGGACAAAAAAGAACCACGACTGTCTTGCTTGAACTACGAGTCTTATAACAGGTTATAATGTTTGATTGTTGTGTTAGGATTAAATTTGAAACTTCATTGAAACAAATTCCCAAATATGGAAATGTTTATTCGCCTACTGCATATCCAGAGCCCCATTTTACTAAGACAGTTACACAAAACTTTCGTAAGTTTTTACATAACTCTCAAGAAAATCTGTAAGTGCGTTTTACTAAAAAAGTTTGTAACTGATTCGAACGAAAGTTTTTGCGCAACTTTACAAACAAAAACCCTGCCTTGCCTTTTGCATAAGTGTTGCTGATATCAAAGGGCATTTGAACTGGTTAGAATAATTAAGCGAGAAACAAATGAAATTAAAAATACGGATCAGTAAAGTACAGTTCAATTGAATAAGATCAGCCTGGATGACATCTAGCTCTAATTAAGGCATTTTATGCAGCTTTTAAACACTATTTTCTCACTGTTGCATGAAGGTCACGGCACACTTTGCAGGTATTTCAAGTGTTTCATCAGCACTGGGCTAGAGCCCAACAATGCATTGCGGAAGAAAATTTCATGTTAACGGTTATTCCTCTGGGGATCAAACAGAGAAACTCTCAATTAAAAAAAGGTATCCAACCATACACAAGTCTGAAGCCTTGGTCGGACGAAGATTCCGACTTTCCTGGTCAACAATTATATCTTTTTATACAAAAACAACATTTTTTCATTACATCTATACCCTTTCCCTTTATGTCACAAATAAGGCAAGACCAAGTTACCCTTTGACTATAGAAAAGACAACAAGATGCAGAAGGTCATTTGTTATTATGGTATTATTTTCACGTACTAAGAGATACGTCTTTAGCAGCAGTGTTTCATCTAGGCCGCAGGATTGTGGGAATCCCGCATTTTTGTCAATAATCCCTCACATTTTCTGACACCTTGCACGATATGGCCCCCACTTTTTTTTTTAATCACATTATAGCTTATCAGCCATACTTTGATTATATTTTTCTCTGTTAATGAATTTAATAACTAGCCTATCACATGTGAACACGAGTTAGAAATGCTATCAATTGGGTTTTACATGAAAAATAGTCAGGCAGTTTTCAAGTCAGATGAATAGCAGTCAGTGGGAAGTGACTGGCTCCCTGCTTTACAATCAACTGAGAAACGCATTCATGAGCAACATGTTTAAGAAGCACTCTCCAAATTTTAAGTACCTCAAAACAATTTAAATGAAAAAGTATGAATGTCGGGCACATTGAAACTTAATTAAAAATGTTTTTGGACCAATTTATTCAAATATAATGTTAATTTCTTTTTTTCAGCTTTTTTAAGTCATTTGACAGATACCCAAATGTCATATCGGGTCCGGAAAATAAATGGGCCATTTCGGTTGCCAGTGTAGCAACGGTGTGACAAAAACATTTTCATCGTCTGTAATTTCTTATACCTTAAACTGCAATCCAAAAATGTCAAAGCGCACAATAAGTGACTATTTCACTTTGTCTGACGTATCCTAGTCCCAGAAAGCTGATACGGAAGCTAAAGAAGCCTTGATCATTATTAATCCTATTCAGGCAGGTCTACGAGGGGCCCTTGTAACAACCGTACACAACACAGAAAATGATGTTTTAGTTTGATTAGTTAGATCTATATACATTGCCTTATGGGCCCCCACATTTTTTTGAAAAACCCCCACTCTTTTTAAAAGCCTAAGGGCAAACCCTCCACTTTTTTCAAATCCTGGATGAAACTCTGTACATAGCAGTTTATAGAACATATTTAGGTTGATTGATTGAACAGTGTTTTCACATTTTTAACATTGTTTCAGTCATGTCATATGTGTATGTCCTGGGTTGCACAAGTGCTAGGCTACAGCTCTTAAATGTCTTGTCCAAGGACAATCCCACAAAAGATCCGGTGCTTTGAGTGAAGATCGAACCCGGAACTTCCAGGCTATGAGCTCCATACTCTACTACCAAGCCATGCAGTATCCCAGGCACTTTCTAATCCATTTCTTTCACAGAATAGGAAACATTGTGGGAAAAGTAGAAAATAATGGTTACCAGCATTTTCTACTTTTCCCACAATGTTTTCTGAAATGAAAGTGGCCTCTACCTAAGGGTCATTATAACTAAATACCAAAATATAAATTTGTAATTAAGGTGTCAGCTTTAGCACTGATTTTCAATGGTATCGTATCCTGCATTTTCAGATCTGTGTTGTATTTAGGTATGTTTAAGTCTGTTGTGTTTCTAATACAGTATGCACTATCTTGGACCAAATTCCTAAATATGTATTATCATTAGCGGGTAGCTTTTTGACTGCTGTATTTACATGTCATTACATAAAAGAGCAAACAATCCTTGGACAAAAAGTGAAGGAAGAAGCTTACAGGTGGCCCTTCAGATTTTGGGATGAAAATTTTACAAAAATACAAAAAAAATCATCCTTATACTCCCAAAGCCTTTTAATTTCCATTCATAAAACACCAGTAGTCGAAAACCATCCGACAACAAGAGAAATTAGAGATTTACTACAGCCCAGGTCGACACCGATGGGAAACACGGTCTATTTTTACATGAGCAACTCGTTCATGTACATATCGGAAATACACAGACGAAGCTTCAAACATAGCGTCCGAAGAAGACATTATGGAAAATAATGACATGTTTGTTATGTTATGGAATTTAAGCGTCATTAGTCATGTGCCAGTCACTTGACATTCCCACAATGCTTTTTTCTATTTTTGGCGCGAAATCTAAAAAATACCTTAAGAGGCTACGTAGCCTTTTAGGGGAATACCATCAAAAAAAATTTTTTTTTTGTAATTTTATGATTCTTAATTATTGATGATTTGTATTGTTTTTTCATATAAATTTTTAGTGATATATATATTTTTTTATTTGGTGAGATGTGAAAAATCTAAATACCCACCTTTAAAACCAGAAAATGGGCTTTCTTTACAGTATTTCCATACATGCATCTAAATCATTACTGAAATAAAGGTAATTTAAGTCCATTCTCAAGTCATGTCAAGTACTGTGTATTCAGCTTTAGATAACATTCTCTTACTAGCAATTCCAGCAAGAAATCAGAGTGTCTGGTTCGTATACCTTAAATTGGAGAGTTACGAAAATTATTAATGAAAATACTTACGCAAGCTTTGTAAAACACATGCAAGAATTTCGTAACTTTTGCGTAAGTGAAAACTTTAAAAAAAAACTTACGTAAATGTTAGTAAAACAGGACATAGGTGAAAAGCCCGCAAAATTACTGTTGTGGTATCGCATGGCAATGTTTACTTTAGGAGCTCACACATGAACAGAAACCACGTGAAATTATTTAGGTCATACAGATTGCTATTATTAGAACATGCACTATCCATTGAAATTTCTGATTTCTGCAAATAATCTTACTCCCTATAGAAGGTGGATTTCAGTCAATGTTTCGATTCACATATATGATGAGATGAGTTTAAAATTTTATGCCACATTTAATTCACTTTTACAGTACATAACATGCACATATAAGAAATTTAGCATGTGACTTTCATCTTACTTTCACACAAAATGTAAGTGATGGGAACCCTGATTTTGAACCAACATAAACCACTTTCAAATTTGGCTGAGATACCATTAGACAAATAATTGATTGACTGATTGATTGATTGTATAGTGTTTAATACCCTTTTAAAAAATTTAGCTATATTGCAGCAGCCAGTGCACCTGTCCTTGCTTTCCTTGATTTTCTTATGCGAGTACTCTGCTCATGTTCTTTCCAAGCCACTGGCTGCTTTCCCTCATAACCATTCCCAAAGCAATGGCCAGCAGTGAGGGGGACATGAATTCTGTTGCATTGACTATCACCAATCCGGCAAACCAGCAACGCCCTTTTCTAAAGTCCTGGAAGCTACCAAATGAGCTACCGACGACAGCACCATGTGGAAGATGCCATTAGAAAAAACATTAAAGGAAAAGGAAAAATGCTGGTATCCAGCATTTCTCCTTTGTCCACAGTTTTCTGTCCTAAAACCGACCTTCAGTTCATCTGTACCAGAATTAAGCCTTTCCAAAACACAATCCCAAGTTTTAACGACCCTGAAGAAAAAGGCTTTAACAAACATAATTTTAAATATGCGTTTTGTATTTTCTTCTTTTCCCACAATATTTTCTATCCTTTCAAAGACAGGTTTTATGTTTTAATCACATATATTTTGTCTGCAAATTCTTGCAATTTGGGCAAGTCTACAATTTCTTCACTTGGTAGATATAACCCCTTGCCACACATTCCCAAGTTTTAAAAACCCTGAGAAAGAAAGCTTTTCAAAACACTGTGGGTAAAGGATAAAATGCTGAGCATTTTCTACATTTCACTTATTTTCTGTCCTTCCATGGATAACTTGCATTGGTTGTACAATATTTGATTTGTTGTGCAAATTGCTTTGAATAATGGACAAGTCTAAAATTTTATCATTGTGAAAGGGAGCAATTCAGATTTTAATAATCTCATCAAACTTGAAAAGTGTTTCATTGCTGAATAAGTAAAGTAATGACAGGCAAAGTATCAGTTAAAGAAGGACAAAATTTAGAAAAAAAATAATTTTCAGTGGTTTTTATTTATTATATGACAGAAGCTTTTCTTGAGAGTTTCTTTTGCTTATTTGGGTATTCAAACCTAACAACCCCAGTCCCAAGTCCTGTACAATACCAACTACCAGGCTGCCAATATACTAGATATAACTTGAGATACATGTACCTCAAAAGAGATTCACGTTTTAACCTGCAGTCCACTTTTGAAAGCATTGTGGCAGACAGAGAAATTGCTTGATAGGGGTTATTTTTCTGCTATTGTGTTTACATTTATACAGTAAACTCGGGAACATGTACATGTACATGTTTTCCCAACTCATCAATCTCAAACTCTCCTTTGTACATAATGTTTGTTCACAGAAACTTCACACACCCTCAAGGCTAACAGATACACAATTGGGTATTGTGATACTCAAAACATGCTAAAACAACACTATGACCCCAATCCAAGCCACAAACTTGACAACACATTATACATGTTCCAAAATCCACTCTTTATAGCCACACCCTTTTCCCCCAATTGATATCATTGCTGATGTTACATCAAGTGAAACTAAATGATAAGATATGTTTTTGAAAGGGTAGAAAACGCTTTTCCATTTTCCAATTACTTTCAGTAGCCTTCCATTGCCAGGTTAAAGAAATTTGGTATATATACACATGTATATAGTAAAATGTTACACAATAATACCAATACAGGTCAAAATCTCTCTGGCAAAAGGAGCCATTGCTCCTTTTATGAACAATTTCTCCTTCTGCTTCAATGTTTTAAAAAGTGGCCAGCTATTATACAAACTAGAGGCGCTTGAGCGCCTGTATCGCTCCACAGGCCTGATATTTCTATAATGGCGAAAGGAAGTTTTTAACAATTATCATTCAATCCTGCATTTTAGCTCACTGAAGAAACAATTTGGTAGACAACCACCATAGGAACTTACCTGCAAAACAACAATGAAATCCAATGAATAGTTTTAGAGAAGAATTTTTTCAAAGATTTTACTTTATACCATAAAAGGAAAATGAGTCTCCCATAAAAGCCATGTTTTTTGACAGATCTTTTTTTTTTTTTTTTAAGGAATTCTGTAAACCTGTATCTAAGGAACATTCCTGCAAAATAATAATGCTATCCAAATAGCGGTTTGGGAGGAGAAGATTTTTAAAGGTTTTTTACTTTGGTTGCCATGGCAACCAGAATTCTTCATGGAACACAATTATTTGAAGGAATTTGAAAGAGGAACACCAAAGGAACATTCCTGTGAAATTTGGTAAAAATCCAGTCAATAGTTTCTGAGGAGAAGTTTTTTAAAGAAAAAGTTTACGGACGCACGCACGGACGAACGGACGGACGCACGGATGGATGGACGCACGCACGGACGCACGACGGACACAACACCATGACAATAGCTCGCTGGCCTTCGGCCAGTGGAGCTAACAACAATGAAATCCAATGAATAGTTTTAGAGAAGAAATTTTTCAAAGATTTTACTTTATACCATAAAAGGAAAATGAGTCTCCCATAAAAGCCATGTTTTTTGACAGATCTTTTTTTTTTTAAGGAATTCTGTAAACCTGTATCTAAGGAACATTCCTGCAAAATAATAATGCTATCCAAATAGCGGTTTGGGAGGAGAAGATTTTTAAAGGTTTTTTACTTTGGTTGCCATGGCAACCAGAATTCTTCATGGAACACAATTATTTGAAGGAATTTGAAAGAGGACCACCAAAGGAACATTCCTGTGAAATTTGGTAAAAATCCAGTCAATAGTTTCTGAGGAGAAGTTTTTTAAAGAAAAAGTTTACGGACGCACGCACGGACGAACAGACGGACGGACGAATGGATGGACGGACGCACGACGGACACAACGCCATGACAATAGCTCTCTGGCCTTTGGCCAGTGGAGCTAAAAACAGTTGTCTGCATAAGGTAATGCGTAAATAAGAAACTTTCTCACAAAATTTTCAAATTTTCAGAATAATCCATACTTTAAAATGCATATTATGACGGGAGCTTAAATGTTTGGGTTCAAAGAGTAATTATAAAATTACTTCTTGAATAAAACCCATGTTGTGGGTACTGATCAGAATTGTCTCATTGAGAAATTTCTAATGAGTGCCCATAACATAGGCTTCAGTGAATATTTTAAGATCCCTTGACCCTCCTCAACTCTTTATCCATCAACAAAATTTGGTATTTAACCAAGTAGAAAACATTAATTTTGCAGATGATGGATGTATGTCGAATAATGATTGCTGTCTGTGAAAGGGAAGAAATCACTCTGTAAGAAGGAGAAAATGCTGATTACCAGCATTTCTCCTTTTTCCACATTGTTTCCAAAAGCCGTCATCTTCAGGGTCATTAAAACCCACCATTGCGTGGTAAAGGATCAAATAAATCATTAAGCAATAGCACTTTGAAACAATGCTCCTCTGATCTGCAACAGAGATGTATATCGAAAGAACTTTTTACAGTGATGCAGTGGATAGCTTTGGAAAGCTTTTTGGAGATAGGAGCAATTGCATATCAAATGCAACCCATGACTTCTTTCACATAATCATATGGTTGATTTTTACTCTACCAAATGACAAAATTTCAGACTTGTACTAATTGAAAGCCTTTTCAGAAGAAAAATTAAATGCAGCTCAAACAATGGGATTTGTCCTAAAATCACAGTTGAAACACTTGGTTGGAAACACTGTGGGAAAAGGAGAAAATGCTGGTAACCAATGTATTCTCTATCTTCCACATTGTTTTCAAACACATTCATCCTTAGGGTTGTCAAAGTTCAGGATTGTGTGGCAAAGGGTTAAATGCCTGTAATAATTTTGTAATTTGAATAAGTTCTCAGCTGTTTCAACAATAACCTGTGTAGTCTCGAGTTAAAGCCACTTTAAAGCCACTGAGTAAATGGACAGTTTCAGTCAAGAGACAAAAACAAATATACCGGGAAATATTCCATTGTCAAGATTGTTTTAGCGAGATATTTCACAAAATGGCAGGTGGCGGTAGATCTAAGACCTGACTGTGTTAAATATATTAATGACAATTAAACTCTAAAATTTTATTCATTACTTATTATGGTTTAACGCTAAATCAGAAAACAAAATTCTAGACTTGTCAATATTGAAAGCATTTGCTGACTACTTATCAATTAATACTCAAAAAACAGGACTGGTTGACTTTAAAAGGGTAGAAAACACTGGGGGAAAGGTGAAAATGCTGGTTTCCAGTATTTTCTTCTTTTCCCACAGTGTTTTCAACAGCCATCTTACTACTGGTCATTAAAGAGCACAATTCTTTGGTAATACATCATCTCAGCAGTTTGGATCAAGATCTGACCATTGGAATATGCAGTGATAATTGATTTACACTGTCTGCACAAGGGCTGTTTTCATCAATCTTATTTCTTTGTTGTAACTCTTAATCCTAATCCTATTTCTTTGCCATAACTCTAAATTCTAAGACAAGCAACCTGATTGGCTGAGACAAAGTGTCTTGGACAATACTTTGGCTGGCCTTGAAACTTAGAGTCAGCACTGGATTATTTTAATGGTTTGTAAATACTGCACTAGATTCGTTGATTTAAACCCAATACTTTCTGGGCTATGTCTTAGGCTCTTAGCCTACAAAATAATATAACTCAATTACACAAAGGGCAAACATTTTCAAGAAGGAATGAGCAGTTATCTTTTCTAACATTATGTAAACATTGTGATAAAGAGAGCAGTTACTGCTTGTTGCAAGAAATTGCTTCTTAGTTCTTTACACACAATATCCCCTTGTCCTTTCCAAACAATATTCTGCCCTGTTCCTATTATCCTAATGTTTATCCTGACAGTGCAGATCGAGATCAGAATACTCTGTCTACTTGTAGAACTTAAACTGTAGACCCATTCACATTGAACAGATGCAACTACACAGTGAATTAGGCTCAATGATCAGATTTCTGTTTAATGGGTAAAGGGTAAATTGTGAGAAAAAATGCTGATTGCAAAGGTTTTTTTTATCTTAATTCCAAGTTCTAAAATGTTTTAAAGAGTCCATTTTTTCTGTGTCATATAAGCATACAAATATTTAATAAAAGGTTATTTGGTCCTTTAACTTGAAATAGGAATAGTGGAGTGACAAAAGAACGGCGGCGGTCTCCAAATGTTGTCTTTTTCACTCTTCTTTTTTTAATCTGTAAGAACAAATAGGTGCTTTCTCATGCACACTGTTTTAATGCAATTTCTTTCAACCACATGTAGCAGGAAACATGCAAAGGGGGATGTAGATTTTTTAATTGGTCAGGTCAAAATGGCATGAGCTAAATTGGCGGGCATCTGCCCGCTGAATACGACTCGCATTTAATTCACAATATATAAATAACATGATGAGGAAAACGATAAATAGCACAATTATGTTAAAAGGTGTACTTACAGAAGGTACAAAACAAAAATACAGTGAAACACAAACACAAAATATGGCTATCTCAACTCTAATTGCGTCTAAACACAATGAAAGCTAACGAAAGACTGGACAGAGCAAAGGTACTTTTTTGGTGAAGTCACATGCCTGAGGTACCATAGGGGAAATTCAATAAGGGGTACTCTGAAAAGCGAATTTAATACATCTACACAAAGTATCGACTCATGTCAGCCTGCGGAATCCGCGAACACTGACCTGAGTCGAAACTTTTTGCCACTGGTAAGTTTTTGCATCTGAAAGGACTATTCGACCCCATGATTCAGATTGTTGGACAAATGGTTCCATATGATGTAAAGATTTGCTTATATCCCTTAAAGCACCTTTTAAAAGCTATTGTTGTTTTTTGCGGCCAATGTAGATCAAGGTCAGACTGTACAAAACGTATAGTCTGATCTTCGATCAACACTGGACAAGGGTAACCCTTAAACTACAATTATAAATGTAGGTCTTATTTCTAGACTGAAAGTATCGATAAGTTTTTTTTTCGGCCCTTTAAGGGATCATGCGTTACGAAGAAGCATTTTTTTTCCGGAGTGTCGCTAAAGTAATCTACTCTAAGATTAAAAAAAAAGACATATATGATGAGGAGGGCCCCAAGGCCCTCCTGGAAACCCTCCTCCACCCTCTCTACACCCCTGGAAAACTTCAGCTAGTTGTGACGAGCACCTGGTAAACTTGCAGCGTGGTAAAATACATGTAATCATAATCGAAAAAGGACAAAATGCTGGTAACTTGCATCTTCTCGTTTAACCATAATGTTTTCAAAAGGCTTTTTCTTCAAGGCCGTTAAAACTGGTGATTGTGTGGTTAAGGGTTAACGGCCGAAATTGCTGCTGAATATGACCCGGCGACTTTGAAGCATAGTTCCACAATCTTTAACCTCGCCTACGCTGAAAACTGGAGTTCAGTGCCCATCTTCAACAACCATGGCGACTACGAGATAAATCTTTTGGGCCTTCTCCCCATCATTCGCCCACAGAAAAAGAGCAAAAGAATTTTGGTAGGCTCATGGAAGCCCATTGCGTATGGCCTAAACTGAATAGTATTTTTCTTATAAACCAATCCATGCTGACTGACCGACGTATACAGCAGAAACAAGAAATATCTTTAAAAAGATAGACGGCGTTAGAGATACTTGAATATAGATATTTGTAACTCTTTTGTGGCTCGACATGAAGTAGAATAATGAAAAGTAACGTAACGAGCAATTGCCTGTTTTTCCTCAAGGTTTTTCATTTTGTTGAAAAGTAGTACTCGTGATTGGTTATTGGGTGAGGCTTATGAAAATATTGAATTTCCAAATAGAACTAAAAAGAAAGCATAATTTTAACGGTAGCAACCCTGGTAAACATTGGTTTCATGAATAAATGCGAGAGCAAATGTGGTAGCAGAGACCCGCCGAATAAACATGTGCACATTTTTACCAATCGCAAATTACCATCTATTCATTCTGTATCAGTACCAAGAAGTAGGTCAAAAGCCAGCACATTCAGCTACGCCGGAAAATAGACGGATCCTTTCTTTCACCGTGTATGACCGGATACATGTACTGTACGAGGGGTGATCAGAAAGAACGTGGACCAGTGCTGCTATCTGAATATTGTTATAAAAAACAACTTGGAGTGTTCACTATTTTTGAAAGTAACCTCCTTTGAATTCTAGGCATGTATTCATTCTTGATTTCGACGCGCGAAGCACGTGTGGGAGCGGGTCACGTGACGTTACTATGAAGGACCCGGTCGTAGCCAGGGTTAGCTCCTCTCTGCTCTCGTAGTGTATGCCACATAGAAAATCTTTCAAAACAGGAACTAGTCAGAGGTCACATGGAATTAGGACTAAATTATAAGGAGCGTTGGCAAGTGTTTCTTTGTTTAGTTTTTGCAAAGTTTCCAGTACAAGTGTGGCTTTGTGAGCTAGGGCGTTATCTTGGTGTAAATTGACGTCACTCCGCAGGACTTCTGGCTTTGTTTTTCGTATGGTGTTCGTGAAATTTATTTGAATAATGTGGGCATAAAACTCATAATTGACTGTAGTATGTAAAGATACAACATGATTTAGAAGAAAAACAGGAGGACAGAAATACTTGATGAAGATAACTTTACCAAGTGACTTAGAAAGGTTGGCTTTACTAGCGGAAGGCGATGTTGGATGTTTCAATACGCTGCTTTGTCGTTTAGATTCAGTGTCGGTAAAGTGTACCTATGTTTCATCGCATGTTACAATACGATCAGTAAAGTTTGACCCCTCCACCCTAATGCGTTCTGAAATTTCTTAACAGATTTCGACCCTAACCCTCATTTTCTCGGGCGTCAGTTGCCAAGGTACATACATTGTGCAAACACGCGACATTCCAAGACTCTCAGTCAAAATCTCCTGAGTACTTATATATGAAATGTCAAATGTGTCAGCTATTTTCTTGACAGCATCTCGGCCATCTTGTTTTACATGCTGCTCTACATCCGTTATGATTTTGTCTGTGACTGATGTTGATGGACGGCCAGATTTAGGGTCATCTTTAACAGTATCGCATCCTTGTCTAAACCGGTCCGATCCATGTACGAATATCAGATTCCTTGAGTGCAGAGTCCCCTTAAACTGTTTCTAAGTCGGTTTTAATTTCCGATAAATACTTTCCGAGTTTGACGCAAAACTTTATGATTACTCTCGGCTCAAATAAAACGTCGTCCGATATTTTGGACAACTAATGCAGTATATGACGTCATTAAAATGACTATACCTACTTTAATATGACAACATTTGAAAGCGTGAGTCAGTTACCAGATAATTAATGCTCATCTATGCAAATTTGTGTAATCCTAAGTGTAGTAGTTTTCAAAATAACGAGGTGGTCCACGATCTTTCTGATCACCCCACGTATGTTTTGGGATTCTGTACAGTGACGGTCTGTCACTTGGGTGTAGTCTGTTTTGTCAACGGAAAATGTATAAACAGTTTCTGTATTCATATTTTTGTGAAAACATGTTAAGGTGTAGTGACAAAATCGACTAGAATCGTTATTATCCTGCGTTTAAAATGGCACATTTGGAAATTTTCGGTCGTACTTTTGCCTGTGATCTATTAACCACTTACAAGTGATCACTACTAATTTCTTTTCTCAACACGCTATTCTCCCCGGGAAAAAAAAACAACAAACGAATTAAGGGGGGACATGAAACTATTTTGACAAAAAATCTGTTGTATAATTATATTTTTAAACAGTCAGCGTGAGCCGGACGATTAGAGAAACCACAAATTTCGGAAACCCATCCGCTGAGGGCAAACTGGTGTAACTTCAAGTCGTAACGGCTTTTACTGATCGCCTTTTAACACTAATACCCGCTGTGATGATCTTATTACAAAAACTACTTTTAACCCAGATAAGCGCAAGAATACTAACTAGTAAAAAACGGGCATTCAAGTAAATCCATACTTAGACTTTTCAATCATGTAATAAAAGGCAGTTACAGTTTCTTTAGCGTTGAATTATGTCATAATACCAGTATTGTCAAAATCTCGGGCCAGCAAAAACAAGAAGTTTGTTGCAGTTAACTTTCAACACGGTTATAAGAAATGAGGTCAGTGATAAAGCAACAAGTTTATGAATGAATCAAGTGCGAAACAAGTGTATCGGGCTATGTAAACACATCTGCTTGATCTGCCTGATCGAGTTATACATAGTTACGGGATCGGCCGATGGGAAGGAGCAATTGCATAGAGAGGACAATTGTATTTCCAAAAAATTCAAAAAACTTCGAGAAAGAAACATGTATGATAATGAGATTACCAGCATTATTTCACATTACCAACAATCAAAAAGGGTCAAAAGGTGTGTGAAAAATTTATTGAGAGTTTCCTGCCCTTCTGGTATGATTGTTTGATTGATTGATTGTATGGTGTTTAACACTGTTTTCAACATTATTTCCGTTATATTGTGGCAGCCAGTGCACTTATCCATGCTTTCCTGGAGTTTCTGTCACTAGTACTCTGCACAATATTCTTTCCAAGCCACTGGTTGCTTTCCCAAATAACCAAGATAAAAACAATGGTCAGCGGTGAGAGAGGAATGAATCATGTCGCAGTGACTATGAACAATCCTCTGAAAGAAATTGGTCAAGCCCGGGATGGAACAAATGACACAACAATCCCCACCTCCACCCCATTCTCAAGTCCTGTACGCTACCGACTGAGCTACCAAAGCTCTGCACTTCTGGTACACACTCCCTTTTTCAAAGCAAAAAACTAACTCCAGTTTAAACAAACATCTTCAATAATAAGAGAGATATGTGAAAATTTACATGTATCAGGTTT
The DNA here is from genome assembly GCA_946811185.2 of Hippopus hippopus. Lineage (NCBI taxonomy): Eukaryota > Metazoa > Mollusca > Bivalvia > Cardiida > Cardiidae > Hippopus > Hippopus hippopus. The sequence goes on from OX328110.1 coordinate 37,009,581, forward strand.
TGCACCATGATGAGACTTAACACAGATGCCGACTCTTCGTGTCACTGGTTCAATTTCCAAGCTCTGCCCAATCTTCATCGAGGGCTAAGAGGCTTACAAGTGGCTTATCATAAAAAAGTAGGAGAAAAGTAGGAGATGTTCAAGAAAAAAAGTAGGAAATAAGTAGAAACCTTATGATATAAAGTAGGAATTAATTCAAACAAATTTTTAATAAATGTTGTAAATAAACTCACTTCAATGCTTCAGAACATTTCAGAACAAGGTGTTTTGGAAGACACATTAAGTCCCAAGATGGCAGCATGACAAAACACAATATTGTGAAAGTTTTAAATAATTTGTACCAGCATTCGATTTACAGCCTAACTACAAACTTGGCCTGAACTTTCTGATAAGCATTAGAGTAATTTGACACAAAAAAAGAACTTCTGTAACCTCAATTTCAAATATCAGTTTATCTTAACCCATGGGTTATTTTTTTCATAAGTATCTTAATAATAATAAACCATGTACAAAATTTGGTTTTAATCTGATTATGAATTATATTTTAAATGGAAATAAGGACTTCTTAGATTTTTGAAAAATCAAGACCCTAAAACTAATGTACTTTCAACTGATCTTGTCTACAATGAAATTCATAAATTGGAAAATTAAAGCCATGTATAAAATTGAGGGAAAATCTGTTGATTGATATCGATTTTATTTTAAAAAAAAATCTAAATAAATAACTGCCTCAAAAATAATAAAGTGCAAAATGATGAGAATGTCTGCTGCAGCACCCTATCATAATTAATATTTAAAACTTTGGAAAAATGGCAGAACAAACTACATGGAAAATGAAGGAGGAATTATTATAAGCTGAAATCAAACAAAGGACAACATCTACTCAGAAAAGAAAAGCTTGCGGGTATGTTTTACAGTACTGCATAACTATCTTTTGCATGATATTTTAATGCAAGGGCTAGGATTGCCTTGTATCTCTCCACTACGTGATAAATTGCAAATTGCTTGTGCCATACACATACTTGGCATCCACAGTCATTCAACAGTTAGAAATCTGTATAACAATAGTCCCCAAACAGTCTTGTCTTTTTAACATGCACCCAAGATAATCTTAGTGAACACAGGCAGTTTTAGTCCAGAATCAGTCCTACAATATCAATGAACTCTTACAAAGTAACAAAAAGGCAAGAATGGCCTGTAATGTCTCACCACAAAACAATTTGTGACACCCCACTTCCTTCCATGAGACCAGTTTTTGACCCACTAACAACAATGTTAACAATCTTCATAAAGGTCTATTTTATCATGGTATATACCAAACATTTCATTCCTAGGTCAAATGCAGGCTGCCCAGTGCATTTCTGTGCAAAATATATATTTTTGGCTTAAAAATATAGGAATTTCAATTTAAAAAAATAGGAGAAATTAGGAAATTATAGGCTAACAAAGGACTACTACTTTCAATGAAAATTTAAGAAAATATTCTACATTTTCCTAAAGAGTTGAAGCAATAAAGGATATCCAAGATTTCACTTTGGTTTCAATGCAAAAAATCTGATTAATTTTCTCTAGCCTCCACCTCCCCTTACAGCTAGCCCTTTTAATCACCATCTTTTTATTTATTTATTTTTTATTTATTTTTTTTTTACATAAGCATCTTTTAACTGTTTTGACATATCTCCTTTATTGCTTTAAATGAACATAAAATATGTGTCTGGAAAGCTTAAGTCAGCTATCTGACCATGTAAGTAAATACTCAAACTAAGTAAACCATTAATTTTGTATCAGAGTTTTTTCAAGTTCTTGAGATAATGTAAAACATTGTCAGGAAGATGCAGCTTACCCAATGTACATTATGACACAATGACATGTAGTTTTGAACCACGTATTTGGTGCTTGTGGTTTCCAAACACATAGAATGAATATCTAACTGATATCTGCATCATAAAAATTTTTGTAATCAGACATAAAGAAACTTGTTACCTACAAGTACATAGACATGTCCATTAATTTTGTGACTAGAGCATTATAACACCAATCTGTCTAGTCAGAATACAGATAAAGTAGACCACATATCACAAAGCATTTTTAGACTAGATCCATGGATGTTCCCAAACAATCTTTTCAATATCACTTCTTTGTGAAAAAGAATAAAGGTCTATACAAAACAAAACAAAAACAGGTGAAAGCAGTAATGAGTATGAAACAAGTATGCAAATGCTTAGCTGTTAACATTGAGAAAGTAAACAGACCTTCTACTGGACATGTTATATTTTTAAACATGTTGACTCAATCCTGTCTTAGACAAAGAATCTGCTAAAAATATCAGTCTTGCAGAAAAGTAAATGCTACTTCACAGATCTATTTCTTGCTTTTCTTTGCTTCAACATAAACTGTTTTCTCTAGATTCTTTCTCTTCCTACTTTCCACTGTCTTTTGATCCTCTCTAACTTTATCCAACTTTCCTGTTGCTTCTTTAATTTTTTTGTGGGAAGTCTCAATTAATGACTGGCTGACAGAGGCACTGGCAAAATCTCTCTTCTTCAAAGCAGCAGAAAGTTTATCATTGCCTTCTTGAAGTAATTTTTCTGCAGCATGAAGTTCTTCTTTGTGGTTCTTTTCTTTTTCATTCAGCCTTTTCATTTTCTCATTCAGGGACTCTTTCTCCTTAGCTGCCGCTTGTTTTTCTTTCTCAAGTTTATCACGTTCTTCTTTTTCATGCTTTCTTTTCATGTCCTCCTCTTCTCTTTTCTGCCTTTCTTCCTCAATCCTCTCCGTATATACTCTGTAACTGCTTTTTACATAGCTTATGAGCTCCTTTGTAAAGGGAACACATTCAGGTCTCATCTCTTTGGGATCATGGATTTTTACAGCTTCCTTGGTCAGTCTATTACCAATTATTGAGTCTCTTGACAGATTGACTCTGTCCTTTGTTAACATTTGTTTGTTGTCTGATAGTCCTCTCTCAACATCAGCATTGCCATGAGGCAATGCCAAAACCCCTTTAACTATTCTCCCCAGTCTTGTGTATTTCTCTTTGCCAGTGCTGGTTGTCAGATGAAAAATATCTCTCCAGTAATGATCAATCCTTCTCAATTTACCCTCCTTCTTCCACATATCCTCATTTATGTCTTCACCTTGGTATAATTTCCATTCATCAGAAATCAGCAAAACATCTTCGTTTTCTAGAAAAGGCAGATTTCTTGCTATCCTTTCTATTGATGAAGTGCTTCCAGGTTTAAGTCTGTTCTCAGGATGTAGACAGCCCAAATCCTGAAGAAGTTCATTATCAAATGGGAAATGGGATAATATGTATGACACTCCAGTACTTAAAAACGTCCTTATATCTAGAAGAGCCCTCTTCTGTTTTCCAGAATCTAGCTTTCCTAAGACTTCCCTTGTTGATTCGCCAATTATCAAATCTTTATCTGACAACTGATTCTGAATATCACTATGCTTGATCTCTTGCAGATTCTTTCCAGTTTTGTTTTGGTAGATAGATGCTTTGACATATCTGCCCATCATTGTATAAACAAGTCTACATAGTTCCTCATACAAAACATGTACCAAAGGAGCTTCTGTCTGAAAGAGCTCTAGAAATGAGTGATACAATGGCATTACTGACTTTATAAAATGTAACTCAACCAAGGTTTGTTTGTTCTGAAGCCTTGTACATAGCCTTTTAAATGCAGAACTTGTTGGTGCATTTTTGGGCTCTTTGTTTACAAGCTCTGTGAAATACTTTTGAAGTGGCTCTCACTGTTCAATAAGCCTATCTATGACAGGTCCAAGGGTCAACCATCTTGACGGAACATGTCTTAAGAATGTGTGAGTTTCTACTTCTTCTTCCAACTGGATAAACTTAAAATCTTCCCTTCTTGCTGATGAGATCTTGAAGAATGAATGAATGTCAGCAGCAATTTCATGTACTGGAGAAGCATATGCCTCAAGAGCTGCACAAAAACTATTATGAACAACATGGAGGTTGCAAGTTCCAATATTTATCATTCCAGGATTTCCAGACTCTTTGAAAGATTTATTCACTGCTCTGAATATTGTCTTATTAACATCTGGTCCATCACTACTCAGTGTAAGAATATAAGAAGTATTGATGCCATCTTTCTCTAGCTGATCTACCATAGCGGCAGCTACCTTTGCACCTTCTGCATGCCCAAACATCAATGCAGTGTAGAACCTCCTAACAATTTCGTTCTGTTCTTCTGACCAGAAGCGGAAGTGCAAATCCATCTGTTTCACAACTTGTGCAGTAGTTGTCTCATCATAATGGAGGGTTACAGGGTTTTTGCTAGAATTTATATCATAAATCAACTGTTTAAAGTAAGGTCCTAGTCCATCAGAGATAACATATGGTACCTTAGATCTTGACAGTTTAAAATTTTTTGATATAGGACAATTGAACATAGCATCAAATGTAGCTGAAATACCTTCACATGATCTATAACTCATGTCTGAGCTTGCAACTTTCATAGCCCAAATAGTTTCGGCTCTCAGTACATCCAATGAATTATATGAAATTTTTATAGCTGCAGCAGTGCTGGTTCCAGGCTCTGGTTGTTCTTTGTCTTCTTTAACAGTTGTTGTAAGTTTTGACTGTCCAGGGCTAAGAATAATATTCCTCATTCTAATATGTTTCTTGGATTTAGCATGCTGCAAAAACTGGTTCAAACCAGAGTTATCTACTGATATATCTTTCTTACATAGTTTACATATCCAGTGTATGAAGATATCACACTGCTAGAACACCAACTATTTAGTGAATCACCATTTCCATCCTTTTCAGCACACCAAGATGGCCTAAACTTGGTCTTTCCACCAGGCATTTTTCTAGTAATTGATATCTACATCTAAGTTAATTTTTAATATCTATTTAAAACCTGGAAATAGAAAAACATTCATGATATCATCAAATATACATATACTACTGAGAAAGTTGACCACAGATAAAAGTATCTGGACCATTCTTTCTCATAACAACTGTAGCTATAGATATTCAGTGCTTTGATAACAGTTTCAACACAATTCATTTAACTGTATTGAAGATCAATGCACTTAATCAGCAGCAGTGTGAAAAAATAGGAGTTTTGATCAGAAATACAGGAATCAGGGCTGAAATATAGGAAAATATAGGAAGCTCAGAAAAAATAGGAAAAAATAGGAAAAATAGGAACACTGGGCAGCCTGCAAATGGTTTGGAACAGGAATATTCTCAAAGTTTTCCGCATATGAAAGTTGTAACTCGCTGGCCTTGTTTGACCCATGCAAGGGCAGTAATTAGTTAAATCTTGGTAGAGGTCGATCAGAACTTACCAGTTATTACAGGTCTAAGCTAAATGGTTAAAAACAATACGAAATTTAAATGTTCCAAAATATAACGCCCCTTTGAAACATGTGACCCTCAGGGCAGGGCCGGGCCAACTTTGATCAAAGGGCTAAATTTTTACCAAATTTGATAAGTGATTAACAATATGAAGCAACAATTTAGTAGCCGTGGGATTTATGGTAAGAACAAGAAGATTTTTAAAGTTTTCACTATAATAAGCATATGTTACACTTGTTACCCTGGGCAGGGCCAATTTTGACCCCAGGACTATAATTTAAATAATCTACGTCGGGGGATACAAGATGATGATACATACAGATATTGCAACTCTAGCTCTCATGGTCAGGAACAAGAAGAGTTTTAAAGTTTTCACAATATAACCCTATGTTAAACTTGTGACTTGGGGATTTTTAAAGTTTTGACAATGTAAGCCCATCTTAAACTTACAATACTAAAATACGCCCTACAGGAAAAATCTCCCTACGGCGCCCTACGTTGAATTTATCGCCCTACGGGTATATGGACTGTGTCGGATAGAATTAATTACTTATACCTTTTAAAATATACTTTATCTAACATAACCTTAAATATCATGACTTTATTTTGTATAATTTTAGAGATATTTGATCGATATTTTCGTGCTGACGATGGGTGACAGGTGGGTGACAGGTACTCTACACGCCCTACCACTTCAACACTAGCCCTACTTGTTTTTAGGTGGTATTTTCACCAATTAATTATATCTGTACTTAGACTAATGTTTCTTTTTACTGACTTTTACTTATTTGTTGATCATTTCTAGGTTTTATTGATGTTCCAGACGAAAACGTCCACACGCGTGGAGATTCGAAGGGAGATAATTTGATAAACACAATTTCCGAGAGATAGAGTTATCTTTTACAGATCGATACGATCCCGTGCTCTTGGCAAAATGTTGAGGAAGAAAGCCATTAAAAAAAAAAAACATGCGGGAAAACAACAGATTTAGCCAATGGGGAACGTATTAAATTTGTCATATTATTTGCATCCCTGTACTTGTCTTTGAATTCAAGTTGTATTGTGTTTTATTACATAAAAATAAAAACATTCTGTCACTAACATATTTAACGCATTTATAATGACAATTAAAGCTTTCTCAGAAAAGAATTAATGTATTCAGAAAGATCGCCAAATGATACAGAATCATCGATATTTGTGATCATGCAATAATGATAATGATTAAAATGTTAAAATAAAATTCCAAAAAATGGAATCAGAGTATCGAAACTGTAAATAATAATGTAAGTACTCAAACATAACAATAGTCCGGATAAATAATATCCTGCAAGATTAATATTTCGGCCAGTTCAAAAGCACCTGAAAAACTTGATTGATAATTAACCCTCTACCAGACGACAAAATTTCACACTGGTCAAAATTCAACGCATTTGCAGACGACAAATTAAAGAATGCCTAAACGACGAAATTTAACCTTGAGAAGGTAAAAAATATGTTTTGAAAACAGTGCTCTCAATAGCTTTCTTCCTCTGTGAAATTGGGATTGTCAAGTAAAGTGTTAAAGAAACCAACATCTTAGTAGTAGGATACTAATTCTATGCCTAGCCGCAGAAAGTCAACTGAATGAGGATCTTCGCATTACTGCAGAAACTCCAATATATGTAAATGCCCACATAAACATAAACTTACAGGTGTCAAAAATCCGTCTTTAGGTTAATACCTATAATCCGCGTTTTATTCGTATCCATTTCGTCTTCTTAAAAGGATTTCGGACGTGGCGGATTTTTTTTTCCAGGGCTTCAAACCATTAAGACTTTCAATGCTTTCTTTAAGCGGACGTAAACGTAAAATACATCATGAAAATCCCCTAAACTGTTCGACAATACGCAGTTTTGCATCTAACATTTTACTTTTATTTAATTAAAATTACTCGTCGCGGCAAAACACGAAAACCCACGACAAAACAGGTGCTAAATTTACATTATCCGCTCAAAGACCCTTCAAACTGTCTTTTTATCCTAGATAATGACAAAAACAGCTTATTTGCATACACACTCAATAAATCATGATACTGGAGTTGGAATGTTAATCTTATTACGACGGAAAGTGAATCATTTCTACATTAAATTGGGGGGAGGGTCGGCGTGAGATTTCTGAAACAAGTGCAAACGACAATGTATATGACATTCATTCAAATATCTAGGACAGAAAAAAAAAAAAAAAAAAAACTTGAAGCTATTCATTATGAACCCTTAAAGTGCCTGTCACAACTCTAGTTGCTTCTGCAGCCATTGTAAATCAAGATTAGACTGTGCAAAACGTGCAGTCTGATCTTTGAGATCTCTACACTGCCTGCTTTACTGAGGCATTCTAGACAATACCTACCTTGAAATTGCATTTATTTACGTCTTCTTTCTACATTTAGAATACTTGATGGGTTTATTTTGCACTTTAAGGATTAAAATTTTGCTATCGCGTAAATCTTCCTGCTTTGGAGTTTTATGTGCTTGCGTGCAGAATAACTCTTCGTTTCCATATATATAGTCCAGCATATGAATTTCTACGGACATGCGCTGATTTTTCTGCTGTTCAATTTTTGCGCTGATGCACTCCTCGACACTGCTATCACATTAAGTCTTATGCAGACTTCTAAGTAACAGCGCTTTTGGGGGTCAAGTAACAGTGCTGCCTTACGCAAAACTTCATTTTGGGATATGGAATTAGAGGTTATGAGTTATGCCTTTCATACGGTAGAAAACATTGTGAGAAAAGCAGAATCTGCAGGTTACCAGCATTTTCTACCCTTAAGGTTTCTTAAAGGTTTTTCCCAGGGTCATTAAATGTTGGGATTTTCTGAGAAAGGGGAACGGTGTGTCTTTCTTTTCCGAGAGTGCTTGTGCGTAATGACACGACTCTGTGTGACAATATTGTAGGCATACTCAAAGAAGGGAAAAATCTTAAAAGTTAGACAAACGAAAGATTAATATGATTTAAGAAAATTGATTTAAATAATAAAACAAGGAAAAAATATGTAGATCTATGAAAGAAAATGAAAGATTAAGGGAAAAAAAATACAGTGGGGATATATATCTGTCCATTTGATTTTCATATGGGTAATTATCTGATGAGACTCAAAGAGAGGTCGAAATAGAAGGGTTATCGTTTCTTTTTGTCTGCCTATTTTTAGGGAAAGAAGAAAATGCTGGTTACCAATATTTTCTACCTTTCCCACAATGTTTTCTACAGCCTTCTTAAGTTCGTTATGACTAGGGATCGTATCTATGAAGGATAACTCTATCTTTAGGTAATTGTGTTTATCAAATTATCTCCCTTTGTCTCTCCACGCGTGTGGACGTTTTCGTCTGGAACATCAATAAAACCTTGAAATGAACAACAAATAAGTAAAAGTCAGTAAAAAGAAACATTATTCTAACTACAGATATAATTTATTGGTGAAAATATCACCCGAAAACAAGTAGGGCTAGCATTGAAATGGTAGGGCGTGTAGAGCACCTGTCACCCATCGTCTGTACGAAAGCTATCGATCAAATATCTCCAAAATTATACAAAATAAAGTCATGATACTTGAGATTATGTTAGATAAAGTATATTTTGAAAGGTATAAGTAATTAATTCTATCCAACACAGTCCATATACCCGTAGGGCGATAAATTTAACGTAGGGCGTCGTTGGGCGAATTTTCCTGTAGGGCGTATTTTAGTATGACCCCATGGCAGGGCCTATTTGTACCCAGGGCAATACTTTGATCACTTTTTGTAGAGGTCCGCTTTATGAAGCTGCATGCAAAATTTTATAGCCCTAGGCCTTCTTGTAAGAAAAATATTTTTTTTTCTTAATTTTCACCTTATAAGCCTAGGTAAAACCTGTGACCCCTGGGTTGAACAAGCTTGATAGAAGTTCACTAGCTGGATAAAGCTGTAAATTTGATGAAATACAAGGGAGACTACCGACTGGTTAAAAAAAATATATATGTCATACTCTTTCTTCACTGCTTGGTTTTTTTTTTCTTCCGTCAGATGCCCTGATTTCTTCAGCACTTTAAACATTCATAATTCTGTAATGAAATCATATACTTAATTATAATGAACTCAGCGGAATAAATCGTTTTTACGCCGATCTTCTATACAGACTTTTACTTGGACCATTTTTCCGTCTTTGGAATTTTAGGGTGTTTCCTTAAGTACAGGGGACGCCACTCTGATATAAGTATAGATACAAGTATTTACAGGTTTTCTCCCTTAGACCATATACCGTTCACAATATCCACTCCAGTTTTCATTAGACATGGATGGATGGACGGACGGACAGACAAACAGACAGACAGGCAGGCAGATAGACAGATTAGATAGATAGGTAGATAGATAGACAGATAGATCTTTGTTAAAGAAAAGTTAGTCGCTGGTTCATATCTTAGAAAAGCTTGCATGCAAATGTAAATAGAGGTACGGTGGCACAAAAGTGACATGGAAGATATATTTTATACTACGTGCACACGCAGTAGCTAATACGTGCGCACATATTAGTTATTACGTGCGCACGCAGTAGCTAATACATGCGCACGTAATAAGTAATACGTGCGCATGCAGTAGTATTACGTGCGCACGCAGTAGCTAATACGTGCGCACGTAATAACTAATACGTGCGCACGCAGTAGCTATTACGTGCGCACGTAATAAGTAATACGTGCGCACGCAGTAGTATTACGTGCACACGTATTAGTTATTATGTGCGCACGTAATAACTAATATGTGCGCACGTAATAGCTAAAGTGACATGGAAGATATATTTTATACTACGTGCGCACGCAGTAGCTAATACGTGTGCACGTAATAAGTAATACGTGCGCACGCAGTAGTATTACGTGCGCACGTGGTAGCTAATACGTGCGCACGTAATAACTAATACGTGCGCACGTAATAGTATTACGTCCGCACATATTAGTTATTACGTGCGCACGTATTAGTTATTACGTGCGCACGTATTAGCTACTGCGTGCACATGTAGTATAAAATATATCTTCCATGTCACTTTTGTGCCACTGTATAGAGGCGACCCCTTTTTCCTCCAAATGTTTGTAAAACATGATCAGAATTTTTATTTTGTTAAAATCTTATTTTCAAATCAGTGTATTATTATTCTGTCAGTGATAACAAGGCTAAGGTGTTTATTGATCAGACTGGCTGACTGGCTGATTGGTCAATAATTCCTTTACTGTGTCCATACTATTTACAGGTACATGTAAGCTATTGTAAATAAAAAATGCTTTTTTCTCTTCTTTTATCAGGTACACGTATAAATGTATATCTTTAATATCAGTTATTTCATCATATTTCCATTGTCCAAAAGTGATGGCTAACTGACTGATTGGTCTGATTTGTCAATTATTCATTACTTACCAGTGCCATGTTCTTGAACATGTAAGTTTATGTACTTCTCAATTTTTTTTTTTACTTTTACCAAGTCCAAGTGTACATTTATGCTTATATTCACATTTATTTCATGATATTTTCAGTGTCCAAAAGTGATAATACGCGGCATCGTTGTATAATTGATTGATAAGTCTTATAATGGCAGTCGACCGACTGATTAGTCGCTCAATCGGAATGGTTGAGCGAGTGATTTGTTGATTGACTGATGTATAAATTCCCTAGTTCAATATGTCAGTTGAGTTTTTCTCTTCATAGATCTATACTTTCATTACTGAAAATATCCATTTCACCTTTTCACTTATTTACTCATTCACTTATTAAAGGTTTCATAATAGATTATTTGGAATTGTAAAGATATGTAGTAAGTAATTGCGTGACTAAATGCATTTATTTTTGAATTTATATATATGTATGACTATAAACTATGTAGTTTTTGTCAAATAAACGATATTCTGTTCTGTTCTGTTCTGCAATCAAGGACTCTCGTGGGCCTCTTTCTCTTGGCCGAGTGTGTGTATTTAACTCTCTACCACACAACCCCGAGTATTAAAGACACTGACGGAAAAACAATTTGAAAACAGTGTGAAACAAGGAAATACTGGTAACCAGCAATTTTTCTGTGTCAAATTATTTTTTTTTACCTCATAAATCCAATAATTTCAGCCAGACTCAAAATGTTTTCTGCAAGTGCTTTCAATTTTGACAAGCCTAAAATTTTATAGTTTCTTTACCAAACGACAAAATTTTAGACTTGTCCAAATTGAAAGCATTTGCAGACGACAAAATAAATATGACTCAAAAATTGAAACTTGACTCTGGAAGAGTAAAAAAACATTGTGAGAAAAGGAGAAAATGCTGGTTACCAGCATTTTCTCCTTTTCCCACAATGTTTTCAAAAGGTGTCTTCCTAAGGGTCGTTAAAACCAGGGATTGTTTGGAAAAAGGTTAATAGAGAAAAATGCACCAGGTCAACAAGTCACTTTAGGAATGATTTAGGACACAAAAAACATCCATCAAAAAGATGATAAACATTGTGACTGTGGAAATTCTCTGCGGTGGGTAAAGCCATAGACTGCATTATATTTCATAATAGACGATCATTACGGTTTCGAAAGTATGCGGACATGTTACTTAATCTTATTTATAAGGCAGCAGGGGGCAAGTGTTGAGAGAGGGAAGCGACAAAATGAGTTTCGGGGGCATCAGAGAGTTGGTGTTGACAGAGGGGGTAGGCAAAAAGAGTTTTTGGAGGCATCAGGGAGCAAGTGAAGAGAGATGGAGAAAGCAAAATGAGTTTAAGGAAGCATGAGGGTGTAAGTGGGGCGACTTGTCTCAAATTTTGGGGCGAGCTATCTTCTGAATGTGGGGCGATTTGTCTTGGGGCGAGCTTTTTGTGGGCGAGTTGTCTTTGGGGCGGGTTGTCCGGCACTATTCATGAACCAAGGGAAGTCACTCTTACTGTAAAACATGAAATCCACGAAAGCGGACCCGAATTTCTTTCGTTTTCCAAAACCAGTGGAAGGAACGATCATTTCTTTACTTTGCGTTGTATTTTATGTAAGTATAATTGCTACATTCTTTCATATATCTCATCAAAATCACCTGACAAGTTGTCCTTATTCTCTTTGCGTCTTCAGATCTTTTAAGATCAAAGTCCACGCCTTAGACAACTGACTGTATTAGAGGTCTGCAGTTTTCTTTCTTGTTTTGCAGTTCAGTTTGTTCGACCCAAGTAATAAGACACTGGACTATTTTGGACCTCTTGGTACACTAGCAAGATATATGAACAAGAACCACTACGGAATTCTTCAAGTCATGTAAGACAGTGGTTTAGTTTTATTTTGTTTGTAGGTGTGTATAAATTGAGGGTTAAACCAGGGATCCTATATATACGATCCCTGGTTAAAACTGCAGCTTGGACACGAACCTGGTATCTGCCACTTTGTGGGCAAATGCCCTTACCACTGAAATACTGGTACCTTAAGAGCTAACTGCTACCTAACATCCTTTCACTCCTTTCCCTTTTAATATTTGCAAGCTATTCCTACTCTCCAGGCTTATCATTAGATATAAAGGACCATTTGGGTCTATGTTAATGATTTCAGAGACAGTTGCGATTTGCATTACTTTTTAAGGGGGGGAAATGTGGCTGATACAGGGTTCTCCTTTGACCCGGGACTCCGGGTTTTGACGCATGGAAATCCGAAATGACCCGTTTTTGACGTTAAAAAATATCTGCCTAAGCGTCAATCTGACGCATGAGATTACCAGCCAAAGGGTCATATAAATTATGTCACATGCATCTGGCAGGAATGTAGCCTATAATAAACACGATCAGTGTCAACTGTGTAAGGCGCACACAGCTCTGTTTATCACACGTAATCAAGCTGGCGAGTGGTGAGTCATTTTTGAAAACATGATAAAGGTGTTAGTCCAATTATCTAGTGTAAAATGACAGGTTTTCAAGTTAACTGCTTCCCTAATTAACAAATTTATATCAAACCATGCAGTAATACTTCTAAAAATATTAACTGATTTGAAAAAAAGATCGCTGGAAAAAAACGTGAAAACCCATGACACAACAGAAATCATTTTGACATTGTCCGATCAGAGGCACTTCAAACTATCTTTTCATCGTTGGTGACAAATTTAAACAGTGAATTTATACTTATTTCTTTATGAAACAATAAGTGTAAGCTAAAATCTGTTTAAAAATTAGGAAAAACTTTTTAAGATGAAAATAAACAACAACCTATAGATTAGATGGGGAGGGGGGGAACCGGAACAAGTGTGAAAGAAAAAGTAATTGGACAAGAAAAGAAGACTTAAATCTTAAGAAATAACACTTTAATGGATGTGACCTTTATTTTCTCCCTTTTCCACAATGTTTTGGGGTAAGAAAGACAAATCAAGTCGTTCCAGCCACATTTGAATTGTCGTCTGCAAATGTCTAAAATAATCATGATCTAGTCAAAAGTTTTTGTTGTTTGGTAAACAGTTCAAAAGTTGTTTGTGTCCATTTATTCATCAAGATGAATTGCGTGCTAGGGCTGCAATTTAAAATTCTTCTGTCCACTTCATTCCAACAAGTCTCTACATAAGATAGGGTATTTTCTTATCTAATTCCTATCCATAAACAAAGAACATAAATGGAAAGTTTTCATTATTTCACCCTTATCTCTACGTGATAATTTTGACCCCTAAACATTTCTATTAGACTCTTGGAAATTCCATTTTGACTCTTGAAAATTTGGGCCCAAGAGTCAATGACTCTTGGGATTCTGGACCTAGGGAGAACCCTGCTGACATAAGACTCAAACACAGGAGACCTTGAGTTGAGTTGGTAACTTGCTAAAGGAAAAGCATAGCTGAACCATAGCCATAATCTCTTTTCTACTTTTTTCTCGTTTCTCTAGCAAATCATTTGTTGCTCACTAAAAAGTCTAATCTTATAAGTATTTGAGTTATGCTCTGTGAAGAAGGAGTTTAATGAATCTGCAAAAAGTATCGACCCATGTCAGCCAGCACAGGCTGACATGGGTCTATACTTAGCTATTTGGAAATTTTCTGCATATCTAAGGACCACACTATCCCCAGATTCTATCAGTTATTAGACAAAATGGATTTTATGTATCGCTAATTATTTGATGACTTATTGACTTGCATGGTTAATGCATCAAAATCATTATACCCTCTTTTGCCAGTGCATGGCTTATTTATACAGTTATTTTTCTTTTTTTTTTCATGTAAGACTGTGGAGAGCAGTCATTTCGCTATGTAAAATCTTAAAATATTCAAAGAACAAAAATGTGGACTAGATAGCACTTTGACTAACCCGTTACCACACAATCCCAACTTTGAACAACTCCCCAAAGAAGGAATTCTGAAAAGATTTTGGGAAAAGGAGAAAGTGATGGTAACCAGCATTTTTCTCCTTTACCAACGATGTTTTTCAAAAGCCGTCTTCTGCGAGGTTGTTTAACCCTTTACCATACAATTCCAACTTTTAATGACCCTGAGGAAGAAACAAAACTTTGTAGGAAATGGAGAAAATGCTGGTAAACAGCATTTTCTCCTTTTCCCAGAATGTTTTCTATCCTATCAAGGACAGTTTTTTTCATAAGTGCCACCTTTGTCATCTGGAAACGCTTTCAATTTGGATCAGTCTAATAATTTGTTGTCTGGTAAAAGGTTAAATAAATTTCTGGTTCTAACTTAACCCTCTGAAAGTACCTTACACTGCAGTCGAACATTAACACATTCAAAAACATTGTGACAAAAGAAGAAATGGCGCATTATGTATAATTTCTCTGATTGCTGTTTAATTTTTTTGTTTGAATGGTGTTTTACACCGCTTTCAACATTATTTCAGTCATATCACGGCAATGTTTTGTTTTTAAAAGCTTGGCTGACATCGAGTTAAGCTACAGAATTATTCCAAGTTAACTATGAGCCATGCACTTTTAAAAGGGTGCTTGAAGCATAGGCAAAAAGTATCGATCCAGGTCATCCTGAGAAGTCCATGCATGGTGATCTGGGTAGAAACTTTTTGCTATCAGCCAATTCTTTTACCTGTCCAAGGACCAGTGTACCTCATTATTCAGTTGTTTTTTATACAAAATGGATTTCATGGATCCATAAATATGTGATGACTTGCTTCATGTCATGCATTATGGTATACATTAACCCTTTACCACATAATGCCGAGTTTTAATGACCCTGAAGGAGATGGCTTTTGAAAACACTTTTGGAAAAGGAGAAAATGCTGGTAACCCTTATTTCCTCCTTTTCCAAAAATGTTTTCTTCTCTGTCAAAGGCAGATTACATTATTTGAGCCACATCCAGTATGTTATCTACAGATGCTTTCAATTTTGCTATGTCTAAAATTTTGTATGTGGTAAAGAGTTATACTCCCCTTTTCACAGAGCATATAGAGGATATTTGTTCTTTTTTTTTGGTGAAAGATCAAGTGAACATCATTGGTAATATTTTCATGTGTGGTTGTGCCAATGCCAGGCATGAAAATATTACAGATGATGTTCACTCAATGAAATAAATTTCAACCTTTCACCGAAAAAAAACCGAAATATTCTATTTATTTCATGCTTTTAACCCTTTTTGGGAGGAACTTATATCAAAATCCAGTACAGTTATTCCCTGTGGCGTACCCCCTCCGCATAGCAACACATTACAATGTTACGTCAAGCATGAGAAATGTAGGGTAAATTATGTCATATTTCCATCTGGTTGAGGGGCATGGGCATTTTACCTAGGTAACTAGTGCACGGGTGCAACTGTTTCCACCTTCAATTGAAGAGTTAGAATATAAAAAATCTGTATTTTTCACTGGTTGTAACCATGAAATATTGAAAAATATTTCACTGATATTTCTCAATAACCTACCAGAAAGCATGAAATAAAGCTCAATTATTTTTCATTTGTCTGTTTCTAGATTAGTTTCAACAGTGATTGTTCATGTTGGTGAGGCTGTCTATGCTGTCAAGCTTTGCAGGTAAGGTTATATTTATAAATTGATTGATTAATTGGTAGGTTGATTGATCGGTTGATGAAGTAAGTATTCCAGTGTTATACAACTTTTGAAGACCATGAAATAGAAAGCTTTTCATAGTTGTTACGGGAAAAAGGACAGTTGACTGAAAAAATCATGGGAAGAGAGCAGTTTTAAATGTTTTACTGTCATTCAAGTAGAGCATTTTCTTTACCAAACGATACAATATAAGACATGCTTGTAGCAAAAGCATTTGCAGATAGGATGACGAACAAAATCAGGCTAAAATGATGAAATTTGTGACAGGGTAGAAAACAATATGGGAAAAGGAGATGCAGGTGTGAAAGCAGCAGAGTCCAGTAGTTGAGTCGTAAATACAGGGTGCTAGTAAATCAGGAGGTCCAAGTTTGAATGGTAGACAAGCTCCTTTCAAGACTTGATGACGGTCATTACTTCAGAAGGCTTGTGCAAAGCATTTGCACAAGAAATAGCCTTGAACACACAGGTATGATTGTTTGGTGTTTAACGCCGTTTTCAACATTATTTCAGTTATATTGCGGCGGCCAGTGCACCTATCCATGCTTTCCTGGATTCTCTTTTACCAGTACTCCTCACAATTTTCTTTCCAAGCCACTGGCTGCTTTTCCACATAATCATCGTCGAAACAATAGTCAGCGGTGGGAGAGGAATGAATCCTGTTGCAGTGACTATCATCAATCCTCGGAAAGAAATTGGCCGAGCCAGGGATCGAACCCTGGACCCCGTGTTCTCGTGTCCTGCACGCTACCGACTGAGCTACCGGGGCTCGGCTTAAACACATAGGTGAATGCACTGGCAATTGCACTATTACAGGGTTCAATTCCTAAACAGTCTAAAACTGAGCTCAATAGATAAAAGTGCTTGCATTTTACTATAACGGTCAAAGTACTTTTTGCTGTACTGTTTTAGTATTTTTGTTGACCAGTTTGTTATAATTTCTCCACTTTGAGATGACACCCTTCAACACATAATCACAGACATTTATGGGTATGACCAAGGAGAAAAAGGCTTTTGAAACCTTTACAGCACCATCCCAAGTTTTAAGGACCCTGAATAAGAAGGCTTTTGAAAACATTGTGGGTAAAGGAGAAAATGCTGATAACTATGTTGTCCACCATATCAAAGACAACTTCAATTATTTGAGCCATAATTAAATTTTTGTACGCAAAAGCTTTCATGAAATTTGGACAAGTCTATGATTTTGTCGTGTGGTAAAGGGTTAATAAGTCAGTGCGACACAACTTTTTTGTTATGACAATTTTATGATGTATGTATTTTACAAATTTTCAGGAAACATGGTATTTCTACCCCGGTAACAGTTTTGTGGTTCCTACAGACTTTTATCATTGGTTTTCCTTCACTGCTGCAGCTTACAAATTACAAACCAGACATCAAAACAGAGTGATGAAAGGCAGCAGACATTGCAGTAGAATCAACTCTTTAGCAAACCATAAAATTTCAGTCTGCTCCAAAATGAAGGCATTTGCAGATGAAAAAATTAATGTCCCTTAAATGACATATCCTGTCTTTAGTGGGGTAGAAAAACTTTGTGGGAAATGGAGATAATGCTGGTAACCAGAATTTTTCTCCTTTTTCCACCATGTTTTCAAATTTCTTTTACTCCATGGTTGTTAAAACATGATTGTGTGGTAAAGGGTTGATTTTCAGAAAGTTCCATATGATATTCAAGATGCTATAATAATTTACAGTGATATAATTATAGCCATTTGCTGACTACTTTCTTTGTCTAAAAACATTGCAGACAAAGTAGTAGGCCAAATTGCACATAACAAAGCTATTTCTTCTTTTAACTTTGTACCACATGGCAAAAATGTAGGCTTGTTCAAGTTCAAAGGATTTGCAGATGACAAATAAAATGTGGCTCAAATGATGGCGTTTGCAATTAGTAATGCACAAAACATTGTGGGAAAAAGAGAAAATGCTGATTATCAGCATTTTCTCCTTTTCCCACAATGTTTTCAAATTCCATCTTTCTCAGGTTTGTTAAAATGTAGAGTTGTTTGATAGAGGGTTAAAGAAGCTTAACAAATTACCAGCCTGTAGATCCAAGATCAGACAGCACATTCTGTGCAGTTAGATCTTGATCTACAGTGCAAACCACGGCAATTATTGTTGTAGTTGTCCCACACAAATGCACAGCAAATGTCTTTTCAGACAGGACACGTAGACCCATATAAAGCAAATGATTTTCATAACAATTATGGTAGATGGATACATATTCTTTCATAGCGGAAAGACTACCAAAAAAATTATGTTGAAAAGTTTCAAGGAATGTATTTTTCCAAATTGCTCATGTTATGAATATATATGTAATATGTACATAGTGTTGTCATATTTCAAAAACATATCTATCAAGGTTGGGAGAATTGATAATTGTTGAGCTTGGCGATCACATGATTATGGATCAATAAAATTCATTAAGTCAAACAAGCAACCAAATCATGAGATTGTATGGTTGTTGGATATGCAGAAATTTACAAATAGCAAAAAGTTCTGACCCATGTTAGCCTGCAGTCCACGTAGGCTGACATGGGTTGATACTTTTTGTAATTGTATTAAGCACCATTTGTATAGAGCATGGCTCATATGTTTTTTATGCAATTGCATATACATGTACTGTAAAGCTAAATTCAGTAAAAATATGTAATTTAAAGCATTTTGATGAGGGTGTGGTAGTCTGGCAATCAGTAACTTTGTCTATTTTTCATATACTGGTACATCAGATATGACATCATCATACTGATACAAAGCTTTGTCATCCACATGTCATATTGATCATGTAACATTCCCACAAGTTTTTGCAAAACGGGCACAAAATCTAAAAATACCTGAAGAGGCTATGTAGCCCATGACGGAAATACCATTGAAAAATATAGTTTGCTTACTTAGGTCTTCCTGCACTACTACCGACTTGCCAGTTATCACCCAGCATAATTCAGTAGCAAGTCATTTTCAAGTTTTTTGAGACCCTGAAAATATTAATAGCTCCCTTTAACCCTATGCATTTAGTAATAAAATGGACCTACATGTATTTAATTCTTTACTAAACGACGAACTTTTAGACTTACCCAAATTAAAAGCATTTGCAGACAAGATAACTGAGACTTAAAAATAGAAATTAGTTTTGGAAGTTTAGAAACCATTGTGGGAAAAGGTGAAAATGCTGGTTTCTCCTTTTCTCACAGAGTTTTTAAAAGCTGTCTTTCTCAGCATTGTTAAAATTCTTGACTTTGTGGTAAATGGCTATCTCAGAAAAACAATCAGAATATTGCATTCCATGATGTTTTGGGGAGAATATGAAACAACGAAGCAGACATGGTATACACAAAATAAGACTGCACATTCTGCGGAGTCTGATCTTGATTTGTCTTGTCTGCAAAATCAACTTAATTTGGTTCCACAGCTTTAGGAGTCAGTCATTAACATATTATACTGTGATATTTATCAAGTGTATTTGATTTTTATATGTTACTCAAATAAACTTTTACATATTTTATTTTCAAGTATTGTATGCAGTTACTATTGTATCACTATTTAGCATGGCGTTCACTGTACCAAATTGACAAAATTGTAGACTTGTCCAAATTGTAAGCATTAACAAATTGAATGTAATTCAAAACCTGAATCATTTTTTCAGAGTAGAAAACAGTAACAGCATTTTCTCCTTTTCCTACAATGTTTTCAAAGGGCCTCTCCCTCAGGGTCATTAAAAGTAACTCTCCATAAAACTTTATTTCAGTGGTGTTTAACACCACTGTCAACAATATTTCAGTCGCATTACAGCAGCAGCTCCTTAATTTCTTTGCTTGGAATATACAGTACAAGCAGTGCAGTGTCTTGCCAAAGGACAGTTGTAAACATTGCCAGCAGGAATCAATTTAGATGCATCTTTTGATAACCAACCCTAACCACTGAGAAATTTTGATTGAACCAAAAAGTAATGGGAAAAATCATAAAAAGAGATGGATCTAAGATAAGGCTGCACATACTGTCTAGCCGGATCTTGGTCCATATTGTCTTCACAAGCAATTTAAGTTATTAAACTAGGTTTTCTTTTTACCTTTTACCAGAAGACATAGAGGATATTTGTTTTTCACGGTGAAAGATCAATGAAATAAATTTCGATCTTTTACCGTAAAATACCAAGGGGGTTGGGGGGGAGTTAACGGACGGACGGACGACTTGATCAAAATCCAGTACAGTTCTTTTCGGTTATTCCCCGTGGCGTACCCCCTCCGCCTAGCAAGGTATTACAATATTACGTCAAGCGCGAGAAATGTAAGGTAAATTATGTCATATTTCCATCTGGTTGTGAGGCACGCGTATTTTACCTAGGTAACTAGTGCGTGGGAACACTTGTTTCCGCCTTCAATTGAAGAGTTAGAATATAAAAATCGGTAATTTCACTGGTCATAACCATGAAATATCAAAAAATATTTCACTGATATTTCTCGTTAACGTAACGGAAAGCATGAAATAAAAAACTGTATACTCACCTGGACTTAAAGCGCTTGCAGAGGTCACATTTAATGTGGCTCAAATTACAGGATTTGTCTGTGGGAGGATAGAAATCAATGTGGGAAAATGAACAAAAGCTGGTTTCGAGCTTCCTTAATTTCAAACAATGTTTTCAAAAGCCTTCTCTGCTAGGGTTGAGATTGTGTGTTAAAGGGATGATGGTCTTCAATCTGTGGGTTGACTGACAGATTTATTGGGAATAAGTAATTAACAAAACACTACAACCAATGTTTTATTAATGTTGATTTCTGGTTTTTTAGTTTTTTATTCACCAGTATGATATATTATCATTACAAATACCTTTCACATTATAGATGGCTAAATAAGGAAATCACATGACATAAACATGGAGGTCTGATTGTGCAATATTAGCTACATGTTCATACAGGTAAATCTACATGTGTGCTAACTTTTAACATTATTTCTGTCATAGCTGCCAGCGAACATATCTATTCCTGGAGTAAGAATCTATCCTTATACTTGTTTAAGCCCTTACCACACAATCCCAACTTTTAACAACCTTGAGAACATAGACTTTTGAAAACATTGTGGGAAAAGGAGAAAATGCTGATAACCAACATTTGCTCCTCTTCTCACCATGTTTTCTACCCTAACAAAGACAACTTGCGTATTTTCAGCCACATTTAATTTGTGGTCTGTATGTGCTCTGGGTTTGGACAAGTCTAAAATTTTGTCATGTGGTAAAGGGTGAAATCTGGAACAACATGGATTAGTAAGCTGTTGCCGGGGTATGACTGAAATAATGTTGAAAGCGCAAAAAAAACCTCACAATCAATCTTTCAATCAACCATACGCTACATCACTACACCGACCGTTGCTTTCACAACCCAAATTTTCACAACTCTGAATTTTCATCTCAGAAAGCTATCTGAAGGAGAAGTCTAAAATTTCGACTGTTGAAGATTTCAACATAGTTCAACATGTAAATATTGCGCAATCAGATCTCCTTTGAAACTGTCCACAAAAAAAAGAAACAAAAGCACCTCTTTTTCTTTTTCGATCAAAAATTACAAAATACATCATCACACTTAAAACATAGTGGGTTCTGTAAACTCAGACCAAAACAGATTCCTTTTATAGAGTCTTCCTATTTCCTTGCCATGCGCGTTAAATGACACATGGATGTTGATGCACAATAACACGAAATTCATGAAAGAGTAAAATCCCTCTTTTACTGTTTTCAAGTCTTTTTATGCCAAGGTAGGTAGAAGACACAAATGTTTGGTAAAGGGTTAAAACATACAACATCACAGTTGATATACGGTATGATATCTTCATCCTTTATCACACAATCCCAAGTTGTAATGACCCTAAGAAAGAAGCCTTTTGAAAACATTGTGGTAAAAGGAGAAAATGCTGGTAACCAGCATTTTCTCCTTTTTCCACAATGTTTTCTTCCCTATCAAAGACCGATTCCATCAAATGAGTTACATTTCTATTGTCATCTGCAAATGCTTTCAATTTGGAAAAGTCTACATTTTTATCATGTGGTAAGAGGTTATCCATTTCCCATCCAACATTTTTTGTTTCACTCTTCTAAATTGAGAACATTCTACAGCCAACGAATTCAACATTGGTACAAATTAGAAAACCATATCTGACTTGGTAAAAACAACATTGTGGGAAAAGGAGAAAATTTTGGTCGGCAACATTTTCTGCTGTTCTCACAATGTTTTCAAAAGCCTTCTTCTTTTGGGTCATTGAAACACAGGTTTGTGTTGTACAGGGTTAGAAATGTACTTTTATTTAGTCTGATCAAAGTTCAACATGTCCTTATCTATATACCACTTGCGAACTTTTTAGTCGACGTCTGGCATGTAGACCACTTTTTTAACACATAAGTACATGAAGAAAGTGAACCGAATGCACAATTTCTCCTTTAGCCATAATATTTCCTAATCTTTTAAATATTTTCAAGTCCTAATTTATGTATATTCCTATTTTGTAAAGGTGTGAAGAGTTAACCCTTTCCCAAGCAACCATGCTTTAACACCACTGTGAGGAAAAAGCCTGAGAAAAATGTAGAAACAAGAGAAAGTGCTAGTAACCAGCATTTTCTCCTTTTCTCACAATGTTTTCTAACTTTTCACAGACAAACTCCATTTTTTTTACCACATTTACCTTGTTTAAAAATACTTCCAATATAGACAAGTCTTGTATATTTTGCTTTTTGGTAGCTCGTGAACCAAACAACAAAATTTTAGACTTTTCTAAATTAAAGAGACTTGCACGCAACATATTTGACGTGTCCAATTCGATAATCTTTGGAGGGGTAGAAAACTTTGTGAGTATAGGAAAAAATGCTGGTTTTCCAAAATTAATTTTGCTCCTATCCCCATCAAAGACAAGTTCAATCATTTGAGTCACATTTAAATTGTCGTCTGCAAATGCTTTCAGTTTGGACAAGTCTACATTTTTGTTGTATGGTAAAGAGTTAAACTGGCCTGTCTTGTTACAGGTTGACAGGATTTAACTCTTTACCACACAACAAAATTTTAGACTGGTCCAAGTTGAAAGCATTTGCAGAAGATAAATTAGAGGTGACTGAAATGATGAAATTTGTCCTTGATAGGTTAAAAAACATTGTGGGAAAAGTAAAAAATGCTGGTTACCAGCATTTTCTCCTTTTCCCACAATGTTTTTAAAAGCCTTCCTCCTCAGGTCGTTAAAGGTGGGGGTTATGTAGTAAGGAGTTAAAAAAGTGCAAAAAAGAAAAACAAACATAAGTAAAAGCAGTGAAAGCAATCTAAAGGAAAGATAAAATGCATATTCATAACCATATAACAATGTAATAAGCAAAAACTGCATTTTCTTTAACATAACGGACATTTTCTGTCCAGAAATAAGATCCAGATAATTTCAATTTTATCCCCATAATGTCTTAGCAAAGCAGAAAGTGTTGATTTACAGATGAGATTGTTCATTTTGTATTCAATAATCTTATTTAGTGATTGCAAAGGCAACTTATGTTGTGAAGGTTTGTTGTTGGCTTGTCCATTATTATTGTCTGCTTGATTCTAATAGAAACCACATGTTTTTTTTTTATATAAAGACTGGTGACCTGCCTTCCCTCCTTTGCCCACAATATTTTCTACCCTTCCAAAGAAAAATCCAATGAGATGAAACACATCTAGGCTGTAGACAGCAGTTGGACATGTCTGAAGTTTTTGTCGGTTGGCACAGAGTTAATGCATTGTCTGCAAATTCTTTCAATACCGATAAGTCTAAAATTGTGACGGGTAAAACTAGAACTAATGCAAAGCGGACAAATACCCCCCCACTTGCACCTTGTCACTTAAACAGCACAGTCAGAGAACGGAAATGATTTTCAAAACAAAGCTCACCAGTAACCTTGACCTTTGACCCATGTAACTCCAAAACAATAGGGCACCTTCTTGGGTCATGAGCAATACTTGTATAAAGTTTCAGGGTCATAGGTCAAACCGCTATTGAGTTAGAGCACGGAAACGATTTTCAAGCAAAGTTAATCTCTGATCTTGACCCAAAAACAATAGTGCACCTCCTTGGGTCATGAGCAACACTCGTATTAAGTTTCAAGGTACTAAGTCAAATAGCTACTGGATAAGAGCACATAAATGAAAACAAGACAGACAGATTGACGGACAGACAGACATGTTGAAACCAGTATACCCTCCTCTACTTCGTAGGTGGGGGATAAAGATCAAAGGATAGTGAAAAGAAAAGGAACATTTTGGTGGGAGAAAAATTAGTAACGAGTCTTTCCCAAATATACTCATGTAAGTTATCCACCTAAAAACACCTACCTGTGTGGTGATAGTTTAAAAATGCTTGCAAATACATAACACAAAGCTTGAACAAAAAATTACGATTTAAAACTCTGAGTAGCTCAATATAGCATGATTACAAGGCACAATATAATACAGCTAATATTAAATAAAAATCACAACATCTTTTTTTACATAGAAAAAAATAATGATAACTAATCAATGATGACTCCCTTTTTCAGGAAGTAAATATTAAATACATGTAGCTGCTCCCCTCGAACAAAGCTTTGCTTTTTGTCTAATTCTACAATATTTATCTTCAATCAAATCAATAATTTTCAAGGGAAAAACTGGGTAAACAACACTGAAGGAGAAATAAAGAAAGCAAGCGCACATTTGACTTTTTATGAGACAAAGAAAATTTTAGATGCATCTATATTGAAAGCATTTGCAGTTGAATTAGAGGCGCTTGAGCGCCTGTATCGCTCCACAGGCCTGATATTTCTATAATGGCGAAAGGAAGTTTTTAACAATTATCATTCAATCCTGCATTTTAGCTCACTGAAGAAACAATTTGGTAGACAACCACCATAGGAACTTACCTGCAAAACAACAATGAAATCCAATGAATAGTTTTAGAGAAGAATTTTTTCAAAGATTTTACTTTATACCATAAAAGGAAAATGAGTCTCCCATAAAAGCCATGTTTTTTGACAGATCTTTTTTTTTTAAGGAATTCTGTAAACCTGTATCTAAGGAACATTCCTGCAAAATAATAATGCTATCCAAATAGCGGTTTGGGAGGAGAAGATTTTTAAAGGTTTTTTACTTTGGTTGCCATGGCAACCAGAATTCTTCAAGGAACACAATTATTTGAAGGAATTTGAAAGAGAACCACCAAAGGAACATTCCTGTGAAATTTGGTAAAAATCCAGTCAATAGTTTCTGAGGAGAAGTTTTTTAAAGAAAAAGTTTACGAACGCACGCACGGATGAACGGACAAACGAACGGACGGACGCATGCACGCACGCACGCACGCACGCACGACGGACACAACGCCATGACAATAGCTCGCTGGCCTTTGGCCAGTGGAGCTAACAACAATGAAATCCAATGAATAGTTTTAGAGAAGAAATTTTTCAAAGATTTTACTTTATACCATAAAAGGAAAATGAGTCTCCCATAAAAGCCATGTTTTTTGACAGATCTTTTTTTTTTTAAGGAATTCTGTAAACCTGTATCTAAGGAACATTCCTGCAAAATAATAATGCTATCCAAATAGCGGTTTGGGAGGAGAAGATTTTTTAAAGGTTTTTTACTTTGGTTGCCATGGCAACCAGAATTCTTCATGGAACACAATTATTTGAAGGAATTTGAAAGAGGACCACCAAAGGAACATTCCTGTGAAATTTGGTAAAAATCCAGTCAATAGTTTCTGAGGAGAAGTTTTTTAAAGAAAAAGTTTACGGACACACGCACGGACGAACGGACGCACGCACTGACGCACACAACGCCATGACAATAGCTCTCTGGCCTTCAGCCAGTGGAGCTAAAAATCAATAGTGGCTCAAAATTCCGAATTGTATTGAAAATTAACAGAAGAGAAGAAAGGTATTTCCTCCTTTTCAAACAATGTTTCCAAAAGCATTTTCTTTGGGATCCAAAAAAAAAAAAATAATAACAAACTGGTTATAGCTCATCAGATAACTTTATAACAAAACTTCAATAGACTGTTTTTGAAAACTTTGTGGGAAAAAAAGTAAGTGCCCAAAACAACCGATTAGTCCTTTTCCCTTCAAATTTTTTGAATCAAGGAAAGAAGAAATACACATTGAGCCATGCTCTGTGAAAAGTGAGTTTAATAAATTTGCATAAAGGATCGACCCATGTCCACATTCTTAAATGGGTGGAAACTTTTTGCTATTTTCTGCATGTCCAAGAACCTTTCCATCTCACAATTTAGTGGGATGTTAGACAAAATGGGTTTTATGAATCAATAATGATGTGATGACTTTCTTTGTGCAATTCATCGCAGAGATGCATAAAACCTCTTTTTGCCAGAGCATGGCTTACTTTTTAGTGGTATTAGTAGTACAAAAAGTTTGTGAGAGACAAAAGGGAAAGGTAACAAATGCTCAGAATTACACTTTGTCACACAATTTTTCAGTTGTGATAAAATGCACCACACGAAAGCTTGGAATATATATACATGTACAATCTAACATCTGAGTATGAAATCTGTTTTGCCTTTCAAAATGCTACATAGATTCATAATCTGTATGAAATATGTATGTTTACCTTGATTAACACACTTAAATAATTGAGCTTTGCTCTATGAAATGGGGGCTTAATGCATCTGCACAAAAGTATTGACCCAGGTCAGCCTGCGCAGGCCACACAGGCTGACCTGGTCCAACACTTTTTGCTCTTTGTAAATTTTTTGCATGTCGAAGGACTAGTGTACTTCATGGTTCAGTCAGTTGTAAGAGAAAATAGATTTTATGGTTCCACAATTATATGATGACTTGGTATCATGGATCACCAAGATGCATTAAGCCCCTTTTGCCAGAGCATGGCTCATATATCGTCTGCTTACTTCCACAACCTCGTAACTACAGCTTGTAACAAGCTGTAGTTACAAGGTTTTGGAAGTAAACCGACGATATACAAATTACATAATACTTCTTTTCTATACATGTATTCAGATATTTAAAATGCTAAAAAATGTATAATGTTTATGTTTAAAAAACGATAAAAAATTGCATATGTTGATAATAAATATTATATTCATTTTGATTGGTTAAAAAAATGAATAGCATAAATGCACTCAAATTCAAACCATTCGTTCACTTATAGATACAAACGAGTCATGCTCTGTGAAAAGGTGGTTTAACTTTTTACCAAACGACAATTTTGCACTCTACCAAATTTAAAGCATTTGCAGACGACAAAGTAAAAGTAGCTCAAATGATGATTTTTGTCTTTGATAGGATAGAAAACATTTTGGGAAAAGGAGAAAATGCCGGTTACGAGCATTTTCTCCTTTTCCCACAATGGTTTCAAAAGACCTCTTCCTCAAGGTCATTAAAATTTGGGATTGTGTGGTAAAGAGATAATAAATGCATCTGCAAAAGGTATCGCCACAAGTCAGCCTGCCAAGACTGACCTGGGTCTAAACTTTTTGCAATCGGTAAATTTTCTGTATGCCAAAGGATTATTCTAACGCATGAAACAGGCAGTTCGCAGACAAAACTGATCCATATTATTGAATAACTTGCTTAGTATGATGTATTATGAAGATCCATTAACTTTTAACCAAACAACAAAAATACATGTATAGACTTCTCCAAATTCAAAGTATTTGCAGATGACAAATTATACGTGGTTCAAAAGATGGAATTCATCTATGATAGGTTAGAAAACATTGTGAGAAAAGGAGAAAATGCTGGTTACCAGCATTTTCTCCTTTTCCCACAATGTTTTTAAAAGCTGTCTTTCTTAGAGTCGTTAAAAGTCGTGATTGTTTGGTAAATGGTTAAACCCCCTTTTCTGAGAGCACAGCTAAAAAAGTTCTACAAAACATCTGTCAATATTTTCTTGAAGGTCTATTTCCATCATATTTTTGGATCAATCCATCATCTTAGGTCTTTACTGAACAAATTTTTTAGACTTTCAAGTCCAAATTGAAAGTATTTGCAGACAACAGAATAAACGTGACTCAAAAATTCGAAATGTGCTTCTTGAAGGGTAGAAAACAATGTAGGAAAAAGAGAAAATGCTGGTTACCAGCATTTTCTCCTTTTCCCATAAAGTTTTCGAAAGCTTCTACCTTAGGGCTGTTTTGGTAATTACTGAAACCTGGCCATGCTGACACCTGACACTACAGATATATACAGGCCAGTAATCTACAACCATTTCTAATAACATTCTCAGTCTAATTCTTGAGCAATTTTCCAAATTTGAATGTAACACAAACTCAAACTAGTCAAATCAAATGGTGAAGCCAATCATATATACCGGGTATAGTTTCTTCTCTATCTTTAAATTAAACCAAGAATGCAATTTAGAATGCTTGAAGAATGTGGTCCAGTGTGTCGAAAGATATGCTAAGGATGCTTCTTGATACGTCAGAAATGATCATTCAGAACGTTCTTTACATGAATTTGATTGATCAATCAATATGGAAGTTCTAATACACAGTTGACCAATCATAAGGTTTTCACAAAGCAAAAGAGTCATAGTGGTCTGGTACTAAATTAAATGTTTAACCCTTTATCCTACAGTTTTTTGTTATCCTTAAGAATTTTTTTTTTTTGAAAACGTTGCAAAACGTACCTTTACACAACATTCCAACAACATACCTTTTAAAAGACAAATTCCATCATTTGAGCAACAATGAATGCTGCCTGCAAATACTTCTAAAATGGATGAATTCAAAATTTTGTCTTTTGGTATGGAGTTTTAAATCTTAGCCCAACATGATGATTTTAGACTTGTCCAAATTGAAAGCATTTGCAGATGAGAACCATTAATTTCATTTTCGGAAGGGAAGAAAACATTGTTGGAAAAGGAGAAAATGCTGGTTATAAAGCTGGTTACCAGCATTTTCTCCTTCCTCCACAGTGTTTTTGAAAGACTTTTTCCTTAGGGTTGTTAAAACACGGGACTGTGTGGCACAGGGTTAAAAGACTGCGAATGAAATGCAGTTGTATGAACATTGTGACATGGAGAAATAATAATTCACACCAAAGTCATAACTTCATTTAAAGGAATGATTTAAGGTTGGTTGGTAGTAAGTTATCAAGAGTGAATTAAGGTTGGCTGCTGTCCATTCTGCTGAACAGGCGAATTCTTCTTGCAGAACTTGTGGCACTATTAATCACTTCCATCCACCTGAAAAGTAGAATTTTAAAGTCTTAGACAGCTGAATAACTGTACCAAAACTTAAATGGCAGTTTTTGATCAATCATCCAATTCTTTACCAGGTGACAATTTTTTTAGTTTTTAGTATTATTGAAATTGAAAGCATTTGCAGACAAATATTTGAATATGGCTTGAATGATTGGATTTGTCTTTAACCTTATAAATATAACCGTATGATATTCAAAAGATAAATAAATTTTGATCACCCTGAAAAACAGAAACTCTATTTATTTCATACTTCTAATCTCTTTTTTGTTGGGACTTTATCAAAATCAAATGCAGTTGTTTTCAGTAATTCCATGTGACGTACCCCCACGTAAGAGCCCATTATAATAAGAATGTATTTACCAGTTCATAAAGAAAACAGTTTGTTGGTATAGACCAGTATTATTGCAGAATTGTGTTTTAACTCTTTCCCACACAACAAAATTTTAGACTGGTCCAAATTGAAAGCATTTGCAGACGACAAAATTAATGTGACTCAAAAATTGAAATTTGTTCTGGGAAGGTAGAAAACATTGTGGGAAAAGGAGAAAATGCTGGTTACCAGCATTTTCTCCTTTTCCCACGATGTTTTCAAAAGGCTTCTTTTTCAGGGTCGTGAAAACCAGGGATTGTTTGGGAAAGGGTTAACTCTTTACCAAACAACAAAATTTCGGTCTGGACCAAATGGAAAGCGTTTGAGTATGACAAATTAAATGATGCTAAAATGTTGATTTTTGTCTGTGATAGGGTAGAAAACATTGTGGGAAAAGGAGAAAAAGCTGGTGACAAGCATTTTCTCCTTTTCCCACAATGTTTTCAAAAGCCTTTTTCATCAGGGTCATTAAAAGTCGGGATTGTGTGGTAAAGAGTTAATAAATTTGAGAGAATACTGCTTTTAGTGAATTATTTAAAAAAGACAAGAATCCATTTTCAAATTAACATTTCTTTACTTTTCCGAATTCCATATATATCTGTTTGCGTTAGTTTCATTAGTGTTGGTCATTAATTTTTATTCAAAGTGACACAGCAAATCAACAAAACTCATAAACCCGAACTTAACAGGATTAATAAACATTTTGAATAAGTGGGTTATTTTTTCAGAAAACTAGATATAATCACTGTCTGAAATAGATCTGATGAGTTTGACAGGGCAAAGTTGTAAACATGGTACAAGAATCTAAGTAGTTCCATATTGATAGCTATCAAATCAGTAAATTTTACTGGTGGAAACTGTGAAATTATCAACCCTAATACACTAGTATTTCCCGATAAACTATCGAAATGCATGAAATAAAAATTTTTCATAGCATATTCACTGAAAACAAAAACACCATCATTGTGATAGCTTGTACATATCAAAACCCATAATCTATGACAAAGCCCATACCTTTCGAATGTATATTCACTTTCGGCTCTAAAGAAGTACACATGATTTTTAAACTGTAGTTTGAACACATAGTCTTTGTGTATATTGTCCCCTTCCTCCGGCTGACTCACAGCGTATCCTAGCAATGGCAAGCTTGCTAGCGGGTAATCATCCTAGAAGAATTAATGACACATAAATTAGTGGAAATTGTACAATTTACTGTTACATTAACTATTAAACTCATTACCGAATACAACTTTTTACACCTGCAGTCAAAGGCTTTGGAAAACAAGCTGAGAGAAGGAGCAATTGCATGTAAAGCAACTGAGCCACTATGTTTACAGTAATTCTGAAAAAAGTATTTTCCTTTCCGTTTAATGTCAATCATATGATTTTTGGAAAATGAAAAGATAGTACATAAAGTAAGTGAATAAGACAAGTCAAACTTATTGGAATCATGCAACAGTTCTCCTTCAATAAGAGTACCGTATGCAGGTACAAAGGCTCAATTGCATTTGCATTTTCAACGATTGATTGATTGATTGAATGGTATTTAACACCACTTTCAACATTATTTCAGTTATATCACAGGGACCGCTCACTTATTCATATATGTCTGGGTTTCACCAGTATAAGGCAGGGGCTCTCAAGTGGTTGCCCAAGGACACTCCCACAAAAACTCAAAGCTTCCAATAAGGCTTGACCCTAATTCTTAACTTAACCCAGATATCATCGGGACAAACATTCTGACCAAGCTTCCTGAGCATCAGACTGAAAATATGGCTTCTAGAGTTCACATAAGTTTTTTCTAAGGTATATCCCAATGACTTTCTTTTTGACCCAACTTGACTTGATTTCCAGCTTGTCAAGACAAACAATCTAACCAAGTTTCATGAGTATTGGACTGAAAATGCAGCCTCTAGAGAGCACACAAGGTAACTGATGACACCTGAACAATTGACAACATATGATGGACACAGCATGATCACAAAAGCTCACCTAGAGCACTTTATGCTGAGGTAAGCTTAACCCATTACCACACAATCCCGACTTTTAACCAGCATTTTCTCCTTTACCCACAATGTTTTCTATCCTTCCAAAAACAAATTTCAATTTTTCAGTCACATTAATTTTGACGTCTGCAAATGCTTTCATTTTGGACCATTATAAAATCTTGTCTTTTGGTTATCAGCATTTTTTCCACAATGATTTTAAAAGTCATCTTCTTATAGGCTATGTAAACAGGATTTATTTTAATACAAGGGTTAATACCAAGCAAACAGACAAAAGAAAGCTTATGCAGAATTTCCCATCTTACCTGGTATGTTTTGTAGAAGTACAGACAAAAGTTGGTAAACACAACCCACAATTTCTGCCACCCATTGCTGTTCTTAAACTTTCTCAGTAAGTAACCACTCAGCTGGTTCTGAAAATAACAGAAATTTCTGTGTGACAAATGAACCTCTTTTTTTCTCCATAACAAGTCAAACCTGCCTTGCATTTAAGCAAACCATTGCTTTTACCCTTTCCCATGAAATCAAGTTTTAACAAGATGTCTGTTTGTAAAACAGTCATGCCCCCCTACTGCCACATTGATACAGGAAGTGGCACAGTTCATAAACTGATATCAAAAGAATTGATTGGGAAATATCGATGTCATCTTTTTGATTTATAGCCCACTTCAATTGTTAAACGTGATAATCTGTCAACAGTTCGCATAATTATACACACCGCCGTGTGTATACATACAAGATTGTAAACAGTCGCCGATACACAGACTGGGTTTTCGATTTTCTTTTCGGCACGCGCGTTCGACTTCCCCTTTTTCGCAGTCTACTTCGATGCTTACTACGTCCCCGATAATACACGAATAAAATGTTGGAGCCACAAGTTGAGCCACATATGATTTTTGAGACACTTTAATTTTTTTTTAGCAAATGGCTCAAGTGGCGAACGGCAGCGCGGGCCCTGAATCATCTGGTGGTCACTGTGACCTTGACCTTTCACGGATTAACCTTAAAATCGATAGGGATCATTTACACTCCAAGATGAATGTCTGCACAGAATTTGAAGGACCTAGGTCAATTCTCTGTCTAGTTATCATCTGGACAAGGTTTGGTCTATATATCATTAAGTTGAAGGCCACTGTGACCTTGACCTGTAATGGATTAATCTCAAAATCAATAGGGATCATTTACACTCCGAGATGAATATATATACAGAATTTGAAGAACCTATGTCAATTCTGTGTCTAGTTATCATCTGGACAAGGTTTGGTCTATATACCATTAAGTTGAAGGCCACTGTGGCCTTGACCTTTGATGGATTAATCTCAAAATCGATAGGGATCATCTTCACTCCAAGACGAATGTCTGTGCCAAATTTGACAAACCTAGGTCAATTCTGCGTCTAGTTATCATCCGGACAAGGTTTGGTCTATATATCAACATGTTGACGGTCACTGTGACCTTGACCTTTGACCGATTGACCTCAAAATCAATAGGGATCATCTACACTCCAAGACACATGTCTGTGCCAAATTTGATGAACCTAGGTCAATTCTGTGTCCAGTTATCATCCGGACAAGGTTTGGTCTATATGTCAACATGTTGACGATCACTGTGACCTTGACCTTTGACCGATTGACCTCAAAATAAATAGGGATCATCTACACTCCGAGACGCATGTCTGTGCCAAATGTGACAAACCTAGGTCAATTCTGTGTCTAGTTATCATCCGGACAAGGTTTGGTCTATATATCAACATGTTGAGGGTCACTGTGACCTTGACATTTGACCGATTGACCTCAAAATCAATAGGGATCATCTACACTCCGAGACGCATGGCTGTGCCAAATTTGACGAACTTATTTCAATTCAGTGTCTAGCTATCATCTGGACAAGGTTTGGTCCATATATCAACATGTTGACGGTCACTGTGACCTTGACCTTTGACCTCAAAATCAATAGGGATCATCTACACTCCGAGACGCATGTCTGTGCCAAATTTGATGAACCTAGGTCAATTCTGTGTCTAGTTATCATCCGGACAAGGTAAGGTCTACCGACGGACCGACTAACGGTCCGACCGACGGACCGACCGACATTAGCAAAGCAATATACCCCCACTTCGTTGAAGGGGGCATAATAACTCTTTAGAGAAAGGATTTTGAAAACATTGTGGGAAAAGGAGAAAATGCTGGTAAACAGCATTTTCTCCTTTTACCATCCTGTTTTCTAATTCCAAATGTAAACTTCAATTTCGGGGTCACATTTATTTCCTTGACTGAATTCAATTTTTGAGCCATGTTTATTTCCTTGACTGAATATCTCAAGAATTTTTTGACAGTGCAGTTACAAGGTCAGACTCCACATTTTGATGAAATCTGATTTTGATCTTCATTGTTTTCAAATTCATCGCAAGTCATGATTATCCCTTTAAGTGCTAATGATCCAGCATCAGTAAGTGTAACTATTGCTTTTTTTAGAAACTGGGTACTAGTAGACTTGTCAATGCAATACACTCCACTCCATCCCTTTTCTATTTTTAGATGTTGAGTACCAGGATACTTGTCAATGCATTACATTCCAATGCATTCCTTATTATATTGGTCAGTTTCACAATACAAGCGTATAAATACCTTCACAGCCTTTTCATGGTCTCTTTTACTAACAGATGTGTTTCTATGCCAACAGACATGCATGGTAGTATTGGCTCGATGTTGTATCTGTTTGTCAGGTGAGGGTGGACTCTGGTCAGAACCATCAGCACTTTGAACATTTTCATTAGAACCTGGAATTATTACGAGCAAAGATCGGTACAAGATTCCATCTGTCTGCTCTAACTCTCAATTTACCACATTAAACAACCGCCACATCGAGGGCTGAACGCAACATAGGCCTAACTACATTTTTCAAAATTTTACAGGAGACACAAAAAACAGTGTCATATTATAAAGTTGAATATTATTGTAACTGTTTCGATAGATATTGTATTAAAATATCATGATTTAAATCACTGTTACAATTGTTTGTAAAAAAAGTTTATTTGAAAAGAGATTTTACCATTTTTTTGAGTTAGGTCTGTTTGTCAGTAATAAACCTTCATTTTTTAGGAGAAAAATTAATGCAACAGAGGTCTAACTTCAGTTAGACCTCTGTTGCATTAAAATATGATCTTTTAGGCAATTAATGTTTATTGCAAAATAGGTCTATTTTTTTTGGTTCCCTTTTTAAAATAATAATATTGGATAAAATCACTTTTGATTTTCTCTCTCTCTTGCCAAATTTGAAGGGAAAAAAAGTTTTATTAACTGAGTAGTATAATAAAAGAATTGGAATTCTCCAAACTTCAGAAAAACATTAAAAAAAAAAAAAAAAAAAATGTCTTAAAAAGTGTACTGTATTGCTAGGAAAAAGTAGCTGCTGATGTTGAAAATAGAAGATTCATTGCAGAATCTGTAAATGTTTTTAGGGGTTGCAGGGCCAGGGATAGTGTAAGGGGCACTTACACTACCTTGGTATGTAAGCTAGCTTTTATAGCCATGTGGTAGAGTGTTTAAGGAAGAAGAGGTCCTGGGTCCAAATTCCAATTGATCCAATTAATTAATTTCTAGTTTCAATTCAATAAGCAAACTTAATTTTTAAACTTGGAAAGAGATCAAAGTGTTAACACCATTATGATAGAAATGAATTTTATTTAACAATTCTCATCAAAAGCATAATGAATGACATTAACTTAGTACATTGTATAGTGTATTATGATGAAATGTATCATTTGGCATCTTTCTTTAACTCTTTACCAAACGACAAATTTTTTGATTGGACCGAATTCAAAGCATCTGCAGACAACAAATTAAATCTTGTTAATATGATGATTTCTGACTTTGATTGGGTAGAAAATATTGTGGGAAAAGAAGAAAATGCTGGATACCAGCATTTTTTCCTTTTCCCACAATGTTTTCTATAGGCTTCTTTCTCAGGGTCGTTAAAAGTCGGGATTGTGTGGTAAAGAGTTAAGTCATTATTGTTTTAAGATAATGATTTGTATATATTGATATTAACCGTCTATTCAAAACTCAGCAAAGTCAAAATGCAGAAACGGCCATGTGCTCTCAAAATAGTGAAATGTATGCCAACGAAATCACATTTATCAAGACTTCGGTCTCGGAAATGCAAACCGAAATACACTTACTTAAAGCAGAAATGAAACAAATGAAAGATGGTCTGGCCAGAATAACGGTTGATTTAGGCAATAAAATACAGAACATGAAAAAAGAACTTGACTCTTGTACAAATATCCTCAGCAAACGTTTAACCAAAAATAGAAACTCACCGATAAAACTTTCAATTGGGAAACTACAAAAACTAGAATCTAGCAGAAATCAAATACAACTCGACATTAAGGAAATGATGGAAAGCATCAGAGATAATTCGAGAAACATTAGAGAAGTTATGGATGTTGAAACCCAAACAAAAAACTCTAACAAATTTAACACCAAAGATCGTATAGCCTCAATTAAGATCGTCATGAGAAAATCGACTCTTTACGTTATTCAAGTGTACTTACCTTGTTCGAGTGAGTTGTTCGAAACATTTAAAGCTGAAATTGATACTCTGCATGATTTGTTGTCCAGCTTTGAAAAAGATTCACAAGTGATCATAATGGGAGAGTTTAACTCCAGACTTCACAATAGAAATGGACATTCGAATCGAGGAAGGGAATACTATGTCTCAAATCTAGTTCGATTCCATTATCTAAATGTATTAACCGGAAGTGATATGTGTACAGGAAATAAATGCTCCTTTGTACCTGGAATTAATGCTGAACCAAGTCTAATAGACCACGTTGTAGTCAGCGAACACATGAAACATCACGTGGTGCACTGTCACATCGCTGATGACGTGCCCTTAAACGTATCGAGGCATCTTCCCATATATCTCTATGTTTAATGTAACCAGTTCTATGATTATTCGACCATGAATGCGCCCAAGTCTAAGCAAATAAACTTCAAATGGACATCAACATTTAACATTCAATGTTATGAGCAAAAACTATCACTATATCTTGACCAGCACACATTCAATTTTGGTAACATAGATGAAACATACGATAAAGTCGTATCGTTCTTAAATGCAGCATCTATTGAGACAGTGAAAAAACGTTCATTTAAAAAATACCTTAAACCCTACTGGTCTGATCCAGTAAAGCAGTGCCATAACAAAATGAAAAAAATGAGGCAAATATGGATCCTAAATAATCGACCGAGGCAGGGCAAAAGTTACAACAATTACAAGAGAGCCAAAACAGTATTCCGCTGTAATCTTAGAAAAGCAGTTCACGAGTATGAAAATGCTGAAAGCCAAAAATTAGATAAACTAGCCGAAATTGACCAAAATGCATTCTGGAAGGCAGTGAACAGTAAAAAGGCTAACAGCCCACATGTATCAGAAATGAAATTCGAACATGAAACTCTTAGAGAGCCAGAAAAAATCCTTAATGGATGGAGAAAATATTTTTCAACATTGTATGCGTTCTCGACAGACGGTTGCTCTGATGAAAAGTTTCGTGCTGAGATAGATTCAAAATTAAGTGACTAGTTGGCAAAATATCAATGTGAGAATGGTGCCTTTAACATCACTTATAATGTGACCTTCTCCGAATTAAAGAAAATTATTGACTTGTTGCCTAACGGGAAGGCCGCGTCACATGACAATATCACATATGAACACTTAAAATATGGCGGGAAGACGTTCATTCATTGTTTAGTGAAGATGTTTAACTCAGTCCTTCATCATGAATACATCGCTGCCAATTTCAAGGATAGTTAAACTGTTACTATTCATAAAGGGAACGGCAAATCAAAATCTGACCCAAACAACTATAGAGCTATTTCGCTCTTACCCGCAATATCGAAACTTTTTGAAAAGTTACTGCTTCAGAGAATAGACAAAACCAATCTAAGACAAAAACTTCACCCTCTACAATTCGAATTCCAAGGCGGTAAATCATGTAAAATGACCTCATTCATTCTTCAGGAGTCAGCAAACTATTGCCAAGAAAGACATAGTGTCCTATACTCTTGTTTTCTCGACACTATGAAAGCATTCAAGCGTACGTGGATAAATGGTGTAATGTATAAGCTATTTCATCTTGGCATCAGAGGTAAAGGCTTGAGAATACTCAACAAAATGATGACTGGTTGTACTGGTCGTGTTCTAGTGTACGGACACTTATCCGAACCCTACAGGATATTACAAGGCACCAGACAAGGAAGTATATTATCGCCTCTGTACTACACAATCTTTATCGATGATCTGTTAAAAGAACTGTCGAACTCACGGCAAGGATTCAAACTCAATGACTTACCGTTGTGTGCACCAACCCAAGCCGATGACATGGTACTTCTGTCCTTAAGCAAAAACGGTCTCAACAAACTATTGAAAATCTGCAGCGGCTATGTGAATAAGTGACGATTTTCATATAATGCCAGCAAATGCGCAGTTATGTCTCTTAATACAAAAGGCTATTCCGGTGGTACTAAGATTCTGTATAAAAACACTGATCTTAATGAGGTGAAAGAGTACAAACATCTTGGTATTATTCAGTCTTCATTCCGCAGAAAACCAGAAAATGTCGATACTATCAGACAGCTAGCAAGAGGAACATTATTCAGTTTTGTGAAAACAGGAATAAGCCCTTATAATGCAAACCCAATCACATTAGCCAAACTGTACACATCAGTTGTGATACCACATGCGTTTTTCGGCTGTGAATTGTGGAACAATATAAACCGAACCGATTTAAAACATCTTGAAAGTACACATCACTTTTGTTTAAAATACATTCAGGATCTTCCGATATGCACAAGATCAGACATGGCTAAAGGGCTCCTTGGATTCACATCAATCGCGGGATATATCGACCTACAGAAATTGTACTTTCTCGGGTCAATCTGCCGTTCGAATCCCAGAGATATAGCCTACAAACTACTTAGAACAAGATTATATCAGTTCAAAAATAGAATAACAACTCTAAATACTGGTTTTGTTCAGGATATAATGAACATCTTAGAAAAGTATGATCTTTCTACGTTCTTGTCTGACTTCAGTAATTCAGGATATTTTCCGCCTAAACTAGTATGGAAAAAAATATGTAAATCTACCGTTCTTAGATATGAGGAAGCAAAATGGTACCAAAGAATTTGTAACAATAACGATTTTGAACGTTTCACTGCCATTCACCAGCGACTGGTACCAGTGAACTACTGGTATATCGCCCTCGAGGATCCGCCTGTGCTACAAAACATGAAAAAAATCGCCAGACTATGTTGTAAAACAAAGACAGAGACCAGTACCTGCCTTAAGTGCAACAATGTAGTGAGCAATCTACTCTGTCATGTAGTGTTTCACTGCAACAATGTAAATGTCTCTTTAGCAAGACGCACATATCTCATGTCAGTCAAAACAAGGTTCTCTCCAGATCTATGCAGATTTATCACAAATACTGACCACGAGCTTACAATCAAGTACATGTACTTGTTTGGATACATGAACGAAACATTGTTTCGTTTCATTGATCGGGACAAGTACTTTGATTTTATTAAGCTAAATGCCAAGTTTATATCCGTAATTACATGTACATGATTACATCTCTCGGTATTTTTTATTTTTTCTTTTTTACTCTCGCTCTCTCTCTGATCGCACGCATGCATGCAGAGATGTATTGTTTCCCAAATAAATAGCAAGGAACGTATACCAAATAAAGGCACATTCAATATGCACAACGTCAGACGCACGCACGCACATTAACAAATCACAACCGGTTAAAGTACCTCTTGTATTTATTTCTGTTTATTGTTTCTTTCTCTCTCTCTTTTGAATGTAAAACTATGTTGTTGCTTTTTTCTTTTCATCATTATAAATCTTCAGAAAATGGAGGAAATAAAGGTGAATAATAATAGGTTAACAAGTGTAGAACTTTATAAAAAAATGATGTCATAATCTGACATCATCAACATTTATATCAAATAGTTACAATATTATAAACAATATTGATTATTTCTTCATCGATAAAAATGCAACATAGATCTAACTCAAGTTAGGACTATGTAGTTTTACAAAGTACTGAGTTGACTTATTGCAACATAGATCTATCTCTAGATAGGCCTATGTTGCTGTCAGTAAATATCTGAACTGAGATAGGCCAAAATGCCAACTGACCCTTTTGGCCCCTTTAACCAACTCTTTGGACCCTAATTTTTTTATAGCATATGTATTTAGTAGATTTAAATTAGAAAATGCAAAAAAGTCATTTTTGGAAAAATATCAAGTTAGGCCTGTGCTGCGTTCAGCCCTCGACATGTTCTCGAGCTTTAATGACCCCAAAAATAAAAGGCTTTGAAAACATTGTGGGAAAAGAAGAAAATGCTGGTAAACAGCATTTTCTCCTTTCCCCCCTATGTTTTCTGTCCCTTCAAATACATTTGAGCCATACTGAATTTGTTGTCTGCAAATGCTTTCAATTTGGACATGTCTAAAATTTTGTTCTTTGGTAAAGCGTTAACACAATGCTCCTGCAGATAAAACCTTTACACTTTACAGATGACAAGTCTTGAAAATAGTGTGTCGAAGGAAAAATCTCCTCATAACCAGAACTGTAATATCTTCCATAATTCTTTTATATTCATTCGAGGACCGGACCTGAGCTCCTTCACAAACCACAAAATTTCAGACTGATCCAAATTCAGAGCATTTCTGAATGACTAGATAAATGTGACTGAAAAATTGGTATTTATTTTGGAAGAGTAGAAAACATTGTGGGAAAAGGAGAAAAT
The DNA here is from genome assembly GCA_946811185.2 of Hippopus hippopus. Lineage (NCBI taxonomy): Eukaryota > Metazoa > Mollusca > Bivalvia > Cardiida > Cardiidae > Hippopus > Hippopus hippopus. The sequence continues at coordinate 37,050,333 of OX328110.1, forward strand.
GCTGGCTACCAGCATTTTCTCTTTTTCCCATGTGGTTTTCAAAAGGCTTCTTTCACAGGTCGTTAATTCTGTGGTAGAGGGTTCATTCATTTTCAGTGCATAACTTCTTCACTTTGACATAAATCATGCAATATGATTTTTTTCTATAATTTGACACAATCTCAATCTACCTTTTCCTACTTTTTTTCAGTTCTTCTTCTAACACTTCTCGAGAAGACTCTACTCATGGGAAAGTTTTGAGCAGTCTTTTAGAAAAGAGAACTGTTGAAGTGAAAAACAAACTCCTGTGTGAAAAACAAACTCCTGTGTGAAAAACAAACTCCTGACTCACTTGTACTTGATTTTAGACTAGCATATTTCAATTTGTCCTCATTCTTATTTTTGGCCTGCATAACAGCTTCATTTAAATCTTCTATCCATTTATCTTTTTCTTCCTGCGTGCTGAAATAGAAATTAGAGACAAGTTTTCACATATGATATCAGTTAATCTATTGGTCACATTACTATTATTCGAAAAATCAAATCTTTGAAAGTTATTCAAATATTCAGCCTTCCAAAGTTTACCTATAATAATAATTTACCTGATAAAATGATCTAAACTTGTCATTATTGAAAGTAACTGCAGATGACAAATTAAACATTGCTCTAACGGTTAGAATTTTTCTAAGAAAGTGCAGTAGAAAACACTATGGGAAAAGGAGAAAATGCTGGTTACCAAAACACAATGATTTTAAAAAGCTTTCTTCAGAACTGTGAAATTGTATGATTGACTGGTGTATGATGCAGTTTTCAACATTATTTCAGTTATATCACAGCGGCAAGTGCAACGATCCATGCTTTCCCCGATTTCTTTGACCAGCACTCCACACAATACCGGGTACTCTTTCCAAGCCAATGGTTGCTTTCCCACATAACCATGTTGAAACAATGGTCACCGGTGAGAGAGGAATAAATCCTGTTGCTATGCTTATCATCAGTCCTCGGAAAGAAATTGGCCAAGCCAGGGATTGAACCAGCGATCCCCTGTTTTAAAGTCTTGTACGCTACCAACTGAACTACCAGGGCTCGGCTCAGGACTGTGAAAACATGGGTTTGTACATCACAGGGTTAAGACAGTTATGCAATCTCCAATGACATAAGACATTTAGGAGGGAATTTCTTTACCCAGAGACTTCTCTAGCTTGTATATAGTTCTGTGAAGAAAGGAAATGTTGATAAATATGACAGACAAATGATAAGATACAAATACCATTCTACTGCTGAACAAATCTAAGTCAAGCTGTTAACTTCTTACCACATACCAACAAGAGCTTTGCAGAGCGGCGCATATATGCCCAAAGGGGCTTGTCAGTGAAATGGGTTAAAATCGAGAACGCCGAAAGAGATCCAAATTTTAAGAGTCACATGCACAACTACACATCACAGAGATTCATTGTGGTAAGTTTGAACTTATTCCAATGGAAACTGTAGGAGGAGTTGCACACACAAGAAATTGCTAACAGACGGACGGACGACCAGGGCCAGGGCCATAACATAATACGACCCTTCGGGCGTATAAAAATAAAGACTTTTCCAAACTGAAAGTATTTGCAGACAGTAATATAAATGTGACTCAAATGATGGAATTTCTCTTTGATGGGGAAAATAACATTGTAAGAAAAGTAGAAAATGCTGGTTACCATCATTTTCTCCTTTTCCCACAATGTTTTCAAAAACTTCTTTTTCAGGGTCTTTAAGTTGTGATTGTGTTAATAAAACAATTGTACTTTTGTCACAATCTTTTCAAATGTATATACGTATTGAAAACTTAATTTTTGTCAATTCTCTTACCTAGCTGCCACTAAAATACATTTATTTCCCCCATATATAGCAAAACTGTTGGCTATAGCCATCTTAGCATGGTCAGATTCCTCTATCTGCAATACACAAAACATCCAACTGTTAGTTTAGCAACTATAGCTTTATCCCATAACCTCCCTTGTTTTCAGTGTAATATACCCATTACAAGTTTTCTTACCTTATACACATTTGATATCACAATTGTGTGACATCATTTTTAACCGTCATTTTGTATAGAAGTGAAAGGGTTTTATGGCTATTACATATATAGATGTTTTTATATCTTCTGATCTATAAAATATTGAAATATCGTTATCTTCTAAAAACTATCTGACATTTGATGGTGTTTGAGAGCAAATTGTATTAAACTCGTCAAGGAAAAATATTATTAAGCTCACTAAAGGCTTGCTTAATTAACATTTTTACTAGACTCATTTGATAAAATCTTATCTCAAACCCCATCTCAAGTCAGATCCTATATATTTCTCATTCTTTTCAAATTTTAATATTACAAAAAAAAAAAGATTTAAAAATATTGTCTAATTCTTCCCTTTATAACTGATGCACAAAATTTTTTTAAAAAATTCCATCAATATGACAGATAATTTCCAAGCCTCTCTCTTTTTAATTTCTGCTCAGTGAAAGGTATGAAAATATTGTGACAAAATTAAAGTAGAAATTAATGTATATATACTGTTCACACACTTTTTCACAAGTATACCAGCATATAACTAGTGTCTTCAAATCGCAAACATTTCCATACGCAAAATGTCCGTAATCGGTAATTCACAAATTTTTCACACATACACATATATACACATATACATTATTCAGCAAGTGATTTTTCCATTTGTCACCATTTTTCCCCTTACTGACCTGCCACTATCTTTTCAGAATCAGTTAACTCTTTACTAGACAACAAAATGTTAGCCTTGTCCATATTGAAAGCATTTACAGATGACAAAATTCATGGAATGTGTCTATGACATGGTAGAAAACATTGTGGGAAAAGGAGAAAATGCTGGTTACCTGCATTTTCTCCTTTTCCAGAATTGTTTTCAAAAGCCTATCTGTAAGGGTTGTTAAAACTCAGGATTGTGTGGTACAGGGTCGAAGAAAATATGACCCTATATTACTTACAATCATTCCTCTCAGAGGGACCTGCCCATGAACTTTGAACTGCAGCAAGGGTGTGGCTGTTCTACTTGTGTACACTAACATGTCTGAAAACTAAAATTAGAGAGAAAACTTCAATTCACAAATTCTCTTCACTGGAATAAAATTTAATGATTTATTGGGACCTAATAACTTTAAACTACCTGAAAAAAGTTTGTATATTACAGTTTGTTTATTCACCCCTAGTGTAAGTGCTGGAACTGACTTAAGTTGTTTTGGCAGACAGTGTAGATCAAGATCAGACTGCACAGAATGTGCAGTCTGATCTTGGATCTACACTGTCCGCTACTTCATCATTTATTCTGGCCAAAACAATCTTGAAATGCCAATATTGCGGATGTTTTTTTCCTAATTGAAAAAGTCCCTTTTATTATTTCAGCACTTTAAGAGTTATAGGAAAGAATAATCAGTAATAAGCATTTTCTGCGTTTCCAAAAATGTTTTCAAAGGTCTTCTTCCTCTGAGGTGTAAAATTCATGGATTGTTTGGAAAAGGATTAAAATAAAAACTTTTACCAAAGAAGATAATAAATTTTGACAAATTTTGACTAAAGAAAGAATGCTAACCAAGAAAAACATCCGCTGTTGATAACCTTTCCGAGAAAATTTCTGCAGACAACCTTCTCTAACAAATTCCTGAAATAAAACATAAAACTTGTAAGGTCAGCCATCAAGCATTCAAAGACTTATACAAGTAAAAACAAAGACCAAATATCTGAAGGAAATAATATATGTTTTCTTTGATTATTAACGAAAAACATTATGGGCAAAAGAGCAATTGCGAGCACTGAGCACTTTCTCTTTTGCTCACAATGTTTGCAAAAGCATATGAGCCATGCTCTGGCAAAAGGAGGCTTAATGCATACCCGTAATCCATCACACTGAGCGAACCATTACATACTTATGGGTCCGTAACAGCCACCTTTTTTAATAATCGACTAAATCATGAGGTAGACCGGTCCTTAGACATAGAGAAAATTTATCAATAGTGAAAAGTGTCGGCCCAGGTCAGCCTGCGCGGACTGCGCAGGCTGACCTGGGTCGATACTTTTCGCAAATGCATTAAGCCCTCTTTTCACAGAGCATGGCCCATATCTATTAGCTTCATAATTATACTCTATACTTCCACATGAACATCTTACGAACAAAGTCCGTAACAAAGAAACAAATGCATGGCAGAAATACAAACCGCATCTGGCGGGATTCGAACCCATGGCGGACAAATATTCTTGTTTTTCGAGGTTTAAAAGACCAATACCATAACCACTGAGCTAAAGAGATATCTCCCTAACGCAGTTGTCAGGTATTGTATTTAAATCGGGACGAAGCAATGTATGAAGGAGTGGTCTCCCGTAACACACCCCCTCTTAAAGTCATCATTTATTGATGACTCAAAGCCTTATTAGGCAGTAAGTCTATTATTTAGACAACAAATGTCCGTTTTTGGACAACAAATGGGATTAATGGCTCAATGGCCAATCCCGGACGAGCCCCCATCTTATGAACAATGTCCGTAACAAAGAAACAAATGAACAAATGCATAGCAGAAATACAGGGACCGGGCAGAATTCGAACCTAGAACGCCCGGACGAAAAGCCAACACCATAACCACTGAGCCAAAGAGAATTCTCCCTAACGCAGTTGTTAGGTATTGTATTTAAATCGGGATGAAGCCATGCATGATGGAGTGGTCTTCCGTAACAAACAATACTCATAAGTAAAATAGATTTTGACTTTGACTTGGAAGATTTGAGAGAGGAAACTCTTAGAACCCTGGTGTTGCAGGTTCACCATGCAAACAGTGTTTTGATTCTAATCTATGCTGGTTATAGGTGATTCTTTCGCCCCTTATTTTCTCTGTGCCACAAACAATTAGAATCACGGAAGAAACAGTATGTAAACAATTTCCAGGTCATAAGTGAGAATATTGTTGTAATTAAGGCAAAAGAATGTTGAAAGCTTACCCTATCAGGGTGCACCAAATTTTCAAGTCCCACCAAATCTCTCTGAAGTTCCATCAACTTCTGTAAATTTTCCTGAAATGGTCATAAAAAAATAAAGGTTAGAACAAAAATGACCCAAAGTTGACTAGTGATTTATGTTGCTTTCAATATTATTTCACTCATCACTGCATCAGCCTACTTCCTTGTGTGTTTCGGGGATTTCACTAGTAACAGGCCTGGAGTCTTCCTCCGCAACATTATCAGGAAGAATCTATCCCTAAGGTAAGGATTGCCAATCCAACATAATAACCACTGCGCAACACAGGATTCCTGTTAATAGGTCAGACTGCACAAAACCTGCAGTCGATGGGTGAAATCACTGTTTTGGTAAAGAGCACCAAATATGGGTGCAAAAACTTGGCTGCAGTTGCCTTTACACATGGTTTAATTTTCAGTGAGAATTCGAAGTCAAAAAAGGGGCATAACTGTGTCAAAAATATCTTAGTGGTTATCTTTAGTAATGATAGAGATATTACAAATCTTTTGCACAAGGTGGAAGTAGACAACAACAGGGCTATGACCTCGACATTTCCTTCTAAAATAACAAAGGTAAAAATTGTTTCTCAATGGTATGCAAAACATTTTAGTTCATCCAAATGCTGCTTTGCCCCAATGTATTCTACTGGAAGATATTAACTTGTATCTGAGAGCTGACATGTCAGCAGAAGTGTGAAGGCCCTTTTTCAACTCTTTGGCAAACATCAGAGTTTCAGATTACCTTAGTTTTCACATTCGAGGCATTTGCAGATAATTTTTTCAGTGTTGCTGAAATGATTCTTTTTGTCTATAAGACAGTAAAAAAAACTTTGGTTTAAGGAAAAAATGCTGGCTACCAGCGATTTCTCCTTTTCCTAAAATGTTTTCGAAAGCCTTCGGCCTCAGGGTCATTAAAACGTGGAATTATTTGGTAAAGACTTCTTTATTTATGTAATTACATCTTTATCTTTACTTACCATGACTTTTCTTTGACTCCTAAATGTTTCTGTTAATTCAGACAGTTTGGTAAGTGTAGCTGAAACAAATAAATGCACTGTTAGCCCTCTACCACACAATTCTGGATTTCAATATCCCTGAGGAAAAAGGCTTTTGAAAACATTGTGGGAAAAGTAGAAAATGCTGATAACCAGCATTTTCTCCTTTTCCCACCACGTTTTCTACCCTTTGAAAGAAAAATTTTACATTCTGAGCCACATTTACTTTGTCGTCTGCAAATGCTTTGAATTTGGACTAGGCTAAATTTTTGTTGTGTGGTAAAGTGGTATATAAGAAAAAACTTGTCTTGCTTTTGACATCTGAATAATTCATCAATAACAATAGACCTAACATTTGTGGTGTTTGTGGTTGTTAGGTAGAACATCGGCCACATAACCATGAGATCATAAGTTCGATACCTGAGAGCAGGTGTCAACTTTGGGACTGTTCATGGGCCCACACATTAAGCGTGAGAACTGATGTAGTTTCCAGGAAGCGGAATCTAGAGAAATGTGTATAAGTGGCAAGAACTTGTTAGATGTATAACAAGAGGACCATGATGGCCCTGTATCACTCCACTGGCTTTTTAACCCTTTACCACACCAATCAAAGTATTCATGACAATGAAAGAGAAGGCTTTTGAAAACATTGTAGAAAAAGGACAACATGTTGTCAGCCAGTATTTTCTCCTTTTCCCACAATGTTTCCTACCCTATCAAAGACAGAAATAATCATTTAAACCACATTTAATTTGTCTTATGTAATGGCTTTTAACTTGGTCCAGTCAAAAAATTTGTTGCTGCTTAAAAGGGTAAAATTAACATATCCTACACTTAATTGGCATTGACAGAGACACACAGCATAAAAAGTCTGTATGGAAATAAACTTACTTGGAAAACATAACCCCCCCCCCCTCCCCTGCCCAACAAAAAAAAGTCGTATCTTTTTAAGTGCAAAGATGATGTCAGTGAATACAAGCAGGTTTATTCAATGGCATGAAATGTAAAGTTCTGAAAAAAATTCTGATTGACAGAAACCTTATTGCCTACTTCATTGAACCTGATCCTAAGTATGGATATAAATAGAACTCCGACTATTATTTCGAGAAGTTATATACACACGGGAAGGTACAGGTAAGCAATATTCAATTCGTGAATACCGTACAGAGTATTTTCTTGACCATTCGGGACAAAATCCAAGGCAGCCCCGTGTGACGCCGAGTGTAAAAATAGAATTTTAATTTATGTAAAGGATGTTGACCTGGGTCGGGTTAAATAAAGTAAGTAATACTTTAGATTAAATATTCCACTTGTGAGCATAACTATTAGTACGAAAATAAATCACTCTCCCTGAAAACAGAACATTTTCTATCCAAAAAAGGTGAATATCTAACTCCAATCATGTTTTACTGAAGTTTGATAATCAAGGGAGGTAAATAGTAACAAACTTTATTATAACAGGACTTATTTCCCTTGACTACTATTTAAATTGAAGTCACTATGTCAGCCCACGTTAAACTTGTGATCCCCGGGATGGGGCCAATTTGGATCCCAGGGCTCTGATATAAAGAAACTTGTTAGAGGTCCGCGAGATAATGCCACATGCAAAATTTGGTAGCCCTGGGCCTTATGGTTTCAGATAAGATTTTCAAAGATTTTCAATATTTTTCAGTTTTGTTGCCATGGCAAACAGAGTTTTTGAAGGAATCATATTCTTTTTAGAAATTCTAAAGAGGACCATGGCAGGATCATTTTCTGTGAAGCTTCATCAAATTTGGTTGGGTAGATTCAGAAAAGAAGATGTTTGTAATAAAAATTAACGCACAACAGACGAACGGATGGACGGACACACAACAGACACCAGGCCATGACATAAGCCCGCTGGCCTTCGGCCAGTGAAGCTAATAAATACTGGTATGTTTAAACTAAACTTTACATTTGACCTGCTAGGCACATTGTCAGTGGGCAGTAGGTAGTGAAAGGGTAGAATACATTGTGGGAAAAGGAGAAAATGCTGGTTACCAGCATTTTCTCGTTTTGCCAGTGTTTGAAGAGCCATTTTCAGATGGGTCATTAAAACTCTGGATTGTGTAGTAAAATTGGCTGTAATAACCTACTTACCTTTGCAATCCATATAATCTGGGTGAGCTTTTGCATAATGAATTGTGAGTCCTGGAAAATATAAACAAAACAATAAGGTTATTGGTTTTGAAAAATATACATAAAACAGTATGTGACGAAAATAAAACTTGATACATTTGGAAATGAGGGGCTGTAATCAGCATTTTCCCCTTTTCCTAGTGTTTTCTGCCGTTTCAAATTCCTGTTTTAACCCCTTACCAAACAATCCCAGTGACTGGAAAAGAATTTTTTTCAATGGGACAATGGCCCTTCCTCTAAGAAAATCAATGTGTCATTTTGAAAACCAGTGTGACAATGTCAAAATAACACCAAATTCTTCATTGCTTTCATTTATTTGTATAAAATGGTACCATCAAAACGCAAACAGTGTTAACCCCTCTTGTAGGCTAATGCCTATGCTTGATTTCCAGCTTAAAAGCTTCAAACCAAGCATAGTCATTTGACCACAAAATAGTTCAGTAGCCTTCTAAATCAGCATGATATGCACTGTATCTTTCCTCTACACATAAAAAACATCAACTTAACATGGAACTATAACATGAACAAGTAGCCCAAGAATGACTCAACTAGTTGGGGGGCTTGTTTTGTAGCAAGGTGTTCATCTGATTTCTCATGCCTCGACAAACATGTAGAAGATGTCTTAAAAACACAAGAGCCTTTCGTAGCAAAAACATTTTTCTTTTTTGTTCTGAACGCACTGTCTGCCAAAGTGACCAGCCACAGCCAAATTTTTAACCAATTATCTTGGGTTTTCCTTATTTGTGACAGCAAGGTGGTTTGAGAGGATTGTGGTGTTTTTGGCTGTTCAGCGACGGAGGGTATTTGCTGCGTGTCAGTAAACGTGCTTTGGGTAGCCTCGGACGCAGACGTGATCTGAGGGTTGCTCTGATGCGCAACAGGATCATCCGTATGAGATTGCTCAGAAACTATCCTTTTGGAAAAAAAAAATTATAATGGAGCCCTGACCTTTAGGCATTTTTAATTTCTTTTTCGGGGCCATATTTTACTGTTTTAGCGATGATTGAAATTCAATTTTACAGCAAACTAAGGCCCGAGACCTGTTTCAACAGACAAATTTACAACAACAAAATAAGCTTAATATTTAATAAGCATTTGTTTTATTGACAACATGACGATGTCACACGCGCTTATCACTACTCATTCTATACAGCGTCTTCCTCGACGCTGATCAAAGCAGATTCGTCCCACTTAGTTTCATACTTTACTGAGGCTGGAAACTGAAAAGTGCAATGGCTCACTTGGCGGCAAAAACAGTGTGACATTTTGGATTTTAATATGACTATGGCGCATGGCGCAAGTCTTTCCCACTCACTGCAATCCCAACTTTTAACAACCCTCAACAGGGCAAGCTTTTGAAAACACTGTTCAACCAGCACATTTCCTCTATTTTTTACACTATCAAAGACAGAAACAATCATTTGAGCAACATTTAATTTGTCTGAAATAGTTTCAACTTTTTCCAGATTTTCTTGGTGACTGTCCAAAAACCTGCTTTTAAAAAACATCATGGGAAAGGGAGAAAACCCTGGTAATCAGCATTTGAGCCATATATGTCACATGAAAAGGCTTTCAACTTGGATATGTCTTAAACTTTGTGGCATGGAATAGGGTAAAGTGTCCCTCTGCTAAACAATCCTGAGTTATAACGATCCTGACAGAGAAGGCATTTTAAAACACTGTTGGAAAAAGAGAAAATGGCAGTGCATTTTCTCCTTTTCCAACAATGTTTTGTAACATTTGAGCCACATTTGTTGTATGCAAAGGCTCTCAGTTTGTCTAAAAAATTTTGTTGTGCGGAAAAGGGTTAACTATCCCTTTACCTAACGATCCTGAGTTTTAATGACCATGACAGAGAAGGCTTTTTAAAACATTGTTGGAACTGGAGAAAACGCTGGTTACCAGCATTTTCTCTTTTTCCCACAATGTTTTCGACCCTTCAAATTGAAATTTTTGATTTAAATTATTTCATCATCTGCAAAATTAATGTTTTCTATTTGGAATCATCTAAAATTCTGTCATTTGGTAAAGGGTTGATTATAGGATATATACTATTGCCTATTTCATTTAACCTGACCCAGGTAAACATCATTTACATACATTAAATTTCTATTTTTACCTCCGGCATCGCATGAGGCTGTCTTCCGCATATGTCCCGAATGGTAACGGAAATATTTCATATGGTATGTGCGAATTAAATTGCTTACCTGTGTATACAAGTATCTTCCTGTGTATGAGATGTGTACAACTTCCCGAATAAAAGTCTGGGTTCTATTTATATGCCTACTTATATATTCAGCATAAAGGTCAGGATCAAGTTAAATGAAATAGGCAGCACATGTACTTACTTTCTAATAACAGTTTATAATGTAAAAGTCTCTGGCCAGGCTTCAGTAAGAATGTGTTCAAGGGGAGGTAACACACTTTCTGGGACTCAAAGTCTTTATAAATCTGCTCAAAGTCCTTGTTTGACTTCTGGGCTTTCTCCAAGTCCATCAGAATATCATCTTGCTTCTCTAAGAAGTTCATGTAAGGCTAAAAATAGATGGAATTACTGTTTGATTCTTAAAGAGCAAAATACAGCATCAGTTGTTTTTGCAGGTGAAGAAGAAGGCATTAGAAAACAGTTGGAAAAGGAGAAACAAGTAGTAACCTGCATTTTCACATTTTTCCACCAAGTCTTGTTCATTATCAATGACAAATATACCATAATTTGAGTCACACAGGATTTGACATTTGCAAGTGGTTTCAATACTGACAATTCCAAAGTCTACTCTTTGAAGAACAGACTTCACTATGTGAATCACACTTAACTTGGGGTCTGCCATTGCTTTGGATTTGGATGTGTCTACAATGTTGTTTTCTGGTAAAGGGTTAGAGTTCTAGACTTCTCCACATTACGAGTATTTTTTTCCTTTTCCTACAATGTTTTCATGAGCTTTCTTCTTCCAGGTTGTTAAAACTTACTATTTTGTGGTAAAGGGTTATGTCAAAATAATGTGATTTGCATCTGAAACAATAAGAAAACGTCATGGAAAAAGAAATGTTACCAGAATTTTCTCCTTTCTCACAATGTCTTCAAAAGCCTTCTTCCTCAGGGTTATTAGCTCTTTACCAAACGACAAAATTTGGACTGGTCCAAATTGAAAGCATTTGCAGACGACAAAATTAACGTGACTCAAAAATTGAAATTTGTTTTGGAAGGGATAGAAAACATTGTGGGAAAAGGAGAAAATGCTGGTTACCAGCATTTTCTCCATTTCCCACAATGTTTTCGAAAGGCTTCTTTCTCAGAGTCATGAAAACCCGGGACTGTTTGGTGAAGAGTTAAACCAAGGAAAGGTTTTGTATAAGAGTTTTGAACATTTTCATATGAGCCATGCTCTGGCAAAAGGGGGTTCATGTGAGTGCATGATGTATACCAAGCAAGGCATCACATACCGTTAATTAACTCTTTTCTTACGAACATGAAAGTTCGTAACAAATGCACAGCTCAAATACAAACCGCATCTGGCAGGATTCGAACCCGTGCGGACAAATATCCTCGTTTTTCGAGGTTTAAAAGACCTACACCATAACCACTGAGCTAAAGAGAATTCTCTCTAACACAGTTGTCAGGTATTGATTTTATACGGGAAAGCTATGCAGTAAGGAAGGGGTGATCTCCCGTAACACTTTACCAAACGACAAAATTTTGTACTAGAACAAACTGAAAGCATTTGCAGACAACAATGTCAATGCGGCTTAAATGGTGCAATTTTCTTTCGTAGGGTAAAAAACATTGTGGGAAAAGGAGAAAATGCTGGTTACCAGCATTTTCTCCTTTTTCTACAATGTTTTTCAAAAGGCATCTTTCCCAAGGTCGTTAAAAGAGTTAACTCTTTACCAAACGACAAAATTTTGTACTAGATAAAACTCCGAGCATCTGCAGACAACAAATTAAAGGTAGCTCAAAGAATGATTTTTGTCTTGATAAGGATAGAAAACATTGTGAGAAATAGAGAAAATGCTGGTTACCAGCATTTTCTCCATTTCTCACAATGTTTTCAAAAGCATTCCTGGTCAGGGTTGTTAAAACTTGGGATTGTGTGGTAATGGGTTAAGGGTCCATAAAATCCATTTTGTCTAACAACCAACTAAATTATGAGGTCCTTTGACCTGCAGGAAACTTGAAAGGTCAGCCTACATGAACCTGGGTCGATGCTTTTTGCAGCTGCGTTAAACCCCCATTTGACAGAGCATGACTCAAATATTCTTTTCAAGGATTCTATGCTATAAAAGGTTGGGTGCTTAATACAGCTGGCTTCAAAATACAAACAGCGTTAATATAAGGAAAACTGTACATACAAATTAAGAGTATAGTTCTTCTACTTACACCTAGAGAAGTCAGGAAAGAGTTAACCATTATATCTCCAATCTTCTGATAGTCTCCGTTCAGGTGGGCGTTAGATTTCCCCTCCCACATAGACAACCTCTGTTCTAGCTCCTTCAGGAACCCACAATGGAACTGATAGATAGGGTCCATGTACTTAAAGATTTCCATCAGATAGTCTGGCAAGGTGTCATCACCACTTACCATGTTTTTAAACCACTGAAATAACAAATTAAACAAGTGTTGCTCTTCCTACTGCACTACACCAAACAAGTCATCACATTAATTATGGATCCATGAAATTAATTTTGTCTTGCAACCAACTGAATCATGAGGTAGAATGTGCATGCTGACCTGGGTTGAGTCTTTTTGCCGATACATGAAGCTCCCTTATCTTAGAGCATGGCTCAAATAAATTGGTACTTGTATCATTTTTTTACTTTTTTGTCTCTGTAAGTTTTAACATTACATTACTCAAGATAAGGACCACAAAGGCTATTTTTTTAACAAAAACTACAACAATCAAATTACAATAAGGACAAACACCTGAAGTAAAAAAACAATAAACAATAGGTAAAACTATTACAGGAAAAGAAGCAAAAATTGCACACCATGTTTCCAAAACATCAATTGCAGGGGAGTAAAGAGTCATGTAACCCTTTACCACATAACAAAATTTTAAACATGTCAAAATTGAAAGTAATTACAGATGACAAATTAGATGTGGCTCAAATACTTAAAATTGCCTCTGACAGAGAAAAAACATTTTGGGAAAAGGAGAAAATGCTGGTAGCCAGCATTTTCTAACATGTTTTTCCAACATGTTATCAAAAGCATTTCTTCATCTGGGTCATAGAAACACGGGATTGTGTGGTAAAAAAATGAACTCTTTACCACACAATCCAGTTTTAACGACCCTAAAATCCAGGGCTTTTGAAAACATTGTTGGAAATGGAGAAAATGCTGGAAACCAGCATTTTCTCCTTCTCCCACAATGTTTTCTTACCCAATCAAAGACAAAAATCATTATTTGAGCTACTTTTAATTTGTCATTTGCAAATGTTTTTAATTTGGTCCAGTCCAAAATATTGTTGTGAGGTAAGTGGTAAGTAATTTCCAAGACTTAAACAGTTATAACACATACTTATTTTCCCTTGCACTATTTTAGACTAGTACCTTACCAGTTACGGTACTGTACTGTCTTCTGGCTTTTGATCCACATTGCCTTGCTGAAGGACACTCTCACATTGTCCACACTGCTAGTGTGACCAAATTGCAATTTCTTGCAAAGATTAATAGATGAATCAGTGCGAGTCTTTATAAAAGACTATTCTAAAGTAACTTACAATTGTGATGACCTCAAGATCTTTTTTGTATGTTCTTTCTGTCATCAGCAGTTCCTTGGCAATGTAGTAGGCTTTGTCCACAGGGTAACGCTGCAAAAAGATATGAGCCGTGCTCTGTGAAAAGGGGGCTTAATGCATCTGCGAAAAGTATCGACCCAGGTCAGCCTGCGCAGTCCGCGCAGGCTGACCTGGGCCGAAACTTTTCGCTATTGGTCAATTTTCTGTATGTCCATGGACTAGTCTACCTCATGATTTAGTAGGTTGTTAAAAAAAATTGGCTATTATGGATCCAGAGGTATATGATGGCTTGCTTGGTGCCATGGATGACGGAGATACATTTAGCCCCTTTTTGCTGGAGCATGGCTCAATTATAAATAAGTGGTGCTCTGGGAAAACAGGGTTTAATGCATCATAGTAATCTATTACACAATCATGTCAGCCACTGCATAACATGGATCTATTTTGTCAAACAGCTGACTGAATCATGAAGTAGCATGGTTCTTTTGAGTGTAGAAAATTTACCATTAGCAAAAGATTTCAACCCAGGTCAGCTTGTGTGGGCTTTGCCATTTTACCACACAATCCCAACTTTTAATGACCCTAAAAGAAGAAGCTTTTTTGAAAACATTGTGGGAAAAGGAGAAGATGCAGGTAACCAGAATTTTCTCCATTTGTCACAACGTTTTCTATACTTCCAACAACAAATGTCAATTTTTCTGTCACCTATACATAGTCGCCTGCAAGTGCTTTGAATTTGGACTAGTCTAAAACTTTCCCATTAGGTAAAAAGTGAACTGGCTGACATGGGTTGATACTTATTGCAGATCTGCATTAAATAAACCTTTCACAGAACATGACTTGAACAAATACAAACTATAATGTGTCTTAGTGGCTACCTTGCGAAACCTGTGTTAGGTGTTTGTATAAACCTTTACCACAAAATCTCACACTCTAACGACCTTGTGGAAATAAACCACTGAAAACATTGTCCGAAAAGGAGGAAATGTTGGTCATCAGCACTTTCTCCTTTTCCAACAATGTTACCCATCCTTTCAAAGATAATTTTCAGTATTCCAGTAACATTTGTTGTTTGCAAATGCTTTCAATTTAGACAATTTTAAAATCTTGTCACATATAGTAAACAGCAAGTAGAATTTTTTGACTGTCCATCAACTTGTGTTTTTCAGCTTTGTTGTGAAACCTGCAATTTTGAAGCAAACAAAGAAAGTGTTGTTCAACTCTTTAACATAAAATTTTCTCTTAACAACCCTACGTAAGAGGGCTGGTAACCAGTATTTTTCCTTGTCCCACAATGTTTTCAATCCTTTTATAGACAAGTCCCAGAATTCGATTAACATTGAAATTGTTGTTGTGATTGCTTTGAATATGGACCAGTTTACAATTCTTTTGACTGGAAAACGGTATCCTGGGCTCTTACATGATTGCAGATCTAATGCTGCGCTTTTAATATACAAAAAACAGAACAACTTATCATCAAGTAATCCATTGCAATGTTTCAATTAATCATTCGAACAGAGTACAGGACACACCATTTTTTAAATTCACCCATGTCAATTTTTTGTACACAGCTACATGACATAAATGACACAAAATGTAAAATCTGCGATAAAGTAGAATCCACAATAACTTAGGAAGCAAGTAAACTTACATATTATATTTTTAAATGAGATCTTACTCATCACCAGCAGTGTTCCAGTTCTATCATAGTGCTCAGTGCACATATGTGTACAGTACTACAGTACAGTGCTACATTGCTAACATGGGGCCATGTAGGACCCCATACCTCTCATGGACAATAAAAACCTAATTAAAACTGCCGAAGATCTTCATTACCTTATTCTTGCGCTTTTCTCCATCCTCTGATACCTCTGTTCTTGTCTCAGATAAAGTACTGATGTTACTGTTTAGGCCGCTGGCAGCAGATCTGAAAGTTAAGACATCATGGCTCTAATTTGTGTGTTTTCTGTCCAATTTCGAATCGAACATCCACAATCACTTTAAAGATATATTTTTACAGCCACAGAAAAAAAAACACTGTTGACTCTTTACCTATGACAACATTTTAGACTCATCCATATTGAAAGCATTTGCTGACAAAAAAAAGATGTAACTCAAAAATTAAAATTTGTTTTTGTACAGGTAGAAAACATTGTGGGAAAAGGAGAAAATGCTGGTCACCAGCATTTTCTCCTTTTCCCACAATGTTTTCAAAAGCTGTCTTTCTCAGGGTCCTTAAACCTTGGGACTGTGTGGTAAAGTGTTAAAACTTAATATTGAGTACTGTGTAGATTGGTTTACACTGTAGTCAGCTGTGTAAAGAGAGATATAGAATCAATGATGTGTGGGATACATAACTTAAGGAATTTGTCCTCTACTTAAGACCATCACAAGTTTTAATTAACCCTGGTGACCAGCATTTTCTCCTTTTACCACAATGTTTTCTGTCCTTTCAAAAGCATGTTTCATAATTTCAGCCACATTTACATTGTCGTTTGCAAATGCTTTTAATATTGGAAAGTCTAATATGTCGTCCTTTTGTAAAGAGTTTACATATATGAACAGTGAAATATTGAGCCAAACACTGTCCAAACAATAATCAGTCACCAGAGTGGAATGAATCCTGTCGCAATAACCATCATCATTCCTTTTAAGGAAAATGGCCAAGCTGGGGATTCTAACCAGCGATCTCCTGTTCTCAAATCCTGTACGCTATTGACTGCTACTGGGGCTCAGTAATATCATTCATTAACCCTTTACCAACTGAGGAAATTTTAGATAAGTCCCAAGTTGTTAGCATTTGCAGACGACAAAATGAATGCGACTCAAATGATGAAATTTGTCTGTGATAGGGAAGAAAACCATGTTGGAAAAAAGAAAATGGTGGATACCAGCATTTTCTCCTTTTCCCACATGGTTTTCAAAAGCTTTCTTCTCCAGGACCAGGGTCGTTAAAAGTCAGGATTGCGTGGTAAAGGGTTAAGACATATTTTTGGCCAAAAGAAAAAATATTTCATTACCTATGGTCTTTCCTTGGAGTTGACTGATCTGATCCCAACATGAAGGACAGGTCATGTGATAATGGTGGGGGAGGAGGGGGTGGATACACGTCACCTGACATTTCTAGTATGGACTCCTCTTCATTTTCTTCAACAATGGGCAATGATATGTCACTTACGTCTGTGTTGTGGTCGGCTAAGTTCGGTGATGTGTGGGAGTGGCCATTGGTCAGTCTGTAAGGTAAAACATTATGACATGTGGAAATAAGGACTTAACAGTTTTTGGTGTAATCGTTATTTTGGTCTTCTTTGTTTGTATGGTGTTCAATGTTTTCAGCATCATTTCAGTTACATCATGACCACTGTCTGTTCATGGCCACTGAAAATGAGAGGGGGATTTTCCCCTTCCATCTATAAAATAAGAGGTATTTAAAAAGAAAAATTTGATCAGACACAAAACACATACCTCAAATAACAGATTACAGTAATCCTGTACAAGACTATACAGTAATCTTAACTGACCTATTTATATGTTCCTATAAGTATGTTTTAAAAAGCCCTCCCTTTTCAGGAACAAAAACTCTTAGGATTGTATGGTAGGGTAAATATGGTCCTTTGAATTCAAAATATTTACAAAAAGTTACACACCCTTCATGTGGATCGTGAGCAAACAAAACTTCCGTCGGAGGCTGTCGCTCTTTCCTGTCCATCAAAACTGGAATGTTTTCAATCTCATCTGTCCTCGACAAATGATTTTCTGGAATTGTGATGTCTTCGTTCATTTTATAACCAATCACGGGTGCCGAAATCTTCCGATCATTTGACCTCAGAGCATGTGACATCAATGGTAAATCAGGCACTGTCAAAATTCAAAAACAAAAAAATAATAATGGAAAGTTTTCCTGCTACTTGAAAGATATTTGTAAAGATTCAGACAATGCATCTACAGTAAGTGGCCATAAATATTTCACTGAATTCTGAATATGTTACTAGTGTTTGTTGTCTGACATCAAAGTTGTAGCTCTCTTAAATATAGTAGTGCTAAATTTTGCCTATATCATCATTGACGTCAAAGTAAAACACATTTTTGGCAATATTGTTCACTTTTTAAACAGATGCAGCTATATATATTACATTGTATCCAGTTTGAAAATATGGTATATATTTCACTGTAAAATCCATTTGGCTTTATTTCTGTAAAAGTTTCATGACTGAAACTTAAGTTTTTAACCCAAGATAGATTAAGAAGTAGAAATGAAATACATATAAGTCAATGGGGATTCGGAAATATTTATGGCCCCTAACTGTACATAGCATTCTCAAATCCCTGAGTTCTTTGATCCCTTTACCAAACAATCCTGTCTCATGGTCTTTCATGGTCTTACCCCTTTCCCAAGTAACAAATTTTAGAAATTTCCAAGTTCAAAACATCTGCAGACAGCTACTATAGAATTGGTACAAATGAGTTTGGGTTCTTTGATAGGATAACATTTTGGGAAAAGTAGAAAATTCCGAGTTTTAATGACCCTGAGGATGTAGCCTTTGAAAACACTGTGAAGAGGAGAAAATGCTGGTAACCAGCATTTTCGCTTTCCTCGGAATGTTTTCTCTATCAAAGACAAATTTCAGCATTTGTGCCAATTTCAGTTGTCTGCAAATACTCTACATTTTTGTTGCCTGGTAAAGGGTTAACTCTTTACCAAACAATAAAGTTTTAGGCAAGGCTAAATTGAAAAGAATTTTCAGACAATTAATTAAATGTGACTCAAATGATGGACTTTGTCTTTGAGCAGGGAGAAAGCATCATGGGACAAGGAGAAAACTCTGGAACCAGTATTTTCTTCTTATCCTACAATGTTTTCAAAAGCCGTCTTCCACAGGGTAGAAAACAATGCAGGTATGGTGGTTACCAGCATTTTCTCCTTTTCTCACAATGTTTTTAGAAGGTTTCTACTTAAGGACTGTTAAAACCCGGGATGGTTTGGTACAGGGTTAACTCTTTTGCTGCCAAATAATTGGACTTGACATTTCTCAGTGTCTAAAAGTATATTCCCGACACCTTTAAAGCCGGATCTGTTTAAAGACTAGTATCAGGAAGTGAATGGTGTAGATTCAAGATCAGACTGCATGTTTTGTGCAGCCTGATCTTAAACTACTCCATTCAAAAATGCTGTCAAAGATGACATTGGCAGTGAAACAGTAAAAGGGTTCCTGTAACTGGTATAAATAAAATGTGTATTTAATTGAAATTATAATTACTTTCATTAATTATTTCTTACAATTAATTAATCTGATTATCACAAAAGCTTACCTTACCATATAGTTCCCATGTGAGCTAAGAAACATTCTAAATTCTTTTCAAGACCATTAAGTTTTTGACTGCTCCAAATTAAAAGAATTTGCAGATGACAAATTAAATGTGGTTTAATGAAGAAATAATCTTCTTTCTATCGTGGTTTATCGTTCAATAAACCACAGCTGTGAGTTATGAGGCACAATAAATAATCCAAGAGGGCGATAGCCCGAGTGGTTAATTCATTGCGCCTCATAACTCACAACGTGGTTTATTGAACGATAAACCATGATAGAAAGAAGATTATTTTGATTCTAACATGAACAACTCTAAATGAAAGGAAAACAAGTTCATACTTAAAGTAAAAACGTGGATGCAGATTATATTCCATTGAATAACTTACTTACTTACTTACTTTATAAAGAATGATGTCACTCTACAAAGAATGACGTAGATTTTACCACGCTTTCGTTGCACTGTGTTTATAGAGCCGAATTCACGTGTCATGTTAGAATTAACTTTTTACCACACAATCCTGATTTTAAACGACCCTGTGGAAGAAGGCTTTTAAAAAAAACATTTTGGGAAAGGAGAAACTGCTGGTAACCAGCATTTTCTCCTTTTCCCAAAATGTCTTCTATCCTTTCAAAGATTAAAAATCCAATCATTTGAGATGCACTCCCATATTACCTTTCAACAGGGACAGGTCTAGAATTTCTTGCAGCCTTTACCAAACAACAAAATCATAGATGTGTCAAAATTGACAGCATTTTCCACATGTCATAAGAGTTATCATTGACAGGGGCAGAAAACATTGTGGGACAGGGAGAAAATGCTGGTAACAAGCATTTTCTGCTTTTCCTGCTTTGTTTTCAAAAGGTCATTTGCCCAAGGTAGTTAATACTCCAGATTGTGTTGTAAAGGTTTAATGGGCTTTGGTCATGACAGGATAGTAAAGATTGTGGGGAAAAAAGAGAAAATGCTAATAACTGGATTTTCTCTTTTTTCCACAATGTTTTCCAAAGTCCTCTTTATCAGAGTAATTAAAACTCAGGGTTGTGTGGTAAAGTATTAATACTCATGAAAAGAAAAACCAAAGTCTAAAAAAAATGAACAAAAAATAACCACAGAAAAAGAAATAAAGTAGCTAACATAAACAGCTGTATGTTACTGACAAACTTGGAATATCATACATACAGATGATCTTGCAATACTTTCATAGCATTTAAATGATATGCTTAATTTAAGCATTTTCTCCTTGTTTTTTTTCTCTACGGATCAATATCAACAAACTTTTTACTGAGTGAAAAGTTGGGCTTTTTTAAACCGAATAGCCCATTAACCCATAAAGCGCTGGAACCGATTTAAACTGTTTTTGTGGACATTGTAGATCATGATCAGACTGCACAGAACGTGCAGTCTGATCTTGGATCTACAATGTCCACTACTTTGTTACATATTCTGGCCATAATAACAATGAAAATTTCGTATTTCGGGTTCTTTTCGTAAATGAACAGTCCATTATATTAACCCTTTACCACACAATGACGCCTTTTGACGCCCCTAAAAAAGAGGCCTTTTGAAAACATTGTGGGAAAAGGAGAAAATGCTGGTAACCAGCATTTTCTCCTTTTCCCACAAAGTTTTCTACCCTATCAAAGAAAAGTTGCGTCATGTGAGCCACTATGAAATTGTCGTCTGCAAATGCTTTCAATTTGGATAGGTCTTAAATTTTGCCGTGTGGTAAAGGGTTAATTCAGCACTGTTAGAGTTAAAAGCCAGTTTCTAAACAATGTGTTTCAAAATAGATCAAGTATTTATTGATTGAGTGCTTGATTGATTGATTGTATGTTTCAGTTATACCACAGCAGCCAGTGCTCCTATCCATGCTTTCCTGAAGTTTCTTTTACCAGTATTCCACACAATATTCTTTCCATGCAACTGGCTGCTTTCCCATATAACTATTGTCGAAACAATGGTCAGCGGTTAGAGAGGAAGGAATCCTGTCCTGATGACTGTCATCAATCCTCGGAAAGAAATTGGCCAAGCCTGGGAACGAACCAGCGACCCCCTGTTCACAAGTCCTGTTTGATACCGATTGAGCCTGTGTGTGGCTTGGAATTTATTGAGATCACACTATATGTTTATGAGAAGGTTATACATTCTTCATCCTTAAATCTTTATAAGACGCTAAAAGTTTAGACTTATCCAAGCTGAAAGCATTTGAAAAGTAAAGGTGATTCAAAAACTGAAAATTGATTTTTCGAGGAGTAGCAAATCATTGTAGGACAAGAAGAAAATGCTGGTTACCAGCATTTTCTCCTTTTCCTTTAATGATTTCAAAAGCCTTTTTCAACAGAGCTGTCAAAAGTCAGGATGGTGTGGTAAAGCGTTGAAGCTCCCACCACAACTTACTTTGTCAATGGCCATTTAATCCTTTACCAAATAATCCCGACTTTTATCAAAACCGAGAAAGAAATCTTTTCAAAACATTGTGGGAAAAGGGGAAAATGCTGGTAACCAGCATTTTCTCCTTTTCCCATATTTTTTTTCCCTTTCCAAAGAAAAATATCAGTTTTTGAAGAATATTAAATTTGCTGTTTGCAAATGCTTTCAATTTGGAGGACTCAATAACCTTGTTGTTTGGCAAAGGGTCAAGTTGTTCTGTCTGAACTTTTATCTACACCGTCTGATTTACCATAACATAATTAGTGTGTCTAAATTAGCTATGAAAAAGCAATATCTTTTCCAGTTCCTTTGTTTGACACTCTAGGGATGAATCAAGAGAACATGTTCTGTCTTTTGCTGAGCCCCTGTAGCTCAGTCAGGAACATACAGGACTTGAGAACAGAGGGTTTCTGGTTTGATCCCCGGCTCGGCCAATTTCTCTCCAAGGATTGACCATAATAATTGTGACAGGATTCATTCCTCTCTTTCTACTGATCAATGAGTTGACAATGGTTATGTGAGAAGGCAGCCAGTGACTTGGAAAGAAAACTGTGCAATTTTACTGGTACAAGAAACTTCAGGAAAGCATGAATAGGTGCACTGGCCACCACAATATAACTATGAACTAATGTTGAAAGGGGCATTAAACACCATACAATTACAATCTGTCTTATTGTAAGTACAAGAAAAATTACGACCAGATACAATGTGAAAGACAGTAAATCCATAGTCCATTTGAAGAAGTTTCTTCTACGAAAAAATGTTCAAATCTACACACACACAATTATGTATGCAGGTGACCATAATTATGTTGCAAATTCTGTTACTGTTAACAACTGAAAATGATGCGACTTATAGGTGAGGAAGTTTATTAGCTCATAGCTTTTGTTCCAATCCCTTTTGTGTAACTGTGCTTTTTAAAATATGAACATGCATGTAAACTTTATATTGAATAAGATACGTTTGAACTAAATCTTCACAACCATTTCCTTTTTTTTCCTCCTTCGAAATTCATCTTAAAAACATCAGTTTTAACATAGAGAAACAAGTATATGCAAATTGGTTAAAAATATATGACTAAAAGAATTCTAATCACTAATATTCCAAGATTGTAAGTATGACATACAATACTGTGTTCACACAAACTAATACATAGAAAGCTAAGTGTCAGCCAATCAAAATGAAAAGGGACTGTACAGATAATGTTATGCTACAATATTGTAGAGAAAAATATTCTATGTGACCCCAAAAGCATAAAAACTTATGACACACACCATTAAGCTATAAATACATGTCTAATTCTCTAAATGAAAAAACAACAGTATAATAAAAATCTTTCTTTAAATTTAGGAAAAACAGACAATTACAGAACTTTAAAAAACGTTTCAATACGTGAAATAATAAACAAATGCACTTACTTTGATATTCAAATATCATTTTACATACAAACTTATGTCAACCAATCAAATGTCAGTTTACAACAACTATCAGCCAATCAAAATGAAGGTTATACTTACTGAACAACAAAAATCTAAAGACCACAACAAAATAGTGAAGAAAAAACATGCAGGATGAAAAATAACAACACGACAAATATACTGTGGCTTAGATTGTGGAAACTGTGTTTAACAGGTAGAAAATATTGAGGGAAAAGGAGAAAATGCTAGTTACATTTTCTCCAATTCCCTTACCATCATTTTCTCGTTTTACAGCAATACTTTGAAAAGCCTTCTGCCTCAATGTCCTACAAAGTCAGGATTGTGTGGAAAACAAATACAGAAATTGTATAACAAACACAGAAATAAAATATATCATATGTATTTTGTGTTATATAAGAAGTCTAAATGGTGATGAAAAATAAGACCTAAAATGCTACATTTGAAAAGAATTTATTATCAAATGTCAGACAGTTTAGATCTGAGTGAACTGCACAAAATGTGCAGGATGAAGCTGATCCCTCCCCTCCTATCTCCAACACAAGCAATAATGGCTGTACTATGCAGTCTATGTGTTGAAGGTTTTACCACACAATCCCGAGTTTTAATGACCCTGAAGAGAAAACCTTTAGAAAACCTTGTGAGAAAAGGAAAAAATGCTGTTTAAAACTTGGGTTTGTGTGGTAAAGGATTAGAGACTTAAAAGGTGAATATGTTGAGTTTTCTTTCCAAATGAATATTTATTCAAATATGCAAATAAAACCTTTATATGTATGTATAATCAAAACGGGAAAGGTATTACCCAAGACGGAAAATATATTACAATAGCGGAGACATGCAACACTGTGTACCCTGAAGAATTTACAAATGGAAAGGAGACCACAAAAGAACATTGAAGGTGTGGAAGAGAAAAAATAACAAATACAAGAAACATTAAATTAAGCCATGCTCTGGCAAAAGGGGGTGAAATATTTTATCATCTCCATGATGCATGATACCATGCAAATCATCAAATAATTTTGGATCCATTATATCCATTTTCTCCCACAAAATGACTGAATCCTGAGGTAGAAGGGCCCTTGAAGATGCAAAAAATTGACCAAAAGCAAAAAGTTTTGGCCCAGGTCAGCCTACGTGGACTACACAGCCTGACCTAGATTGATACTTTTTGTAGATGCATTAAGCCCCCTTTTCAGAGCATGGCTCATTTGTAAATACCACCATCAAGTAATCACCAACATCTATAACAAGAAGTATCTTTCTAAAATGAAAAACAGCATTAATTTGCCCACCACTAGGCCTGTTGGGGCAAGCAGAATAAGCATGTCCACATTTTTTACCAATTGCAAATTTTAATTTATTCATTTGAATAAATCAGTACCAAGAAAAGCCAGTGAATATGCCAAAAAAGTGCTACAAAGTTTGAGTTTCATAAACCTCAAGTCTGTGGCCATATTCACAAACCATTCTAAATTAAATTCCAATTCTACTTATCAACAGTTTGACAAATTTCAAAGAAACAAAATTCACGATAGTCTAAATCTAATGGTTTAACCAAACTTGGTTAAGCCAATCAGAAGTTGTGTTACTTTGTAACTCTTATTAGATTTAACATGCTCTTTCAAAGGGTTGTTGAATA
Source organism: Hippopus hippopus (assembly GCA_946811185.2). NCBI lineage: Eukaryota > Metazoa > Mollusca > Bivalvia > Cardiida > Cardiidae > Hippopus > Hippopus hippopus. The sequence continues at coordinate 37,075,032 of OX328110.1, forward strand.
TGGAACCTGACTGGATATTTTTGAAGACTACCTCTGCTAATCAGAAAGCTACTAGTTTTATTCATACAATTGGTCTCTACAATGCTGATGAATGTACACACTGAAAAAACGGTTTCAAGTCCTGGCCATAGAGAATATTGCCTGACAACACACTGTAGAGAAATAAAAAAAAAAATTCTCCTACTTGATAGTATGATGCTATTAGGGTAATAACATTGTGGGGTTTTCCCACTTGAATATATTATATCCAATTTGTTTTTTTTTATACAATCATAATAAATTTACAAATTGTTTATAGATGGAATGGTATTTACAAAGACTGAAAATTATGACTCATATATTCCTACTTTAGTAGAGTCTTATCATTTTACGATTACCGGTACTTCAGCTGTATATTCCCAGCAAAGAAATGTAAGGCGCATGACATCAACCATCATAATAAAGCCAGGGGATTTGAGTCGGATTTTTCTGGTAAAAGGAACTTTGAATGTTGCAATATTTGGTCTTTTACTTAGGGCTGTTAAATGTCTGTTTCACCAATCCAGCAGTTCAATAAACTCTTTAACAGGGGCCAAAATTTAGAGCTGTCCAAATTGAAAGCATTAACAAATGACAGGTAAAAAATGTTTCAATAGAAAGAATTGTCGACGAAAGGACAGAAACCATTGTGGGCAAATGAAAAAATATGGGTTGTCAGCAGTTTCTCTTCTTCCAACAGTGTCTTTAAAAGTTTTCCTCCTCAGGATTGCGACAACACAAGATTGATTAGTAAAAATTTAACTCTTAGCCCCACAATGCTGTTTTTTCAAAAAAATTTAACGATCCTGAAGAAGAATCCTTTTGAAAACATTGTGTGAACAGGAGAAAATGCTGATAACCAGCATTTTCTCATCTAAATTTTTTTTTTGTTTGGTAGAGAGTCAATTCTTTAGAGACTCGTCCAAATTGAAAACGCATTTGAAGATGATAATTTAAGTGTGACTCAAATGATGGAACTCATCTTTAATAAGGTAGAAATCATAGTGGGAAAGGGAGAGAATGCTGTTTACCAGCATTTTCTCCAATTCCCACAATGTTTTCAAAAGCCTTCATCCTCAGGGTCATTAAAAAAAAGTCAGAATTTTTTGGTAAAGGTTTAAGGCAGCTGTCATGGTAACACAACACAATCTTGCAGTCTCTGAAAAGCAAAGATGCTTGGCTGACTTATTTAAGTCTTTACCGGATGACAAAATTTTAGACTTGTCCAAATTGAAAGCATTTGCAGACGACAAAATCAATGTGCCTCAAAAATTGAAACTTGACTTTAGAAGAGTAGAAAACATTGTGGGAAAAGGAGAAAATGCTGGTTACCAGCATTTACCCCTTTTCCCATAATGTTTTCAGAAGGCTTTTTCCTCTGGGTCGTAAAAAGCAGGTATTGTTTGGTAAAGAGTTGAGTCTTTACCAGACGACAAAATTTTAGACTTGTCCAAATTGAAAGAATGTGCAGTCGACAAATTAAAGTTGCCTCAAATGGTGCAAATTGTTCTTGATACAGTAGAAAACATTGTGGGAAAGGGAGAAAATGCTGGTTACCAGCATTTTCTCCTTTTCCCACAATGTTTTAAAAAGGCTTCTTTCCCAGGGTTGTTAAAAGCTTGTACTGTGTGGTAAAGGATTAAGAGGCCATACAATTTCTCTAAGGAATTATATAAAACTGTAAATGTCTTTTCTTTTCTCCTAATATGGAATGACAACTTCAAGTGATAGTATTTGGCTTTTAGCTCTTTATCAAACGACAAAATTTTGAACTCGACCAAATTGGTGCATATGCAGACAAAAAAAAAATATGTAGCTCAGATGATGATTTCTGTCTATGATCGGGCAGAAAACACTGTGGGGAAAAGGAAAAAATGCTGGTTACATTTTCTTTTTTTCCCCACAATGTTTTCAAAAGCTCTCTCTTCGGGGACGCTAAAACACAGGATTGTGTGGGAAAAGGTTAAATTCTAAATGGCACTCGCCCTAAACATATAAAGTTGTGCAGATGATTTTTTTGAAAATACTGGGACAGTTTTAAGCAGAAATTGCTAGAGTTGAAAATGTGTCACCTTTTACCAAGAAATACGAATAACCTTTTTCTTTTGCCTTGTAGCAGTTAATATTACAGCACAAGGAGAAATTGTTCATAATTCCCACCTTCCTATTTCGCAGTACTGTTTTCGAATCTTTATTGAATTCATGTATGTCACCTTAACTCTTTACCACGCAATCCAGAGTTCTAAAGACAATGAGAAAGACAGCCTCTGAAAACATTGTGGGAAAAGGAGAAAATGCTGGCAACCAGCATTTTCTCCTTTTCCCACAATGCTTTCTACCCTTCCTGAAACAAATTTCAATCTTTGATCCAAAATTTATTCTTACTGCAAGTACTTTTAATTTGGACGAGTCTAAATGTTTGTCACCTGCCAAAGAGTTGATCGTTTCTATTTACCATTATGTTACAGAGATACTTTCAGTGCTATTTTCAGGTAACTTTGTTTCATGAGGAAAGATGAGGCCAGACAGGTAATGGAGTTCTTCTACTAAGAATTCCTTTCATTCTTCACCAAACAATTTTTTTTGTACTCATAAATCACAGGTCATTCACGAGTACCAACAAAATTGGTTTTTGTGGGGATAATACATATCATTGCCTTTAATCCTTTAAAAAACAATTACAACTTGTAACGATTTCTGAGCTAGAGGGCTTTTTGAAAACATTGTAGGAAAAGGAGAAAATGCTGGTAACAAGCATTTTCTCCTTTTACTACAATGCTTTCTCCTATTTCAAAGACAGAAATCTTCTTTTGGGTCACATTTTACATAGTTTCTTCCCAATCCAATGCTGGTTACAAGCATTTTCTTTTTTTCCAACAATGGTTTCTCCCCCATCCAAAGCTGATTACCAGCATTGTATCTTTTTCTAGCGATGGTTTCTACCCTATCTAAGGCTGGTTACCAGCATTTTCTCTTTTTCAAACAATGGTTTCTATCCTTTCAGAAATTTTATGCTCCATTATTTTGTATCAATTTTGTCGTGTGCAGATGTTGTGAATTTGAAAGTGTCTAGAACTTTTTATTTGGCTAACGGTTAACCCCTTTCAATGCCCCTATTTCTAACAAACCAGAGGAATAAGGCTTTTGAAACATTATGTGAGAATAAGAGAAAATGCTGGCTTCACAAGCAAATTCCAGAAGTTCACCCACACTGAATGCTGTTTTCTGTAAATGCTTTGAATTTAGACAAGTCTAAAATTTTATTGTCTGGTAAAAACTTAACTCCCATATATTCACTGTAAAGCCTCGTGTCAAGAAAGATTTTTAACACTCTACCACATAATCTAGAATTTTAGTGACCATTATAAAGACTTCTTTTGAAAACATTGTGGAAAAAGAAGAAAATGCTGGTAACCAGCATTTTCTCCTTTTCCCGCAATGTTTTCTACCCTTCCAGAGACAAATATCATCATTTGAGCATACTTAAATTTGTTGTCTGCAATGATTTCAAATTGGACAAGTCTAGAATTTTGTCATTTTAGAAAGTTAACCCTTTACCACACAATCCCAATTTTTAATGACCCGAAGTAAGAAGCCTTTCGAAAACATTGTGGGAAAAGGAGGAAATGCTGGTAATCAGTATTTTCCCTCTTTCCCACAATGTGTTCTTCCCTATTTGATACAGAAATCACCATTTCAGCTACATTTAATTTGTCATCTACAAATGTTTTCAATTTGGTCCAGTCCAATTTTTTAGTGTGTGTGATAAAGAGAAAGAGAAAAGATCTATAGGAAGGAAACGATTCCAGCTGCCCTAGTCAACCCATCTTGTCATAGGGACAGAAAGCAAAGAAAAATATTGATCTGCCTCTTCTGCTGAAATTGTTTGCTTACGGAGGTAGAAAATTACATTTTGTTACTTGATTTCCTTTCAAACGGAAAATAATCCTTTGCATTCATTTCCCAGTAAAATGTTGACTGGTTTCATTACAAATGGAAACAATCCCCTCATAAATATGGCTTCTCATCTCTAATTTTGGAGACAAATGCATTGACACAGACGGCAAATGTTTTTGAAGTGTTTAAGGTATCAAAAAGTTTTATCCAGTGAACTGCATGGCTACTTTCTCTTTAATTCACAATCCCATGCAAATGACTTCTGTAGTATCTTTCAGCAGACTGACAGGAAAATATTGTGGCAAAAGGAGAAACTGCTCCTCACCAGCATGATCTCATTTCAACTTAGCTGTTTAAATACCAATCTTGGCTCTCACTCTTTACCAAATGACAAATGTTTAGACTTGTCCACATTGAAAAGCGTTGCAGAAAACAAATTAAAAATAGTTTGAGTGGCAGGATTTGTCATTGTTAGAAAAGAAAACATTGTAGCCAGCATTTCCTCCTTTTTCCACAATGTTTTTCTTCCCTTTCAAAGACCAATATCATTTTTCGAGCCTCATCTCATTAAATTTTGTCACCTGCAAATGCTTCCCTCTGGTAATGGGTAAAATCCATATTGAAAGCAATTATAAACGACAAATTAATCCATTACCACACAATGCCTACTTTTGATGATCCTGAGAAAGAAGCCTTTAGAAAACATTGTGGGAAAAGGAGAAAATGCTGGTAACCAGCATTTTCTCCTTTTCCCACAATGTTTTCTACCTTTCACAAAATAAATTTCAAATTTTCAGTCACTTTCATTTTGTCTTCTGCAAATGCTTTCGATTTGGACGAGCCTAAAATATTGTCGTTTGGTAATGAGTTAACTCTTTACCAAACGACAAAATTATACACTGGTCTAAATTGAAAGCATTTGCAGATGACAAAATAAATGTTATGGAAAAATTGAAATTTAGTTTGGGAAGGGTAGAAAACATTGTGGGAAAAGGAGAAAATGCTGGTTACCAGCATTTTCTCCTTTTCCCTCACTGTTTTCAAAAGGCTTCTTTCTCAGGGTCGTTAAAAGTCGGGATTGTGTGGTAAAGAGTTAAACATGGTTTGAATGGGGGATCTGTCATTGATAGGGTAGAATACATTACGGGAAAAGGATGAAATGCTAGTGACCAGCATTTCTCCTTTTCCCATAATGTTTTCTCCGCTTTCAAAGACAACAACAATTTTTTTAGCCACATCTCAGTTGTCATCTGCAAATACTTTCCCCTAGTAAAAAGTTACGGGAAAAATCCCAGAAGAATGTAAGTATGTGATATCCCATAATTCTTCAAATTTCCTTGTTTCCTCGCAAAAACTGGAGTATATCTATGGGCATAATCTGTGGGGAAATTCCCCAAAAAGACAGCTGGAATCCATTTTTTGTCCAAAATCAATCTTTCGTCTTTTTTTATAACACACAGAAAAAAGAAATTTATTTGCCATTACCCCATTTATTGCTAGAAATGTAAATTTCAGGGGATTTTTATGTTTTTCGTACAGAATTTAACACCATAAACAGATATCAAATTATTACTCAACTCAAAAACTGTATGCCCAGCTGTGTACATGTATTTTTCAATTCTGAACTATAGAATGGTACGGCTGTTGGAAATTAATTAACTCTTTAGCAGGCAACAATATTTCAGACTTGACCAATTAGAAAGTATTTTGCAGACAAGTTAACGTTTCACCTTTTACCACACAATGCTAAGTTTTAATGACCCTGAGAAAGAAAGCCTTTGAAAACATCATGGGAAAAGGAGAAAATGCTGGTAACCAGCATTTTTTCCTTTTTCCACAATGTTTTCTGCCCTTTCAAAGACAATTCCCATTATTTGATTTACAATTAACTTGTTTTCTGCAAAAGCTTTCAATTTGGACAAGTCTACATTTAAAATTGTCAAGTGTTAAAGCATTAAAGTGAAATATGATAGTTGCTTTTGTCTGTTGTGTTTGAGCTAGGCAGACAGTGCAGATCAAAGATCCTACTGCACATTCTGTGCAATCTGATCTTGATCTACACTGGCAGCACAAGCAACTACAGTTGTGAAAGGCGTTTTGAGGTTTTAGTGACAGAATTTTTCTTGAAAAGACAAATAGAAAACATAGTGGGAAATGAAGAAAATTACTGTAACCACCATCTTCTACTTCTTCTACAATGTTTTCAAAATCCTTCTTTCCTCATAGTCCTTCAGATATATAATTGTCTGGCAATAGGCATAACCTACAAGAACTGCAAATAGGTAAATGTCCAAACATGTATCCAGCTTGTCCTTTAAGACTTATCCTGCTAAATAAGTGAAATGAAACTTTCTAGCCGATTGTAAAAACCCAAATTTAAAAGGTATTTTTTGGGGAAAAAAAATTGTCCTCATCAGACAGTGTAGATTCAAGATCTGACTGCATGCTCTGTGCAATCTGATCTTGATCTAGGCTGTCCAAAAAAGGTCCTAGAGTCGTGCTTAGCAGCCTAAGGATTAACATAAGCAAGATTGGAACTTCCATTTCTACCAGAAGCTCACTTTCTCCTCTACTCAGAATAGAGAGTGAGTTAAGAAACAATTTGGCAAATGGAAAACTTCCTCCCATTGTCTGTTTTCTCCATAATTTTGCCATCGTACATTAAGCCATCATGAAGCAGCACTTGTTTACTTTGTACTGATGGTAAAACAACCTTGGCCTGTTTTCAAGAAAAAACTTAAGTCTCTTATTTTACTCAAATCCACTAACTGTTTCAAGTTCTGAATTATGATGAGTTTTTTACTTGAGATGCATTTAACATTCAACATTGACAGAGTCTGTAGTAATGATCTCAAATCTTGAGTTGGCACCTGTTAGACTTAACTGAGCAAAATAAACGGACTTAACTCAGTTAACAGACTTAAGTCCATTGCAGTATTTTGTTAATTTGAGTCAGAAACATTGTGTTAGCTCAGGATTTTGAGAATGTTACTTACATCTGTTTATGTTAATGAAATGTGTCTCAAGTAACAAACTAGACTGGAGTCAGAAAGAAAGTTTGTTAGCAGATTTAAGTGAAATAAGGCTGGAGTTTTTTTGTGAAACCAGGCCCTGTTTTTAATCAAATACAGATTGAAGTTAAGTTATAACTCGCACAAGCAAATAGTTCAAAACTGAAAGTCATTTTTATTATCTCACAACATTTCTTGTTTTTCTATCAAAAAGTATCTAGTCAAATATACAGCATCAATTACAAACATTATTTTGAATATCAAATGCTACACCTCTTTCTAATGCTTGATTTTTTATTTTGATGATGATGATTTTTTACTTACAATTGGGCCATGCTCTTTGAAAAGTGGGCTTAATGAATCTGCAAAACATATGCACAGGGTGATTTGGGCTGAAACTTTTTGGTATTGGTAAATTTTCTGCAGCTTAGAGGACCAGTGTACCTCATGATTCAGTTGGTTGTTATGCAAAATGATTTTATGGATCCATAACACTGTAATGACTTGCTTGGTATCATGTATCACGGAGATACATTAAGCCCCCTTTTGCCAGAGCATGACTCAATTATTTTAATCCTACTGTACAGAATTAACAAAATGGGCCTTTTCAATCAGGAAAGACTGTCAAATTATTGAAATTTCTATGTCGTTTTGGTTTGAGTATGTTACAAGGTAGCAGACAGTTTAGATGTAAAGAGTTCATGGGTACTTAGTTCTATGTATTGATTACAACCATCTGAAAGTACCGGTATGTTCTGATAATGATCTAGGAAATCTGGACAGCCGGACATTTATGACCAATACTGATCAGACTAGGGATGTAATTATGAAAAGTCATTCTCTCCCTTGAACATTATATTTGACAGCTACATCTTGTAAATCATTTTCTAATTTATCCATAGTAAATACAGATCTGGGATAGCCATTTTCTTTCCAAACCAGGGCAATCAACTTGAATCTGATTGACTCCAAAGTCTCCACTACATTGACTCAAGCCCATTCATATACATACATTTACTTTTATAAGTAAATTTACTTGTGGATGTAAATCTTCTTACAGTGTCATATGAATATATTTACATATGTAAGTATAAATACTCCTAGAGGTTTCTGGGTCAAGTAAAGTAGATTTGCACCACCTCTGGATGTTGTTCATTATTTTTTGTAATAAATTGAAAAAAGCAGCCTAGAAAATGCAAAACATTCATGATTTCTTGTTGACATGAAACCTGTATTTCAGCTAAATACCCCTCCTATTGTTTACTTACCCCCAAATATGGCACAGAATTAATTGAAATCAAGTTTTCTAATGTTCTCTGATGAAACATTACCATGAAAAGCAAAGAAATTCTAGAAAACTTCATCTCTCTCCCTCTCTCTCTGATTTACAGCCAGATTCCCCCACCCCCCGGACAAAAGAAAAGTATACCCACTATGATAGGGTACAAAGCATTGTGGCAACAGGAGAAAAAGCTGCTTTCCAGCATTTTCTCCCTTTCCTACTTTATTTTGAATAGTCTTCTCTTTCAGGGCTTTTAAACAGAGTTAATTGGTATTAAAAGGTTGAACTGAGGTGGTGTGAGGTGTGAGGGTGGAGAAAGAGAAGAGAAAATAGGGTTGGAAAATGACATAGCCTTCAGCAGCAGAGGGGTAAAAAAGTCTCTGCTTAATCATTTACCATCCACAGACAACTTTGTTCATCTTGCACAGATCACCTTAAAGAAAACATTACAGCAAAAGGATAAGGTTTTCCAATGTACGGTACATGTATTTGGCTATTAATTTTTAATTCATGTTGAGTATTTCAAAAAGTAATGAATGTGCCCATTAACCCTTTACCAAACAATCCCTGGTTTTAACGACCCTGAGGAAGAAGCCTGCTGAAAACATTATGGGAAAAGGAGAAAATGCTGGTAACCAGCATTTTCTCCTTTTTCCAAAAAGTTTTCTACTCTTCAAAAGTCAAGTTTCAATTTTAGAGTCGCATTCATTTTGTCGTCTGCAAATGCTTCCAATTTGGACAAGTCTAAAATTTTGTCGTTTGGTAAAGAGTTAAAGTACATATAATAGTCCTACTCTAGGAAAAGGGGTTTAAATGCATCTCCATGATGCATTATACCGAGCATTACATCGGATAATAATGTAACCATAACATCTGTTTTGTCTTAACTCTTTAACAAACAACAAAATTTTAGACTGGTCCAAATTGAAAGCACTTGCAGACGACAAAATAAATGTAACTCAAAAATTGAAATTTGTTTCCAACAGGGTAGAAAACATTGTGGGAAAAGGAGAAAATGCTGGTTACCAGCATTTTCTCCTTTTCCCACAATGTTTTCAAAAGGCTTATATCTCAGGGTCGTAAAAACCAGGGATTGTTTGGTAAAGGGTTAAAAACAACTAAATCATGAGGTACACAGGTCCTATGACAACCAGCAAATTGACCAATAGCAAAAAGTTTTGATCCAGGTCAGCCTGTGTGGGCTGCACAGAATGACTTGGGTCGATACATTTTGTACATGCATTAAGCCCCCTTTTTACAGAGCATGACATACGTGTAATTGGTTACTGACTTGCATCTCGTGTTAAATACTTCAAAAGGCATTAACTGTTCCCATTACTGTACATATGAATCTTTTACAACCCCTGCAATTTATTTATTTATTTTTTTTTTAAACTTCTTTTCCTACAAGCTAAATTCAGATATGTGTTTTATGGTTTCTATTCACACTTTACCAAACAATCACAAGTATTAACAACCTTAAGAAAGAAGGCTCTGGATAACATTGCGGAAAAAGGAGAAAATGCTGGTAACCAGCATTTTCTCTTTTTTCCACAATGTTTTCTACCCTATAAAAAAAAAGACGTCATCTCTTGAGCTACATTTATATTGTCGTCTGCAAATACTTTCAATTTGGTCGAATCCAAAATTTCTTCGTTTTGTAAAAAGTTAACAACCTTAAAATTCACTTAAACATGGGTCTCCTAGGTTTCATTTATACTAGGCTGCGGCTCTAATGTGCCTTGCTGATGGACACTCTCACAAAAATCCAGCATTTCTTCTGAGGATCAAATCCAGGACCTCATGCTTGCTAAACCAACACATTAACCTTTTACATGACAACATTTTAAACAGTTGACTTATTCAAAATGAAAGCCTTTGCATACAAAAAATTAAATGTGGGTTGATTGGTGGAATTCATCTTCAAAAAGGTAGAAAATGAAAAAAATTCTGGTTACAAGGCTTTTCTTCTCTTCCCACAATGTTATCAAAGGCCTCTTTCTTCACGGTTCTTAAACATCATAATTGTTAGGTAAATGTAAAGTACCAATCACAACTTCAGTTACATTTGCTAACAAAGTAGATTAAGACACAACCACACAGAACATGCAACCTGATTATGGACCCATACCTGCCCAAACTGTCTTGCAATTTGAAATTTATAGATATTTGAAACAATCAGTTCATTTAACCCTTTACCAAACAATCCCTGATTTTTACGACCCTGAGATAGTAGCCTTTTGAAAACATTGTGGGAAATGGAGAAAATGCTGGTAACCAGCATTTTCTCCTTTTCCCACAATGTTTTCTACCCTGTTGGAAACAAATTTCAATTTTTGAGTTACGTTTATTTTGTCATCTGTAAGTGCTTTCAATTTGGACCAGTCTAAAATTTTGTCGTTTGGTAAAGAGTTAAGGCCCTCTAACAGTCTGAATTTTTATGTCAGAAGATATCTATGAGTCTATGACGAACAACACAATTAAATAAGCCATGCTCTGGCAAAAGGGATTTACTGTGTCTCTGCCATGCATGATACTAAGCAAGTCACCATATTTTTTATGGATCAATAAAATCCATTCTGTTTAACAAAAGACTGAATCATGAGGTACCACTGGTCCTTTGACAGTGACGAAATTTTACCAAAGGCAAAAAGTTTCGACACAGGTCAGCCTGCGCTGACTGTGCAGGCTGACCTGAATCAATACATTTTGCAGATGCATTAAGCCCCTTTTTCCCACAGCATGGCTCAAATTATCATGAAACGTAAATGTATCTCAGTCACTGTCTAATGCATTAGTTGTCTCCCCTTCAAAGCTCTCATCATCGGAAGATACATAACTATCATGTAATTGTTCTAATGATTCTAATGGATCAATACTGGGCCTTTTCTTATTTACATCAGCTACGTTGTCTGAACTACTTGAACTTGAAGAAACATCTTCAAAATTCTGAGTATCTGTTACTTCTTTGGAATTGACTAAACTATTTACATTAGTATCATCATTAGCATGAATGTTAGTGTCATCATCATCATACTCATCAAGGTGTTCTTGCCTGTATTGAGGATCACAAGGCGAGACCTCTGTAGTGTTTGCAATCGAATCACCAACACCTGAATCAGTAGCATAATCCTTACCACAATCTGCAAGACTCTGAGCAAATTTTAGAAACTCATCAACTCTATCTCTCTCAGCTTCATCACTAGAACTTTCATCATCACTTTCTGTTCCTGAAGTTTCACCATTGGAGTAAGTGTTTTCCATACAAGATAAATTACCTGTGCTTATTATAGTATCATTTTCATGCAAATCATTTTGACCTCTTCTCTGAACCTGTACAGAGTCCTCTGGACTATAACAGAGATCAGAATTGGCTGATGACGATGATACCAATTCAGGAGACGTAACATCAGAGTTGTTTCCATTTTCACTTCCGCTGTTTCTGTCTTCTCCTGATGAACTAGATGATTGATAAGGCTCTGTAGTAATTTCCTCTACAGTTTCATGAAAACTAACACGCTTTGGTTCTAGACGCTTTCTCCTGATTTGAACAGAATCTAATGTTTCACCATGGTAACTGTGACGTTTGGGATGAATACCTGTTTCATTTTCACTTTCACCTTTGATCTCTACTTGCTTCACTGTAGCTGCAGTGTATTCCACCAATCGCCTTGGACTAAGACTCCGTTTGATCACTGCATGATGTGTAGCAGTGAGAGATCGGCCTCTATTCTGCTTTAAGTCATCCTCTTGTGGCATATCAAACATGTTACTTATTGACTTTTCTTCCATTTGTATATCCTCTATGTCATGTGATAATGTTACTGTGACAACACCACCGTAATCTCCAACAGACAGAAGATTAGGATTAGCTTGACATTCTGATGGACTATCTGCTGGTTTGAATGTGGAGAACTGAACATTCTGTCTGTCATGCAGCCTTGTGTAAGACTGACCAGTAGAATTAGACAACAGAATCGATGCAGCTAAATCAAGTCCTTCATAAGCCTGACTCTGATCATCATTGTTAAACACAGTAGTCTGGAGTAAAAGCTCATCCAATTCATCAATGCTTGATTCTTCATGAGTTTTCATTTTTCTGAATGTGTGCTTCGCATCTGCCCTTGACCTTTCTGCACTTAGAGACAGCAAAAGGTCAGATGGGTGAAGGTCATCAGGACTCCTTTCATCTGCTTCTTTCAACTCTTTCATCAGTGCTTCCCACTCAGCTTCCTTTGATGATTTATGTCTCTCTACCTTTACTGGTATGTCCAATGGTTTAAGAAGAGGTTTTGATGTAGTTTTATGGTTTATATTTTGAGATCCTGTAGAAGTTTCAGTGACAGCTTCCTTCACCTCTGATGTTGATGATTTTAATGCTACTTCAACATCATCAGCATCAAAGTGAGTTTCTTCATACCTTGATAGTCGAACACCTAAAACTGGTTTATCCACATCAGAGTTATTTTCAACAGGCTTATCATCTGCTGATAAAGGAGATTCAAAAGATTTCTGAGATTCATTTTTGTCAATGGCACTTGAGTACTGTATGTCATGTGAAGATTCAGAGGTAGAGGTTTCCACAGTTTGTATGTTGGTTTCACTCTTTTTCTCCGATGGATGCTGCCGAGATGTAGAGGAACCTAAATGGCACATTTCTGAACTGACAATATCACTTTCATCAAAGGAATCAATGAAGGGTAAATCTAAATCATCCAATGAAATTGTGTCTTTCTTAGATCCATCAAAACTGTCCATTTCATGTGCCATATCATACATTTCATCCCTTGAGAGATTGAGGTCTGATAATGAGTAGCTACCTTGTGATGTTTCACTTTCATTAATTGACATTGAACTGTGTGTTAATGACATACTCCCATCACTTAAAGCTCTAAGGGAGTCCGACTCACTCACCAGTTGTGTACCACTTATGTTTCCTTCAACATCGGATTCAGTAATAGGAGATTTTTCAAATGACACACTCTCATCAAAACTTTTATCTTCCATGTCCGAACTAGTGTCTCTGTATTTACCAAACTGGGCTGCAATATCTTCCTCTTTAGGAGGGCTTGCTGTATCATCCAAACTGGAGAAATTATCCTTTTTTGGAAGTTTATGAAAGTTTACTAGCTCAATTCTATGTCCACCTGAAGGAGATCTGGAATGAGAAGACCCTGCTGATTTGCGAGACCTTCGCGGCTCAGTTGAACTCCTTTCTGACCTTACAGACCTTCTGACTGGTGATTTAGATGGAGCCCTTTTACCAGGCGTGGATGATGAACGAGGCTGGAAGGGAACTTCATCGGCCTTCAGCTGCTGTATCTGCATATTTGGAGGTCGCCTCAAACTTCGACATCGACGAGATGTCCCTTGCTCAGGTGAAACTGCTGTATTTAAAGCATTTACTAAAGCAGTATACAGTTCAGTTTCTTTCATTCTAGCTTCGTCACCTTCTATGTGACGTCGATGTAGATAATATGGTATATCATCCAACATGTCTGAAATGTCTGACACACTTTTCACTTCACTATCCTCTAAGTCTAACTCATAACTTGTATCAAGATCTTGCACATTAGTATCACACACTGTTTTAGATCCAGTTTCATTTATCTCACTAGATTTTACAGTTGATAATATACAGGAACTTGGCTCAATATCGACATTTCCTACATGATTATCTATTTTCTGATCTGAAACTAACACATTTTGTTTAGTATTATCATCAAAGTTATAAGCTGGCATACTTATCTGTTCATGTTCCAGCACACCCTGTTCATTTGCAATATTACCTGATTTTTCTATAACAGAACATACCATTTCATCATCTATGTTCATCATGTGACTAAGTGATGTAAATTCTTCTGTCACAGTGTCGTTGGTTTCTTGTTTAAGTTCTGGACCTTCTAAAGATGAAACATTAGACTCTGTATCTAAAGGATCTATGTTAGTATTAGCAGTCCTACTAACAGAAGGAAGCAATTCTACAACATTTTCTACCAAGCTATTTAACTCCCCACACCCTATGTTAGAAATTGTCTGCAAACAAGATTCAAGATCAGCAATCTCTTCTGCAGAGAAGCAAGAATGAGACGAGAGATCTGATTGGTCAAATCCTAGGTCTTTACTATCACTATGGAGGGAAAGAGAGTCAGACTGATCTAGACTAGCACTTTTGAGTTCACTTGGAAGAGATATTGAATTAGTAGGTTCTAGTTCAGTGTCACCACTGTTTAAGTGGGCGGAAGCTCTTGATTGGCTATCATCATTGTCATTTACATTTTGATTGGCTGACATATTAGTTAAAATAATAGAATTATCAACAACATCTAAGTAATCTTCATTGACCTCTATATCGTCAAGGTTAGTGTTTATATTTAACATGTTAGTTAACTTATCACTATAGGCACCTTGTTCCTCCTCCTGCGGTACTTCCTTGGTTACTATGGTAGCTTCCCCTTCATCAACGCCCTCAGATACCAGCATGGCTGCCTCATGATGAGGGGTCCTTTCCAGGTCTTGACTTTGACCCCTATCTAATTTAGGGGAATTCAGGGACCTGCTCCCTGATACTGAGCTTTCACTGTGAATGTCTGCTCTATCGGGCATTTCATTTGTGTAAACAGGTGCCGGTGATTGTTCGAATGTGTGAGAGCCACTGGAGGCTGTACTGTTGTGAAGGTCAGCAGAGTTATGATGGGCTTTGGAAGTGATCTTTGGTGTGACACTCGAGCTTCTGCTTGATATTCGACCACTCACTGTCCTGTAAGTAAGAATGCAAGTTGTTAAATATTGCTCAAGTTTTTTTATCTTTACGACAGTCTTTACTAAATATTCCTATGTTTTAAGAATCCCGAAGAAGAAACCTTTTTAAAGTATTGTGAGAAAAAGGAAGAAAATGCTCCTTTTCCCATAATGTTTTCTATCATTCCAATAACATTTTCCATTGTTTTAATCACATTTAATTTGGCGTCTGCAAAAGCTGTGAATCTGGATTGGCCTAAAAATTTGCATGAGTTAAAAGAGTTAACTCTTTACCACACAATCCTGACTTTTAACGACCCTGAGAAAGAAGCCTTTTGAAATCATTGTGGGAAAAGGAGAAAATGCTGGTAACCAGCATTTTCTCCTTTTTCCACAATGTTTTCTGCCCTTCCCAAAACAAATTTCAAATTTTCAGTCACATTCATTTAGTCGTCTGCAAATGCTTTCACCTTGGACTAGTCTGAAATTTTGTCATTTGGCAAAGAGTTAAAATGTCATATTTATTAGATCCTATGTGATAACTCTAATTTGTTGCAAGTTCCACACCATATAAATTTCATACTTTTAGTCTTTCAATATTTTTACAACCCTTGAAGGTATAATTTGCATTTAGAACAAACTATGAGAATAATCAGCATTTTGATAAAATTACTCATCCCTCTATTGAGTTTCAGGGGGGGGGGGGGAAAGTCTAAAATTTGATTTAAATTTAAAACTGTATGCTTACGAAATATGGTCTATCTTAGGGTACAAAACAAAGTGAGAAAAGTAGGAAATTTTCTCCTTTTCCAACAATGTTTTGAAAAGCCTTCATCCTCAGGGACATAAAAAGTTGAGATTGTAGGGTACAGGGTTAAGGCCCTGAGTAAGAAAGCTTTTGAAAACTTTTCAGAAAAAGGGGAAAATGCTTCTAACCAATCTCTCTCTTGTCTCACAGTGTTTTCTACTCTTTCAAAGATAAAGCCAACTATTCAAGCAATAATTAATTAGCCCTGTGTAAATGCTTTCAATATTCAAGAGTCTCAAATTTTGTTTTCTGGTAAAGCATTAGAGTTAGATAGTTACTTTAAAACCCCATGAGAAAATGAAGACAGACACTGACATGCTGCTAAAAAGTCCAAGTACATCACAGGAAATTTGTTTACTCTTTTTCCAAACAACAGAAATTTTGAGTCATTCAAAATTGAAAGCAGTTGCAGACGACAATTTAACTGTGGCTGAAAGTTTGCTTTTTGGCTCTGGAGGAGTAGAAAACATTGTGGGAAAAGGAGAAAATGGTAGATACCAGTATTTTCTTCTTTTCCCACAATGTTTTCAATAGCTGTCTTCCGCAGGTTTCTTAAAACTCCGGATTGTGTCATAATTGGTTAAACTATGACACTACCTTAGCAATACAAAAAATGATAAAGTAGAAGGAAAACAATACCAGAATCAAGATATACTCCTTTTCCCACAATGTTTTCCACCTTTCCAAAGAGACACCCATCATTCATGCCACATTTCATTAAATTTCATCTTCTGCCAATGCATTCAATTTAGCAAGCCAGTAAGCATTTAATCATTTACCAAACAATCTCAACTTTCCAGGTACATGGACATAGGGACTTTTGAAAACATTGTGAAAAAAGGAGAAAATGCAGGTTTCCTGCATTTTCTCCTTTTCCCACAATAATTTCAACCCTATAAAAATCAAATTCAATCTTTTTCAGTCACATTTGATTTGGCGTCTGCAAATAGCTTGATTTCGTCAAGTCTAAGATTTTGCCGTCTACTGAAAAGTTAACATCTACACAAACAAATAAGAAAGCAAAAAAACTGCACATGCATGTTTGCTACACAAACATACTCTAACACATACTAGTAAATATCTATCTTTATATAAATGAGACAATAGATTTTTTTTGTTTTCCTTCTTTTAAACCTTCACCCAACAATAATTTCAACAACCCTGAGAAAGAAAGCCTTTGAAAACATTGAGGGTATTGGAGAAAATGCTTTTAACCAGCATTTTTCCTTTGCCAACAAAGTTTTTAAGTTCAAAAACAAATTCTGTCATCTAGGGCACATTTAGTTTGTAGCCTTCAACATTCAAGTTTCAATTTTAACAATTCCAAACCTTTTTTGTCTGGTAAAGAGTCAAACTTACTATATTCACAGAAAAAAAAGGAACATGCAGTAAAGTTATCATGCCATATTACACTTTTCTACAAAGCACAGGCCAAACTTACTTTCTATAAAATTTCCAAAAACATGTGAGCAAAATTTACAAGAAAAGTGTGAATAAGTGAAGTATTAGTAATAAATATTGCATCTAGAAATGTGAATATGTGACGAATGACTTATGAGCCTTAGCCCTTTCCCAAACGACAAATTTTAGACCGTTCCAAATTGAAAGCATCTACAGATGACAAATTTGAAAGTGAAACAAATGAAGTAGAGTTTTTTGACAGGGTAGAAAACATTGTAGGAAAAGGAGAAAATGCTGGTTACCAGCATTTTCTCCTTTTCCAACAATGTTTTCAAAAGCCTTCCTTCCCATGGTCATGAAAACCAGCGACTGTTTGGTAAAGGATTAATCTGGCAAAAGAAAGTTTGATCCATCTCTGTGATGCATTATACCAATCAAATCATCAAAAAATTATGGTTCCATAAAATCAAATTTGTCAAACAACAGACTGAATCGTGAGGTAGAATAATCCTTCAACATGCAGATAATTTACTGCAAAAAGTTTAGACCCAGGTTGAGCTGCGGTGATACACAAACTGACCTGGGTCAATACTTTTTGAAAATACATTAAGCCTCCTTTTCACAGAATAAGGCTCATATTGATCAGCAGGCTGTGCAGACTGACCTGGATTGCAAATGCATTAAACCCCCTTTTCACAGAGCATGGATCTTATAAATGTGGCATCTATTATCATCAATTTGTCCAGCAGTTCTGCATTTCATGTTGATTATCCATTTACTAAATGATCAAGGGTTTCAAACAACCTTAAGAAGGAAGATTTTTGAAAACATTGTGGAAATAAGAGGACATGAAGGTAACCAGCATTTTCTCCTTTTCCCTTAATGCTTTCTTCCCTATCAAAGACAAAATTCAATCATTTGTGGCACATTGTATTTGTCGTCTGCAAATGCTTTCAATTTGGATTAGTCTAAAATTCTGTCATTTGGTAGAGAGTCAATATGTTTTCTAAGTTGTTGTATGTGGTGATTGGTGGTAGTGAGGGATATTAATAATATCAAAATGTTGCATGAAAATAAGCATTGATGCTAAATACTCCAGCCTGTAACCCTTTACTACACAATCCTGAGTTTTATTGACCCTCTGGAAGAAAGCTTTTATAAAACATTTTGAGAAAAGGAGACAATACAGCATTTTCTCCTTTTCCCAAAATGTTTTCTTCCCTTCCAATGACATATACCTTGGTTTAGCCACTTATGATTTGTCGTCTGCAAATGCCTCCAAGCTGTATGTGTCTGAAATTTTGTCATATGGTAAAGAGTTAACACAGTAGAAGACATTATAGATCAAGATCAGGCTTCTAATCAAGTGCAGTCTGATGTTGATCTACAGCACAACCAAACTTGTGCTCATTGCTGTAAAGGTTAACTATTTAATGTAACCTACAAAAAGATGAAGTTAGCCTGAAACATGCTGAGCAGTGTAATGTGTGAAATAGATACAGTGAGACACAAAGGTATATTGGTAGCGCCTCTCACATGAAAGGTTCCGAGTCCCAATCCTGTGATGAGTGGTATCAACCTTTTGAACAATCAACATCACAGTGCGAATGCTAGCTAAGGTTTTCAGGGAGCAATCATCCAGATAGATTAGCATAGACTGTAAGAACCTGTTTAAGAATCAATGGAAACTGAGTATGTTTTAACTAGTGAAAAAGTATTTACCTTTCAAATGTTGGCCGTTCACCACTAAAATTGTCCCTGACAAATTCCTGCAGTTCTTTTTGTGTTCTACCACTATATCTGAAAACAAATTAACTGGATTCAAAAATTTTGAAACATGCTTTCCTGACTAGGACAAATTTAACAAGAGGGACATGATGGCTCTACAGTTGCTCACCTGAGCCTTTTGACCAAACATGACCCATTTCCATTCTCTTCCGAGAAATAACATTCTAACAAACTTTCGTCAGTATTGGATTGAAATGTAGCCTCTAAAGAGTACACAAGCTTTTTCTAGAATTCGTCTCACTGACCCTCCTTTTAACCTAACATTGCCAGTTTTCAAACTTGTTGTAGATACTATTAAGACAAACATTCTGTCAAAGTTTCATGAGTATTGGACAGACAGCTTGGCCTCTATAGTGTACACAGGGTTTTCAAAGACTTGATCTGATGACCTAATTTTTTACCAAATTTTACCCATTTTCACTCTCATCTGTGATATCATCCAGACAAACACTCTGACCATATTTTCACAAGTATTGGACAGAAAATAAGGCCTCTTGAGTGTACACAAGCTTTTTCTAAGATATGACCGGTGACATAGTTTTTGACCAAGTGTGAAACATGTGTTGAAACAACAAGTAGTCTAGCTTTTTAAGATGCGGGGTATGTAAATGACTCTAGTAATACACTCCCACATTGTTTACAATTCTGAGCTGATGTAATTTTCTTCCGACCAAGATTCATTTCAAATAACAAATCTGAAATCTGCACTTCATGCTCAAGTGAGCTAAAAATGAGAAATTAAATCCATGAGTACTAAATAAACAAAAGGATATCACAAAAAAGAGAAAAATGCCCAGAACTTAAAGGCTGTCTTTGGCCATTTGGCCAAAATATCACAAATACATTCAAGGTCAGGGTGCACATTTTGTGCAGTTTGATCTTGATCTATCCTGGCTCCAAAAGTAATTGCAGTTCCTGCAGGTACTCAAAAAGTTAAACCCTTTCATGCTTTCTCTTCTTCAAATGTCTACAATTTGTGAAAATTAGAAACACTGCTTTAAGAAAAATGGTGATTTTTTAAATTCAAAGACAGTTGCTTGATACTTTTTCATAATTCTTTACTTTTCTTTCACAAAATAACTCCAAAAACTTATTTATCAATTTATCAAGTCAATAGTAACTCATTACCAGCCAACAAAACTTGCCCATATTGAAGTATTTGCTGATGACAACCTAACCATGACTTAAATGATGGGATTAGTCTCTGAAAGAGTAGAAAACATTGGGAAACATTCGTCATCCGGATTTTCTGCTTTTCCCAAATCTTTTCAAAAGCTTAATTTCTCAGGATTGTTAAAATACAGGACCAACTGCCTGGCAATGGATTGACCACATTATCCTGGGTTTTAATGACCCTGTGAAAGAAGAATTTAGAAAACATTGTTGGAAAAAGGAGAAAATGCTGGTTACCACCAAGTTATCTACCCTTTTGAAATCAAATCCCTTTAACCCTTTACCAAACAATCCCTGGTTTTTATGACCCTGAGATAGAAGCCTTTTGAAAACATTGTGGAAAAAGGAGAAAATGCTGGTAACCAGCATTTTCTCCTTTTCCCACAATGTTTTCTACCCTGCTGGAAACAAATTTCAATTTTTGGGTTACGTTTGTTTTGTCGTCTGGAAGTGCTTTTAATTTGGACCAGTCTAAAATTTTGTCGTTTGGTAAAGAGTTATTTGAGCCACAATCAATTTTTTGTCTATGAATTCTTTCACCTTGGAACAGTCTAAAAAGTTGTCCTCCACTAGAGGATTTAATGGAAAAAAAAAAACAACAACAATACCTGAATGATGAACCACGACTAACGACCCTAGTTTTATGGCGGGGAAGTTTTTTGACTCTGTGGCATCGATAAAAGGCGTGATGTTCTATACATTTCTTCCAGAAACCTTTACATTCGTCTCGAGAATCGAAGAAAAATTCCACTAAATCTTTGTAATAACCCTGAAAATGACAATGTAACATTTTCATATAATGAGTGCTATGTTTCCTGGTATATCACGGTTGCGTAGCTCAGTGGTTAGCGTATCTGACTTGTGACCTGGAGGTTGCTGGTTTCGATACCTGGTTGCGGCAAACTTTCTTTTCAGCCATTTTTCACCTCTCACCTCTAATGCATGTGAGAAAAGTAGTCAGTGGCTTTGGAAAGAAAGTTGTGTCAGTACTGGTGTGAGAAAGCCAGGAAACACATGGGTTTGTCACAGACCACCACAAAACATTTTGGAAGAAGGAGGAAATACTGGTAACCAGCATTTTCTCCTTTTCCAACAAAATTTTCTACCCTTCCGAAAACATATTTCTATTTTTTGAGTCAAACATTTTTGGCGTTATTGTCTGCAAATGCTTTCAGTTTGGACAAATCTTAAATTTAGTTCTTTGGTAGTGAGTAAAGCCTTTGACCCCTTGCTGTGACCTCGACCTTGAAGCCTAGCATCTAAAACCTCTACTCTGCACATTGTCTCATTGAGGTGGGCACAAATGTGAAATACTCTCTAAATCAGACAAGATTAAAAACTTGCAATTATCATTTATTCATTTTATGTCTGTGTCACTGGTATGTTCAGGATTTTGTTACCTAACACAAAATTATAACAACAGTCAGGTAAGAAAAAACATGTATGGGTTGCATGGAATCATGTCCCTGAATCAATACCTCCTGTTTATTTTCAGATTTGTGCTACTTTTACAAAGGAGTCTTATCAATCATCAATCAAGCGTTGTTTTTATGAAGATCATCTACCAGATAAAAAGTGCTGACTAGCATCAATTTCAGAGAGTAATAATATTTCGTCTTCTTTCATGAAAAGTTGATAAATTTCTCATCATGTGTATTTTCTTCTTTCCAAAAATGTTTTTTTAAAATTGGCCAGATGTAAGACACAACGAGCTGCCAGAAAATGGGTAAAGTTATTTATCATTTAGCATGAAAACATTTATAGAACCTTTCTGGGATGTTTTATATTCATAAAACTCTGATTTCTTGCTTCGTGGAAACAAAACAAGAGGGCCATGATGGTCCTGTATTGCTCCATTGGGTAATACATAGAAACCAGCCTTTTCTCCTTTTTCCCACAATGTTTTTTACTCAATTGAAGGCAAGTTTCATTTTGTGCCACCATTGATTTGTGGTCTGCCTTGAATTTAGAAAAGTCAAGAATTTTGCCATGTGGTAAAGAATTAAGTCTATGACCCACAGTGTGGGGCAATTTTGACACCAGGGAGCAAATTTGAATAAACTGGGAAGAAGCCTCTTAGATGATAACACTCATAAAATATTACAGCTGTATCTCGAGGTTAAGAACAAGACGATCTTTTAAGTTTTCACTATTTAAGCCAATGTAAAACTTGTAACCCTGAGGCAGGGCCAATTTTGACCCCAGGGTTATAATTTGAACAATCTTGTTAGAGGTCCGTTAGATGATTATACATGCCAAATTTGGTAGCCCTATGCTTTCTGATTAAGAATGAGAAGCTTTTTAAAGTTTTCAGGATATAAGCCCATGTAAAACTTGTGAGCCTCAGGACAGGGCCAATTTTGATCCCAGGGCTATAATTTGAAGACACTTGGTAGAAGTCTATTAGATGAAACTAAGTGCCAAATTTGTCGCTCCAGACCTTATGGTTTTGGACAAGAAAATTTTTCAATATTTTTTAGTTTTGTTGTCATGGCAATCAGAGTATTAAAACAAATTAAATTATTTCAAGAAATTCTGAAGAGGACCAAAGCAGGATTATTTCTGTGAAGTTTCATCAAAATTGGATGGGTAGTTTCAGAGAAGATATTTGAAATAAAACTTAATGCACCCATGCACACACGCACGACCGACACTTGGCCATGACATAAGCTTCCTGGTCTGTGGTCAAACAAGCAAAAAAAAATTTAGAGAAAAACTTACATAGTTTTCTGGATGCAGTTTAATAAGGAGACGTTTCCGCTTAAAACTCAACTTTCTAATTTTAGCCCAGGAAAAAGTGTTGATCTTTGTGAGTTGTTGAAATACTAAAATACCAGAGTGTGATACAGCTAGATTTAAAGATACACTTTCATGGTCCTGAAATGAATAAAATAATTATATGAGAAAGTTATGTATAATAGGAAAACCCTGATACAGAAGACTTTTGAAAACATCAAAGGAAAAGAGGTGAAAATGCTAGTAACCAATGCATGTCAAATCATTTTTACTCTTCACTGGACAACACTATTTTATACTTGTCAACATCAAAAGCAACTGCAGACTGCAAATTAAATGTAGCTCAAATAATGGGAACTGTTATTTCAGGCGTAAAAAACATTGTGGATAAAGGAGAAAATGCTGGTTGCCAGTATTTCCTCCTTTTCCCATAAAACACATAAAATCAACTTAAATTCGAGATTAAGCCAGTATTGCTATGTGTTTGACATTGTACTTGGTGTATGAATATGTGAGCTTTACTATTCATTTGTCCCTGCAAGGTTTTAAATCTGAGTTCACAAGAGTTTAAACTTTTATGTACAAGTTATAGTGCAAACCAAAAAATCTTAAGGTAAATAGGATGCCGCTGATCCTGTTATTCTAGAATCATTGACTATTTTAATCCCTAGGGGTGTTTGGACCCCAGCCCTATGGGTCACACAGAGCTTTGAAATTTTACTTGCATACAAAAACAAGTTTCTATACAGTGAAAGCTTTATTTCTGTACAGGATAACTCTAGGAGGGTGTTAGTAGTTGGGTGGTCCTTGAGTTGAAAATGAAATTCTATTGACATCAATGTACCAGAAAACGTTTTGGTCTGACAAAAAAGTGATCTGAATAGAGAGGCTATCTTTGACCTGAAGTAAGTATTCATCATACATAAAAGTTTGGGTCTAGCTCAAGGTCGTCTGAAGAGTCTGTTTATCTTTGACCTGAACCAATCTAAAGAAAGTATTCATAATACACGCACTAAAAACTGGGTCTAACACAAGGTGATCTGAAGAGCCTGTTGATCTTTGACCTGAGTCAATCTGAAGGAGATATTTCTCTGTACATGTATGGTACTCACCTTTGCTGGGACCATTCTTATTCCATATAATTCCACTTTCCTGGCTGTGTCTAAAAGATTGATGTCTGCTTCAGCAGGTGTTTCCCCTCTGTAAAGCACATAATACAGTGTGACTAGGTACTTAAACTGTTTACTACACAATTCAACCCTTCAGAAAAAGTCTTTTGAAAATGCTGTGGGAAAAGGACAAAATGCTGGTAACCAGCCAATGGAGATAGAAGGTAAGAAAGACCTTTAAAACATTTCACTCTGATCAAAACAGAGGAAATGTACACGAAAAAGATGAATTGTAAAACACCAGACTATTGAATGATTGGCATTTATTTGAGACCTTCATAATTAAAAAAATCATATAATTATGTTTGTGAATGTAGTCTACTGTATGTTTTTATCTTGTTCCTTTAAGCACACATGGTGATGTGTAGAGTTAAGACAATTTTAAATCAACAGTTTACTATTGGTTAACGGTATACATTCAAGAACCACCAGATTCATACAGTGCATGCGAAAATTCTCTAGCTATCATTTTTATATGCATGCAAGGCTTCCTTTGACAAAATAATGTACTGTGCACTCAGTTTATTGCATAAAGAGTCAAGTCATCACATAGTAAGCCTTTGTTTCAAAATCACGTCATTGATAGGTGAAACTCAGAAATTATCCTGCAAATAAGACCAGTTTTCAAAAGTGCCACAGGTGGTCTTAATAAAGGGATTTTACTTTACTTACATATGCTGTTTATGGTACTCCATAATTTTTCTCTCCATTTCCTCTGTTTGGTTTGGCAAGTAGCGCAGATTATTAGCACGTAGATATGTATGGTCGGCATATTCCTCCATTGGAAAATCACCAAGTTCAGCTACAAGAAGATATCTATAGGATTACCAACAAGGCAATAATAAAGTTATTGTTTGATTGGTGTGTTATGCTATTTTTAACATTTTTTGTTATATTGCAGCCACCACTTAACCTATTCATACTTTTCAAAAGGGCAAGAAGTTTCTTAACAAAAATTAATATTTAATACAATATTGTCTAAAAAATGGTCTGCCATAGGAGAGGGATGTTTTCTATCAAAATTTCTATTATATATTTCAAAAGACTTTGCCAAAGCTGGATATTGCACATATAATCCATGGTTGATTGATCATATGGTATTTAATGCTGTTTTCAACATTATTTCACTTATTTATCGTAGCAGCCAGCGCACCTGTCCATACTTTCCAGGAATTTATTACCAGTGCTTTGCACAATGTTCTTCCCAAGCCACAAGCTACTCTCCCACACAATCATCATCAAAACAAAGATCAACAGGGACAGAGGAATAAATCCTGTCACAATGACTATCATC
Source organism: Hippopus hippopus (assembly GCA_946811185.2). NCBI lineage: Eukaryota > Metazoa > Mollusca > Bivalvia > Cardiida > Cardiidae > Hippopus > Hippopus hippopus. Next base: position 37,100,350 of record OX328110.1, read on the forward strand.
AATCCTCTGAAAGACTTTGGCTGAGCTGGGGATTTAAACCAGTGACCACATTCTCAATTCCTGTACTCTATCGACTGCACTACTGGGTCTCGAAATCTGTAAACCATGGATTTCAAGGCAATTTTACAATGCTTTGGAAGCATACAAGCAGGACTGTATCTATGTATTTTTTTTTTGTCCAAGATATTCATTACTTTGGAAAATACTGTTAGAATAGGAAGAGCTGCTTGATATAAGCAACTATTCCTCTTCCTACAATGTTGTCTATACTCTCAAACACCATTTTTTCCTCTCCTTAAAGTGGGTGTCTTAGGGTAAGTTGAACAAATGAAAACTAAATATCCATTTTACCTTGAGCAATGTAGGATACGAGAAGGGCCATTGTATTATCACTGCATGTCAAAGTGCCCGTACTCAGGTCACGCTTTACTTGAAGGGCAAACAAGTACCTGTACATAGCAAAAAAACAATTTAAATAAAGTTATCAAACTGACAATAAAACACTCTACCAAAAAATCCCCTTCCAACACACACACTGGATTGCTCAATATCTACTTTTGCCATGATGCTTTCTCATGTGTTTGCCTTTAATTTTTGTTCACTTGTCGGGAAAGTGCGTTTGAAAATATTGTTGGAAAAGAAGGAAATGCTTGTTGCCAGCATTTTCTCTCTTTCTAACAATATTTTCTGCCCTCCATAGACAGATCCCATCACATTAAGCATATCTAAAGTCACCTGCAAGTGCTTTCAACTCAGTTCAGTGTAATATTTTGTCATTTTGTTAAGAGTTAAATAAAGGACTGAAAAGAAAAAACAAATATTCTAAATCTGTGCATCCAAGCTATTTACAGAAAATATAGTATGGACAATTGTGTATTAACTCTTTACCACACAACAAAATTTTGGAACAGACACGATTGAACACGATTTTAGACAATAAATTAAATATTGCTACAATGATGAGTTCTGTCTGAGATAGGCTGGAAAACATTGTGGAAAAAGGAGAAAATGCTGGTTACCAGCATTTTCTCCTTTTCCCACAATGCTTTCAAAAGCCCTCTGTTTCAGGGTCGTTAAAACTCGGGACTGTGTGGTAAAGGGTTAACCCTTCACCACATCATTCTAAGTTTTAACAACCCTGAGAAAAATTGACTGATTGATCGTAAGGTGTTTGATGCCGGTGCACATATCCGTGCTTTCCTGGAGTTTCTTTTACCAGTACTCTGCACAATATTCTTTCCAAGCCACTGGCTGCTTTCCCACAGAACCATTGTGGAAACAACAGTCAGTGGTGAGAGAGGAATGAATCCTGTTGCAATGACTATCATTAATCCTTGTAAAGAAATTGGCTGAGCCAGGGATCCAACCTGCAACCTCCTGTTCTTGTTCTCAAGTCTCGTATACTATCGACTGAGCTATCTGGGCTTGGCCATGAGAAAAATGGCAACATTTTGGGGAAAAGAGAAAATACTGGTAACCAGCCTTTTCTTGTTTTCCAACGATGTTTCCTACTGTGTTAAAGAGGAATTCCATCATTTGAGCCACACTTTATGTATCGTCTGCAAATGGTTTTAATATGTATAAGACTAAAGTTTTGTCAACTGGTAAAGAATTTATTCCCTACACTAGATGGACTGTAACAAATCCTGGCAATAATTCTGACAGATATAAAGCAACGAACATGTCAAACCTCATCAATTATTCAGCCATTTTGTTTGGGCAAAGTGACCAGGGAAAAACCCTTTTATCAGATTACCCTATTTCTTGCTGCAAAACATTTTAATTGACACACAGCTACTTTTTCCCCTTATATTATTGAGCAGTTCCTCTAGTTTTCCCTATTTTTTCCTTACTAAAAATACTGACATAGTTTCTATAGGGTCAACATAATATACAGCAGGTCGATTCTTAAAATTTGAACTTATGCACAAACATCAGCCATTGCTGTTCAACACCATCTTCCTTTAACCCTTTACCACACAATCCAAAGTATTAACGACCTGATGAAAAAGGCTTTTAAGAACATTGTGGGGAAAAAATAAAATGCTGGTAACCAGCATTTCCTTCTCTTCCCACAATGTTTGCTATCCATTCGGTTAAATTCCATCATCTGACCCAGAATATATTTGTTGTCTGAAAACACTTAGTGTACTACACATCTCTAAACTTTTATCATTAGTTAAAGACTTAAATCTTTGCCACACAGTCCAGAGTTCTAACCACCCTGAGAGAGAAGGCCCTTGAAAACATTGTGGGGCACAGAAGAAAATACTGGTATCCAGCATATTTCTTCTTTCCCCACAATGTTTTCACTCTTTCCTATACATATCCCACCATTTGAGTCACATTTAATTTGTCATCTGCAAATGCTTTGAATTTGGACCAGTTTTAAATTTTGTCATTTGGTAAGAGTTAAGGTAATATAACCTTGGATTGGATGGTAGACATGGCAAAGTTGTATTTATCAACCATTCTTAATATCATTCCAAGTCAAATTTTCAAGAATTTTCTAAATTTCAAAGTAATACAATTCCTGATTGGCTAAACTAATCAGGAAATGTGTTATTTTGAAAATTCGAAAATTCTTGAGAATTATATTCAAAATACATTTTAGAATGGATGATGTATAGTCTACTGTCCAAGAAGTTGTTTATCCCTTTAGCAAATGAAAAATATTGAGACTGATCGGAATTGAAAGCATCTGCAAACAACATATCAAATGTGGCTCAAATGATGGAATGTGTATCTGATAGGGTAGAAAACATACTGGAAAGAGGAGAAAATGCTGGTTACCAGCATTTTCTCCTTTTCCCACATTGTTTTCCAACGTTTTGTTAGCCAGGGTCGTTAAAACATGGGATTGTTTGGTAACCCGTCGTAAGGGTAAACACACAACTAACCTTGTCAACTCTTCCTCCAGCAGAGCTGGGTCTGGCGTATAAAACTTGACCAAAAATTGAATTTCAGCATCGGCAAATGGCAACTGTTTCATAATGGCCTTTTCTCTGTCCAGCCAGTTCTGCAAAGAAGTTCAAAACATGAAAGAATCAATGATTATCTATGGTACACTTTCCTGACAATAATTTCCATGTTTTCTGTGTAACAGAATTACTGTAAAAACCTGTCCTTGTGGCTACCTCTATACAGTAAGCAATCTGCATTAAGCAACCATTTATTAAAATCCCATAGGAGATAACCATGTTGACATGTACCTGTATTAACCCTTTACCAAACGACCAAATTTTTTTTACCAGTCCAAATTGAAAGGACTTGCAGACAACAAATTAAATGTGACTCAAATGATAGAATTTGTCTTTGATAGGGTAGAAAACATTGTAGGTAAAGGAGAAAATGTCAGTTACTATCATTTTTTATCTTTTGCCACAGTATCTTTAAGAGATTTTTTCCCTCAAAGTCGTTAAATTTCTGGATTGTGGTGAAGGAATCCTAATTTCTTGACTTGTCCAACTTCATAGCGTTTGAAGATGACAAATTCAATACAGCTCACATAATGAGATCTGTCTTTGATTTGAAAGAAAAAAAATTGGGGGGGAAAAGGGGAAAATGCAGAATTTTCTCCTTTTCCCCACAATGTTTTCAAAAGGGTCATTGAAGCTCACAATTACAGGGCTAGGCATGCAATGGCCAAGGGCAAGCACATTATGAGTGTCCCTAAGCCGCTTGCTTAATACAATTTGGGTTGTACCACAAAAATTATGACATTCAGCATCTACATAGACAACTCTAAAAAACACTGACAAATAAGAATAGTTTGGTTATTTCAAGCCACCTCTCCTTAATATCTAGTATTTCCCATATTTCCAATTATATATTAAAAAAAAAACATTTTTCTTTCCTGTATCAAGCTTTCTCTCTTTCTCTCTTGCACTGATTGGTCAGGACATTTGCACTCCTCTTGTTTGAAGGCTTCCAATAGGCAGATGTGAAAGATGTAAATTTGTTATATTATTTAGATCACTTCGCTAATAATAAATTTTCTTCAAATGAATTCTTTCAACTTGATCCATGGATTGAATGTGAGCTCAATCCATTTTCAGATAAACAGACATTGATGGAGCATTTAATAGAGGGGATGGGTCAAATAAAGAATTCTCCAAAAGTTAGAAGGGCTCTTGCATGAGGAAAAGAGCTTAACCCTTTACCACACAATCCCAAGTTTGAAGAAAACCTTGAAGAAGAAGGCTTTTGAAAACATTGTTGGAGAAGGAGAAAATCCTGGTAATCAGCATTTTCTCCTTATCCAACAATGTCTCATACCCTTTCAAAGGCAACTTTTATCACGTGAGACACATTTAACTCTTTACCAAACGACAAAAAATTCGACTGGTCCAAATTGAAAGGATTTGCAGACGACCAATCAAGTGTAACTGAAATGATGATTTTTGTTTTGGATGGGGAAGAAAACATTGTGGGAAAAGGAGAAAATGCTGGTTACCAGCATTTTCTCCTTTTCCCACAATGTTTTCAAAAGCCTTCTCCTACAGGGGCGTCAAAACTCGGGATTGTGTGGTAAAGGGTTAATTTGTTGTCTGCAAATTTTTTGACTTTGGATTAGTCTGAAATTTTATAGAGTGGTGAGGCAATAAGGAGCCCCAGAATGTCATTGATTAATGGCAAACACTGTAATAATGATAGTTTACAGAGTGTTTCTGGAAGTTGAGCATAATTTAACACTGGTATTAGGATGTTTGGCCCCTGCAATCTTTACCACACAATCCTGTATTTTTACAAACCCACAGATGAAATATGAAAGCTTTAAAAAACATCGTGGGGAAAGGAGAAAATGCTGTTCACCAGCATTTTCTCCTTTACCCACAATTGTTTTCAAAAGCCTTCTTCCTCAGGGTCATTTAAACTCAGAATAGTTCACGACAGCGTTTCCTTGAGGACTACATTCAGGGCTATTGCAGAGAGTGAAGATCAAGATCAGAGTATGCACAATAACAGTGATATCATTCACTATCCCTATACCAACCAAACCCAACTTTCAACGACCCTGAAAGAAAAAGCTTTTGAAAAAATTGAGGGAAAAAGGAGAAAAATGCTAGTAACTGGCATTTTCTCCTTTTCCCACAACAGTTTTATTCTATCAAAGACAGAAATCACTAGTTTAACAACATTTGATATGTCATTTGCAAATGCTCTCAATTTGGTCCAGTCCAATTTTTTCGTTTGGTGAAGTGTTAAAATTATTGAAGATATATCTCTGTTTTCATATATATAAATTCATAGCTGTGTTGCTTTGACTACCAAATATAATTATAGATCTACTCAACCACCTTCCACTGCTAAAAATACAATCCACTGTAAATTAGAAAGAACTTTAACTCTTTACCAAACAATCCCGACTTTTAACGACCCTGAGAAAGAGGCCTTTTGAAAACATTGTAGGAAAAGGAGAAAATGCTGGTAACCAGCATTTTCTCCTTTTCCCACAATGTCTTCTACCCTTCCCAAAACAAATTTGAATTTTTGAGCCACATTGATTTTGTCGTCTGCAAATGTTTTCAATTTGGACAAGTCTACAATTTTGTCGTTTGGTAAAGAGTTAAGTTATAGGCTTGCCTGAACAAGTGGAAGGTATAGGTAAGATCAGACTGCAGTTTCTGTGCAGTTTGATCTATGCCATCCTCAAAAGCCCATTTTTGCCTATGACACTGAAAGGATAAAAAGATGAAAAGTGTCAATTATCATGTAGTGCAAACAATACTGAGGAAAAACCCATCATTATACCTTTAGGCCTTTGGAATCCTTATACTCGAGATCAAAATAGTCCGCTTCCAGGAGGTTCAGATGTCCTACGACCTTCTCCCAGAGTACGGAGCCATAGGCCTTTGCCTGAAAGAAGAAAAATAGGGCAGCAGTAAGAATAGGGATTTCTTTACATTTTGGGGAATGATTGATTGTATGGTTTTTAACACCGTTTTCAACACTATTTCAGTTATATCCCGGCAGCCAGTGCTTCTATCCATGCTTTCCTGGAGTTTCTTTTACCAGTACTCTGCACAATATTCTTTCCAAGCCACTGGCTGCTTTCCCACATAACCATCGTTGAAGCAATGGTCAGCGGTGAGAAAGAAATGAATCCTGTTGCAATGACTATCATCAATCCTCGGAGATAAATTGGTCAATCTATGGATCAAACCAGCAAAGTCCTGTTCTCCAGTCATGTACGCTACAGGCTGAGCTACCGGGACTCGGCAGATTGGAGGGAAATTTATAGCAATAATATTCCATTGCTCAGTAAACTTAACCCTTAACTACATGACAAAATTTTAAACTAGATCAATTTCAAACTATAAACTTCTGCAGACGAAAAATAAAATAACTCAAATGATGCAATTAGTTTAAGGAAAGGTAAAAAACATTGTGGGAATAGGAGAAAATGCTGGTTTCTACGATTTGCTCATTTTCCAACAATGTTTTTAGAAGTATCTTTCCTCAGAGTCGTTAAAACTCAGGATTGTGAGGAAAGTAGTATAAAGGCCAAAAATAAATGAAGATTTTTATGTCGTCATCAGCAAAACATCAACTAGCGTGGACCAAATCTAAATTTCAAAACCGAGAGCCTACTTCCTCAGGATTATTGATCCTCACTTATCCTGCTAAATAAGTTAAATATAACTTTCAAGCCAATAGTAAAAACAGTAATAATGTTATTTTAATCTGGAGGAAACCATCTTCTAATTGGACAGTGTAGATTTCAGATCAGACTGCACGTTCTGTGCAGTCTGATCTTGATCTACACTGTCCAAAAAAGGTCAGTGAGTCGCGCTTGGCAGCTTATGAGTATGCCTTTTCATCACACAAGAAAACTTCCAAATTAATCAAATATTTATAAGACTCAGGTTATTGGCATCTGATTCTGACCAATCAATGAGATTGTCTGCCATTCTTAAAGGTAGTTCCACTACTATAAATCATCTTGCTTCAGCAGCTTCTACTACTATAAATCATCTTGCTTCAGCAGGATGTCATACAGTATGGTTGTAGAAGTGTGTACTATTGTTTGTAGGTAGAGGTAGAGGGTCGGCCTCATAACTATAAGGTCCCAAGTGCGTGGCCCGTGAAGGGTGTCAACTTTGGGATTGTTCATTGGCCAACACATTCAGCATAAGTACTGGTGTTGCTCCCAGGAAGCAGAATCGAGAGAGATTAGTATAAGTTGTAAGAACTTGTTTCTCAATCGAATACATCAGAACTTCAATCAATAAAAGAGAAGGCTATGGCATTATCAATGTCCATTCAAATGGATGTCTGGCAAATTATTTACTAACATGTTCAGGCAGTATCTAATTAGTTCTGGCACCTTTAATATTCCTTTACTATTCATTCTAGTACCAATCTTTACATTGTATGACAAAACTGGGCAAAATGATCAGCCATTTTCATAGTCTTGTGTAACACAAAAGGGCAAGTTCATAGTTCTAGTTCAAGATCCTTTGTTATATTTTAGATGATTTTTACCTGTTCATTGTAACTAAATTGCTTTAAGGCTGACTTCACAAAATTTGAAAACATTATTTCTGCAGTTTTCTCTGCCATTTTTGGAATAACAAAAATCTTAGACTTGTCAAATTGAAAGCATATGACAATGTAAATATGAGAAAATAACTGATATTTGTTTTGGAAGGTTAGAAAACCATCTGGGAAAAAGATAAAATGCTGGTTACCAGCATTTTCTCTTTCTTCCACACTATTTTCGGAAGTCTTCTTGTTTAGGGTCGTTAAAACTCAAGATTGTTTAGTAAAAGGTTATACAGCCATCAATCTTTTTTCTTTGTTTTGATGCATTTTCATCAGTATAAAGCTGAAGGCTTTGAGAAATACTGTGAAGGATGAACAGCATTTTCTTTTCATTTGTCACAATATTTTCCAATCTGTTGCTGTTCAGGTATTATTCATCAAATTAATGTATCATAACTCTTCTCTCAAGGTGTCTCTGTGATCGACCTTGCATACAGAATCAAGTGAAAAATGGCATAGAAAGATAAGGTTTCACTTTTCCCCATAATAATAGTCAGCCTGAAAGTACTACTTTCTACAAAAAAAAACTTGAACCACAAAAAAACTGTACCAAATATTAAGAATGTCTCTAGAAGAAGCTTTTACCGATATTATATACTTTTCAATGTTTCTCTTTTGTGTGACTAAAATATGAGTTTCTCAAGCATCTTAAAATCATGAGCCTGTATTGCAAAAGGGTTAACTCATTACCAAACGACAAAATTTTAGGTTTGTCCAAATTGAAAGCATTTGCAGACGACAAAATAAAAGTGACTGAAAATTTGAAATTTGTTTTGTGAAGGGTAGAAAACTTTGTGGGAAAAGGAGAAAATGCTGGTTACCAGCATTTTCTCCTTTTCCCACCATGTTTTCTAAAGGCTTCTTTCTCAATGTCGTCATAAGTAGGGATTGTGTGGTAATGGGTTAATTTGTAAAGAGATAAACTTTGTCTATACCAGATGACAAAATTTCAGGCTTGTCATATGCTTGTCATATGCTTTCAATTTGACAAGTCTAAGATTTTTGTAAACAGATAAACTTTGTCTATACCAGATGACAAAATTTCAGGCTTGTCCATAAAAAGTGCATTTGTAAATGAGACACTAAACAGGGCATAGACAATTGGCTTTGTCTTTCTATGGAAAAGAAGAAAACATTTTTGGAAAAGAAGAAAATGCTGGTTACCAGCATTTTCTTCTTTTCGAACAATGTTTTCAAAAGGTTTCTTCTCCAGGAGACTATTTGGTAAAGGGTTCACTTTCTATCTGTCTCATGCTGAAAAGGTTAAGGACCATGCTCTTTCTGTTGTTGTCAGACAAGGGTTTTATTTATTAAGACACCTCGGACCATTATGTTCTGTGTCAGGACATAAAAGTCTGTATTCTTATAAGGTATTTTATGGATTGATGATTGAATTAACTGCAGCAATGGATGGTCTTTATAGGTAAATATTTTTTGTTGGTGTTTTTACTTTTTGATTTATCATTTAGAGTTTTAATCCCACTTTGATATTTTTGATACTTTTACGTACAGATACCATGTTTCAACAACCATTGAGAAAAAGACTGTTGAAGCCATTGAAGTAAAAGTAGAACATGCTGCTAATAAGCATTTTTTCTTATTCCCACAATGTTTTCTAAAATCCAATCATTTAAGTCACATCAAATTTAGCCAAATCCTGTCATTCTTTGTCATGGTAATTAAAATCTGTAATTGTTTAACTCTTTACCAAACAACATTAATGACCACACAAAGTTAAAAGTATTTGCAGGCAACAACTTTAATGTAGCTTAAATAATGATTTTTGTCTATGATAGATTAGAAAACATTGTGGGGAAAGGACAAAATGCTGCTTACCAGCATTTTCCCCTTATCGAAAAACAAAGTTTTCAAAAGCCTTCTCTTTCAGGGTTGTTTTAACTTGGAATTTACCAGTACCAAAAATTTAGACTTGTCCAAACTGACAGCATTTGCAGATGACCAACTAAATGTGATTCATATGAGAGGATTAGTTTCTGACATGTTAGAAAACATTGTGGGAAGAAAGATGGTTACAAGGACTTTCTCCTTTTCCCACAATTTTTTCAACAGACATTCTTCTTGGGATTGTTAAAACCCAGTATTATGTGTAAAGAGGTAAATGGGTACTGTATTGCTCTTTGGTAGTGTCAGACTTGTAACCTACAGGCCCTGGGTTCCAGCCTTACTGAAAACACTGGGTTTTGCGTGGGAGTGTCCTTGAGCAAGGCACTTCAGAGCCCTTGCCTAGGATTGGATACCAGCATTTACTTTGTTTCCCATGTTTTCAGAATCCATCTTCTTCCAGGTAAATAAAACTCAGGATTGTTTGGTATAGGGTTAACATAAAAGAAAACAACACTAATCTTGCATACATAATGTATTTATGAGCCAAACCATGGGTGTGACAGCTTTCGAAATTGTTGCTAGAGGACAAAATACTGGTTGAAAGCATTATTTCCTTTTCCCACAATGATTTCTAATCTTTCAGAAACATCAGAAACATCAGGGTCCATATTCACCAACCATTCTTAAAAACATTCTCAGTCTTATTCTCTATTTTTTTCCAAATTTGAAAGTAACACACCTTCTGATTGGCTAAACCATTTGGTTTAGCCGATCTGAAGTTGTGTAACTATCAAGTTTGGAAAATTTTTGAGAATAAGGCAAAGCATGTTCTTAAGAAAAGTTGGTGAATACCGACCCATTCCTATCATTTTAGTCATCAAATTTGCCATAAGCAGATGCTTTCACAGAGCTCCAGACAGAGCGAGTTATTTTGATTTCAAAATAAAAAATATTGTTTTCCACTAAACCTTTGTGGTGGGTACTCATGCGAATTGTCTCATCAAGATGATATTAATGAGTACCCACAACATAGGGTTTTGAAGAGAAATAATGGATTTAGAATACCATCACTCCCTCTTATCTAGAGCTCTGTTTCAGTATCATGAACCAGTCTAAAACTTTATCATCTCGCAGTGAAGGAAACATAAAAGAAAACAAAACTTGCATATTTATAAGTTCAACCGTTGGTGTGATTAACGATATAAGCTAACAATGAAAAATGGAGGTTTCCTCTTGTCAGGCATGCATGTAATTAACCTTCTTACTTTGTACCAAACAAGAAAAATTCTAGAGTCGTCTGCATTTAAAGCACTTGCAGATGACAAATCGAATGTGGCTCCAATAATGAGATTTGACTATGATAGGATAGATAACATTGTGGGAAAAGGGTACCTGTATTTTCTCCTTTTTTCCCACAATGTTTCAGAACTTGGGATTATGTTGTAAAGGGTTAACTCTTTACCAAACGTCAAATTTTGAACTAGGCCAAATAGAAAGCATTTGCAGATGACAAAACAAATGTAGCTCATAATTATGATGATTTCTGTCTTTGTTTGGGTAGGTGCAATCTGATCCTGGATGTAACAAACGTCTGATCCTGGTGGTAATAATGGTATTGTAACCATATTAGCACTGGAACTGTGATATGTGGATTCTTTGTCACCTTAACCCTTTACCAAATTAGAAAAGTTTAGACCTGTCACAATTGACAGCTTTTGCAGTGACAAATCAAGTGTGGCTGAAATGATTGGGTTTGTCCGTGAAAGGTTGGAAAACATTGTGGGAAAAGGAGAAAATGCTGGTTACCTGCATTTTTTCTCCTTTTTGCACAGTGTTTTCTACCCTTATCAAAACAAATTTAAATTTCTGAGTCACAACTGATTTGTTGTCTGGAAATGCTTTCTAAGATTCTGTTGCTTGCTTAACTCTTTACCACACAATCCCGACTTTTAACGACCCCGAGAAAAAAGCCTTTTGAAAACATTGTGGTAAAAGGAGAAAATGCTGGTAACCAGCATTTTCTCCTTTTACCACAATGTTTTCTACCATTCCCAAACCAAATTTCCATTTTTCAGCCACGTTTATTTTGTAGTCTGCAAATGCTTTCAATTTGGACCAGTCTATAATTTTGTCATTTGGTAAAGAGTTAAGAGTTAAGCTTGTACACCGTCTTCTAATGACCCTGAACAGGAGGCATTTTGAAAACATTGTGGGAAAATAAGTAAATGCTGGTGACGTGACCAGCATTTCCTCCTTTCCCCACCATGTTTTTTACCCTTTCTAAGACAAATCCTATTTTATGAGCCGGACTGAATTTGACATCTGCAAAATGCTTTCAACTTACACATGTCAAAAATTTTGTTAAAATCCTGACTGTTTGTTAAAGGGTTCAAGGGCAAAAGGAGAATTCGTTCGTTTTGTTGTGTAAAGGTTAAACAATTACGTATAAATGAATATGTTAACCTCTTACCATACAATCCCAAGTTTCAACAACCCTGAGGAAGAAAACTTTTGAAAACATTGTAGGAAAAGGAGAAAAAGCTGGTAACAAGCATTTCCTCCTTTTCCCACCATGCTTTCTACCTTCACAGACAAAATCCCATCATTTGAGCCATATTCAACTTCTTGTCTGCAAACGCTTTTAATTTGGACATGTCCAAAATTTTATCGTTTGATAAAGAGTTAAATACAAACTAACTGTATCCTGATTCTGCTGCAAACGATTGTCAAAACATCCTTTGAAAATAGGGATAATAGACATGTATTATGGCTCAATAAATAAGTGAATATGAAACATTGTTGTAAAAGAGGAAACTGCTGCTATCACATGTAATTTCTCTGTTTGCCTTGAAAAAACTGGAAAATTGTGTGACAAAAACAGTGGTCTGCGGGAGGTTATGCGATAATGTAAATGAAAATATTTCAAGACAAAAGAAATGGATATCATTATACAAGTAGGTATAATTTTATCAGACATAAGTAATTTACAAAGTTTTTTTCATTTCTTGTATATTCTTTCCCATTACCATGAACTCTTTACCATCAGACAATAGACCAGTCAAGATTGAAAGCATTTACAGACAACAAATTTTATGTGGCTATGTTGTGGTTATGGAAAATGAAGAAAATGCTGGGTACCAGCATTATACTCCTGTTTTCATATTTTCAGAAGTTCTTTCTTGACTAAATAATTACACAAATGGCGGTTCCAATTATGTGGTGATCTCTTTTTTGTATTGTGTTCAATGCCCCTTTAAATATTATGAGTGATTTTTCGACCGCCAGTGCACCTATGCGTACTTTCTTAAAGTGTCTATAACACCAGCACTTCCCGCATTGTTCTTTCTTAGCCACTGGCTGTTTCCTTAGCCTCATAGCCATCGATGAAACAATAATCACTGGTGAGAGAGGAATGAATCCTGTCGCAAATGTCATCAATTCTCAGAAATAAATTGGTCAAGCTGGGGATTCGAACCAGCAACCCCCTAATCTCAAATCCTGTACCTTACTGCTCCACCCAGGCTGGGCTATGTGGTGATCTAAGGAGTAAATCCTTTACCACACAATCCCTATTTTAAACGACCCGAAGAAAGAAGTCTTTTGAAAACTTTGTGGGAAAAGAAGAAAATGATAGTGACCAGCATCTTCTTCTTTTCCCACAATGTTTTCAACCATATCAAAGCCTAATTCTATAATTTGAAACTCATTAAATTTGTCTTCTACAAATACTTTCAAATTTGGACATGTCTACATTTTTGTTGTGTGATAAAGAGAGTTAAGGGTCCAGTTAAGACAGATAGATAGGTCATGGATCATCTTTGTACAAATATGGGAATAACATCACATAGAAACAGCTGTTTCCATATCTCGTAACAATAGCAATAATTTATGATTTTCAATAAATGCCTTTATATTCTCAATCGCAGGAGTAGCATATTATATGGAACACTTAGCAAGAATTTAGCAGGAAGGGAAGGAAATACTGTGGGAAGGGGAGAAAATACTGATAACTAGCTTTTTCTCCTTTTTCAACAAACTTTTCGAAAAACCCTGTATGTGTTCCTAAAACTTATTACGATTGTGTGATAGGGGCTAGTTGCCTAATTTACCAATTGAACTTTGTGAGTTCTGAGTAGCATCTATGAATCTATACCTGGTCTTTTTCTGATATATTAGCATGTTTCTTTGTTTTTTAACGTTGTTTTCAACATTATTTCAGGCATTTTGTGGCAGCCAGTGCACCTATCCTGGAGTTTCTTTTGCCCTTTACATCACAATCTAATACTCTAATGACTCTACAGATCATGGCTTTTGAAAACATTGTAGAAAAGGGGAAAATGCATGTAACCAGTATTTTCTTCTTTTCCCAGAATGTTCCCACAATATTTTTGCCAAACCATAGGCTACTTTCCAACATAAAGATCATCAAAACAATGAACAGTGGTGACAGAGAAAATAATACTATTTCTCTGAGAATGAACTACAATTTTCTAGCTTCTTGTGCATTTCATTCTGGTTCTATATCAAATTTTGTGCAATTTGAGAAATGAATATGGTAAAATAAAAGCATTATACTCCCCTAGGGTTTCATAATTCTAAGGCAGTAATTATGGATTTGAATTTACATGTATCTCATATACCCCCCCTTTTTCTTTTAAATCTCTTTCACTCATTTCACACAAGTTTAATTTTTGTGCCCTTGCAATTTAGAACTTCCAAAATTATAATGGGAGGGGGGAAAGAACAATTGTACAGAAATACTTATAAAAGTTTCCCCCATGATCAATCTATTCCAGGAAATGAAGCCATCAACACATTTAAATAAGCACAGACCAATGAAAGTCACTGTTTCATGACATAACAGAGCATTAAGGAACCTACATTTCAATTGGTCCATTTGAAGACTTACAACCTCAGCAAACCAATAACAATGAGGACAATGTTTAGAGGCTGCTTTCAACACACATCATATAGGAAGTACAGGAACCTGATTGGCTTCACTGTTGTTGCCATAGCAACCTGTCTACTCCTACAAGCCACTTTTGGTAGAAGAAATTTTCTTAATTTTGGGTAAGTAATCACAATACTGACATCCCAGAAGACATTTTGCACTTTAAAATGGCAATTTATTCTAGATTCTTGAGTCATGCACAAAAATTAGGTGTGCCCAAGCACACCTCCACCTTGACTTAAGTCTGTGGGAGACCCGATTAAAATCTAAAGCCTACCTGACGACCCTAAAACTAAAAGATAAAGCTTTTCAAAACATTGTGGGAAAAAGAAGAAAATGCTGGTAACCAGCACTTTCTCCTTTTCCAACATTATTCTCCTCCTTATCAAATACAGAAATCATCATTTGAGCTGCATTTAATTTGTCGTTTCTATTGCTTTCAATTTGGTCCAGTCCCAAAGTCTGTCATGTAGTATAGGATTAAAAGCTGTTTTCTTCAGGGTCATTAAAAATCTTCTGAGATTTTCTAGTATAGGGACAAACAGCAGTTGCATCTGTTAGTTTCTTTAACCAACACAGTTATAAGTACAACTCAAATTGATTTTACAAACAGTATAGATCAGAATCAAAGATTTCGATTCCTAGATCTCTTTCTGATGGAGTGTTTTGACCTACATCTAAATAGTTCAAAGTAACCTAGTACCATGGAGTCAACCCCTTACCAAACAATTCCATGTTTTAATGATTGCCAAAGAAGGCTGTTGAAAATGTTATGGAAAATGGAGAAAATGCTGGTTATGAGCATTTTCTCCTTTTCCCACAAAAATTTCTACCCTTTCAAAGACAAATTCTTTATTTCATGCTTTCCAGTTATCGAGAAATATCGTTGAAATATTTTTCGATATTTCATGGTTACTACCAGAGAAAATACTGATTTTTATTTTCTAACTCTTCAATTGAAGGCGGAAACAGTTGTTCCTGCGCACTAGTTACCTAAAATGCACGTGCCTCACAACCAGATGGAAATATGACGTAATTTACCTTACACTTCTCGCGCTTGACATTATATTGTAATGTGTTGCTATGCGGATGGGGTACACCACGGGGAATAACCAAAAAGAACTGTACTGGATTTTGATTACGTTCCCCCAAGAAAGGGTTAAAAGCATGAAATAAATAGAATTTTTTTTTTTTGTGAAAGATCGAAATTTATTTCATTGATTGAACATCATCGGTAATATTCTCACGAGTGGAGCAGCCACCAGTGAAAATATTACCGGTGATGTTCACTCGATTAAATAAATTTCAATCTTTGTGCCATTCATGTAAATACTACCGATGATGTTCACTCGATGAAATAAATTTCGATTTTCACCGTAAAAAAACAAATATCCTCTATATCTTCTACGCCATCTTTGATAATGTTGTCTGCGAATGCTTTCAATTTGGATAAGTAAAAAATCTGGACCTCTGAGGGTACCTACAGCAGAATAAAGTTTAAAATAAGTGCAATGAAGTCATTCAGTCAGGTATCCCTTCAACAAACAATCATTCTTTTATAGGCCTGGAGAAGAAGGCTGTTGAAAACACTATGGAACATGGAAAAAAATGATGAAAACCAGCATTTTCTCTTTTTCCCACAACCTTGTCTTCTCTTTCAAAAGGAAATTCCATTACTTCAGCCACATTTGAATTCATTACTACTTCTTTCAATTTGTATATGCCTAAAATTTTGTAAAGAGTTAAGTGTTTAATTGCTTTTGCAAACAGTCTAGATCAGGATCATAGATTACATTGTCTAGATCTATTTATCTAGTATGTATCTGGACCTTTGGGGGTTCTTGAAGATGAATAAAGCTTAAAATAAGTGCAATCAAGTCATTCAGTCAGCTAACCTTTAGCCAAACTATAGAGTGATTTAACAATCCTAAAAAAAAGGGCTTTTGAAGAAATTACAGAATGAGGAGAAAACGCTGGTAACAAGCATTTTCTCCTTTATCCGCAGTGTTTTCTATGCTTTCAAAGACAAAGTCTATCATTTCAGCAACATTCAATTTTTGATCTGTAAAATTAATGCTTTCATAATAGTTGAATCTAAAATTTGTTATCTGGTACAGAGATAAAGAAATGAGGGTTTTATCTTATCTATTTGCCAGACAGTTGAAATTAAAACTTGTTCATATTGAAAGCATTTGCAGCTGAAAAATTAAAAGTACATGTAAGTAAAATTATGAAATTTAAAAGGGTTCAAAACTTTGTAGGAAAAGAATAAAATGCCCATTACCAGCATCACAGTCAGAAAAATACAGGATCTTCTGGCAAATGATTTAACCTATTACCACACAATCCCTACTTTTGACGACCCTGAGAAAGAAGCCTTGAGAAAACATTGTGGGAAAAGGAGAAAATGCTGGTAACCAGCATTTTCTCCTTATCCCACAATGTTTTCTACCCTTCCCAAATCAAATCTCAATTTTTGATTTACATTTATTTTATCGTCTGCTAATGCTTTCAATTTGGACTAGTCCAAAATATTGTCGTTTGGTAATGATTTAAAGAAATGACTGTTTTATTTTATCTATTTGCCAGACTTTTCGAATTGAAATTATTTGCAGCCCTAAGTTGAAAGTGACTACAATTATGAAATTTAAAAAGGTTCAAAACCTTTTGGGAAACTGAGAACCAGCATTTTCTACTTTTTCCACAATGTTTACAAAAGGTATTTTTCTCAGGGTTGTTACAAGTCTGGACTGTATTGTAAAAGGTTAAACCTTTACCACACCATCCCAGGTTTAAAGACCCTTACAGAGAAGAGTTTGAAAACACTGTGGGAAATGGAGAAAATGTTGGTTACCTAAAACATTTTCTCTTTTTTCCCGCGTTTTTTACCCGTCCAAAGATAGGTTTCAAATTTTGAGGCACTTTTATTTGGTTGTCTGCATATGTTTTTAATTTGGACATGTTCAAATTTTTATTGTTTGGTAAAGGAATAAAGGAATGAGTTTTCCTTATATCACTGCAGGGAACACCGAAGCTTCACAAAACACAAAGCATTCAGAAATCACAGACAGAACCCATTCAACGACAGAGATACCATCAGACAAGTCAATACCGTCGTTGATAGAGATGTGACCCCCTCCTGTTTCCCAGACAACCTCAAACCAGATGAAATAAAGACGCCTTTTAAATTCTTCATCTACAATCTACCTTCAAAGTTCAATTATGAGATTCAGAAACATATGAGCATGGATAAAAAGTTCGCCTACTGCTATGACCTCTTCTACTGTGGTGCTGGAAAAGAATTACAACAGTTTTCATATGAACAAGGGAGGTCACTCTTCAGTGAACCTTTCAAAGGGAGATCAATCTACTCCAATTTTACTCTGAGTATTCGTGACACGCAACAGTTTTCTCTGGAAGTGATCATTCATTACAAGTTGTTACACAGTAAATATAGAACTATGGATCCAAGAAAAGCAGATATTTTTTACATACCAGCCTATACAGGACTGAAGTGTCTACAAGATAGAGAGGGTGCTCATTACTTCATTAGACAACTGTTTGATCATCTCAAAATAAATGAATCAAAATATTTCCACAGTGGGAAACCTCATTTTTCCACACTGTCTAAAATCCAGCGAGAACAAGGGTCTGACCTTTGTAACACATTAAAACAGCCTGAATCGGAAAACATCACCTATATTGGGATTGAAAAAGAGGCTAACCCAGGATGGCAAGATAGTGGATACATATTCGGGAAATCAATAATCGTTGCCCCTTATCCATCGTATATTCATTTCGCAGGAGTCAAACATGACAAAACATTATTGGAATATCAAGATGAACCTCTTGATCTGAAGAACACTCAATTCCGTCTGAATGTGCCGTCATTATCTGACAGAAATGTACTTCTCTTTTTTGCTGCTGGATCGAGAAGAAGCAATCCATTTAGGGCCCAGATAATTGATCAATTTCCATTTCAGACCCACGGGAGCTATGAGGAATATACAAAAGAGCATTCTAACGTTATGAAAAAAACTAATACTTCCAATTCCCACCAAGTAATGCTGATAACAAACGAGTGCTCCTCTAGTCATCGCACAACCACAATTCCGTGGATGGTGAACTCGGTTTTTTGTGTTCAAGCACCAGGGGATTCACCAACAAGAAAATCGTTTTACGATTCAATTCTCAGTGGATGTATCCCAATTATTTTTAAAGAGAAATATAATGTTACTTATCCATTCCAAGACCTTTTAGACTATAGTGAGTTTACAATAACTGTTCACGCAACACAGATTACAGAGAAAAATGAATTACTTATAGATATTATAAATCAAATACCTTCCGCTGAAGTTGCAAAATTACACGAGAACCTGTTACGTGTTGCTAAATGGTTTCAGTATAGTTTGTCGGACGGGGATTTTCAAGAAGACAATGATGCAGTGACGTTACTATT
Organism: Hippopus hippopus; assembly: GCA_946811185.2. Classification (NCBI taxonomy): domain Eukaryota; kingdom Metazoa; phylum Mollusca; class Bivalvia; order Cardiida; family Cardiidae; genus Hippopus; species Hippopus hippopus. The sequence continues at coordinate 37,119,153 of OX328110.1, forward strand.
ACGGCAGCTCAAAAATTTATATCATTATTGAGTTCTTCATGCTCCAAAGAACATTATGTCCTTTATGATACAAATTATTTCATAACATAACAAACACTAGTGTAAGTGAAACAATATGTTATTTTTGTTTCCTTTACTAAACAATCCTGAAAGACAAACCAATCCATATACAGTTTGTCGTCTGCTTAATCAACGCTTTTGATACGGACAAGTCTGAGACTCTGTCATCTGGTAAAGAGTTAACTCTTTACTGTACAACAAAAATTTTTCAAGACCAAATTACAAGCATTTTCGGATGATATATAATAATTGTGGCACAAATGATGATCATTGTCTTTGATAGGGTAAAAAACATTGTGGGAATGAATGAATGAATGTTGTTTTATGGCGCATCGACAGCTTTGGTCATTTAGCGCGCATATCTGTGTTAAAAGATGAATAAAAATTGTGGGAAAAGGAATAAATGCTGATTACCAGAATTTTCTCCTTTTCCCACTCTGTTTTCAAAAAACTTTCTTTTTCAGGGTTGTTCAAACTCAGTTAAATTATATGGCCTGCAACACGCAAAAAGGGACACTCGGACATTTGTGTAAAGTGTCGTCTCGGATCAGCCTGTGCAGTCTGTGCAGGCTGATCCGAGACGGCACTTTACATCTACATTAGATTTTGTTCTTCAGTAGACTTGCACAAAACAGAAAACTAGAGGCGCTTGAGCGCCTGTATCGCTCCACAGGCCTGATATTTCTATAATGGCGAAAGGAAGTTTTTAACAATTATCATTCAATCCTGCATTTTAGCTCACTGAAGAAACAATTTGGTAGACAACCACCATAGGAACTTACCTGCAAAACAACAATGAAATCCAATGAATAGTTTTAGAGAAGAAATTTTTCAAAGATTTTACTTTATACCATAAAAGGAAAATGAGTCTCCCATAAAAGCCATGTTTTTTGACAGATCTTTTTTTTTTAAAGGAATTCTGTAAACCTGTATCTAAGGAACATTCCTGCAAAATAATAATGCTATCCAAATAGCGGTTTGGGAGGAGGAGATTTTTAAAGGTTTTTTACTTTGGTTGCCATGGCAACCAGAATTCTTCATGGAACACAATTATTTGAAGGAATTTGAAAGAGGACCACCAAAGGAACATTCCTGTGAAATTTGGTAAAAATCCAGTCAATAGTTTCTGAGGAGAAGTTTTTTAAAGAAAAAGTTTACGGACGCACGTACGGACGCACGTACGGACGGACGAACGGACGCACGCACGCACGCACGACGGACACAACGCCATGACAATAGCTCGCTGGCTGAAGACAACCACCATAGGAACTTACCTGCAAAACAACAATGAAATCCAATGAATAGTTTTAGAGAAGAAATTTTTCAAAGATTTTACTTTATACCATAAAAGGAAAATGAGTCTCCCATAAAAGCCATGTTTTTTGACAGATCTTTTTTTTTTAAGGAATTCTGTAAACCTGTATCTAAGGAACATTCCTGCAAAATAATAATGCTATCCAAATAGCGGTTTGGGAGGAGAAGATTTTTAAAGGTTTTTTACTTTGGTTGCCATGGCAACCAGAATTCTTCATGGAACACAATTATTTGAAGGAATTTGAAAGAGGACCACCAAAGGAACATTCCTGTAAAATTTGGTAAAAATCCAGTCAATAGTTTCTGAGGAGAAGTTTTTTAAAGAAAAAGTTTACGGACGCACGCACGGACGGACGCACGGACGGACGGACGGACGCACGACGGACACAACGCCATGACAATAGCTCTCTGGCCTTCGGCCAGTGGAGCTAATAACATAAAAATGGAAAGTGTCGTTTCGGATGAGCCTGCGCGGACTGTGCAGATGTCTGAATGCCCCTTTTCACGTGTTGCAAGCCATATGGAAAACAAACTGGGACAAGTTAGCGTCCTGTTGCCACAGTATTTGTAAGACCAGTCTTCAGCAGGGGCATTGAAAGTCATAAATGGACAGTAATGTGTTGCCTTAACCCTTTATCACACAATCCCGAGTTCTAACGACCCTGAGAGGGAAGAATTTTGAAAACATTGAGGGAAAAGGAGAAAATGCTGGTAACCAGCATTTTCTTCTTTTCTCACTATGTTTTCTATCCTGTCAACTTTGGTTCATTTGTATCACTTTCAATTTAGTAGTCTGCAGAAACTTGCAAATTTGTTGTTTGGTAAAGAGTTAATTCATTATGCTGTAATGTTATGTGATAACATACCACATCGCTAAAGGAAGGGAAAATGGGATTTTAAATTTGAGCCATGCTCTGGGAAAAGGGGGACTTGATGCATCTCCGTGCTGCATGATACCTATAATAAGCAATAAAGTCATCACCAAATTATGAATCCATGATTGATTGTATGGTGTTTAACGCTGTTTTCAACATTATTTCAGTTATATTACGGCAGCCAGTGCACCTATCCATGCTTTCCTGGAGTCTCTTTTACCAGTACTGCGCACAATTTTCTTTCCAAGCCACTGGCTGCTTTCCCACATAATCATCGTCGAAACAATGGTCAGCGGTGGGAGAGGAATGAATCCTGTCGCAGTGACTATCATCAATCCTCGGAAAGAAATTGGCCGAGCCAGGGGTCGTAGCCAGGGATCGAACCCTGGACCCCGTGTTCTCAAGTCCTGCATGCTACCGACTGAGCTACCGGGGCTCGGCTATGAATCCATGAAATCCTTTTTGTATAACAACTGACTGAATCATGTGGTACATTGGTCCTTTGACATGCAAAAAATTGACCAATAGCAAAACATTTTGACCCATGACTGCACAAGCTGACCTTGGTTGATACTTTCTGCAGATGCACTGAACACCCTTTTCAGACAGCATGGCTCATTTAAAACTGGGTTAGAAGAAGCAATTATTTGTAACAAGCAAAAGTTAAGTTCTGCAGACGCCTAAACTTTTACCACACAATCCTGACTTTCAACAACCCTGAGGAAGAGGCCTTTTGAAAACATTATGGAAAAAGGAGAAAATGCTGGTTACCAGCCTTTCAGAAATAAATACAGTGTACAATCATCTGAGCCACATGTAATTTGTAGTCTATAAATGCTTTCAATATTGATGAGTTTAAAATTTTTTGTTGTTTGGTAATGGGTAATAAAACTATATGAGCCATCCTCTTTGAAAAGGGGTTTAACTCTTTACCAAACATGATCACTTTTTAACGACCCCTAAAAAGTAGGCTGTAGAAAACATTGTGGGAAAAGAAGAAAATGCTGGTAACCAGCATTTTCTCCTTTTCCCACAATGCTTTCTACCGTTTCAAATACAAATTTCAGTTCTTGAGTCACATTTATTTTGTCGCCTACAAAAGCCTACGATTTGGAAAATCCTAAAGTTTTGCCGAGAGGTAAAGGGTTAATGCATCTGCTAAAAGCATCAACCTAGGTCAGCCTGTGCAGTTCGTGCAGGCTGACCTGGGACGAAACTTTTCGCTATTGGTCAATTTTCTTTATGTCCAAGGACCAGTCTACCTCATGATTACGTCGTTTACAAAAAGTGGATATTATGGATCCATAGGTATGTGATGGCTTGCTTTGTACCATGTATCACAGAGATGCATTAAGCACTCCCTTGTCTGAGCATGGCTCATATTTGTGTTGCAGAGGGTCAACATAGCATCAATGAGAAAGTAGAAAACACCAATACTGTGGAATATTTCAGGTATTTTATCCATGTTTTCACAGTTGCAAAAGTCTATGGATTTGCATTTCTGTGGGACAAGGACACAGAAGTAAGAAATGATCAGTTGCTTTTGCACTGGTAAATTGTTCTTTTTCCCTTTTCCCAAAAATGTTTTTAGAAAAATTTGTCTACTGTAAACGCATGAAAAAGCTACATCAATATGGTGAATGGTTGCCAATCGCAGAAAAATTTCTTTGTTTGGTGTGTAATGTCTTTTTCAGCATTATTCAAGTTATATCACAGCCACCAGTGCGTATTAGCCAATGCTTTATTACTGGAGTTTCTTCTACGAGCACTTTACACCATAATGTTTCCAAGCCACTGGCTGCTTGAGAGAGGAATGAATCTTTTTGCAATGACCTTCTTTGACTCTAAGATTTTGGCTGAGCTGAGAATCCAACTAGTCACCCCGGGGATTCAAGTTATGTACTTTAACGACTGAGCTACGGGCCTCTAGACTAAGCATCACAGATAAAAAGCAACATATGTGTGCATGTTTGAAAAGTTTGAAGAGTTTTTTCCCCTATTTTTTTTATGTTCAGTTGCACTCTTATTGATTGATATAGTCTGTGGGGCTTTTTTATTTGGTGCAATTCTCCTTTACAAATTACTTCTATTGATTCCACAGTACACAGTCATTGCCTTAGAACTCTTTTCTCTTAACTCTTTACCAAACAATCCTGGGTTTTCACGACTCTGAGAAAGAAGCCTTTTGAAAACTATGTGAAAAGAGAAAAATGCTGCTAACACAAAATTCTCAGTTTTAACAAACCTGACTTAAAAAGGCTTTCGAAAAATTGTGTGAAAACGGGAAAATGCTGGTAACCAGCATTTTCTCCTTTTCCCACAATATATTCTACCCTGACAGAAAAATCCTGTCATTTGATCCATTTATCTTTGTTGTCTGCAAATTAATGTGTACTATGTGTTAGTCTAATATTTTCTCATGTGGTAAAAGGCTAACTCTTTACCAGACGACAAAAGTTTAGACTTGTCCGAATTGAAAGCATTTGCAGACAAAATATTAACTGTGGCATAAATGATAGGATTCATCTTTGGAAGGCTAGAAAATACTGTGAGCATAGAAGAAAATAATAATTACAAGCATTTTCTCATTCTTTCTAAGTCATGTCTCCAAAAACCCAGTCTCAGCTAGGCTCATGAGATTGTTTGCAACAGGGCTTACTCAGAAGTCAGCATGTTAAGATTCTGCTGCTATGCCAAGATCAACATCAAACTATACAGGGCTTTCATCATCAATCAACAATATCTGCCATTCTGTGACAAAAAGTCTTGATGTTGCACCACTGTCATCTTTTTTCCTTGACTAAAATATCAACTGTATTCATTTAGTGCTCCAAGAGTAGAGTAAACAAGAAAAGAAGTAATCAATTCTGTCACAATTTTTCTACTCTCTACCAAACAACAAATTTCTGTACCAAACAACAAATTTCTGTACCAAACAACAAAATTCTGGACTGGTCCAGACTGAAAGCATTTGCAGAAAACAAATCAAATGTGACTCAAACTTAAACAATGTGACTCAAAATTAAAATTTGGTTCGGGAAGGAAAGATCACAGGAAAAAGGAGAAAATGCTTGTTATACTGAATGAGTGTAGCAGTTCACAATTGACTTACAAAGGAAATACCCAAATTCAGAATCAATACAGGGGTTTCTGGTTGACTTACATGTATGGGAAATGCCCGAATGTTGCCGTCCAGAAACAGTACCCGCAACGTGACATGCTTCCCTTTTCTGTCCATCTCTGTTCCTGTCAGGAAACCTCAGTCTTGACTATCTCAGCCACTCTAGCATAGTGTCAACCACCTTAGGTCACATGATATCTAAAAATAGAAGAAACAAATTGGCCTGAACATGGATGGATAGAGGGATGGCAAATGATTGTCAATTTGGACAATTTCAAAAGAATGTAATCAGGGATACAGTTACAGGATGGATAATGGCAATCTCAGATCTTGATCTAAGCTGGGCAATGGCAATCTCAGATTTTGATTTACACTGGATAATGACAATCTCAGATTTTACTCTATACTGGGTAATGAAAAACTCCAATCTTGATATTGACTGGATAAAGACATTCTCAGGTCTTGATCTACACTGGATAATAGCAATCTTAGATCTTGATCTACACTGGATAATGGAAATCTCAGATCTTGATGATTTATTATTATTGACTGGATAATGGCAATCTCGTATCTTGATCCATACTGGATAATGGCAATCTCAGATCTTGATCCATACTGGATAATGGCAATCTCAGATCTTGATCTACACAGGATAATGGCAATATCAGATCTTGGTAATTTATTATTATTATTATCATTATTATAATTGACTGGATAATGGAAATCTCAGATCTTGATCTACACTGGAAAATGGCAATCTCAGATCTTGATCTTCACTTGATAATGGCAACCTCAGATCTTGATCTATAATGGATAATGGCAATCTCAGATCTTGATCTACACAGGATAATGGCAATCTCAGATCTTGGTAATTTGTTTTTGTTATTATTATTATTATTGACTGGATAATGGAAATCTCAGATCTTGATCTATACTGGAAAATGGCAATCTCAGATCTTTATCTTCACTGGATAATGGAAATCTCATATCTTGATCTACAATGGATAATGGCAATCTCAGATCTTGACCTACACTATCCATTAAGTAATTACCAGAGAATAAAATTTTAGACTAGTCCATATCAAAAGCATTTTGCAAGTGACAAATTGAACATGACCTAGATCAAGGCATTTGTCTTTGATAGGCTAGTAAACATTGTGGTTACCTGCATTTTATCCTTTACCTACAGTGCTATAAAAAGCCTCATTTCAGCAGGTCATTGAAAACCAAATTCTACCAAAAGCGACGGCTAAGCGTTTAAAGTGGAACAGTTTGACAAACGACTTAGACAAATTACGACCCATCGAGAAGATTGCTCCAAATATCTCAAATATCTCGTAACACAGTCTAGATATTTATAATGATAATCTGTATATATGGATATAATTCTAGAACCATTCATATACAACTGACAGAAATCGTAAACTGTACAGAAGGAGTAATATAATAGTAGATAAATCATAAATATGGTCTGTTTCTTCCATTTTTTATGTGATCTTTGTGGTACATATTCAAATCATTCTGTCTTTTTTAACCATTATTGTACATGTGATGTTCAAACCTACTATTACCTAGTGTCTATTATAAAATGGAGAGTCATTTTTAAAGTAAAAATGTAATTTATGTATAGCATAGAAAACATTAAGGGAAACAAAACCTGACCAACATGGTCCTTAAATGGCTGCTCTTGGATCTCCATGTCCATTTCAATGATTCGAGAGACTTTGAAATGAGAGACAGGAAGTGACAACGATCTGTCTCAATCTGATGGTCAAAAAAGGGTTGATTCAATTTCGTTCTCATTACCTCTAAATTGTAAGGATGGAAGGAGAGAGAAAAAAATAATTACACGCCTTACAAAAAGACTCCCTATTCCATTTCAGTTTCCTTGAAATTTCATTCCTCACTCCCCTTCTGCCTATGATCTATCAAAATGAATACGGAATTCAATACAAAGGACTTCTCTCAACACAAAAGAAAAGACTCAAGTCAGCAGACGAATTGAAAAGAACATTGCCAAAAACAGGAGAAAAGTCGCTTGATTTTCTCAATGGTGATTTTAGATTCTATCCAGATTAGCTTAGTCATTAACCCTTTACCACACAAAGAAAGTTTAGACTCATCCAAATTCAGAGCATCTACATTATGAAAAATTTGCTCAAATGTTAAAATTTGTCTGTGACGGGTTTGAAAACATTGTGGGAAATATGAGAAAATTTTGGTCACCAGCATTTTCTCATTTTGCCATATTGTTTTCAAAAGCATTCTCATTAAGGGTCGTTAAAACTCCAGATTGTGAGGTAAAGGATTAATGCCTGCAGACCTCCAAATACAAGAGTCACACATCTGTGTGAAATACAGATACATTTTATTCATTACATTTAACTCTTTACATATTTAGAACAAAATTTCAGACGTCCAGATTGTAACAACACAAAAAAAAGTGACTCCAAACTTGAAATTTGTTTTGACACAAGGTAGAAAACATTGGTTACCAGCATTTACTCCTTTTTCCCACAATGTTTTCAAAAGCTTTCTTTCTCATCAAAAATCAAGATTGTTTGGTTAGGGATTAAAGGCAGAAGCTTCTGGTGTCGTCATAAGGAAAGAGTTAAAGGGCGGACTAAACCCCACAGACATTGTAAATCTAGAAATAAGACCCTAATGAATACAATATCAACGTCAGTTTTGTCTCAAATGCCTCAGCAAAGATGACACTGTAGATCAAAGATCAGACTGCACATTTTGTGCGCAAAGGCACTAAAGTTGTGAAAGGTGCTTTAAGGGAAGACATGGGAAAACAAGTGGGAAGAAAAAAAGGGCCAGTAGAATGAAGCAAAAGAGAAAATGATTAACGATACATGAGAAAGGTGCACTGACCACCCTGATAATTAACAGAAGTATGATTCCTAATGTTGTCAAACTCCATAAAATCATGGATCAAATCTTGGTGTATAGCTCAGGGATTTGAGAATTCTTCTGACTCATCTCTGTCTAATAGAATAAAGAACACAAAACTGATGAATTCTCCATCTGTTCTGATCTGAGATGTTTGCTTCTGCCTTTCTTAACCCTTTCCCAAACGGCAAATTTTGGACCAGACCAAATTGAAAGCATTTTGCAGATGACAAATTAACAGTTGCTAAAAAGATGATTTTTCTATATGATAGGGTAGAAAACATTGTGGGAAAAGGAGAAAATGCTGGTTACCAGCATTTTCTCCTTTTCCCACAATGTGTTCAAAAGGCTTCTATTCCTGACCCGTAAAAACCAGGGATTGTTTGGGAAAGGGTTAATAACTCACAAGCGTCAATTTTGTATCCCCTACAGCTTTAGAAAAACATTGTGAGAGGAGGAATAATCATTGTCTGAATCAAGAGACGATTTCTCCATCTGTTCTGACCCAGTTGTTTGTTTCTGCCATTCTTAACTCTTAACCAAAAAAATAACATTTTAAACTTGTCAAAATTGAAAGTATTTTCAGACCATAAATAAACTCAGGCTCAAACATTGAAATTTGTCATTGAAAGGGTAGAAAACTTTTTTGGGATAGGAGAAAGTGCTGGTTACCAGCATTTTCTTGTTTACCCAAATATGTTTTCAGAATCCTTCTTCCACAGGGTCAATAAAATTGGGGATTGTGTGGTAAAGAGTTAATAACTCAAAAGCTTCAATTCTGTATCTTCTACAGCTTTAGAAAAAACATTGTAAGAGAAGAAGTAATCACTGTCTTATAGAATAAAGGCAACAAAGATGATGAATTCTCCGTCTATTCTGATCTGTAATGCTTGCTTCTGCCATTCTTAACTCTTTACCACGCAGTCCTGAGTTTTAACAACCCTGATTAAGAAAACTTTTGAAAACAAGATTGGGAAAAAGAGTAAATGCTGGTAACCTGCATTTTCTCCTTTTCATACAAGGTTTTCTTTCCTATCAACAACAGGAAAAAAAAAACATCATTTGAGCCAAATCTGTTTGTCATTTGCAAAATTAATGCTCTCCATTTGGACCAGTCTAAATTCTGTCATTTGGTAAACAATTAACTACTTACCTAACAATATCCTATAATTTTGCAGCATTATACCGGGAATTCCCCACCACTATAGCGCGAAAACCCATGAAAATCAAAATTATGCGTAAAAAAGCAAACTTTTACAGATTCATTCCATACAAATCAAATACAATATTACTCAACGAAATGAATCTGATAATTTCATTAATTTCTAAAATTTCAGTCATAAAACAATGCGCCATAGTATATATGCATAGAACTATATAGTAATGGGGAGTTCCCTGTATTATGCCAATTTTGCAAATTGAAAGCCTATCGGCAGACAATGAATTCGATGTGTCTCAAACAATTAAATCTTTCTTTAAAAAGGTTAGAAAACATTGTGGATAGGAAGAAAATGCTGCTTATACGCATTTTCTCCATTTCTCACGGTTTTCTTTTCAGAAGTGTTTTTGCTAAGGCTCATTACAATATGGGATTGTTGGGTAAAGGATTAATAACTCACACACCTCTGGATCTCCAGCAGTTGAAAATATTGTGACAGAAGGAGTAATCACTGTCTGATTTAATAATGAGACAAAAATAATGAGCTCTTCATCTGTTCTGACTTAACCCTTTACCACACGACAAAATTTTAGACCTGTCCAAAATAAAAGCATTTGTAGATGACAGTTTTAACGTGGCTCATATGAAATGATTTTTCTTTGGTAGGGTAGAAAACATTGTGGGAAAAGGAGAAAATGCTGGTAACCAGCATTTTCTTCTTTTCCCACAATGTTTTCAAAAGCCTTCTCTTTCTGGGGGCGTTAAAAGTCGTCATTGTGTGGTAAAGGGTTAAGGTGTTTGCTTCTGCCATTTTTAACTCTTTTTCAATGGCTACAAATCTAATGCAGTTTCCCTGTGAGATGAAGAGACAGTATGGTCATAATCAAGAATAAAGTAGTGGACAGTGTAGATCAGAGATGATACTGTATTCTCTGTGCAGTCTGATCTTGATCTACATTGTCTATAACAGCTTCTTGTGTTGTCCTGGTAAGGAAAGAGTTGATCACTCACAGGTGGTATCTGTGAATGTGAGGTCGGCCTCGTAACCGTAAGGTTTCGAGTTCGGTACCCGTGAGCGGGTGTCTACTTTGGGACAGTAGAATGGCCTACACATTCAGCACAAGTACTGATGTAGTTCCCAGGAAGCAGAATCAAGAGAGATCAGTATAAGTTGTAAGAGCTTGTTTCTCAATGTAAAATAAATATGTTATACAACTCTTTCACTACTGGATAAATAAATTGCATTTTCTCAAAGGCTAAAAATACATTTCCTCTGCAAGATCAAGTGACAATTTGGTCATAATTTAGAATATACCAGTGGACAGTGTAGATCTGAGATCAGACTGCACATTCTGTGCAGTCTGATCTTGATCTACAATGTACACAAAAGCTTTAGGAGTTGTCTATGGTATGGAAAGAGTTACACTAATAATTCACAGAAGGAGGTTTGATCTGGTTTGTAAAGTCTTTTCTATCAGGGTCTTTGGAACTGAACTCCGGCTCGTGTGATAAAGGTTTAATTAACTATAACCCAAAGTCAAACAGTTGTAAAACGTCATTCCTTTTCCCACAATGTTTTCAAAAGTCTTTACCATCAGGGTCGTTAGAACTCAACTCCGGATTGTGTGTTAACAGGATAATTAACTATAAACCAAAGTCACACAGTTGTAAAACCTCATTTTCTAATTCTCAGAAGAAAACAATTTCTGATCTGTCCATTATTTCAAATTTGTTGCCATGGCAATCTTCATAATTAGACCTGTAATTAACCCCCTCAAAATATACAACACATCACCACCTGCAGATTATGTATTTCCCTACCTATCTTCCTGCAAACCTCTTTTGAAAACACTGCAGGAAAAGAACAAAAAAGACTACAGATGACAAACAAAAATATGACTTAAGCCTTTACCAAATGACAATATTTATTTAAATCTTTACCAAACGACAAAGTTTCAGACTAGTCCAAATTGAAAGCGTTTGCAGACATCAAAATCAAATTAATGTTAAACAAGAGCGGCAAATTGTCGCAAGATACGCCCGTCCCACCACCAGTTGTCGAGGGGGTATAATAATCGTAAAGGGCAGGTAATGCAACAAACATGTTTACCAAGTCTCAAGTCAATTTGACTTGAAGTGACAAAGTTCCGTTCCAGACAAGCAAGAAATACTGTAAAAATGAAGATCAAAGTGGAATTACTCAAAATCCGCACTAGGTAGAGTTATTGTTCTTGCGCACTGTACCCCGTAATATTGCAACAAACATGCATACCAAGTTTGAAGTCACTCTGACTTGAGATGACAAAGTTATATTCCGGACAAGCACTAAATGCTGTAAAAATGAAGATCAAAGGGAAATAACTCAAAATTCGTGCTAGGAAGAGTTATGGTTCTTGTGCACTGCACTCCGTAAATTTTCAACAATCATGCATACAAAATTTGAAGATGTTCAGACTAGAGATGACAAAGTTATATTCCGGACAAGCAGAAAATGCTGTAAAAATGATGATCAAAGGGAAATAACTCAAAGACAGCACGAGGTAGAGTTATGGTTCTTTCGCACTGCACTCCGTTTTATTGCAACAAACACAAATACCAAGTTTCAAGTCAATTGGACTGGAGATGACAAAGTTATCTCCGGACAAGCAGAAAATGCTGTAAAAATGACAAAGGGAAATAACTCAAAGACAGCACCAGGTAGAGTTATGGTTCTTTTGCACTGCACTCTGTATTATTGCAACAAACACAAATACCAAGTTTCAAGTCAATCGGACTAGAGATGACAGTTATGTTCCGGACAAGCAGAAAATGCTGTAAAAATGATGATCAAAGGGAAATAACTCAAAGACAGCACCAGATAGAGTTATGGTTCTTTTGCACTGCACTCCGTTTTATTGCAACAAACACAAATGCCAAGTTTCAAGTCAATCAGACTCAAGATGACAAAGTTATGCTCTAGACAAGCAGAAAATGCTGTAAAAATGACGGTCAAAGGGAAATAACTAAAAGACAGCACGAGGTAGAGTTATGGTTCTTTCACACTGCACTCCTTATTATTGCAACAAACACAAATGCTAAGTTTCAAGTCAATCGGACTCGAGATGACAAAGTTATGCTCTGGACAAGCAAAAATCGCTGTAAAAATGAAAAGGGAAATACCTCAAAGACAGCACGAGGTAGAGTTATGGTTCTTTCGCACTGCACTCCGTATTATCGCAACAAACACACATGCCAAGTTTCAAGTCAATCGGACTGGAGATGACAAAGTTATGCTCCGGACAAAGAACTAGGCGCCCGCCTGCCGGCCCACCCGTACACCATGGGTGATCCCATAATACGTCCCGTCTTCGACGGGCGTATAAAAAAAATGGAAATTTGTTTTGGGAAGAGTAGAAAACATGGTGGGAAAAGGAGAAAATGCTGGTTACCAGCATTTTCTCCTTTTCCCATCATGTTTTCAAAGCCTTTTTTTCTCTGGGTCGTTAAAAGTCGGGATTGTGTGGTAAAGGGTTGACCCTTAGAACCCCAAATAAACCCAAAAGTTTGACTGATTGATTGTATGGTGTTTAACGCTGTTTTCAACATTGTTTCAGTTATATTGTGGCGGCCAGTGCACCTATCCATTCTTTCCTGGAGTTTCTCTTACTAGTACTCTGTACAATATTCTTTCCAATCCACCAGCTGCTTTCCCACTTAACCATCGTCGAGACAATGGTTAGCAGTGAGAGAGGAATGAATCCTGTCGCAATGACTATCATCAATCCTCGAAGGAAATTAGCCCAGCTGGGGATCGAACCAGCGACCTTCTGTTCTCAAGACCTGTGTGCTACCAATTGAGCTACTGAGGCTCGGCTAAACCCAAAAGATACTTTCAATCTATAACTAGAATTTGTTTTTCTACAAAAAAACAGATGTTTCCCCCCTTTTTGGTGTCAGAAGGATTTATATGTCACCAAGTCAATTTATAACTGAAATAATGGTCATTATTCTCTAACTTTTTTTGAGCTATAGAACGGACACAAAATTGTACGCAAAATGAGTAAGGAAAATAAAGGGAAATAACTCGAAAAATATACAAGCCAGAGTTATGGTTCTTGTGCATGATACTTCATCTCATGGTGCTTTACAAATGTGTGAAGTTTTATCAAAATATCTTAAAAGGTTTTCAAGTTACAGAGCAGACACGATTTGTGAAGGAAAATAATCAAAGGGAAATAACTCGAAAAATATACAAGCCAGAGTTATGGTTCTTGTGCATGACACTTCGTCTCATGGAGCTTTACAAGTGTGTGAAGTTTTATGAAAATATCTTAAAAGGTTTTCGAGTTGTAGAGCGGACAGGATTTGTGACGGACAGACAGACAGACAGACGGACAGAGACAGACAGGCAGACAGACGCACAAGGGAAAAACAATATGTCTTCCGACCCTGAAGGGGGGAAACATAACTACAGTTATGAAAGGCGCTTCAAGGGTTAAGACTGGTGAAAATTGAAAGAATTTTTAGACCATAAAGTAAATTTTGCTCCAATCATTAAATTTGTTTGTGAAAAGGTAGAAAACATCGTAGGAAAAGAAGAAAAAGCTGGTTACCAGCATTTCCTCCTTTTCCAAAAATTTTTTCAAGAGGTTAATAGTTAGTAAGCTAAAGCTATATTTATCTGAAGCCTTTAGTTAGTGCAGTGTGTATCTACATCAGACTTTAGTCTGATTGACGATTTATTGAATAATGTTTTAACTCAGCTTTCAACATTATTTAAGTCATATCACAGCCAGCACCCACATATTTGTCTATTTCCTGGGTTTCACCAGTACAAGGCCAGGGCTCTGAAGAGTCTTGCCCAAGGAAACTGAAAAATCTAGTGCCTCCAGGAGGCTTAAACCTGGCACCTCCAGGTCATGAGTCCTTCACTTTACCACTGAGCCACGCAGAACCCCTCTATACAGTCTGTGCAGTAATTACCGGTAATTTGAGATATCTTTGGTCTTCCTTTGAGTTTTATCTGTTTAGCAAACTAAGGGTTAAGTTAAACCTTTAACGCTCAATCCTGAATTTTTATGACCTTAAGCAAGATTAGGCTCCAGAAAAAATCATGAAAAAGTTAAGACTCTCCCAAGTTCAAAACATCTTCAAATGACAAATTCAAAACTAATACCAACAAGCTCAAGTTCTCTGATAGATGAAAAGACATTGTGGGAAAAGGAAAAAATGCTGGTTACCAGCATTTTCTCCTTTTCCCAAATGTTTTTAAAAGGCTTATTACTTTGGATCATTAAAACTTGTGACAATGTTTAGCTTGGCTTTCTTTGAAGAAAACACTGAGAGGCTGTCATAGACATGTCATTGTCTGCATTGTTGTTGTGGTGCAAAAACTTTGACATTTTCTCACATCTTTGTGATTACTGAAGATACTTTCTTTAAATTTTGGGCTAGCTGTTAACTATGGAAAGGGGAACCCATACCCTAGTTGTTAACTACTGAAAGGGGAAACCAAACCCTATAGTTGTTAACTATCAAAAGAGGAACCCCATACCCTAGTTGTTACCTATCAAAAGGGGAAACTATATTCTAGTTGTTAACTATCAAATTGGGAACCCATACCCCTGTTGTTAACTAACAAAAGGGAACCCATACTCAATTTGTTTACTATCAAAGGGGAGGTCTAATCCCCTAGTTATTAACTATCAAAAGGGGAACCCATACCTTAGTTGTTAACTATAAAAGGGAATGCATACTGTAGTTGTTAACTATCAAAAGGGGAACCCATACCCTAGTTGTTAACAGTCAAAAGGGGATAGTTACCACCATTTTCTCCTATTCAAACAATGTTTTCCACCCTATCACAAATAGAAATCATCATTTTAGCTGCTTGTAACTTTTGGTCTGCAAATGCTTTCAATTTTGTCAACATTTTGTCGTTTCGTAAAGGGCCAAATATAAATGCAGAGGTCATGATATTCGAGATGATACCACTTTGGGAATCTCAGAATCTCTCACTGTTAGAATGAATAAAGATATCCAATCAAGATAACAATTTCTAAAGACCGATCATTTGCCTGTGGACATTTCGTTAGTGCTTCTTGGCAATTATAGGTTTTCCCAAGCCCCCCCCCCCCCCCCCCCATCTCTCTGAGTGAAGGAAACGTGAGTATATGGTCAATCAGCGTAGAGGTCAGTTTGATGGCTAAAACTGCCAGCTAAGTATTGATATTTGCCTTGTTAAGGCGTGTTGATGGCCGACGTGTGTGGATTGTAGATCATTCCTAATACAAGGTTATTTCTGAGTTGGGGGAAACAGAATACTGTATGTACCGTATGTTATAAATGAAACAATGGCTGGCTATTTTAACACTTTATCAAAAGACAAAATTTCATTCAGGTTCAAACTGAAAGCAATTGCATACGACAAATTTAAATGGAACTAAAAACATAATTTTGCCTTTTACAGGGTAGAATACAATGTGGGGAAAGAGAAAATGCTGGTTTCCTTTTTCCATAATGTTTTGAAAAGGCTTTTTCCTCCGGCTCACTAAAACATGTGACTGTTTGGTAAAGGGTTAAGATTTGTTTGCATTGGAGTTTAACACTGTTTTAACAGCTTAGGTCACATCACAGCTGTCAGTGCACCTAGCCATATATTTCCTTGCTTTATCACACCAGTACTGACACAACTTTCTTTCCAAGCCACTAACTGCTTTTCTTACAAGCATCAGAGGTGAGAGACAAAAAAACCCTGGAAAGAATGATTGATTGATTGATTGTATGGTGTTTAACGCCGTTTTCAACATTATTTCAGTTATATCGCGGCGGCCAGTGCACTTATCCATGCGTTCCTGGAGTCTCTTTTACCAGTACTTCGCACAATTTTCTTTCCAAGCCACTGGCTGCTTTCCCACGTAATCATTGTCGAAACAATGGTCAGCAGTGGGAGAGGAATGAATCCTGTCACAGTGACTATCATCAATCCTCGGAAAGAAATTGGCCGAGCCAGGGGTCGTAGCCAGGGATCGAACCCTGGACCCCGTGTTCTCAAGTCCTGCACGCTACCGACTGAGCTACCGGGGCTCGGCCCCTGGAAAGAAAGTTTGCCTAAACCAAGTAATGAACCCCTAACCAGCAGGTCACAAGTCAGATACGCTAACCACTAAGCTACCCAGCAGGGCAACAGGTAACTCTTTTCATACCAAAGACAACACCAGAAGTTTTTGTGGACAGCGTAGATCAAGATCAGACTGCACAGAATGTGCAGTCTGATCTCTGATCTACACTGTCCACTGCTGTATTCTAGATTATGAACAAACTGTCTCTTGATCTTGCAGAAGAACTGTATGTTAAGCCTTTGAGAAAATGCAATTTATTTATTCGGTAGTGAAAGAGTTAAGAGGCATTCCTTCATTTCTTGTCCATCATGTTGGAGACTGGGAGCTGACTGTTAATTATAAAGCAGAGAAGAACTAATTCAACACAAGGCTGCTAATTAACACCAATGATGCCACTTGCTGGTCTTAATTGAATTTTGGCAATATAGGAACTTTTGATTATCATGTGTTTTTCTCTTTCATTTGTCCGTCGACCTAGATTTAAAAGTTTGGACACAAGTTAACTTTTTTTCCAAACGACAGAAATTTAAACTTGTCATCATTAAAAGCACTTGCAGACAACATATCAAAATTAATGCTTTGAATTTGGACCAATCCAAAATTTTGCCGTTTGGTAAAATGATGATTAGAAAATATTGTGAGGAAAGGAGAAAATGCTGGTTACCAGCATTTTCTCCTTTTCTCTCAGTCTTTTCAAAATTAAGCCTTCTTTCTCAGGGCCGTTCATCAAAAACTTGGGATCGTGTGGTAAAAGGTTTTGAGTCAAATCTTGATCAAATTTAACATTTAACCCCTAGGCTGCTAAGCTGAACTCAAAGACCTTTTGTGGACACTATAGATCAAGATCAGATTACAGTCTGATCTTGGATCTACACTGTCCAATTAAATTTGAGTTACTTCCTACGAAAGGTAAGTCACATGACTTGGGAAACCCTGTAGCATTCGACAAAATTTTGGACCATTCCAAATCCGAAGTATTTGCAGAGCACAAATTAATTGTGGCTTAAACTGTGAGCTATGTCCTTGAAAAGGTAGAAACATTGTGGGAAAAGGCAAAAATGCTTATTACCAGCATTTTCTTCTTTTCCCATGTTTTTAAAAGCCCTCTTCAATAGGGTATTTAAAAGTCCGAGACGTGTAATAAGGCTTAATCTCTATAGATGAGTAGGTGAAATAGAGAAATTGAAATTGGTTAAAACATAATGAAAACAGTGAGTGGCTACCAGAGGCATTACTTGTGAAGAATTAGTCTGTCTGCCAAAATTCGATACGGACAGGTCACTTTGAGTTTCTTCCCTTACGGGATACTTTCAAGTTGGCCAAGTCTGAAATTTTGTCAGGCAGTAAAGAGTTGATACCTTCAGTATGCTTTTTCCTACTGGTCATGAAATAGTAATATTCATCCATGTAACGTAATATAAAAGAAATGCAAATGAACACAAAATGATACTCATCTTCAATTAAGAAAAAAGGCAGTTTATGTTCTCTTGGGTTTTCCATTTGTCTGACAGCAAGATAGGCATGAACTGACTTGACATGACATTCAGGCTGCCAGAGAGAATCTTTTCTTCTGTCTAAATGTTTCTGTCTTTGATACTGATTAACTCTTTACCAAACAATGTGTTTTATCAGCTCTGGGGAAGAAGATGTTTGAAAACATAGTGAGAAAACCAGGAAATGCTGACAAAAAGTATTTTCTCCTTTTCTCATGATTTTCATCACAAGACTAATCTTATCATTTACAAAACAATCCTAAGTTTTAGTGACTTTGAAGAAAAAAACTTCTGAAAACATTGTGGGAAAAGAAGAAAATGCTGGTAACAAGCATTTCTCTTTTGCCACTATGTTTTCTACCTTTCCTAGGACCATTCCTATTATCTTAGCTATATTAAATATGTTGCCTGCAAGTGCTTTCAATTCAAAAAAGCATAAAATTTTGTCATTTGACAGAGTTAGGTCTTTACTTTATACCTTTATAACACAAAACATTTCAAAAGGGGGTGGGGGAAAGAGGCTTATTGCATTTACAGGGGAACATTATTGTGTTTTGCAAATTTGAAAATTCTGAGGCTGTTTGACTTTTAACTCTTTACCAAACAACAAAATTTTGGACTCAACCAAATTCAAAGCATTTGCAGACGACAACATAAATGTAGCTCCAGCAGTAATATCTATCCTTGATAGGTTTAAGAAAACATTGTGGGAAAAAGAGAAAATGCTGGTTACCAGCATTTTCTTCTTTTCCTGCAATGTTTTCAAAAGCCTTCTTTGTTAGGGTCGTTAAAAGTCGGGATTGTGTGGTAAAGGGTTAACTAACAATGTATCTGCCGAACACTGATATGCATGTAAGATCAGACGTCTCTGAAAGCCGACAAGGATCTGCAAAGTCACAAAGATCAAACATTAGGCTATTACTGTTAGGTCGCAGCGTTTTCAAATGCATAATAATGCATTTTAATGCTTAAAATACTAAGGCATTATAATGCTTCAAGCCCACACCAGACAACTGTCTCAGTTTTAGACCATTCCAAGAGTATATGACAATAAAAAGTATCAAACCCTTTAACACAGTATCACAAGTTTATACAACCTTTTCCCACAATGCTTCAGCCCTTCCAAGGACAAATTCCTAAAGTTAAGCCATGTTTAATTTGTTGTCTGCAAATGCTTTCAATTTCGTTGAGTTCAAAATTTTGTCCTCTGGTAAAGACTTAACCTTTTATCACATAATCCCGACTTTAATGACCCTTAACTCTTTACCAGACGACAAAACTTTAGACTTGTCCAAAGTGAAAGCATTTGCAGACGACAGAATAAACGCAACTCAAAAATTGAAACTTGACTTTTGAAGAGTGGAAAACATTGTGGGAAAAGGAGAAAATGCTGGTTACAGTGTTTTCAGAAGGCGTCTTCCTTGGGGTTGTTAAATCCAGGGATTGTTTGGTGAAGGGTTAAAAAAGACAGCATTTGAAAACAATGCCAGGGGAAAAGAAATTGTAACCAGCATATTCTCCTTTTCCTACAATGTTTTCTACCCTATCAAAGACAGAAATCATCATTTTAGCAACACTTAACATGTCATCTGCAAATGCTTACAATTTGGTTCAGTCCAAAGTTTTGACGTTTGATAAAGGGTTAAGCCACATCTTGATTTGTCGTCTGCAACTACTCTCAATATGGACATGCTCACAGTTTCGTTGTCTGGTAACAAGGTTATCTCTCAACTCTTTACCAAACGACAAAATTTTGGACTGGACCAAATTGAAACCATGTACAGACAACACAATAAAAGTTGCTCAAATGATGGTTTCTGTCTTTGATAGGATAGAAAACATTGTGGGAAAAGGAGAAAATGCTGGTTACCAGCATTTTCTCCTTTTCCCACAATGTTTTCAAAAGCCCTTTTCTTGAGGGTCGTTAAAACTCTGGATTGTGTGGTGAAGGGTTAATCAAACAAAAACATTATAATTATAGACTTTTCCAAATTGTAAGCATTTGCAGACAACGAAAATAAATGTGACTCAAAACTGAAAAAAAGAAGGGTAGAAAACATTGACGGAAAAGGCAAAAATGCTGGTCACCAGTACTTTCTCTTTTTGCAACAATGTTTTCAAAAGCCTTCTAACCATGCGTCATGAAAAGTATGGGTTGTTTGGTAAAGGATTCAAAGCAAGAATGCTATTCTGAGAATTTCAAATTAGTACTCTTACATTCTGTCTGGGACACTGACGTCACGCTCATTCCTTCATGCATAACTTCCATATGACTTACTAAATTGTCCTGGGCTGCTCAATGGTGCAGATGTAGGATCCTCAGTCTGGCAGTCCCATGTCTGATCCTCATTTAGGGATCTGGATTTTTCCATGAGAGTGTTCTTGGGCAAGACACGTCAGAGCCCCATCATACATAATTATAATACTGGTGAAACCCAGAACATGCATGAATTAACCCTTTACCACACAATGACGCCTTTTAACGCCCCTGAAGAAGAGGCCTTTTGAAAACATTGTGGGAAAAGGAGAAAATGCTGGTAACCAGCATTTTCTCCTTTTCCCACAAAGTTTACTACCCTATCAAAGAAAAGTTGCGTCATTTGAGCCACTATGAAATTGTCGTCTGCAAATGCTTTCAATTTGGATAGGTCTTAAATTTTGCCGTGTGGTAAAGGGTTAAGTGAGTTGTCACTCTGATTTTCTCCCCTGGGAAAGGGTGAAAATCTATTTTCAAAGGAATTGGAACTGAAACCCACTATTATTCCATCACTTTTTACCCTTTTGATGTTTTAAATTTTTCAGGATTCAGAAGCACATTTGTTTCAATTTTAACTGCAGAGGCCAGTCAGTCACATAAAGGGAGTGAAACCAGGGAGATCCATGGTTCAAATCCTCAGCTCTACCAATTTCCTTCCAAGGACTGATGGTAGTCATTGGGACAGTATTCATCCCTCCCTCAGGGGTCCCGCATGGCTCAGTGGTAAAGTGTAGGACTCGTGACCCGAAGGCCCCGGGTTTGAGCCTCACTGGATCCACAAGGTCTTTCGTTAGAGTGTTCTTGGACAAGACAGCTCAGAGCCCCAACCTAGTACTGGTAGAACCCAGGAATACATGAATATGTCAGCTGTTGCCATGATATGAATGAAATAATGTTGAAAGCAGTGTAAAACATCATTCAATCAATCAATCAGTTCATCCCTCTCTCACCTGTAATCATTGTTTTGACAATGATTATGTGATGGTGCTCGGGAAGCATATTGTGGAAAGCTCCTGTGATGTAACTCAAATAATGTTGAAAATGGCGTTAAAAACATAAATAAATTGACTGTGAGGAAAAAGAACCCTGGAAATATTGTTGGAAAAGGACAAAATGCTGGTAACCAAAATGTTTTGTTCTTATCTAAAGACTAATCCAATCACTTAACCTTTTACCAAACAGCAAAATTCTAGATTCATCCATAGTGAAAGAATTTTCAAATGACAGCTAAAATGTTTTTCAAATGATAATATTTGACCTGAAAAAGATAGAAAACATTTGGGAAAAGGAGAAAATGCTGGTAACCAGCATTTTCTTCTTTTCCAAAATATGTTCTCTACCATACTGAGTACAGAAATCACCATTTAAGCTACATTTAATATATCATCTGCTAATGCTTTCAATTTGGTTCAGTCATAAATTTTGTCTTTTGGTAAAGAGTTAAGAGACAAATTGAAACTGAATTAGGGATTTTAGACTAAGCTAGCAAGTTTTCAGAAGCCTACTTTTTCATAGTCGTTAATCCTTTACCAATCCCAACTTTCAACAACGCTAAGAAACAAGGCTTTTGAAAACATTGTGGGAAAAGGAGAAAATGCTGGTTACCAGCATTTTCTCCTTTTCCCACTATGTTTTCTATCCTAACAAGGACAAATCTTACAATAAGAGGAATATTCAATTTGTCATCTGCAAATGCTTTTCATTTAACCCAGTCAACAACGCTGTCGTTCGGTAAAGAGTTAAAACTCAGGATTGTGTGGTACAGGGTTTAGACTTGTCTTAATTTGTCGCCTGCAAATCCCTGCAATTTGGACAAGCCTAAAATTTTGTCATGTTGTAAAAGGGTTAATAACATTTCTGTAACCATTGCATGTTTAGAAACAATTAGATTGATTTTTATCTCTGGCTTGAAAACATAAAATGTCTAGTGAAAATCACTGATTTTTTCCTCTCTCCCTGATACTGATGGTTATGTAAATTGAAATCCCAGCCAAGTAAAAAGTAACCTTTCTCACTCTTATCTCTATGTAAGTTATTGCTTTCTGTCAGGAACGAATAAGATTCATTAACCCTTAACCCTGGGTAAGAAGCCTTTTGAAAACATTGTAGGAAAAGGAGAAAATGCTGGTAACCGTTTTTCCCACAATGTTTTCTGCCCTATCAAAGAAAAATTGTACCATTTCAGCCACACTGAAATTGTCGTCTGCAAATACTCTCAATTTGGACAAGTCTAAAATTTGTCGTCTGGTAAAGGGTTAAAGAGCCAAATAAATGCAACAGATATTATCAGCCAAGAAATAAAATCCACTTAAGTGTAATTTTATGGTTGTTTTAGTTCAGATTGTCTAACGAAAGCGGGCAGTGCAGATCAAAGATCAGACTGCATGTTATGTGCAATCTAATCTTGATCCACACTGGCCACAGAGGCAACTCTAGTAGTGATAGGCACTTTAAATCTTAACTGCACAAATCCGGGTTGTAATGACCCTGAAAGAGAAGCCTTATGAAAACATATTTTGGAAAAGGAGAAAATGCTGGTAACCAGCATTTTCTCATTTTCCAAAATATGTTTTCTACCATATTGAGTACAGAAATTACCATTTAAGCTACATTTGATATGTCGTCTGCTAATGCTTTCAATTTGGTTCAGTCATCAATTTTGTTGTTTGGTAAAGAAATAACCCTTTACCAAACAATCCCTGGTTTTTACGACCCTGAGATAGAAGCCTTTTGAAAACATTGTGGGAAAAGGAGAAAATGCTGGTTACCAGCATTTTCTCCTTTTCCCACAATGTTTTCTACCCTGCTGGAAACAAATTTCAATTTTTGAGATACGTTTATTTTGTCGTCTGCAAGTGCTTTCAATTTGGACCAGACTAAAATTTTGTCGTGTGGTAAAGGGTTAAGAGATAACTTGAAACTGAATTAGGGATTTTAGACTAAACTAGCAAATATAATGGGTACTCTTGAGTAATGCCATAAGCTTTAATAATGATGCTACATCCAGAGAAGGCCAGGGTAGGTACTGTAGTGGGGATAATGCTTCCTGCCTGCTGGCCTCCTCATAAAAACTTAAATCCTTAAAGAGGCCCTTATACTCATTTTAGGCCAGTTTTAACTCATTTTGTCTTTATTTTATCAAACTATAGTCATTCTTATACCTTCATGCCAAATATTGCGCCTGACGGTTGCAAGGTTGCTTAGATTACGGTCGATAGAAAATGCATTTCGCTGAGTTGCGGCCTTCCATGTAAACAGACTCGTCGTTTCCTGTTTTTGAATCGAAGATTTCGTTATATCCGTTACACACTCGGGTAGATTCGTATGAAGATCATGCATTCTGTCACGTGACTATATTTGACCTTCGCCCTGCGTCTAATGAGGTAAACAAAGGAAAATGGAGGCTTCTCTGTTGCAGCCTTGATTTTCAGACGGAGATCGTGACCTATACATGCAAATTACACCGTATCCGACTCTAGGCAGAAACCAATGATAAATTTCCGTGACACACCGCCGTTGTTTACAGCTTCGATCGTCAGCCAGTTTTCTTCTGACCAATGTTCGGTTTCTGATACAAATCTCCGTGTTTCTTTTTTTTCCAATTACACCATATATGTCGGTAATTTATCCATGTTTACACAAAGGACTTATTTCTGTACCATTCTAAATTGTTTGAAATTTAACAGCGTTTTTGCTTACCGGCTGTAGACGGGCATCTTTAACTCTTAACAAATTGACAATATTTTAGACTTTTCCAAACTGTAGTAATTCCCACACAATATGTTCAATAAGGATCAAAATTATGGGATTTGTTTTCCAAACTGTAGAAAGCATTATGGGAAGACAACAAAATACTGGGCACAAGCATTTTCCCCTTCTCAAACAATACTTTCAAAAGCTCTTTCTTACAGGATCATCAAAAATAGGATTGCTTAGTAAAGGATGATATAAGAACTGAGAGGGGGGAGCCCTTAGTAATATTGTAAAACATTGTGCACTCTCAAGTAATACCACTACGTGTACTGGTGATGCCAAGTGCCTCTTCCTCCTTACACTCCGTACATGCTGGGAAAGGGGCCTGCACACAGAACTTTGAGGACATAGACATCATTTTGGTGGTCCTTTGTGTGCATTTTTGGTAGATATTCGATTTTTTTTTTTCTTAGGTCTTTATTCTTTTATCACAATAAGCATCATTTTTGCATATTCATAAGTAGCTAATGAATCTGGACAGTTAGAATCTAAAATGGTAAGATTAAAATCTTTAAATTCTTTTTCTTTTCCTTTACCTCACATTCCTGAGTGTTAACAACAGTATGGCTTTTAACAGCATTGTAAGAGGAGAAAATGCTGGTTACCAGCATTTTTCCCCTTTTCCCACAATGTTTTGACCCTATCAGAGAAAATCAACAATATTAAGAACACTTCAGTGCAGATTTGATTTTGTATGCATGGGAAAGCAGCCAGTAACTATATATCTAGAGAATCTGAAGGAGTGGAAAATGAAGAAATGCTGCTTACTAACATTTTTTTTATTTAACAAACAATATTTTCACCGGATCTCATACAGTCATTCAAACATGGGATTGTCTGGTAAAGGATCAAAAAATCTGGTATGATTGTAACCGTAAATTATATCATTCAACAAAACAAATTTAAAACCAACTTACAGAAAAATTGCAATTCCATTTTCAGCTTTTAAAATATTCCAGTTACACAATTAATACATGAAATAAACACACAAACAAATACAATTCCTCTAAAAACCTAACAGTTCATGTTCACAAACACATTTCCACACTTATATAAAAACACATTTCCGTTTTTTTCTTTCGAACAGATGGGAAAAACATCAAAGACAGTCTCAGAAGAACTGATATTTCCACACTTCTACTGCAGCTCTGCCAAGAAAACACCATTTCTAACAATGACATGAACCAGTCAACATTTTCCTTCCAATAATTTCCTGAGAACCAGTCGGCTAGAAAGAGTTGCCAGTCTAGTCACCCTCCACAAAAAGCAAATCTTCAACATCATTTAATCCTCTAGCTTTTAATCAAATTTTTCCCACCTTCTCTCTATTTATTCACATCAACCTATATCTTCATGTCCTACTTTGCAATTATTCCTTCTAATTCCTAGACAAACAAATTACTGCATTCAACTGATATATCCTGCCAGTGGGGCCATATATTTGTACTGAAAAAATTGGACAGAAGGACTGGATGGAATTGACGGACAGACTGACTAGCAGGTAGGCATGCAGACAGACAGACAGATGGACTAATGTACAGACAGACAGACAATACTAAAGAGATATCCCTCTTTTGTAGGAGATAAAATAAGTCTTCATTAAATTTTTTCATCATAATGTTTTCAAGTCTTCTTTGTGATCAGTCAGATATAACAAATGGGACTGGGTATCCATAGAGACATCAGCTTGAATCCCAGTTTGGCAAAAAATTTTTTTGAAGGTTGTTGATTGTCATTTCAACAAGTTGTCTTTGATTCTCCATGCTCAACACCAGTTAGACTACACTTATTTGGGAGAACAGCTAGTTCCTCAAACAGAATGCTGTACAAAGTAGTGGTGAAAGGAATGTATGGATTAGACACTGGCATCCTCGTTGACCCAGTTTCGATTCATTCTGTAATCGACCCTGGGTTATTTTGCTGGCATTTCCTCATTCTCATGAATTATTCATGAAGCATTTTGATGGGTGATCTCAGTTTTTCCTAGAGAAAATTTAAAACTATTTTTATCACAAATACGTTGTCATTTCTATTTTTAACTTGTCGTTATCTAATCACATCATGCGTTGCAAATCACTTAGCGATACTTTAAATCTGGCATCGCCCATCAACACCACATTCGAGAAGCGTTTTTAAAAAAGAGATTTTCGGCGTACACGAAGATCGATAGTGTCATCCCTGTATTGCAGAATGGCATATCTCACAGGAGACAAGCACGCTGACAGGCCATATTTGTTGACAACCTCAGGTTTTTTCCATAGTGGGGTTATTTTTTATAACGGAAGAAATGAAATTACCCTCTCTACAAGCGAGTATCATAATGTTATCGATCTTTCGATTGGCTATTAGGGTATTTCCCGACCATATGAATATTCATAAGAAACGATGAATTGCTAGTCAATTATCCCAGGGGTAGATGCATGGAGAGTAACGTAATGCTTCAAACCTGGGTTCCGAGGATGGACACTGGCTGCTGTGATATGACTGAAATGGACTTAAAAAAACGTACAATCTCTTTTCCAAACGATAAATATTTTAACTACTCCTATTTGAAAGCATTTTCATATAACAAAATTTTAATGTTAATCAAGTGATGGGATTTGTCTTTGAAAAGGCAGAAAACATTGTGGGAAAAGGAGAAAATGCTGCCTACCAGCATTTTCTCTCTTTCCTACAATGTTTTAAGAAGCCTTTTTACTTTAGTGCAATCATAGAACATAGGAATCTTTGGTTAAGATGTTTAAGAGGTATTTACCACACATACCTGGAAATGCTCAAGGAAACTATTGGGGTCCCTCTGGCTCTGAGATTCATTTCCACTCAAGGCAAAGGTCCCTTTGGAGTGTTCTCTGGCAGGGCACTGCCAAGCCCCAGCCATGTACAAGGTAAGACCCAGGAAAGAATGTAATAAGAAAGGTGTCCCCAAGTTTTGAGCGAAATAATGTTGAAATGTGAGTCAAACACTATTCAATCAAATCAGTTCTTACGAACAAAGTCCGTAACAAAGAAACAAATGAACAAATGCATGGCAGAAATACAGAACGCCTGGACTAAAGGCCAACACCATAACCACTGAGCCAAAGAGAATTCTCCCTAACGTAGTTGTTATGTGTTGTATTTAAATTGGGATGAAGCCATGCATGAAGGAGTGGTCTCCCATAACACAGTGTAAATGTATTTATTTAGCATGGTAGCACCCTAAATTGAGCACAATATAAATATCTGAGCCATACTCTGTGAAAAGTGGGCTTAATGCATCTGCAAAAAGTATCGACACAATGTCAGTCTGCGCAGTCCGCCCAGGCTGACATAGGTCAATCCTTTTTTGCCATTGGCCAATTTTCTGCATGGAAAAGGACTGTTCTACCTCATGATTTAGTCAGTTGTGAGACAATGGATTTTATGGATACATAATTATGTGATGGCTTGCTTATTAACACTTAGGCTGCTAAGGGCGACTGAAGGACCTTTTGCGGACAGTGTAGATCAAGATCAGACTGCAGAGAACGTGCAGTCTGATCTTGAATCTACACTGTCCGATAAAGAGATGTTTTTTACCAAATAATAAGTTTTAACCCTTTACCACACGGCAAAATTTAAGACCTATCCAAATTGAAAGCATTTGCAGACGACAATTTCATTGTGGCTCAAATGACGCAACTTTTCTTTGATAGGGTAGAAAACTTTGTGGGAAAAGGAGAAAATGCTGGTTACCAGCATTTTCTCCTTTTCCCACAATGTTTTCAAAAGGCCTCTTCTTCAGGGGTGTTAAAAGGCGTCATTGTGTGGTCAAGGGTTAAATAGCATTATTCAGGTTTTTACTACTGACTTCACATTTTCATTTAACTTATGTAGCAGGATAAGAGTTAACTCTATCGCGTAGATGCATTTAGCCCCTTTTTCAAAGTTCATGACTCATGTGTGCTTACCCTATACATGTACTACACATCAAAAATATTGACTTGTCCAAACTGAAAGCCTTTGCAGACAACAATTTAAATGAGACTAAAATGTTGGAAGTTTGAGCAGATCGAGCTGAAAACATTATGGGAAAAGGAGAAAATGCTTTTAACCAGCCTTTTCTCCTTTTCCCACGTTTTCTTCCGAAGGGTTATTAAATCTCCAGGTTGTATGGTGAGGGGTTCACTCTGTCTCAGCCAATTAGATGAATAATTCTTAAAATTAAAAATTAGAACTGAATTTAGAATGGTTGACAAATACTTCCCCAAAACTTCACAGTTTGGGTCCGTATTCACCAACCATTCTTAAGAACATTCTTCATCTTATTCTCAAGATTTTCCAAATTTGAAAGAAACACACGTTCTGATTGGCTAAACCAGATGGTTTACCCAAACCAGTTGGTTTAGCCAATCAGAAGGTGTGTTTCTATCAAATTTGGAAAATTCTGGAGCCATGAATACGGAACCTGAGCACAAAAGATTACCAGTAGTAATCACATCTATCTATGGACCTGTAATGTATCTGTCAATCAGAAAAAATCGGAATTTCCCAAACCAATCTGGGTTTTATTGGACATCCCCTCCTCCACTCTCATCTTAATTACTTCAAACTTGAGCTGACTTAATCAAATATAGTCCGGCTGTATTTTTCAACTCACATATTAGTTTCTTTTTTAGGAAATGGTGATGATGGTTATTATGATGATCATGATGTTGACAACTATGAAAACGATGATGGTGTCATAGAAGAAGAAAGTGAAGAAGATGAAAAAGAAGCGGAGGAGGAAGGTGATGGTGATGATGAAAATGATAATGATTATGATGACAATGATGATAACGATGATGATGAGGAGAAGGAGGACCACCCTAAGGATGTATACTGTCTGATATCAAATGTGGCTCACATAATTAGAATTGTCCTTGAAATGGTAGTAAACATTGTGGGAAAAGGAGAAAATGCTGGTCACCAGCATTTTCTCCTTTTCCAACAATATTTTTAATAAGCCTTCTACCTCAGGGTCGCTGAAAGAGTAAAAGTCCTTGTAACTTGAGAATGTTTGGTATAAGGTCGGAAGTTAAGAGTAAGACCTTTGTGTAAGACATTGTGAAATTTGGAGGCAGAAGCTATATATCGAGAATTCGTCTTGATGAAAGAAACAAATAACAAAACATTTAATGGTCTGCCTCAGCGTGTGTCAGCTATATTTGGAAACAAGAAGATCTTTTCGACATTTAGTTTTTGAAATCAACATGCAGGAATATTGATCACCTCCCTTTTTTTGTCAAAGCTAATAGCATTTGCTTTTTACATGCTTCTCAGTAATGATATTTTCGAATAAGTGAAAAGTAGTTTGCAATCTGTTAAAACTGTGGACATGTTTATTTTGTTGGCCTCTGCACCGTATTTTCGGGCTACTGATAGTGTAGTATATTTTCTTTATTTCTATCCATATTGAACTAAAAAGGTTTGATTGTGTTGGAGTTTAACGCCATTTTAACAGCTAGGGTCACATCAAGGCAGTCAGTGCACCTATGCATGTGTTTCCTGGCTTTCTCACACCAGTACTGACACAACTTTCTTTCCAAGTCACTGACTACTTTTTTTTACATGCATCAGACCTGAGAGGCAAAAAATTGCCGTAGAGAAAGTTTGCCTCAACCAGGTATCGAACTCACAACCTCCAGGTCACAAGTCAGATACACTAACTACTGAGCTACCTGGCCGGGCTGAACTAAAAAGGAGTTTGAATATTAATATTCCAGAACCTCCTACGCCACAATTTTTTTCTTTAACACTTTACCAAACGACAAAATTTTGGACCGGACCAAATTGAAAGCACTTGCAGGCGACAAATTAAATGTAGCTCAAATGATGATTTCTGTCTTTGATAGGGTAGAAAACATTGTGGGAAAGGCAGAAAATGCTGGTTACCAGCATTTTCTCCTTTTCCCACAATGTTTTCAAAAGCCTTTTCATACCGGGTAGTTTTAACTCGGGATTGTGTAGTAAAGAGTTAAAGATATTTCCTGTCTTAGTCTCTTTATCAAACCTGTAACCAAATGATACTGCATCTCTATGACCCTGACAAGAAGACTTCTAACCCTTCACCACACAATTCCCACTTTTAACAACCCTAAGGAAGAGGGCTTTTGAAAACATAGTGGGAAACAGAGAAAATGCTGGTAACCAGCATTTTCTCCTTTTCCCACTTCGTTTTCTGTCCTATCAAAGAGAGCTGTCATCATTTTAGCAACATTTATCATGAGAAAATGCTTTCAATTTGATCCAGTTCAAAATTCTGTTGTTTGGTAAAGAGTTAGACATTGTGGAAAAGGAGATAAAGCTGCTCACCAGCATTTTCTCCTTTTCCCACAATGTTTTCAAAAGCCTTCTCCAACAAGGTCACTATGACTCTGTAAACAGCATTTTCTTCTATTTCCACTATGTTTCCACAACCTTTCAAAGACAATTTCATCATCTCAACCACAGTACAGGTACATATCAACATATTTGCTTTCCATGGAAACTCAAATTGCTTGCTTAATACAGATTGCTAGTCTAATAGAGGTGGCCACTATTTAAGGTTTTACTGCTAATACTAAATGAAACAATAAGTTGTTGAATAACTAACTATTCAGGTTCCACAATAGTCATTGACAAACAAGAGGGCCATTGGCCCTAACAAGCTCACCTGATTAAAGTCATTTAGCAGTGATAGACTTGAAGAGACCGTGGTTGTGGTGATGTAAAACTTAACCATCATTGCTATTGACCTACTTTTTGACCCGAAACAACCAGTTTTTGTACTTGTCCAAGATGTCATCAAGACACACTCTGACACTTTTCATGAGTATCAGATTTAAAATGAGACCTCTAGAGTGCAAACAGTCTTTTTCTAAGATCTGTCCCATGACCTACTTTTTGACCTGACTTGACCACTTGTAAAAGTGTCCAAGATATCATCAGGATTAATATTCTGACCAACTTTTATGAGTATCAGACTCAAAATATGGTCTCGAGAGTGCACACAAGGATTTTACTAGATTTATCGCAGTTACCTACTTTATGACCCAATTTGACCCATTTAAATTTGTCTGAGATGTCATCAGGATAAATATTCTGAACAATTTTCATGAGTAATATATTGAAAATGACGCCTCTACTGTGCACAAAAGACTTTTTTTCTAACATTTGTCCCAGTGACCTACTTTTTGTCCCAAAAAGACCAAGTTTCCAAAATGTTTAAGATACATGTATAAACAAGAAAAACTTCCTTTGACAAATTTTCATCAGTATCATTTTTTCAAAAAATTATTACTAAAAATTTGGCCTCTAACAGGGTTTTTTTTTAACATTTGCTCCAGTGACATACTTTTTGACCCAACATTAATCAATTTTGAACATGTCCTAGATGTCATCAGGATAAACATTCTGTCAAATTTTCATGAGTAGTGGACTGAAATGTGGCCTCTAGAGTGCAGACAAGGATTTTCTAAGATTTGTCCAAAGACTTACTTTTTGACCGACATGACCCAAATTTGAACATGTCTGAGATATTATCCAGAAAAACATTCTAAAGAATTTTCAAGTGAAAATATGATCTCTAGAGTGCACATATGTTTTTTCTAAGATTTGCCCGAATGACCTACTTTTTGACCTGACATTACCCACTTTCAAAGTAATGTAAGATTTTATCAAGACAAACATTCTGACCATGAGTAGTGGACTGAAAATGAGGCTTCTAGAGTGCAAACAAGGCTATTGTGGATGCCATGATGACAGACAAGGCGTGACAGACACAGCACGATCACAAAAGCTCACCTTGAGTACTGTATGCTCAGGTGAGCTAAAAATGAGCTTGAATAAATCAAAATCTAGAGTAAATTACAAGACTTTTAGTATCTGATCCCAGTGTTCTGAGAATTTCAGCTTGAAGAGAAAATTGAGAAATAAAATCTTTCATTGCTCCAAGGAATTGCATTACTCTTTGACAGGCTGTTACAGGTTCAAATTCAATTTTCACCATTTCACCATTCACATTCTTCTTTTGACCTAAAGCCCATTTTCAAACTGCTGTTCTTGAAGACAAAGTTCAGTGTACTCCTGTATCTTATCACATTACTGATCAATTTGGTAGCTGGTAAAAAAAAAGTGGCATTAGATACTACTGAAGTTCTCTGTTTTATCCTTCTCTGTGCAAGACATTGTAAGACGTTGTGGCTGGTTTAGGAAACATAACTTCTTCATTTCTACCAAAATTCAATGATTTTCAATTACAGATCAAAGTGTTAATTCTAATCTGCCCTCAAAGATCTCCCTTTACCCTGTACCACATAATCCCAACTTCTGAAGACCCTGCAAAAGAAGCTTTTTGAAATCATTGTTGGAAAAGGAGATACTGCTAGTAACCAGCATTTTCACCTTTTCCCACAGTGTTTTCTATCCTATCCACAAAAAAATTCACTTTTTCATTTATACTTATTTTGTTTTCTGCAAATGCTTTCAATTTGGACAGTCTAAAATTTTGTTGTTTGGTAAATGGTTTAACTCTTTACCAAACGACAAAATTTTAGACTGGTCATAATTGAAAGCATCTGCAGACGACAAAATGAAAGTTATTGAAAATTTGAAATTTTTTTGGAAAGGGTAGAAAACATTGTGGGAAAAGGAGAAAATGCTGGTTACCAGCATTTTCTCCTTTTCCCACAATGTTTTCAAAAGGCTTCTTTCTCAGGGTCATTAAAAATAGGGATTGTGTGGTAAAGGGTTTCAGTCTTTACCAGACAACAAGATTTTAGAGCTGTCCAAATCGAAAGCATTTGGAGACAAAGAATCAAAGGTGGCTCATACAATACAATTTGTCTTTGATAGGGAAGAAAACATTGTGGGAAATGGAGAAATTGCTGATTACCAACATTTTTCTTCTTTTCCCGCAATGTTTTTCAAATGCTTTCTTAGTCAGGGTTGTTAAAACTCAGGATTGTGTGGTAAAGGGTTAGGGGTAAAGATCCATGGTCGGCATGACTATCACTGTTAAACAAAATGCAATGACAGAATTAACTCTTTACCACACAATCCCGACCTTTGACGACCCTGAGAAAGAGGCCTTTTGAAAACATTGTTGGAAAAGGAGAAAATGCTGGTAACCAGCATTTTCTCCTTTTCCCACAATGTTTTCTATCCTTCCCAATACAAATTTCAATTTTCAAGTAACATTTACCTTGTTGTCTGCAAATGCTTTCAATTTGGATTAGTCCAAAATTTTGTCGTTTGGTAAAGAGTTAAGTAAGTGGTACAAAAATACTACATTAAAAACAACTGAAATTCATTGTTTTATCTTAACTCTTCATTTCACAGGGAGGCTGCTGAAGAAGCATGATTTCTTTAAAATTCAACAAAAAATCTGCCATTTTCCATTGCATAGAAAAGTGTTAACTCCAATCTGTCCTCAAATATCTCCTTTGAAGGGTAGAGATCAAAGTTCAGTATGATTATTACTGTTAAACAAAATGCAATAGGATGGTTCTATACCAGAGAGATGAGAATACTCACAAAATGTAATTGTGCAGTCAACCAGTCAAAATAAGAAATGATTTCTCCTGATGTATCGAAAAACTATCGCTTACAGGGCAAGAGAGAAAATAGGCTGTGTGACATTCATCTGCATAAATAAGGCTTTTGTATTATCCCTTTATCAATCCCATATTTTAAGGACCCTCAGGGAAAGCGCTTTTAAACTATCATGGGAAAGGAGAAAATGTTGGTAACCAGCATTTCCTCCTTTTTCCACAGTATTTTCAACCCTTTCGGAAACAAATCTTATCATATGAATTACATCTATCTTAAATCAATCGATGGAATCTGCCTCTGAAAGGGAAAAAAAAATTGTAGTAAAAGAAGAAAGTGCTGGTTATCAATATTTCTCCTTTTCCTAAAAAATTTTGTCTACAGCAAGCATTTATCTTCCATGTTAGGTGTATTTGGATAATAAAACTTTTGCACATTAAAAAAAAAGAATCATTTAACTCTTTACCAACCAACAATATTTTAGACTTGTTGAATTTAAAAGCATCTGCATAATTATGCTATTTCAAACATGGCTAAAACTATTGGATTTAGCTCTGATGAAATACATAGCATTGTGGGTAAACAAAAAATACTGGTTACCAGCATTTTCTCCTTTCTCTGTTTTCAAAAGCTGTCTTCAGTTCCCGAGGTGTTAAAACTTGTTTGATAAAGGGTCATTTTCCAAATTGTATGGAGTTTAAAAATCACAAAATTTTGGGCTGAGTGAGTTTTGATCCAAGATCAGACTGCATAAAATCTTTGCATGTGACTAAATTTGAAAGTTACACAACTTCTGATTGGCTAAACCATTTGGTTTAGCCAATCAGAAGTTGTGTTACTTTCTAAATCTAGAATTCAACTTAAAAGGAAATTAAGAATGTTTGGTGAATTGTATCAGATCCTGACCCACACTGTCTGCAAAAGAACTTTGAGTTGTTCTACATTAGCATAGTAAAAATTGAAAACTACCACATACCTGAATTTAAATGTTTCCTGTCAAACTGTGTAACTTGGTCAAATCCGACTTGCACTTCTCTGAATAGTAATGATTCTCTGTTTCTTTAAATTCTGTTAATAAATAGAAAGAAAAATATATGATATGCCTGGTTCATACTTACCACACTACTTATGCAGATAACTTTTTTTTGGGTTGCTGCACACCACTTTTGAAAAACATAATGACAAAAAGAGAAATTGCATATTTACTCTTTACCACACAAGAGAAATGTACATTTGTACAAATTGAAAGCACAAAATAATGGAATTTGTATTTGATAGGGTAGAAACCTTTGTGGGAAAAAGTGAAAATGCTGGTTACCAGCATTTTCTCCTTTTCCTACTATGTTTTCTAAAAGCCCTCCATGTCAGGGTCATTAAAACTCGTGGTTGTAAGGTAAACGGTTAACTATCAATTTCTCCGTAACCCTTTACTAACCAATCCCAAGTTTAACGACCATTAGAAAGAAGCCTATTGAAAACATTGTGGGAAAGGGAGAGAATGCTGGTTCTGATTCCAGGAATTTTGCAAAAAAATTTTTTTACCCTGTCATGATGAATCCTGTCATTTAAGTCACATTCAATTTGGCATCTGGAGATGCTTTCTACTATGACAGGTTAAAATTTTGCTGACATTCAGTACAGAGTAAATATTCATACAATATGTTACCTTAAGGCTACAAGTTTAACCCTTTACCAGATGAAAAAATTTTAGCCTTTTCCAAATTGAAAGCATTTGCAGACAACAATTTCCGTGTGGCTCAAATGGTGTGATTTTCCTTTGATAGGGTAGAAAATATTGTGGGAAAAGGAGAAAATGCTGGTGTCCAGCATTTTCTCCTTTTCCCACAATGTTTTCGAAAGGCTTTTTTCCCAGGGTCATTTAAAGTCAGCACTGTGCAGTAAAGGGTTAACAAGAGCTTATTGGCTTTTCATTAAATGATCATCAATACATTAGCACTTTACCAGACAAGTTGGCTTCTTTACAAAAGAAGCCAGGAGAGAGGTCAGCATCAATGTTTTCAAATAGTTGGCTTTCAATTTCAATACAGTTTCGTACATGTAAACAAACAAGTAAAAAAGCCGCCATGTAGAAACCTCATATGCTTTACATGACGGTCATTTGACCTTCTTGTCGAGTTTTCAAGTTGCATGATCTTGTCCAGCAGTCTTCTTTCTCTTTTTTAACGAAATTCTTCTTATTTTTCCTTCTGCTTAGATTTATTTTCTAAGTGAAAAATTACAATTATTTGAGAGGTCATTTGCAGCCATAGCAAATTAATATAACAACTATTTTTTTCTGAAATTCGTCATATAAAAATAAACTACGACTATTTCCTGTTTCGGTTTTTTGATTTCGCTTTATTTACAAAACCATGACGAAACAGACTGTGTATCAGAACAATTTCGCAAGAAAAATGGACTTAGACAGCAAATTCTGTGGCAGTCTGCCTTTTAAACTCACCACTGTTGGAGAAGTCTGATGACCTCTGCAATGACAAATATTCAGACTGGTACAAAAGGGAAGCATTTGCAGACGACAAATTTAGAGTGGCTCAAATGATTTGTCTTTGAAGAGGTTAAAAACATTGTGGGAAAAGTAGACAATGCTGGTTACCAGCATTTTCTACTCTTCCCACAATGTTTTCAAAAGCCTTCTTCGTCAGGGTAGTCAAAACTCAGGATTGTGAGGTAATGGGTTAATACATTAGCACTTTATACCAGATGACAAAAATATTTCGACTGGTTCAAATTGAAAACATTTTCAGAGGACAAAATCAGATGTGGCTCAAGTTATGATGTTTGTCTGTGAAAGGGTAGAAAACATTGTGGAAAAAGGAAAAAATGCTGCTTATCAGCATTTACTCCTTTTGCTACAGTTTTCAAAAGCATTTTCTCATAGGGTTATTTAGCGCTTTACCAAACGACAAAATTGTAGACTAGTCCAAATTGAAAGCATTTGCAGACAACAAAATAAATGTGACTGAACATTTAAAATTTGTTTTGTGGAAGGGTAGAAAACATTGTGGGAAAAGGAGAAAATGCTGGTTACACAGTGTTTTCAGAAGGCTTCTTTCTCAGGGTCGTTAAAAGTGAGGACTGTGTGGTCAGCTAAATATAGGGTTGTTTGGTAAACAATTAACACTTCACTAAACGGCACACATTTGGACTTTTCTAAATTCAAAGCACTTGCAGACAACAAATCAAACATGGCTGCAATGATGGAACTTGTCTTTAAAAAATCTGAAACTTTGTGAAAAAAGGAGAAAATACCGTTTACCAGCATTTTCTCTTTCCCATAATGTTTTCAAAAGCCTTCTTCTTAAGGGTCTTTATAACCCTGGATTGTGTGATGAAGGGTTAACCCTTTACCACACAATCCCGACTTTTAGCCACCCTGTAAAAGAAACCTTTTGAAAACATTGTGGGAAAAGGAGAAAATGCTGGTAACCAGGATTTTCTCCTTTTCCCACATTGTTTGCTACCCTTCCCATGACAAATTTCATTTTTTTCAGCCACATTTTTTGTTGTCTGCAAATGCTTTCAATTTGGACCAGTCTAAAATTTTGTCGTTTGGTAAAGAGTTAAAGCTCCTTTATCTGTTTACCACACAATCCCAAGTTATAAAGACCCTGAGAAAGTAGCCTTTTGAAAACCTTGTGGGAAAAGGAGAAAATGCTGGTAACCAGCATTTTCCCTTTTCCCACAAAAATTGTTTACACTTTCACAGACAATAACCACCATTTCATCTAAATATTAGTTTTTGTCAGCAAATGCTTTCAATTAGAACCAGTCAAAAATTTTGTTGTTTGGTAAAGAGTTAACTCTTTACCAAACAACAATATTTTGGACTTGACCAAATTGAAAGCATTTGCAGACGACAAATTAAATATTTCTAAAATGATGATTTCTGTCTTTGATGGGGTAGAAAACATTGTGGGAAAAGGAGAAAATGCTGGTTACCAGCATTTTCTCCTTTTCCCACAATGTTTTCAAAAGGCTTGTTTCTCAGGGTCGTTAAAAGTCGGGATTGTTTGATAAAGAGTTAACAGGTTTAGTTCTCTTTATAGCCAGTGTGCGCCAAAATCAAGTACAACAAAACATGCTCTCTGATCTTTGATCTACACTGTCCCTTTTCGTAAGACTTTCTGGTTAAAAAGTTACTTTGAGGTTAAACTTATTTATGGTCTTATTTATGTACCGATTCATTCCTCTTTTTTGACAATGTTTATGTGGGAAAGCAGCCAGTAGCTTTAAGCTGCAGAGGACTGGAAAAAAAAAGTCCAGGTGTGCATAGAAAGGTGTGCAGTGACTAAAACTAGTGCCAAAACTAGTGTCATTTACTTCTTTCCAAATGACAGTTTTTTATGCAATATGCATTTTCTCCTTTGCCCACAATGTTTTCTAGTCCCTACCAAAGACAAATCCAAGTATATGAACCATTTTGTCATTTGCATGGGTTTTCCAATTTGACAAGTCTAAAATTCTATCGTATGGTAAAGATTTAACTCTTTACCAAACGACAAAATTTTGGACTTCAGACCAAGCTGAAAGCATTTGCAGATGACAAATTAGCATTAGCTCAAAAGATGAATTCTGTCTTTAATGGGGTAAAAAGCATTGTGGGAAAAGGAGAAAATGTTGGTTACCAGCATTTTCTTCTTTTCCCACAATGTTTTCAAAAGCTGTCTTCTTTCAGGATTGTTAAAAGTCTGGATTGTATGGTACAGATTTAAGTGAGACTGCAGACAAACTCAGGCCAGGAAAATGTGATATACAAAGACACTCCAAGAATGCACTGATTGGTTCTCTAGCAGGCTTGATTATGGGTGAAATAGTACTGAAAACAGTCACAGTAAACCCTTTATCAGATGACAAAGTTTTAGCCTTGTCCAAATTAAAAGCATCTGAAGATGACAAATTAAATGCCATTCAGAACACTAAATTTGTCGTTAAAAATGCAGGTAACATGTAGTGAAAAGGAGAAAATGCTGGACACCAGCATTTTTCCCTTATCTTAATATTTTTTAAGTCCTATACCAAACGACAGAATTTGAGACACATCCAAATTGAATCACATTTTGCAGACAAAAAAAAAAGAAATGTGACTCACACTTGAAATTTATGTTGGGAAGGGTAAAAAAACATTGAGGGAAAAGGAAAAAAAATGCTGGTTACCAGCATTTTCTCCTTTTCCCACAATGTTTTCAAATGCATTCTTTCTAAGGGTCATTAAAAGTCAGGATGTGTGGTAAACGGTTAAAAGGCTTATTTCTGAGGGTCATTAAAACTCTGGATTGTGTGGTAAACGTTAAACACCACACAAACAAACAATGATCTTCAATGTTTGCTTTCATTATCTTACACTCCATCCTCCTCTGACACATGCTCTTTGAACATAGCACAATGTCAATCAATAAACTTTCTGTAAAATAACACTTCATGCCTCATACTTGTTTTCTCCTCATTCTTTATCAGACTTTAATCCTTTACCACGCAATCCCAACTTTTACTTTAGTTCGAACATATTTACTTTACACTGATCGAGAAAAAAGTTCTTACAACTTAAACTAATCTCTCTCGATTCTGCTTCTTGGGAACTACACCAGTACTCATGCTGAAAGTGTGGGCCAATGAAAAATCTCGAAGTTGACACCCACTTGGTGGTCTCGAACTCAGGACGTTTTGGTTCAGAGGCCGAAGCTCTACCTTGCAACCACCGGCACCACACCATCCTGACTTTTAACGACATTGATAAAGAGACTTTTGAATATATTGTGGGAAAAGGAGAAAAAGCTGGTTACCAGCATTTGCTTCCTCGCCCACAATGTTTTCTATCCAAACACAGACACCTTCCAGAGTTTCAGCCATATTTAATCTGGTGTCAGCATTAAGCTTTTAAAAACATCATGTTTTCTTCCTTTCCCAACTCAATTCCTATTACTAGTATTTGGGTAAAATTAAGTTTTTCACCAGCAAATACTTTGAATTTGGGCAAGTCGAAGATTTTGTTGTATGTAGCGCATTACACACAGTCTAACAATCATATCAAGAAGAAGGGTTTGCAGTCAAAACATGTTTTAGTCACGTCCACCAATCCATAATATGCAATTTCGCTAATTCATATCAATTAACTTGGCCTTAGATATTCCACACTTGTGTATCATTATGTTACCACAAAAAAATAATGACCATACATTACTACCTTACCATGTTCTATGCTATAATTTCAAGCAGTCAACGACTTTTAAAAATACTGTGGCAAAGAGAGAAATTGCCAATAAGAATGGTATGAACCTGTTCATACTAGTATTTTTCAATATACTGTTGTTTTGGGTTTTTTTTCTAATTTCCCTTTCTGTATCAGTATCACAATCTAAACCTACATGCAAAACCACATTAAAAAAGAACAGACTCTATACATGTACCTGGATCACCTTCGAAATAAATGTTGTGCAATTAACAATTACAATCCACAATTGTGTGGTGTTCATAGTTGTGAGATAGTCTCACGTCAG
Organism: Hippopus hippopus; assembly: GCA_946811185.2. Classification (NCBI taxonomy): domain Eukaryota; kingdom Metazoa; phylum Mollusca; class Bivalvia; order Cardiida; family Cardiidae; genus Hippopus; species Hippopus hippopus. Next base: position 37,159,226 of record OX328110.1, read on the forward strand.
CCTGGTAACCATAAGGTCCCAAGTTCAGTTCCCAGGAGTGGGTGTCTACTCTGGGACTTTTCAAGGCCAACACATTCGGCTTGAGTACTGGTGTAGTTTCCAGGAAGAATTGGGAGAGATTAGTATAAGTTGCCAAAAATTGTTTCTCAATCCGTCTACAATAAATATGTTTAAAATTGTTTCTCAATCCGTCTACAATAAATATGTTTAACTAACAATTATTGTAATTTCTGTATAAGAGGCTCCCCAAGTATTTTCACCTTTTTCCACAAAGTTTTTCTACCCTTTCATAAAGAAAAAGTATGACATCTTAACCTCACATAAAGAGACATCTCTACAGCCAGAGGTAAACAAACACTGTTAAAACTTGACAGTGTTGTAATCTAGTCATCTGTGTAAACGTAGATAAAAAATCAATATAAGTTGTTTGGGGTAAAGAAACTGTAGGGATTTCTCTTTTATTTAAACCGGAAACTGTGGTTGTTATATCTATGGCTAGCCACAATAGAATGAAATGCATTTTCTATCTGACGTAATCTGTGCAACCTTGCAACCATCAGGGTCAATATTTGGCATGAAGATACGAGAGTGATTATAGTTTCATAAAATAAAGTAAAAAAGGTTAAAAAACTGAATGAAAACGAGTGAAGATGTATCTTTGTCACCTGCAAATACATTCAATTCGGACGAGTCAAAAATATCTGGTTAAAGGGTAAAGAAAATATGAGGAATGCACTGATGGGTGCATCGACCAGACACTGTCCGAGTGAACTGAAAAACTGTAGAAATTGATACTATTTGAGGTCAAATATCTTAAAATTGCTCAGTAATCATCAGACAGACTTTCTCTCATTAATGCAAGTGCAGCAATTGCAAGACATTTTTTTGGTTTTCCAATATCAGTTTACTCGTTATCTTTTGCTAAAGCCATTATACTAATGAAGTTATGAAACTTTTCTCTGCTACAACGCATCCAATACCATGAAAACACTTACAACATTGCCTGATGTTTGTTGCCATCTTTTTTATTGTCTCCCACCATTTTTGATGGCAAAATTCATTATGAAATGGGCACTGTAACCCTTTACAAAACAATCCTGTATTTTCACAACCCTGGAAAAAAAGAACATTTGGAAAGGTTGTGGGAAAAGGAGAAAATAAAGGTAACCTGCATTTTCTCCTATTCCCCATTGTTCTCTAGACAAATTATATGGTTGAACCACCTTTAATAAGGCCTAAAAAAAAAAAATAGTTTGTTTAGGGTAACGTCTCCAAAAATGTTAGGTAGGGTAGGGACGAATTTTTTTTTTTTTTAAACCCCCCCCCCCCAAAAAAAAAAACCATTTTGAAATGGTGGTATTTGCTTTCGACAATGGAAAAAAAAAAAGAGAAAATGGTGGCTACGAGCTCTGAGTCCCTTTTCTCATTATGTGTTCAAAAGACCTCTAGTCTGTCACTAACTTTCTGATTGTGCGGTAAATGGTCAAATTCTATCTAAACTATACTTCTATCTTTGCATCTTTTTTTCCCCACTGAATGCTGTCCACTTTTGTTTAACTCTTTTCTGAATTGAAATTTTTTAGACTTGTCCAAATTAAAAGTATTTGCTGACAACAAAACAAATGTAACTCACAAATTGAAATTTGTTTTGGGAAGGGTAGAAAACATGGGAAACAAAGAAAATATGGGTTTATAGCATTTTCTCCTTTTCCCTCAATTTTCCCACAATGTTTTCAAAAGTTTTTTTTAAGGATTGTTAAAACTGTGGATTGTGTGGTAAAGAGCTAAAACAGCTGAAAAAGTGAAAAACATTTATTTGCAAGTTTCTAAATAAACTGAATAAATACTAGAATGTTTCGTTTGTTTTTATGTTTAATACCCTCCCCCTCCAGAACACTTTAGAGGACTATATATATTATACTGATTTAAAGTAAACATTTTATCTGTAGAAAAGTTGGGTTTACAAAGGTTATGCAGATTGTTTTTTATCTAGAACACACATTCTTGACACAACTTTGAAATTACAAGTATCCACTTTTGTTGTCCTTCAGAGTTATAAAGTGAAACAAGAGTGTCGTCATCACAATATACGCCGCCACATGGCTGCTATTTCAAGCAGCTAGCTTTAGAGACTAAAGTGTTGGAATTTCTAGCACCTACCTGGGTAGCTCAATGGATATATTGTGTTACTTGTGATCTAAAATTTTTACGCATGGACTGATGGATGGACAGACGGACGCACAATGGACTCATTGGTCATTGGCTTTGATTAAGCAATAAAAATATGAAGTTTCATGAAATTATGTCCATTAGTTGGAGATACATTGATGAAAAACATTTTTTTTCCCATGACACAGCAATAAATTCCAAAACCCTTACAATATGCGCTAGGTCACATGATCTGTGAAAATTTCATCCAAATCCGTTGAGATATGTCAAGTAATTAAAGAGATATTGGTGAAAAATGAAATATAACATGAAGCCCCCTTTTTCCATGATGCAACTATAAATCGCAAAACCTTGACAATCTGCACTAGGTCACATGATGAGAAACATTCTATGAACATTTTATCCAAATCCATCAAGAAATGTGGGAGGAGTTGCGTTCACAAGAAACAGACTTTTGTAAGGATGGACGCAGTTTAAATTTGACATGAAGCCCCCTTTTTCCATGACACAGTAATAAATTCCAAAACCCTGACAATATGCACTAGGTCACATGATCTGTGAAAATTTCATCCAAATCCATTGAGATATGTCCAGTATTAATTAAAGATATATTGGTGAAAAATGAAATACAACATGAAGCCCCCTTTTTCCATGATGCAGCTATGAATTGCAAAACCTTGACAATATGCGCTAGGTCACATGATGAGAAACATCCTGTGAAAATTTTACCCAAATCCGTCAAGAAATGTGGGAGGAGTGCTGCTGCTCCTCAATTTTATATAGATCAGACACATTTTACCTGGAAACTAAAGTGGCATCACTTGCCGGAAGTGTAGGAGAGATTAGAAAGCCTTGGAAAATTTTTGCATAGCGGCTCCTAGCCTAGGCAGTTTCAGGTTTTTCTCTAAGACCAGGTAGGGTAAATCAAACTGAGTGAAAGGGGGGGGGGGGGGCAGAGCGAGAACAAGGCAAGTTTGGGTAGATTTATATTTTCTGAAAGAAATATTGTTGCCTCATTGTAACAAAGATAGAAAGAAAAAAAAAAAAAAAAATGAAAATACCTGTCTTAATATGAAGACCTATCGACGCTTGATACAAATCTAAACTTCTATCGTTGCCGTCGTCTAGTTTAGTCCACAGTCCGTCCTGTCAGATAAGTTGCAAGAGAAACGTCCATTAAAATTTTTCGAATGTTATATCTGCATTGAAAACCTTAATTGTTCGTAGTTCTGGAGCATGCTAGCACTTTTGCCGAATGATGTTTAACAGAACTTGTTCAATCTGAAATCTAGCAAACCGAAAGTAGCGACAATGCACTACAGAACCGGAAATGCGGTGATGACAACAGAGATGACGGGATCCTGTCTATATTTTACGCGAAGAAAAGCGAAAATCACAAGTAAAAGTTCGTTACACAGTCTGTATAGTACCGCAGTATTTCGGGCGTGATTTGTTGTAGAAGATAAAACTGGTACCCGTTTGTCTTTTGTAACCGTGCGATAGGATACGAACGTTCGATAAACAGAAGTTCCTGTGTGGAGTTAGCGAAAAAGCCCGATCTCTCCGCCTGCTTGTACGTATTTTTAGAAATGGAAAACCCACGTTATTGCGTTTGACAATTTGTGTTTAAGGTCGGTTCAATATACTCAGATACACGGTAGCTTTTGTACAGGCGTAGGAGTTTTCATGCATAATTATGTATGTAGTAGTACATGATTGTACACCTATAATATAATGCGCAATATTTGCCGAAACAGGCGTCCTGTGACACAGAATGATAAAAGGCTGATTTTTTTTTATTGGAAGACAAAAAAAAAAAATTAGGGTCGGGGCAAAATCTCCAGGTAGGGTCGGGTTACCCGAAACAAAGTATTTTTTTTTACGCCTAAATCATGTTCTCCATAAATGCTTTGAAAATAGGTGAGTCTTAGATATTTTCATGAGGTAAATAATTTAAGTCTAGAGCCCACAATAGACAACAATCATTCAAATGTTGTTCTTGGTATAAATTCCAAGACCACCTGACTGGCATCAGATGAACTGAAACAATAGCCCTTACTTAGGTGGATCTTTTAAAACAAAAATATTGTACAGTCAAGCCGCGTTAATCCGGACACTTCTGTTTCCTATGAATGTTTCCGAATAAGCCGTTTTTCCGGACCAGACAACTGTGATCACCAAGACTTCCATGTTGATAAAGGACACCATGCTTCATAAGAATTACAATAGCGTATGATTTACACGAGCACTTTTCTGTATTGTTCCTGTGATTGTTCAGATATATAATAGAATAAATTGTCATAAATTTGTATTTTGCCTTTTTGTGTTTTTTGTACATGCTTTTCCCCTTGTACCTTATTACATGCACATGTATACCTTTTGTACAAACGGGTGGGCTTGTAAAGATCGGATCATTGTAACTTTCGAAAACACCACGAAAAAAAAGGGGGGGGGGGGCAAAACACAGGTACAGCATTTCTGTATTATAGTATAACTGTTGATTTTCCAATTTCGAGAGAAATGGATTTCATTATGTATTGTAGAATTTCCGCGATAGTGGCATTTGGGTTGTCTTCTTTGTACTGGCAAATGTCTTTTTTTCACAGAAGTCAAAACTTCAGTCGTCGTCTTCTGTTGACGTCAGATGATTGAAATGGTAAAATGACAAAGTTATTGAAAGTATTGATTGACAATCGAATCGAAAGGAAAGACGTGCATATCATTCTTTATTCACCTTTATAATCTGTTAGGAGTAAAATAATTTTGAAAAAAATATTACAGAAATTTATCATGTTTGGCGGCCATTTTGTGTCAATTTCGGGTAGCGTTAACAGCTCGAGGAAGAGATAAACTGTTTCTTCTTATGCTTAGCGGTTAAACTGAGAATATTTGTATTTGAAACGAAGGATTATGAAATATGCAAGTAGCAGGTATGTTTAAATTCTAGTTTTGTTGTCAATTGAGAATATGACGGATTAACCCTGAGCACAAAAACTGTGTGGAGATTTCGACTTTCTTTTTGCGATCGTCTTTGTAATCAAGTACAGTAATAATTAAACAACAAAAGCGTGTAATTGCCACATCATCGCATCAATACTATGGGTACTGATAATCTGTCAAATTGACACTAAACAATGGCACATGTATATCTTTTTAACGCTTTTCGAAAACCACCTCTAATTAAAAAGGGTGTTTTCAAATGTGTGAAAACCCTCCTTAATTGATACTAGACTGATAGTCGTGTTATTCACGGGTACTTGGAGCCAGTCCAAAATCGCTCGAAGTAGCCTGTTTCGATATTTAGTACCGGGGAAAATACCAAGTTTAAATTGTGTGATACACAGTCAGGCCATGTCCGGTTTATCTGATATGGTTTGTACTGTTTTTTAACCCTTCGTTCCCGATTTTTTCATTCCGGTTCCGGAACGCGGATTTCCGGAATAAAAAGCAAAACTTGTACAGAAAATATTCGTTTCCTAATGTTTTCTTCCGGATCTTGAGATTTCCGGAAAAATGAAGCCCGGATTAACGACGGTACATGTATGCTGCATAATATGGTTCTAATGCTTGAAAACCCCCAGTTAGAGCCAAATAATTAACCCTATACCAAATGGCAAAATTTTGGACTTCTTTAAATCCAAAGCATTTGGTGTCAACAAAGTGAATGGGGCTCCAAAGGTATAAGTTGTCACCAAAAGGGTAGAAATTACTGTGAAAAATGGAGAAAATTCTCCTTTCCCCCCCTACAATGTTTTCAGAGCCTTTTTCCTTAGTGTAGTTCACCCTTTACCACACAATGACGACTTTTAACGACCCCGAGGAAGAAGCCTTTTGAAAACTTTGTAGGAAAAGGAGAAAATGCTGGTAACCAGCATTTTCTCCTTTTCCCACAAAGTTTTCGACCCTATAAAAGAAAAGTTGCATCAGTTGAGCCACTATAAAATTGTTGTCTGCAAATGCTTTCAATTTGGATAGGTCTAAAATTTTGCTGTGTGGTAAAGGGTTAAAACCTGTGATTGTATGATAAAAAGTTAGGGTAATTCTTTACCAAACGACAAAATCTTAGCCATGTCCAAACTGACAGCATTTGCACAAGACAAACGAATGTGACCCAAGAACTGAAATTTGCGTCTTAAAGGGGAGAAAAACATTGTGGGTATAGAAGAAAATGTTGGTTACCAGCATTTTCTCCTGTTCCCAAAGAGCTTTCAAAAGACTTCATCTGTAGTTATTAAAAGTTGGAATTGTTTGATAATGGGTTAAAACACCTTAAATTTGTCTATTGCAAAACTAGTTAATGATATTAAAGTACATAGGTGCTTAGACTCATGCAATAAAGCACCATTCAAAGTTCACTGTTGAGCACATTCTTGTACACTGTACATGTTACATTGACTATTTGGCTACGTATTATTCACGGGGAAAATTATTATTCTTTGGGTTAAACTTACAGAAACAAGCACAACAAAGTAAGTGTACAGCACACACTTAATATTAAATTCTGCAAAAAAAATAACTTAGCTCTTTACCAAATGACAATATTTTTGACCAGTCCAAACTGAAAGCATTTCCAGACAACAAAATAAATGTGACCCAAAAATTGAAATTTGTTTTGGGACAAGTACAAAAAGCATTGTGGGAAAAGGAGAAAATGCTAGTTATTAGCATTTTCTCCTTTTCCCACAATGTTTTCAAAAGGCTTTGTTCACTGGGTTGTTAAAAGATGGGATTGTGTTGATTGCTTGATTGAATGGTGTTTTACACTGCTTTCAACAATATCTCAAGTCATATCATGGAGACAGATCACTTATTCATGTGTTTCCTGAGTTTCACCAGTACTAGGCTAGGACTCTGAAGTGTCTTGCCCAAGGACATCCACACAAAAAACCCAGAGGATCCAGTGAGGCTTAAACTTGGGGCTTCCAGGTCACAAGTCCTACACTTTACCACTGAGCCATACAGGACCTCTCGAGACTGTGTGGTTGGTTGGTTGTATTGGGGTTTAACGCCACTTTAACAGCTAATGTCATATCATGGCTGTCGGTCGGTGACGTACATGTGTTTCCTGGCTTTCTCACACCAGTATTAACACAAGTTTCTTTCCAAAGCCACCGACTACTTTTCTCACATGCTTCAGCAGAGGTGAGAGGCGAAAATACGCCAAAAATAAAGTTCGCCTCAACCGGGTATCGAACTCACAACCACCAGGTCATGAGTACGACACGCTCACCATTGAGCCACCCTGGCGGGCTCGAGACTGTGTGGTAAAGGGTTCAGGGGACAGAGTCCCACCTGTGTGGAGCTGTACATTATGATTGGAATGTTTTATGAGTCAGTGGAAAAATGGCTCAGAACTGTTGCCTTGGCAGAATACTGATAGCACAAGCATTTTTGCAATGACAGAATGAAACAATTAACCCTTTACTATACGACAAAATTTTTAGCCCTAGTCCAAATTCAAAGCATTAATGCAGACAACAATTTCAATTTGGCTCAAGTGGTGCAATGTTTCTGTGATAGGGTAGAAAACACATTGTGGGAAAAAGAGAAAAAGCTGGTTACCAGCATTTTCTCCTTTTCCCACAATGTTTTCAAAAGGCTTCTTCCCAGGGTCGTTAACTTTGGCATTGTTCAGAAAAGGGTTAACCCTCAAAGCTCAAAATAATTAAACCCAATGGACATTTTCAGTCTAGAATAGGACCCAGATGACTGCACTATCATAGTTGCTTTTTCTAGTGATTCAACAAGGTGAAAAGTGTCGATCAGAGATCAGACTGTACATTTTATGCAGTCTGATCTTGATCTACACTGGCCACAAAGGCAACTATGTTAGTGAAAGGCACTTTAGGGGTTAAGACTTACGCACTATTAATAATGCCCTGAAGCATTTGAAGTTGAGGCATTGTGTTATGACCATTTTCCAGTGGCAACATTCTGGTCACATCAATCATTAATTGAGTAAAGTGCTGAATGCTATTAACCCTTTACCACACAATACTGTGTTTTCATGACAATGAGGACAGAAGCTTTTAAAATCATCATGGGCATAGGAGAAAATGATGGTAACAAGCACTTTCTTGTTCCTTCTTTCCCTAAAATGTTTTCTATCCTTTCAAAAGAGTGATCTGGGTACATATTCACCGACCATTCTTAAGAACATTCATTGTCTTATTCTCCAAGACTTTGAAAATTTGAAAGAAACACAACTTCGTTAAACCAATTGGTAATAGAAAATTCCGGAGGCCAAGACTGAGAATGCTCTTAAGAATGGTTGGTGAATACATACTCTGCTCATCAGGATGACATTTAATTTGTGGTCTGCTAAATGCTGAATGGCTAAATAAGTTGGGAGGCAGGGTGGGAGGGGGCTGAGCTGGGCCTAGTTAAATCAACTCTTTTCCAAATGATCAAGCGGAAAACTGCTTTTGTGATCACTGTGATGAAATCAGAAAATCTTTGTTACCGAGCACACTTCTTCTTTTTCCATAATTGGTCCTACCCATGTAAAGACTATTACCGACCTTTGAGTCACATATCTATCATCTGCACAATCATTCAACACTAAGTGTTTGTCTGCACGAATCAGTTGTCTAGATTTTGTCCTGTTGCAAAGAATTTAGTTCTTAAAGCCTTCACCACACAATACCGAGTTTTTTAACAGCCCTGAGGAAGAAAGCTTTTGAAAACATCCTGGGAAAGGAGAAAATGCTGGTACATATACCAGCACTTTCTTACAGTGTTCACCCTTTACCACACATTCCGGTTTTAACGACACTGAGGAAAATGTCTTTCAAAACATTTTAGGAAAAGGAGAAAATGCTTGTAACCAGCTTTTTCTCCTAATCCAAGGAAGTTTTTTTACTCTATCCCACACAAAGTCCACCATTTAAGCAACGGTTAATTTGATGCCTGCAAATGCTTTCAATTTGGACCAATCTAAGATTTGGTTATAATTATGATAAAGAGTTAAAGACAAATCCCATTCTTTTGAGTCACATGTAATGTGTTGTCTGCAAATGCTTTCAACTTGGACCAGCCTGGAATTTTGTGATCTGGTAAAGAGTAAACAAAAATTTCATGAAGTGAAGGATCTTGAAAACATAATTATTTGAGATAGAAGAAAATGCTTGTAACCAAACTTTCTATCCTACAACAGATAAATCCCATGATTTGAGCCATAATCATAATATTATTTTTATCTGCAATTGCTTTCAAATTTGACAGCACCACTTCTTTGTTGTCTGGTACACAATTCAAGAGAGACCAGCTCCCACAAAAGTCATATTGGAGTGAGGAAAAAACTGGTCAGAAGATCAATCATTTTTACAGCTTGCAATTCTCATATCCCACATTTTGATCCCTTTGCCACAATGTTTGCATATGTTGTTTACTGCAGGATGTAACACTAAACAGGGAATGTCTGAGAGAGACTTGCCACCAGACTGGAAAGAGCAAAACAAAAAGCTGTCAAAAGATCAATCACTCTGACAGCTTTCAAATTCAATTATTCAGTGTCTCATAACTGAAAGCCACTGTCATTTTGAATAATTGACAGCCTTGTTCTATATTTGGTGGTCAACTACATAGGGGATATTTGGGGTTTTTTGGTGAAAGATTGAAATGTATTTCATCAAGTGAACATCATTGGTAATATTTTCATGAGTGGTGCAGCAACGAGTGAAAATATTTCCGATGATGTTCACGAGAAGAAATAAATTTCAATCTTTCAAGAAAAAAACAAATATACTATTTATTTCATGCTTTTAATCCTTTTTGGAGGGAACTTACATCAAAATCCAGTACAGTTCTTTTTGGTTATTCCTTGTGGCTTACCCCCTCCGCATAGCAACGCATTACAATATTACATCAAGTGCGAGAAATGTAGGGTAAATTACGTCATATTTCCACCTGGTTGAGAGGCACGCGCATTTCACCTAGGTATTTAGTGCGTAGGAACAACTGTTTCCGCCTTCAATTGAAGAGTTAAGAGCATAAAGTTGGTATTTTTTCCATTGGTCGTAACCATGAAATATCGAAAAATATTTCACCATTATTTTTCAATAATCTACCGGAAAGCATGAAATAAAAATTCTCCTTTACCATGCTCTTTAAAAAATGACAATGTTTTTCACTCGTCATATTGAAAGCTTTTGCAGACCTTAACCCTTTCCCAAACAATCCCTGGTTTTTACGGGTCAGGAATAGAAGCCTTTTGAAAACATTGTGGGAAAAGGAGAAAATGCTGGTAACCAGCATTTTCTCCTTTTCCCACAATGTTTTCTACCCTATCATATAGAAAAACCATCTTTTTAGCAACTGTTAATTTGTCATCTGCAAAATGCTTTCAATTTGGTCTGGTCCAAAATTTGCCGTTTGGGAAAGGGTTAAACTTTACTCTTTAGTAACCAGATGACAAAAATGTAGACTTGTCCCAATTCAAAGCAATGGCAGATGATAACTTACATGTAGCTCAAATGATGGAATTTTCCGGAAAAGCAAAAAGTGTTGGTAAATAGTGCTTTCTCCTTTTCCCACTATGTTTTTCCATCCTACCCATAATAGTCTAAAATTAGGTCATCTGGTATAGGACTAAACTGAGTCTTGCTGGCCTTCTAATAGGAAAGCTAAAAATCTGCAAGATCATAAAAATTGCTAGCAAAAGGTTACATGTTAGAGGCAAAAAAGTGAAGGTCTCATGTTCAGGAACCGCCCAATTTTCTCACAACTTTACAAATAGCATTTCAAAAAAAAAAATTGAAGGTCTGGGACCACCCTTTTTTCCCACAGGGCTGTTCTTGTCTCAAGTATAGCCTTCTTCAAGCTGGAGAAAAAAAAAAACACACAAAAAAACTACTTTTTATTCTTAAACACACTAAAAAACTTTCTTGCCCTTCTGTTTGGTATTTTCTTTTTAAGGTCTAAGCACTTTTTACAATAGCCTAGTTATAATATGGCAGCAAGTGCACTTACTCAACATGGAGCTTCATTTAGCACTGCTTTTCACAACATTCTTTTCACCCTTTACCACACAATCCCGACTTTTAACGACCCTGAGAAAGAAGCCTTTTGAAAATATTGTGGGAAAAGGAGAAAATGCTGATAACCAGCATTTTCTCCTTTTCCCACAATATTTTCTACCCTTCCCAAAACAAACTTTGATTTTTTAGCCACATTTTTTTTTTTTGGTCGTCTGCAAATGCTTTCAATTTAGACAAGTTTGAAATTTTGTCGTGTGGTAAAGTGTTTAATGCAGAAAATAAAAGCTCCTAAAGTACTCTGGAACTGCAGGAAAAAGATGCAGAAAAAAAGTCTCTTTCGCAAGCTATAACCGTGTCTTTCAGTTCCCCCTAAATTTCCAATAAAAGGACAAAAATATTTCCCTGGAAATACCGAGGGATAACAAGACTTTCCAGATTAACCCTTTACTGCTAAATCTCCGGATCTAAACAACCCTGAGAAAGAAGCCTTTTGAAAACATTGTTGGAAAAGGAGAAAATGCTGTTAAACAGCATTTTCTCCTTTTCCTGCAACATTTTCTACTCTGTAAAGTAACTCATGTTCATTTGATCCACTTTCCAGTTTGTCATCTGCAGATGCTTTCAATTTGGAAGAGTCTAAAATTTATCATTTTGGATCGGGTTAACTCTTTCCCAGTCAACAAATTTTGGCCTTGTCTAAACTGAAAATGTTGGCAGACAAGAAATAAAATGTGTCTCAAATGAAAGGAAATATCTTGGAAATGGGAGTAAACAGATAGGAGAAAATGCTTGTGACCACCATTTCCTCCTTTTTCCATACTGTATTTATATGTTTTTTTTGCCATTGACATAGAAACATCGTATCATTTGGTAAAAGGTTAACCCTTCACCAAACAATCACAAGTTTTAACAACCCTCCAGAAGAAAACTTTTGAAAACATTGTGGGAATAGGAGAAAATGCTTGTAATCAGCATTTTCTCCTATATTCACAATGTTTTTCGACACTTTCAACTGCAACAGTCATCATTACAGCTACATTTAATTTGTCATCTGCAGTTCTCAATTTGGTCAAGTGCAAAATTTTGTCGTTTGGTGAAAGGTAAAATCCTCCACTTCTGGAAATCGATCCGAAAGCAATTATAGCCTAAATCCCACCAATAACCGAAAACAAATATTGGCGTAAGTGACTTGGGTTACCCAAATAACTGTCACAATTCAAAAGCTTTACATAATAATTAACGTGGCTGGCTGCTAGGCTTTAAAAACAAAGGGACCAATCTATATGTTTCAGACAAGTCAATTATAACACTGCTTAACCCTTTACTAGACATTCCCGAATTCTAATGAACCTGATGAAAAGAGCACTTTGAAAACATTGTGGGAAAAGGAGAAAATGCTGGTAACCAGCATTTTCTCCTTTACCCACAATGTTTTCTGCCCTTTCAAGGACAAATACACTGTCAAAATTGAAGGGTCCGACGAATCACCGAAATACCACCGAAACACCGAAATACCCGTATTTATTTTAGTTATTACGATAACTGAAGTAGTGGTTTATGACCAAATTGTATTTTCATTTATGAAGGAGGGTTAGTATTAAACCTAATGTCAAAATAGTAACATGCTATTGAGGCCCGCCGTGAAGAATGTGTACCGGAATAGCCTACCGTGCTGTAAATGTCCACCGAAATACCCGCTCCACGTACTAAAATTGGTCAATTCAGGGATTATACCTCCGCAATCTCACTTCAATGACTTTTGTACAAGACTGATGTGTCTGATTTTTATCCATAAGTATGCTATAAAAAAGCTATAGCTTTCCATTCTTAAGTTGGAAAATATGAGATAAAACGTCACCAAATTAGAAAACCGGCAGCCATTTTGAATGTTTAGTTAGCATGGCACCAGGCGTAAATTGATAAGACAATTACAATTTCGCCGATAAGATTATAAATAATAACCGTATCACTTTAAAAATAACAAGGACAAACCTACTTATCAAACAAATTTGAATATGTTAGCCGAACATTTATGATCGCTTCACTTTAACAGAACAGAAGAGAACAGAACGTGCCGAGAAACTTGTGTGTTTGTCGGATAAGAGACCTACATCATGTAATGTCTGATTTGGGTCTCACCGTCTACTTATTTTGCAAATGAAGTGAATTAGCGCTCTCTTTTGTGTGTATTTATCATTCAAAAGAAATATAAGTGATAATTTTATATTGATAAATCTTAGGTCTAGATTGTCGTCATCGAGATCGGGTATTTCGGTGTGTAACAGGTCAGGCACGCGAGTGTTTCGGTGATTGTTCTCAATGTAAATCAATGATCAGTGTATACTAACAGCGTCACTCTTCTCAATAATGATTAAAACTTTGATTAAGTACGTTATCTGAAAAAGAAAAGAAAGAAAAAAATCCTGCATACTTTTGTCACTTATTTAAACCTAACAATAAAAAATACGGGTATTTCGGTGTTTCGGTGGTATTTCGGTGATTCGTCGGACCGAAAATTGAATACACCATTGTTTCATCCACACTAAATATTTCTTTTGCAAATGCTTTCAGTTAGGAAAAACCTTTAAAGCCCTTTACTAGATACCCCATCATGTTATGACAACCCTGAAAACAAGCAACTGGAGGAGACAATCCTGGAACCAAAATTTTCTCCTTTAATTTTCCTCTTTTTTCCACCCTGTTTTAAATCCTTTCAAATAAAAAACCCATCGTTAGAGCCATATTAAATTTGTTGCCTGAAATCACTTTCAATTATGAAAATTCTAAAATTTGTCCAATGTTACATAGTTAACTTGTTACTACTGTCTTACAGCTGTACAGTTTCTAACTTCTTGCCACACAATGATCAATCTAGATTTTTACCTACCCTGAGAGATAGCTTTTGAAAACATTCTGGGAAAAGGAGAAAATGCTGGTGACAAGCATTATCTTTCCTTTTTCCAGTATTATTATCTTTCTTTTCAAAAATAAACCAAATAATTTTAGCCGTATTCAATTTGCTGCCTGCAAATGCTTCCAATTCTTTTCTAAAATTTTATCACCTGGTATAGATTAAACCCTTTATCGCATAATCCTGAGTTTTAACGAACCTGAAGAAGAAGCCCTTTTGAAAACATTTTGTGTAAAGGAGAAAATGCTGGTGACCAGCATTTCCTCCATTTCCTACAATGCTTTTCTATCCCTTCAAAGACAAATCACTATCAATAGAGCCACACTGAATTGTCGTCTGAAAATGCTTTGAAGTTGGACAAACCTAAATTTTGCGGTCTCGTAGAGAATTAAAATATCATGGCTTATATAAGCCTTTTGTCACAATGTCATAATGTTTTCACATGTATCAAAATAACAAGAATTAGTAATCCATATTTCATATTGATATTCTCCATCCTATCTCAGCTGCTGCTAATTTCAGGAGGTAACTCTTTACAAAAGACAAAATTTTAGACTTGTACAAATTCAAAGCATTTGCTGGTGAAAAATTAAATGTGGCTAAAATAATATGCTTGTCTATGAAAAGGTAGAAAGTCTTGTGGGAATAGGAAAAAAAAGTTTCTCCTTTTCAAACAATGTTTTCAAAAGCCTTGCTCATTTGTTCAAATTCATGATTGTTTGGCAAAGGGTTGATTAACTCTTTACCAAACGACAAAATTTTGAACTCGAGGACTAAATTGAAAGCATTTGTAGACGACAAATCAATAATTGCTGAAATGATAATTTCTGTTTTTGATAGGCTAGAAAACGTAGTGGGGGAAAGGAGAAAATGTTGGTTACCAGCATTGTCTCCTTTTCCCACAATGTTTTCAAAGGATACTTCCTCAAGGTCGTTAAAACTCAAGATTGTGTGGTACAGGGTTAACTAATTATCATTATGATTTATGATGACAATGTCAACATTGGATGAACCACTTGAGATGGAATGGTGGCAGTTTCCTCCATGGTTCATGTAAATCTTTACCAGATGACAAAATTCTAGACCTGTCCAAACTGAAAGCATTTCCATGCATATTGAAAGTACCATAAATTATGATTTGTATTTCTAAAATGGTACTAAGCATTGTGAGCAAAGGAGAAAATGCTTGTTACCAACATTTTCTCCGTTTCCCACAAAGTTTTCTAAAGTATTCTTTAATAAGGTCATTAAAACACAGAATGTTTGGTAAATGGTTAACTCTTAACAAACAAGACAGAATTTTAGACTGGTTCATTTTGTTTGTCAGCATAGAGTTTAAAGCTGTTTTCAACATTGGTTTAGTTATACTGTGACAACTACTGCAACCATAGTGTCTTTTTTGGAGTTCCATTTACCAGCACTTCACTAAAACTTCTTCCAAACCCACTGGCTGCTTTCCCACATTAATATCATCAATACAATATTCAACAGTGACAGAGGAGCTCAGTCTATTTTCATAAGACCAGATGTTATATCATCATGGTAACTATTTGAATATGCATTTTATTGATCATGTGACATACCTCAAAGACTTTGAGCATTTCTGGTGCAAAATCGAAAACTACCTTAGCTCTCTACCAAACAACAAAATTTTAGACTGGTCCAAATCAAAGCTTTTACAGACAACAAATTAAATATTGATTGGATGGTAAGATTTGTCTGTAACAGATAGAAAACACTGTGGAAAAAGGAGAAAATGCTGGTTACCATCATTTTCTGTGTTTTCCCACAATGTTTTCAAAAATCCTTTTCCTTCGGGTCATTAAAACTCAGGACTGTGTGGGACAGGGTTAACTCTTTACCACACAGTAACCAGCATTTTCTCATTATTTTCTATCCATCCAAAGACAATTTCCATCATTTGAGTCACATTTTAATTGTTGTCTGCAAATACTTTCAGTTTGGACAGTCTAATTTTTGTTTTGTTCATTAAAGAGTAAATACAGATTGGACTGTATTTCAAAGGAAACAGGATAATAGTAGCAGAGTTGAAAACCTAACCTCCTATAATGAAGATCTCACAGAGCAGACATCCATAACAGCTGTATCAAACCCTTCCTGGAATCCACAACCAAACACCAGAATTCTTTAACCCAAATAATCCTGAGTAAATGACCTTTGAAAACATTGTGGTAAAAGGAGAAAATGCTGGTAACCAGCATTTTCTCCATTTCCCACAATGTTTTCTACCCTTTTATGATACAAATCCCATCACATAAGTATCAGTTTTTTTAATTGTCTGCAAATATTCTGAATTCGGACAAGTGTAAAATTTTATCTATGGTAAAGAGTTAACCCTTTACCACACAACAAAACTACAGGCAGATGAAAGCACTTACAGGCAATAAGGCTGATAAAGCTAAAATGATGTGATCCAGCGTTTTCTCCTTTTTTAACGATGTTTTCAAAAGCTGTCTAATGCAGGGTTGTTAAAACTCAGGACTGTGTGGTACAGAATTGACCAGTGACAAATTTTAGACTTGCTCAAAATGAAAGCATTTGCGGATTAATAATCAAATGAGGCACAAATCAGGGAACTTGTCTTGATACAGAAGAAAATATTGTGGGAAAAAGAAGAAGTGCTGGTTATAAAAACACCTGATTGTTTGGTAAAGAGATAGGAAGATAGAGACTCAAACAGTAACAGACTCACATCGCCCAGGCAATTCACCTGTCAATTAACTCATCAATGATTATTATTTATGCCAAAAACAATTTCATTTACTTCAACAAACTTCAGCCTGCGGGTTCAATACCCGGTTGCGGCGAACTTTATTTCTAGTTATTTTTCGCCTCTCACCTCTGATGCATGTAAGAAAAGTAGTCAGTGGCTTTGGAAAGACAGTTGTGTCAGTACTGGTATGAGAAAGCCAGGAAACACATGGGTGCGTCACTGACCGCCATGATATGACCCAAGCTGTTAAAATGGCGTTAAACTGCAATACAAACAAATCAACAAACTTCAAGTACCAATTTATCTCATGCATAAAGTGTAGAAAACATATCAGGAAAAGGGGAAGTGCTTCATATAAAAACACCTAACTGTTTGGTAAAGGGATAAGAAGATCAAGGCTAAACCAATCAACAGACCTCACATCACCTGGGTAATTAACCCTTTACCACACAATCCTGAGTTTCAATGACCCTGAGGTAGAAGCAATTTGACAATGACCCTGAGGTAGAAGCAATATGAAAGCATTGTGGGAAAAGGAGAAAATGCTGGTAACCAGCATTTTCTCCTTTTCCCACAATGCTTTCTACTTATTCAAAGGCAAGTTCCATCATTTGAGCCACATTTAAATTGACACTTGCAACTGCTTTGAATTTTGACAAGTCTAAGATATTGCCATGTGGTAAAGAGTTAACCTGTCAATTAAAGACGATCGCTACAGTTTCACCATTTTTTCATAACATTCAGAATTTCATGAAACTTTGTTTGGTGTTAGTTTATTATCTGATCTACAAAAATAGGAGATAAAAAGAGGGGGTCACCAGATTTGGGAAAATTCTATGAATATTTCTTTTAGTACACCCTGCATTGCAGCAGTTCAGGACGAAATTTCACCTATGAAAACTAAGTCTATGTATATTTTTTTAAATGACAACAATTATATGCAAGTTTTATGTCATTGTATTGGTGAAACATCAAATTTAATGAAAAAAATAATTTAGAGTATACTGAGTATCAATATTTAAAAAAAAAACCCTTAACTTATGGCTAAAACACCTTTATTTTGGAAAAAAACAGAAAAACCAAAGAGTATCTTTTAGAGGTATTTTTTCAAATGTTCTAAAATTCAGATTTTTCTTATCTTTTCTATAAATAATATTCAGGTACTAAACTAAAAGAATCAGGCTTAAAACAAATAAGTCACCAGCCTTATTTTTTAAGAAAATACATTTTAAGTTTGTGGGTGAATAAATGTAGGGTTTGTCAAAGACAAAGATATTATACGAAGTAAATTATCTCAATTTTTTCAATAACACACCTTTTTTTTTATAGGAATCAACCTTGTTGGTCATAATAAACCAATTTATAGCATATAAATGTAATACTGATGTTAGCATTTAACCCATTTCTAAATGATCAATTTTAGACTCTTCTAAATTTGACATGTTTGCAGACGCTAAACCAAAACCTGGTATTCATATATCAGTTCTTTGATGGGTCAGAAAACATTGTGCGAAAAAGAGAAATTAATCGTTAGCAGCAATTTCTCCTTTTGACATCAATGTTTTCTAATGTTGTCTGCTGCAGACTCATCAAGCTAAGAGACAACCTGGTAAAGGAGAAAGAGTTATATACAGCCCCTCGTTTTCTGCAAGTCTTTACCAAGTGACATAATTTTGGACTAGACCAAACTAAAAGTATCTGCACCTGAAAGGATGTTTTAGCTCAACGATACGTCTGCCAGATAGAGCGCTAGTAAAAGCATGACCTGTGTCCATATTTCCGTTGTTAGGTGACGTAGTTAGGTGATTCACTTTGACTTTCAGTCCGATCTTTTGAAAGCGTAATTTTGGATTCTTGCCACGCATATAATTATTTGGCTTGATTCAAATAATTGTTTCTTCATTTTGCTGACATTAAACGACCCGTTTTAGTTCTTGGTTTATCCATTCTGCAGACATTGACAAATGTGGCAGGATCAGTTGTGTTGGGTGCTCACCGTTTTTCGAGTAAAAGGTGAGCTTGATAGTTACACGAAGCGTGAAAATGAAAACTGTTGCAAACGTCATTAACCCATTACCACACAATGACGCCTTTTGACGCCCATAAAAAAGAGGCCTTTTGAAAACATTGTGGGAAAAGGAGAAAATGCTGGTAACCAGCATTTTCTTCTTTTCCCACAAAGTTTTCTACCCTATCAAAGAAAAAGTGCGTCATTTGAGCCACTATGAAATTGTCGTCTGCAAATGCTTTCAATTTGGATAGGTCTTAAATTTTGCCGTGTGGTAAAGGGTTAACTCATCACTGATCCTTATCTACATCTAACATGATTTCAATAACTTCCAGAAACTTCAGGAACAAAATTTATCTCCTGCATGCAGAGTAGAAAAAATTGAGGGAAAAGGAGAAAGTGCTAGTTGAAAACACCTGTTAGGTAAAGGGGTTAACAAGATCAAGGCTCAAACAATAACAGACTCACATTGCTCAGGCAATTAACCAGTCAATTAACTCATCACTGATCCTTATTTATACCTAACATGTTTTCAATAACTTCAAGAAACTTAATGTACTAAATTATAGTATCTCTGGCAGATTATCTCTTTACCACACAATCCCAACTTTTAACGACCCTGAGAAAGAAACCTTTTGAAAACATTGTGGGAAAAGGAGAAAATGCTTGTAACCAGCATTTTCTCCTTTTCCCACAATATTTTCTACCCTTCACAAAACAAATTTCAAATTTTTGGTCACTTTTATTTTGTTGTCTGCAAATGCTTTCAATTTGGACCAGTTTAAAATTTTGTCGTTTGGTAAAGAGTTATTAAATGACAAATCCCATCATTTCAGCTACATATAATTTAATCTGCAATTGCTTAACTCTTTACCAAACGACAAAATTTTGGACTCGATCAAATTGAAAGAATTTGCAGACGACAAAATAAGTGAAGCCCAATGATGATCTCTGTTTTTGATAGGGTAGAAAACATTGTGAGAAATGGAGAAAATGCTGGTTTCTCTGGTTACCAGCATTTTCTCCTTTCCCATGATGTTTTCAAAAGCCTTCTTCTTTAGGGTAGTTAAAACTCGGGATTGTGTGCTAAAGGGTTAAAAATACAAAAATTTAATCACACAAAATTTTGCAGTCTACATAACTCTTCATTCAACAAAATTTTAGGGGTTGCCTGCTTAATTCCACTTTCCACTGAGCCGCTATTCTACTAAGCTTTGAAGTTTTGGTCAAAATGCTGTGAATCGTGGCAAGATTGGCAATAGCACAGCAGAAACACCATGAGTGTTGTAGGTGAAGCATATTAACAGTTTTATGATGGCCAGTTCACGGCTCTTGTTTTGACCTTGCTCAAAATTTATGTAGCAGGTTCACCATGGACTCTAAGCGCCAAAAAAAGTGTTGTAATAGCGTAGCAAGAAGTTCATTAATGCAGCAGTTTCATAACCGCAGTACGAGTAACGTAGCGCAACTGCAGCACATCGTAACAAAAGAGTAAAGATATTTGTTCAACTTAAGGTCTGAAGTAGGTGTCATTCTTCTGGATTCTAGGTCCAACTATATGCAAGCTCTCATCAAACATGTGAGGCTCTCTTCTCACATACATGTAATTGAAAAATGAAGTGCCGTCTTCAATCCAGAGTTCTCACATAAGCTGGTCATAATGACAGAAATGTAACTTTCTCTCTGCAGACAACCATAGACAGACCCAGAACCTTCTGGCCTCTTTCTCAGCTGGCTTGTCCCTCAACACCCAAATGTATTACTATATTGTTCATAGTCGCAAGCTGGAGCATAGCTACTGGAAAATTTCCATCCATTTTCTTCAAAGGCCGATGGTCAACGCAGGTATACCACTAATTTTAAATAGAAATGTTTGCAAAGCGCGACAGAAGCTCAGCTCCTGCACCTAGGTCGTAGCAAGGTCTTAGCAGCAACGTAGAAAGTGTTGACTAAGAGCAGCCTGAAATCCCGTGCCATAGTGGAAGTGTAGTAGAAGCATCTTGGATAGACCTCAAGCGCGATGAAGCTCAACAACAGCGTGACAGCAAGGTCATTATTGAGGCGTAATGGAAACACATACCATAAGTCCAAAAAATTTGCATAAGTCAGCACTTCTGTGGTAATTCCGCAAATTTTGGAGAAGTGCTGTGATTGCCATGATTGCCATGAGCGCAGTGGAATGGGGGGTATTAGAAAGCACTGGCAGATGAAAAATTAAGAGCGGCTCAATATAATTATGTATCATTCTGTGTATTGGATCTTGATTATTGCCAATTATCATAACTTCACAAAGATGTTTTATAACCCTTTACCACATTATCCTAAGTTTAACGACCCTGAAAAAGAATGCTTTTGAATACATTGTTTAAAAAGGAGAAACTGCTAGTAACCAAAATCTTCTCTTTTTCCCAAATGATTTTCTACCTATTCAAGGATAAATACTATCATTTGAAAAACACTTCAGTTGTCGTCTGTAAATATCAACAATATTGACAGGTCTAAAATTTTGCCTCCCTTTACCACACAACCCCGAGATTTTACCACACTGTGAGGAAGAAGGCTGTTGAAAGCTTTTTGTAAAAAGAGAAGATGCTGGTAACCAGAATTTCCCCCTTTTCCCAACATGTTTTCTTCTATGTCAATTACAGTTTCAAAGACTTGAGCCACATCTAACTTGTCATCTATAGCTGCTTTCAGTTTTGACATGTCTTAAATTTTGTTATGTGGTACAGGCTTAAATATCAGAAAAAGTGTTTATCAATCAGTAACTTTGCTATTTTCAAAAGATTAGACATGACTTGATCATGCTGATTTGCATACTTCCCGAAAGTTCATAAAAAGTGTCAGACATTCGGTCTGACAAAGCCTGAAAATCCGTCAGACCAAAAAAAAATCTGTCAGACCGAATCAAATTTAACAAAAACAAAGAAAATATAAGACAGAAGGGTACCAACTGTATCACCTTCATGCATATAATGATATTAAACTATTTCTCCACTCATTAAGACTTCCAAAAGTTACTGATATTTAACCCCTTACCAAGCAATCACGACTTTTAACAACCTTGAGGAAAAATGCTTTTGAAAACATTACTGGAAAAGGAGAAAATACTAAACAGTACAAGCAAGTCAATTTATTAAATTTGTGCATCCAAGAATAAATATGTTTTTACTGTGAAGATGTTGGTCCGTTCCAACTTTCTCGCCGTAAAAATCCAGACAGTCAGTGCAGCGCATTTGCACCCTTTCCGAGTCATAAACCAACCATTCCCGTTGCTGCTTCCTTTTCTCGATCAATTTTCTCTTCGGTCTCTTCTTCTCACATTCTTTTTTCTTTTCAGCGCGCTCCTCTAACGTTAATTTTCTTTTTTACTAGGTTTAGCGCCTTCGTAACATTTTAACGTCGCCATTTTTGTCCAAAACATTGCGATTACGCTTTCAGCAGCTCGGAATAAATGCCAGACAGTCTGACCGATCTGACCTGCAAAATCGTCGGTCCTTGTCAAGATTCGTCGGTCATGTCCGTTGGACCGACGTATTTCGGGAAGTCTGGATTTGAATACTAATTCTGCTATTCATGTAATCTACACTACTTGTTATTGATCATGAAGCATTCTCTCAAGTCTGTGAAACTCTGGTTCCAAACCTAAAACTACCTTAACTCTTTACCTAAGGAAAAGATTTTGGCCACATCCAAATTGAAGGCATTTGCAGATGACATATCATATGTGGCTCTATTGATGAAAATTGTCTCTGAAAGGATAGAAAACATTGCGGGAAAAGGTAAAAATGCTGCTAGCAGCATTTTCTCCTTTTCGCACAATGTTTTAAAGCATTCTTCCCCAGGGTCGTTAAAACTCGAGACTGTGTGGTAAATGGTTAAGTGGCTACATAGCCCATTATAGAATTACCTGGGCTCCTGGGAGGCTCAATCTAGGACTCACAACCTGGAGGCCCCTAGTTTGACCCTTACTAGAAGCACTGGGTTTTTCATGGGAGTGTCCTTTGGCAAGACACTTCATAGACCTAGTCTAGTACTGGCAAGATCCAGGCATAGAGACCAAAGTGAAAACATTCCTTGGACAGGAAAATGATTTGCGGCAAAAAAAAAAAAACGGTTTTCTGTTGAAAGGTATGGTGTAAGTCTATATTCTCAACTCATTAAGACATATTGCTGCAAACTCCTTTTGAAAACATACAAACAAAGGAGAAATTGAAAAGGGGGGAGCAGAAGGAATCTTGCCAAGATGCAGGTGAAAGTGCATGGTAATGCATAACAAGGTATGTTCTTGAATGAAAAATCCTGTTATTTTCACGTGTCAGTTTCCTTTTGTGTAAACCTGCAATACCTTTACAAGATGGATAAGTATATGGCAATGTAGTATTTAACTACAGTGCAAGGTGAAAAGCTTTAGTATCAAAATATTAGAGCAAAATGTGCTGTTAATTTCACATAATGAAGGGAGATAACTCGAAATCGACGTTGATAATGATGGTTCCGTTTGCAGGAAGATCTTTAAAACCGAATATACATAACCTTTACGGGATAAATGTTTCGTGTTATGAAAATCTAAACTTACCGAGCTGCAATAAAATGAACACTCCTTGACTTAAAGCTCCTCAATAACTCAAACTGTTAATTTACACGGCTGTTGCTTTAAACATAGAGGGTGTACTTAACGGTAAATTGACAGTAAATATCAATCTTGACCTTCTTTCTCTTTTCCGACGGCTGTTCCGTTTATCCCCTGCGTTTAGTGACCATTTAATTCTTTTCTATACATTTTCAGGCATCATACATGGTATCAAATCAGTGTAAAGATGCTACAAAAGAGTGTTTCGGCATTTCGTTCATTCTATATACCAGGAATTGATAATTTAGCATGGAATTTCAGGACCATCCGATGGTCTCGTCTCGAGAGGCGGAAGTGAGGTCAAACCTTCCAATCACAGGAAAGGAGGAAATGACTAAATGCAAATAGTTTACTTTACTGTGCAGGAGCACAACCACCCCACCCCCTCCCAACTCCTCACAAAATACAGCTCTTTTTTTTTTTTATAATATCTTTATTTGTTTTTCTATTGATATGTATTTTGAAAAGATGATTGTATATTGCATGTAAACAGTTAAATAATGAACATGGGCTTTCAAAAAGGAATTACTCTAGAGAGATCTCACGCATCTATATAGATCTAGACTAGGCTAATATAATAATTGGCCTGCAAAACGCGAAAAGGGGCATTCGGACATCTGCGAAAAGTGTCGTCTCGGATCAGCCTGCGCAGTCCGCGCAGGCTAATCCGAAACGACACTTTCCGTTTTTAAGTGATTTTCTCTTTTACGCAAGTCTACAGGTGGACAAAATCTAATGTAGTCATAAAGGGCAGTCTCGGATTAGCCTGCGCGGACTGCGCAGGCTAAACCGAGACGACACTTTACGCAAATGTCCCAATGCCCCTTTTCGCGTGTTGCTGGCCAATTATATGAGCCGTTCTCCGTGGAAAGAGGGTTTAAAGCATCTGTAAAAAGTATCGACCCCGCGCAGGCTGATCTTGGTCGATTTTTTTGGGGTATTTTTTTTTTATTTTTTGCATGTCAAAGGATCATTCTACGTCCAGATTCAGTCGGTTGTTAGATTGTATAGAACCATGCTTATGCGATGATTTACGTGGTATGTAATGCATCATGGAGGTGCATTAAAGCCCCGTTTGACAGAGCGCTGCTAATATACATAGAATATATAGTGTTCACTGATCCTTGCATTGATTTTTGTTAACATTTGAAAACCCGTTGTCACTGCTCCCATATCACGTGTACAGATATGGTTGAGCCATAGTCTGGCAAAAGGGGGCTTAATGCATCTCCTTCATGCATGATACGTACCAAGCAAGTTATCACGGTGTTGTGGATCCATAAGATCCATTTTGTATACAAACCGACCGAATCATGAGGAACACTCGGGTCATTTGAGCACAGCAGAAAATTGACAAATAGCAAAATGTTTCGGCCCAGGTCAGCCTGCGCAGGCTGACTTGAGTCGAAACTTTTTGCAGATACATTAAGCCCCCTTTTCACAAAGCATGGCTCAGATCTATCTATAGTGGTTTTCGAATCTTATGATTTTCATGAATGTTGTGTCAAAGATTTGGTTAGAACGAGCTTGCAACTTACCTCTACTACACAAGACAAAGTCGATAAAGTAGTCCTCGTTTTAACTCTATGCCAAACATCAAAATTTAGGGCTTGAAACCCATTTGAAAAAACGTGCAGACGAAATATTAGAGCTAAATGTGGCTGAAAAGATTATTTCTGTGATTGAAATGGTAAAAAACATTGTGATAAGAGAGATGATGCTGGTTGCCAGCATTTTCTTCTTTTCCAAGGGTGTTTTCAAATTTTTCTTCTCCAGGGTATTTAAAACTCGTCAAGCATGTGTGGTAAAGGGTAAATAAGGGCACTTTAAAGTAGCAATATTAGAATGGCGATAATGCTAGAAATTTCCATCTAATCATGATTATCACCGGGTATTGCGACACCACCCCACCTCCCTCCACCCCAAATCCCCCCCCCCCCCCAAAAAAAAAGAAATCATGTTCTTTTTTTTTTCTTTTCATTAAGTGATAAATGAGGGATTTCCTGGTATGGATGAATCGTACCCGACTTATTATCCGTCGGTGTCATTCGCCAATGCACGTGATCCACTGATAAAGTAAATGCATTATCTTCGCCTAGGTGTCAGTTTTTCAAACATTCGGCATACCTCAGGTGATCCGGTGATCAAGTTAGATGTAGGTACGGAATCGGCCGTGTCGTGACGAGTGACACATCTATCAACACGACAGCCGTTAAGTGCTTTGAGTTTCAAAATAAAATGAACGTTTACGCGATAAAACGCTATCTGGTACGATTCATTAAGCTATGATCAGCTAGCATGTAACCTATGCACCGACCATTTATTAAAACAGCCCCTACAGGCTTGGGTAATGGCTTCGATAGAAGCCCAGACACTTCTAGTTGATATCTCTGTGGAGAAACCTTGCACGAATCCTTGTTTCCCGAAAGTCTATATTTAGAAATTTTATTCAAAGATGTGCGGTAAAACAAGAGTATTTGTGAAAACTGTTTTTTCCCATTTGAAATAATTAGATTTTCAAGATATTTGGAGCGAAAAAGGCTACAATTTTCCACAGATGTATTGTTTTATAATAGCCATTTTCTGCACTGCTACTTTATTCGCGGCGTACTAATTTTCTTCTGTACAGGAGATGGTGATGCGTCATAGCAGACAGGTCGAATCATTTCGAAGAATATGACATGCGCAGACAACGAAGTAAGATGCAATTATGCCACAACGAGGATGGTTTAAAGCAGAATAGAGGCCGATCTCTCACTGCTACACATCATGCGGTGATTAAAAGGGGTCTGAGTCCTAGGCGATTGGTGGAATACACTGTGCACAGCTACAGTGAAGCAAGTAGATATCAAAGGTGAAAACTGTGAAAATGAAACAGGTATTCATCCCAAACGTCACAGTTACCATGGTGAAACATTAGATTCAGTTCAAATCAGGAGAAAGCATCTAGAACCGAAGCGTGTTAGTTTTCATAAAACTGTAGAAGAAATTACTACATAGCCTTATCAGTCATCTAGTTCATCAGGAGAAGACAGAAACAGCGGAAGCGAAAATGGAAATAGCTCTGATGTTACGTCTCCTGAAATGGTAACATCCGTCATCAGCAAATCCTGAGCTTTGTTACAGTCCAGAGGACTCTGTACAAGATCAGCGAAGAGGTCAAATTGATTTGCATGAAAATGATACTGTGATAAGCACAGGTAATTTATCTTGTCTTGGAAAACACTTACTCCAATGGTGAAACTTCAGGAACATGATGATGAAAGTTCAAGTGATGAAACAGAGAGAGACAGAGTTGACGAGTCTCTAAAATTTGCTCTGAGTCTTGCAGATTGCGGTAACGATTATGCTACTGATTCAGGTATTGGTGATTCGATTGCAAACACTACAGAGGTCTCGCCTTGTGATCCTCAATACAGGCAAGAACACCTTGATGAGTATGATGATGATGACACTAACATTCATGCTAATGATGATACTAATGTAAATAGTTTAGTCAATTCCAAAGACGTAACAGATACTCAGAATTTTGAAGATGTTTCTTCAAGTTCAAGTAGATCTATAATGTATCACGTAGATACATAAACCCTTTTTCCACGGAGATACATTAAGACCCCTTTTCCCAGAGCACAGCTCATGTTTGTAAGACCATATATGACGTCATTGTGTACACAAAGTTGAATAACCGACGCGTGTAATGTTGATCTGGTGGCAAGGTCAAAAGCACTTTGGAATTTCTATCCTATTTAATCTTTCTTAAATTTCCATAAAAAGAAGCCTGATATGCTTCACATAACTGCAGTAAATAGGGTTGACAAAATATAAATGCTTTGAACAAATCCAATCTGAATCCGTAAAAATAATTAGACTAGAACTACATCAATGTTAGATCTAGATCTACTCTTTACCAATCGACAAAATTTTAGACAGGTCCAAATTGGATGATTAGCAGATAAATACGTAGATCTAACTCAAATGTTGGGATTTGTCTTAGAATGGGTTGTAAACATTGTTGGAAAAAGAGAAAATGCTGATTACAGGTTTTCAATAGCATTCTTCTTGAGAGTCGTTAAAATTCAGGACTGTTTGGTAAAAGGTTAAAAAAAATCTCGGAGCCCCCCCTGGATCTTTCTTTGCGATAACTAGTGGCCATGATTCGACCCTCTCGTGGCCAGGAGATTTATCACAAAATCGTTAGATCTACCCCGAATCAGCTCTATGTCACATTCGGCATACCTCGGGTGATGGGAGCCATCACTCGTCACAACTCGGCCGATTCCGTACCTACATCACCCGAGGTATGCCGAATGGGGAGCCATCAAATCCCTCGGCTGTATCAGTTCTTGTAGCTTGATATGCACCTACACAGTACATTTCATCGCCGGAAATACACCAGTTCACCGTTCTGAAAATTGTAAGGCTCTTCGTAAAAAGAAAAAACTTAAGTCTCAATTTTCTATCGAAATCTTTCTAACCATTATAGTCTATACATATAATATATATTATAAAGTTGAGAAAAATAGTAAAGAACATCAACGAATTTCCTTTATGACAACTGGATCCAGAGGATACATGAGCGCAAATGTTGGATTAAATATAAGTGAGAAATATAATGTGCTCGAACAGTTGAAATAATAAATTTACCCGAGCGCTTTCGGCATACTGCCTTCATCAGGGGTTAGAAATTAACAGTTAATTTCTAACCCCTGATGAAGGCAGTATGCCGAAAGCGCTCGGGTAAATTTATTATTTCAACTGTTCGAGCACATTATATTTCTCACTTATATATAATATATATTATATATATATTACAGTTCATAAACAGTTCATACATTCATTTTTTAACGTGGTTTATCAATTGAAATTGAAGTTTTTACCTAAAGATAGATAGTTCTGAATGACTTCATCGAGGTTGTTTATGTCGTTGCTAAACGACTGACAGTGGCGCCGCCATGTATAAGATCACGTCATTGGCAGTTCAAATGGAAACGTCCGTGATACAGATGAGGTTAGATGTACACGGTGGGTAATCTACATGAACAGAACCGTTGGTTCCGAATTCTAAATCTTGTGTAGGACTTCCGGAACACGTGCGGTTCTGAAATCGTAGCCTGTAAACATCCACCATTTTCGAAGAATGAAAGGTAAGAGCTTGACATTTTCATATTTTTCTCTTCTCTGAATGATACTATCAAGAACAAGAGCGACAAATTGTCGCAAGATACGCCCGT
This sequence comes from Hippopus hippopus, assembly GCA_946811185.2. NCBI lineage: Eukaryota > Metazoa > Mollusca > Bivalvia > Cardiida > Cardiidae > Hippopus > Hippopus hippopus. The sequence continues at coordinate 37,187,890 of OX328110.1, forward strand.
CCCACCGCCAGTTGTCAAGGGGGTATAATAATCGTAAAGGGTAGGTAATGCAACAAACGTGTTAACCAAGTCTCAAGTCAATTTGACTTGAGATGACAAAGTTCCGTTCCAGACAAGCAAGAAATACTGTAAAAATGAAGATCAAAGTGGAATTACTCGAAATCCGCACTAGGTAGAGTTATTGTTCTTGCGCACTGTACTCCGTAATATTGCAACAAACATGCATACCAAGTTTCAAGTCAATCGGACTGAGATGACAAAATTATGCTCCAGACAAGCAGAAAATGCTGTAAAAATGACGATCAAAGGGAAATAACTCAAAGACAGCACGAGGTAGAGTTATGGTTCTTTTGCACTGCAATCCGTATTATTGCAACTAACACACATGCCAAGTTTCAAGTCAATCGGACTGGAGATGACAAAGTTATGCTCCGGACAAGCAGAAAATGCTGTAAAAATGACGATCAAAGGGAAATAACTCAAATACAGCACGAGGTAGAGTTATGGTTCTTTTGCACTGCACTCCGTATTATTGCAACAAACACACATGCCAAGTTTCAAGTCAATCGGACTGGAGATGACAAAGTTAGGCTCCGGACAAGCAGAAAATGCTGTAAAAATGACGATCAAAGGGAAATAACTCGAAGACAGCACGAGGTAGAGTTATGGTTCTTTCGCACTGCACTCCGTATTATTGCAACAAACACACATGCCAAGTTTTAAGTCAATCGGACCGGAGATGACAAAATTATGCTCCGGACAAAAACTGGACGCCGCCTGCCAACCCTCGCGCCCGTCCGCCCGCCCGCCATGGGTGATCCCATAATACGTCCCGTCTTCGACGGGCGTATAATAACTCAAAAATTAAGCAAGCAAGAGTTATGATTCATTTGCACTGCACTCCCCCTTAATGAGATCTATCCACCCATGAAGTTTCATAACCGTAGCTAGCATAGTTTTGGAGATATGCTTTGGACAAAATTCGAGTATGAATATAAACAAAGGGAAATAACTCAAAAATTAAGTAAGCAAGAGTTATAAATCCTGTGCACTGCACTCCCCCTTGATAAGATCTATCCACCCATGAAGTTTCATAACCTTAGCTAGTATAGTCTTGGAGATATGCTCAGGACAAAATTCAAGTATGAAAAACAACAAAGGGCAACAACTCAAAAATTAAGCAAGCGAGAGTTATGATTCCTGTGCACTGCACTCCGCCTTGATGAGATCTATCCACCCATGAAATTTCATAACCGTAGCTAGCATAGTTTTGGAGATATGCTCCGGACAAAGAATGGGGACGCCGCCCGCCCGCCACGGGTGATCCCATAATACGTCCCGTCTTCGACGGGCGTATAAAAACGGAATGCTATTCGACCCCTATGATATTTTACCGTGAAGATTCACGGAGGTCAATTTGAAAACTTCGAGAGATTGTCTTAGAAACCAGAAATTTTCCAGGTGTACCTCGCAATAGAAAACGGAAGACAACAGAAGACGGGTGAATTTTACCCTTAACTTGTTACTTTTCTAACGCTATTTTGGTGATCGTTGCAGTTTTGAGTGTGCCTGGGTGTTCAATAAACATCAAAGATGTCCCTGGACACGTATCTGACTGAAATCGAAGAAAATTTTAGCAAAATAGATGTTGTTCTGATTGTGGAGCGTGACTCCGTTTATGTAGTATGGCTCTGAAATCGTAGATGAACGTTTATTAAGTTTAGTCGGCCACCAGTTTCAAATTTAAAACTCTCTGTCTGCATTTTTTGGATGTGTGTATGTCAGTTTGCCTGTATGCATGTCTATCTACATGTCTGTCAGTCTGTATTTTTGTACGTATGTATCTATGTATCATGTAGTCATTATATGTTTCTCTCTATGTCCATCTATATGTCTATCTTTTGTCATTCTCTGTTTTTCCCAGTTTGTGTAATTCTTATTTGTGCGCGTGTGCCGGTCTTTCTGTCCTGATGTCTGCTTCACAATATCTCTTTCTGTCTCTCGACTCTCTCAATCCGTCCCTATCCGTTTGTCTGTCTTTAATGATGTATGCATATATGTAGTATGTATGTATGTATGTCTCTCTCTCTCTCTTTCTCCGTATTTCTCTCTCTCTCTGTCTCTGTCTCTCTCATCTTTGTACCTCTGCATGCCACTAACGGCTAAAAAACATTCCTACCACCAGTAGATTAATGTTTTAGTAGATAAATGAAACTTTTTTCATGTAGAGTGGGTTCAAGTATTATTTAACATTATGGAGAAACTAAACCTGTTTACTGAATTTTTTACAAACACTTATCCTCCATTTCCATTTCGACCAGCATGTAAATGTAGAACATTTCATGATTTTGATTCTACTGATTTAGACTTGCATCCCAAACTTTCAATTTCTATACACCTCCTGCTGATATTTATGATTGTTTACCATATTTTCCCGAAATCTACAGACATCGGAAGTTATCTGACAGCAATAATTATTTGCCAAAATAATTTATTTTTAGCTCCACTGGACGAAAGCCAGTGGGGCTATTGTCATGGCGTTGTGTCTGTCGTGTGTCCATCCATAGACTTTTCATTCAAACATCTTCTCATCTGAAACTAATGAATGGTTTTCAACCAAATTTCACTGGGATATTCCTTGGGTAAATCTCTTTCAGATTCCTTTAAGAATTTTTGAAAAACATGGAGTTTGTTGGCGGGGCTTATTGTCCCTATATGGTAAATAATGAAATCTTTAAAGATATTCTCTGAAACCGCTCACTTGATATCAACTAAATTTCAAATAAATGTTCTTTGGCTGAACCTTTATCAGATTCCTTAAAGAAATTTTGATCCCATGAAAACTGAAAAGCACGGGTTTTGTGGGCAGGGCTTATATGACATATATTGAAATATTTTAAAATTTTCTTCTCTGAAACTGCATACTTGGTTTCTACCGAATTTCACATGAATGTTCCTTGGGTGAACATTTATCGGATTCTTTTAAGAAATTTTGATCCCATAAAAAACATGGGTTTTGTGTGGTTATTTTTCCTCCATGGCATATCACGAACTCTTTTAAAATGATCTTCTTTAAAACAACTCTTTTCGTTTTTAACATAATTTTACATGAATGATCCCTAGGTGAACTTTGATTAGATTCCTTCAAGAAATTTTTATCTCTTTATAAATATGTTTTTGGGCAGGCCAACTCTTGTAATTCTAGCCAGTGGAGCGATACAGGCCCTCATGGTTTCTAGTTTGTCCCTAATTTTGGACAGTTAGTAAATTGTCCGCACCTTAATTTTCGGACACAAAATTATAATGGTTCAGTATTTCAACGAAGATCCGGATTAATTAAGTAGCAAGTACTTGAGAACTGTACATCTCTGTTTATCATGGTTTAGGATTAATCCTTGAATGATATTTGATGACCGCAGTAAATTTCATTAGGCATGTAGTCCTGTTAATTTATTTAAACCGTGTATAGAATAATGTAAAAAACCATGAAGCATTAAGTTTGTAAATTTTACCAATAAATGCCTTACTGCATGACGGTATTGGTAGTTGTAATTACCCGAACACTGACTTCTACATGTTGCCAAGTAGACAGGAATGACCGATATAACCGGGTTTGGTTAAGTCCAGAATAACCCTTTTGACATAATTATTATTACGTCATCCCTTCTGCGATTGTGTTAAGATTGTATCAGTGAGAAAAACATTTTAAACATTCACACCCTCATTAAAATTTTACTTGGACACAATCGTGATAAACAGGTATTATTTGTGGTACTTAAAGTTTTTAAACTCAAACTCAAAACTCAAATGACTTTATTTTGGTACTCGGCAAATAAGATTTTGCCATTGACCATTTACAAAAATGATAACATGAAATATAGCATAAGCTTGTACAAATACAATCTAGAAAAATCAGAAAAAAAATTGATTAATCGAAACTATAGTAGGATTAACCCTTAAGATACTAATCACGTCTCACTGACCATTTCGTGGACATTGTAGATCAATATCAGACGGCTCAGACCGTGCAGTCTGATTTTGGATCTACATTGTCTGATTTAACAATGTGAAACTGTCGATAATGGATGATTGATAAGTAAAATACTTTTCTTCCATCATCAATACATTCCTAAATTTCGAGACAGCAAGAAAATTATTTTTATGAATTTATCGGACAACAAGTATAATAATAATTTGTTCCCTCCGAATACTTCGTGAAATTACAGTATTATTGAATTACAATATCAAAACTATTCAATTTCATTTAGAGTTTCACAAAAGAAAATGGTGGAAATCTGCCCAAAATTTTAATTCACAATGGGGTATTAAATATCCGACAACAGTCTCATTGCGGCGGAATGTAGTGAATACATCAGCAAAATGGGTTTGTAGGGGATATATATAAGAATGATTTAAGGTTAAAAATTAAAATCAAAATTCTAAATGGCATTGTAAGAAATCAGATATCAGTCTGTTGTCCAGACATGAATTAATTAATAGCATAATCATAGGTTTTACAGTCTCTGACCTGTGCAATGGAGTCTTCTTTATCATTTTTGTCGAGCCCTTGATCTTGTCACCTAACAATCACTTTGACAAAGTCTCACAAGAAGTGGCTGAAAATTGTGCATCTCATCGCGTTAAGAAAAAAATTATGACAGAATTTTCATATGGACCCTTTTCCCCTGTTTTCCAATAGTTATCCCGTTTTCGATAGCCTTCGTCCTTATGATCCAACAATCACCCGGAGAAATTTTCAAAATAATTTGATTAAAATTGTAGGTTTCATCTCATAAACAAGAAATTGGTGACGGAAAGACAGACGGACGTGAGGACGGACGGGCAGACGCACATACGAACGGGAACCATAACTCTTGATGAATGTCTTTTCTAAAATGTCATTAAAAACGTTAAGTATGATAAAACTGAGTCAAAAAATGAACTTCAAGAATTACACATTTGATGTATTCCTGAATGCTTGACCTTCAAAATGTCATATTGTGTCAAAGTTGACATCATTGTATCAATGAATGTTTCCTTAAAATCCTCAGAGGGAAGAATGACGGACATACACACAAGGAACAATAGACAGTACAATCAAAGCTCACAATGAGTACTTTGTGCCCAAATGAGCTAATGAAAAAGCCAATTTAGTGGTTTCAAATCGTCAGGTTACTGATGATATAACTGATTAAATCTGTATTCAAAGCAATGGACAATATTGTTGGATAGGTTTCCTGTAATGATTTTGACATTGTCTTAAAGATGTACATAGGAATTGCGAACCTTTCATGCAAATTTTGGACGAAATTGGCACGTTGTAATATAATATTCTGGAAGCTTGGGTATAAAAAGAAGCTGTTAAAACTTAATCTACAATATCAGAACCAAACTACACAAGCGGAGTCACTCTACATATGCAGAACTGTGCTAATTCTGAGCAAACTTTCTTCGATCTCAGTCAGATACGTGTCCTGGGACATCATTCATGTTTTTTTTTAAGGCACACTTAAAACTGCAACGATCACCAAAATAGCTTAATAAAATGTACAGTTAAAGGTAAAACTCATCCGTCTTATGTTGTCTTTCGCGAGGTACACCTGGAAAATTTCTGGTTTCTAAGACAATCCATCGAAGTTTTCTAATTGACCTCCGCGATTCTTCACGGTAAAATATCATACAGGTCGAATAGCATTCCGTTTTTCTTGATAGTACCAGTCATTGAAGAGAAAAATACGAAAATGTCAAGCACTTACCGTTCGTTCGTCTAAAATGGTGGATGTTTACAGGCTACGATTTCAGAACCGCACCTGTTCCGGAAGTCCTACACAAGATTTAGAATGCGGAACCAACGGTTCTGTTCATGTACATGTACGTAGGAGAAATTAAAAATATCAAAATCAATCCATTCTTACTCATTAAAGGGGCCAGCTACTTGTCCTAAAAAATGCTTATATTTTCAATTTTACTTCAAGTGAAATCAAAAGGTACAAGTAGCTGGCAAGCCTAAGAGCGATTTTTGAAACTGAAAGTTTGTTTTGAAAAAAAAAAGAGACTATAAGTGCATGAGAAAACTCAAAATAGAAAAAAATTTTGGTTATGAAAGGGGCCAGCTACTTGATCTGAAAATAGGACAACTTTGCACTTTTACAAAATCATGATTTAAAATGTACAATTAGCTAACTAGATTTACAGAGATATTTCAAAATAATTTAACGAATGATATTTAGAAATTTTAGGGGAAATTAAAGGTATTAAAAAGTAGGTGGCGAGCCTAAGAGTCAGTTTTGAAATTCAGTGCTTGTTTTGAATAACAGAGACTATGAATGTGTGAGAAAACTCAAAATTGAATCATTTCCGATTATCAAAGGGGCCAGCTACTTTATTTAAAAACTGTACAACTTTGCTCGAATTAATGATTTCAAATGTACAAGTAGCTAGCGAGAATAAAAGAGATTTTTTAAAAAAATATTTCAACGAATCATATTGAGGATAATAAGGGAAAATTAAAGATATCAAAATCAATCCATTCTTATCATATAAAGGCCCAGCTACTCGTCATGAAAATGCGGATATCTTTCAATTTTACTTAGAGTGAAATCAAAAGGTACAAGTAGCTGGCGAGCCTAAGATAGACTTTTGAAATTAAATGCTTGTTTTAAATAGAGCAGACTATAAAGGCGTCAGAAAACTCAAAATTGAAGCATTTCCGGTTGTTAAAGGGGCAGCTACTTGATATGAAAACGGGACAATTTTGCACTTTTGCGAAATGATGATTTAAAATGTACAAGTACCTGGCTACGCTAAGAGAGATTTTTCAAAATATTTCAACAAATCATATTGAAGATACTTAGGAGATATCAAAGATATCAAATTCAATCCATTTTTATTCATTAAAGGGGACAGCTACTTGTCATGAAAATGCGGATATTTTTCAATTTTACTCAGAGTGAAATCAAAAGGTACAAGTAGCTAGCGGGCCAATGAGCGATTTTTGATATAAATTGCCTACCTTTCATATGGGGATCGAATGATAATTAGACACCGGCTTACGCTATTGTGGGTCTGCGAAACTTCCGCTTGGATAGCTAGGTCTGTTCGATACAATCAGAATTTGCCGGAAGTTGTCGTTCAAGGTCTCTCCTCATTCAGAACCCTTCTGTGTTTGACCAACTGCTGTGATTAATGGAGAGACACTGCTGCAAACTCCTTTCGGGTCGTAGTAGTCAAAAGTAGTCCCATTTGAAAATTTGACAGCAATCACTTCTGCTGCATTATTTTATCAGAGAAAATGAAAGGCCATGCTTAAAATGTGTTTCTGTTGTTAATTTGATGATTCCTGTGGAAACTGAGTGCAAGTTTGTTATTTCATGGGGAACTATTTTGTGTTCGTGCCCACGTAAAGGAACATGGTCTACACCAGGAAGGGCCTTTTTTTACTGTGATTTTTCAAGGGTAGTTGTGTTTGAGGTGGAATAGCAAAAAACGCAGTCGGTTGAGGTGCCAATTTTTGGTAGATGAAAGACGTTTAAAAAAATGTAAAAAAAAAAAATACAAGTATTATTATCTCCCGTCTACGATTTTGTCATTGCCCATCATTCGCTAAAAGCTAAAATATCTCTCTTAACCCTTTACCACACAATGCCAACATTTCACGATCCTGGGAAAGAAGCCTTTTGAAAACATCGTAAAAAAAAAAAGGAGAAAATGCTGGTAACCAGCATTTTCTCCTTTTCCCACGATGTTTTCTACCTAATCAAAGAAAGTTTGCACCATTTGAGCCACATATAAATTGTCGTCTGCAAATGCTTTTAATTTGGACAAGTCTACATTTTTGTTGTTTGGTAAAGAGTTAATATCGCCAGCTACTTGTACATTTTGAATCATTATTTCGCAAAAGTGCTAAATTGTCACGTTTGCAGATCAAGTAGCTGGCCCCTTTAATAACCGGAATTACTTTAATATTGAGTTTTCTTGCACCTTTCTAATCTTCTTCATTCAAAACAAGCATTTAATATAAAAAAATCGCTCTTACGCTGGAAAAATATCCAAATTTTTATGACGAGTAGCTGGCCCGTTAAAATGATGAGAATGGGTTGATTTTGATATCTTTAATTTCCCCTAAATATTCTCAATATGATTCGTTGAAATATTTTGAAAAATCTCTCTAAATCTAGTCAGCTACTTGTACATTTTAAATCATGATTTCGAACAAGTGCAAAGTCGTCCCATTTCCAGATCAAGTAGCTGGCCCCTTTAATACCCGGAAATGATTCAATTTTGAGTTTTCTCATGCATTTATAGTCTCTGTTATTCAAAACAAGCATATAATTTCAAAAGTCCCTCTTAGGCTCGCCAGCTACTTGTACCTTTTGATTTCACTCTAAGTTAAATTGAAAAATATCCGCATTTTCCTGACGTGTAGCTGGGCCCTTTAAATGATAAGAATGGATTGATTTTGATACCTTTAATTTCCTCTAAATATCCTCAATATGATTCGTTGAAATATTTTGAAAAATCTCTATTATTCTCGATAGCTACTTGTACATTTGAAATCATGATTTCGAAAAACAGCAAAGTTGTCCCGTTTTAAAATCAAGAAGCTAGCCATTTTACTAATCGGAAGTGATTCAATTTTGAGGATTGTCATACATTCATAGTCTCTGTTATTCAATACAAGCATTTAATTTCAAAATTGACTCTTAGGCTTGCCACCTACTTGTACCTTTTGATTTCACACTAAGTATAATTGAAAAATATCCGCATTTTCCTGACAAGAAGTTGCCCCCTTTAATGAATAAAAAATGAATTGATTTTGATATCTTTAATTTCTTCTAAGTATCTTCAATATGATGTGTTGAAATATTTTGAAAAATCTCTCTAAATCTAGCCAGCTACTTGTACATTTCAAATCATCATTTCGCAAAAGTGCAAAATTGTCCCGTTTTCATATCAAGTAGCTGGCCCCTTTAATAACAGGAAATGCTTCAATTTTGAGTTAGTCTACTCTATTCAAAACAAGCACTTAATTACAAAAACATCTCTTAGTCTCGCCAGCTACTTGTACCTTTGAATTCCTTTCTAAGTGAAATTGAAAAATGTCCCAATTTTCATGACGAGTAGATGGCCCCTTTAATAATTAAAAATGAATTGAAAATGATATTTTCAATTTCTCCGTAGTACAGTGAATTTTATTCTTTGAAATATTTTGAAATGTCTGTCTTAATCTCGTCAGCTACTTCTACATTTTGAATCCCTAATTAAAAACAAATGTGAAAAAAATTCCTTTTGACAGATCTCGTAGCTTCACCCTTTAATACAGGAAATTATTTGATTTTGATTTTTCTGATGCATTTATATAGTATTCTAGATGGAAGAAAAACATTTCGTTTAAGGCGTCGACATTTGGTTCGCCAGCTACTTGTACCTTTAGGAAACTAATAAAAACCTCTATTTTAATTTCCTATACATTGGTCGCTGGGTACGAATTGCCAGATTTTCCTTTACAAGTGACTGCTTACTAGAAGGTGGCTACCAGTAGCTGGCTACAAATAACCAATTTTACCAGCTCAAGTAGCTGGCTACTAGTAGCTGGCTACTAGAAGCTAACTTTACCTGAACAAGTAGCTGGCTACTAGTAGCTAACTTTACCTGAACAAGTAGCTGGCTACTAGTAGCTGGCTACTAGTAGCTAACTTTACCTATCTTAACTCCAGTTGCGTTGCCTATCTCTGTGTATATACGATCCCTGGCTCGCCTGAGCACGAAGTGCTCATGGTGAGCTTTTGTGATCATGCCATGTCCGGCGTCCGACGTGCGTCGTCCGTCGTTCGTTGTCCGTCGTCAACTTTTACCTTGTGTACGCTCTAGAGACCACATTTTCAGTCCGATACTGATGAAACTTAGTCAAAATATTTGTCTTGATAATATCTCGGACGAGTTCGATAATGGGTCAGGTCGGGTCAAAAACTAGGTCACTTGGTCAAATCTTAGAAAAACCTTGTTTACGCTCTAGAGACCACATTTTCAGTCCAATGTTCTTAAAAGTTTGTCAGAATGTTTTTCTTAATGATATCTCGGACGAATTTGAAAATGAGTAAAGTCGTGTCAAAAACTAGGTCACTGGGTCAAATCTCAGAAAAACCTTGTGTACGCACTAGAGGTTATATTTTCAGTCCAATACTCTTGAAACTTGGTCAAAATGTTTGTGTTGATGTTATCTTGCATGATTTTGAAAATGGGTCACATGGGTTTAAAAACTAGGTCACCGGGTTTAATCTGTAAAAAGCCTTGTGTACGCTCTAGAGGCCACATGTACAGTCCAATAATCTTGAAATTTGGTCAGAATGTTTGTCTTGCTAATGTCTTAGACTAGTATGAAAATGGGTCATGTTGGATAAAAAACTAGGTCAAATCTTGGAAAAAAACCTGTACACCCTATAGTCCACATTTTCTCTCAAATACACATGAAAGGTGGTCAGAATGTTTGTCTGGATAACTTCTACATGTTTGAAAATAGGTAATAGTGAGCTAAAAAGTAGGCCACAGAGACAAAAATTCTAGAAAAAGCTTGTGTACACTCTAGAGGCTATGTTTGTAAGTCCAGTACTAATGAGTGTTTGTCAGAATGTTTGTCTTAATATCTTGGAAGAGATTGAAAATGGGTCATGTTTGATCAAAAGGCTCAGGTGAGCGACCTCAGGGCGATCATGGCCCTCTTGTTTTTTTTTTTTTGGTGAAAGATCGACATTTACTTCAGCTCGTGAAAATATTACCGATGATGTTCACAAGATGATAATAAATTTCTGCGCCACTCGTGAAAATATTACCGATGATGTTTTCGAGATGAAATAAATTTCGATCCTTCACCGCAAAAAAAACCCCAAATATTCTCTTTGTATTGAAAGTCTTATATCAGCGTGAGTAGATCTAGATTTATAACAAATTGTCTGCCTCCATATTTTTATTACTCTCTCAATATTTATGTTTTTGCTTCTGCTTAGGTAGCCTACAGGAGCAAAGATGAATTACCACAGGGGTGCAGGACGTCTCACCCCAAAGACAGCTCGCCCCAAGAAAAGTCGCCCCACAAAAAGCTCGCCCCAAGACAACTCGCTCCAAATTCTGAGACAACACGCTCCACTTTTATTATTATCCACTGTAGGTAAATAAGATAGAAGTGTACAACAGTTATGATTTTCATTCGGTTTTTACATTCAAATGTGTTGTGATTATTGCCATATCACATGGGGAAAGTTCACATATTCATAATCATAATTCCTTACTAATTCGAAATCAGCTTTTGATCGTAAGGTCAGAGAGTAAGATTGCTCATTCTGAACCTGTTTTCTTATTTCGATGTAGTAAAACTCTTCCTGTATTGATGATTAACAAATAAGCGACAAGCCTGTGTCGTTGTTTCTGTTTACAATGTCGATAAACTTGGTTTTTCAAGCCTAGAATGGGGACAAAACGATCAAGAGAATGAAAGTTTTGTTTCGACGCACTGAATTATCACGTGGTGTTTACGTCACTAGTACGTCACTGCGGAGATTTACGACGAAAAGTCGGCTAATCGTCGGCGATCATCGATGTAAACAAACAGATAATGCGGCATGGTAGGATCTGTTCTAGTTTCAAAATTCTTGTTTCTGTCATTGACTGGAACTTTTACGAACTGCACCTTTACATATCGTTAAAGTCATAAAAATCGCCATATTTTCACATGGTAAAAATGAAATTTACTTTTATTTTAAAAACAGGCCATTTTACATTTGGACGCTACTGAGACTTTAAGCCACATTTTATTTGTCTTACGAAAATGATATAAATTCGGGTATGTCAATTTTTATTGGTCATTTGGTAAAGAGTTCAGTATCAAACTTCACCTATTACTGTACAAATACGACTTCTAACGACCCTGCAGTTGGTCGCTTAAGAAATTTCATGGAATCGTGCGCAGTATTTTTTGAAGAGTCGGGGCTGTTGTTGGCTTGTTAAAGGTGGTATGGACATGGAATGCAATATGCCTTAGGCGTTCCCCTAGTGCCGAAGACGTGTGTGTGTGTGCGTGCGGAGTGGGGTGAGCAAGAGGCAGGGTATCCCTCTCGTAAAAGGTGTTCAGGGATACTCTCCCAAGAAAATTTTCAATTCAAGATGTTTCTAGAAGCGATGCCCACTGACTCCTGTTTTGTTACAGGGGATATAGCAGGATACAGCACGAAACCCACACTGAGTTACGCCTGGTTCTCTCTATGTCTTGCACTGTCACACGGGACCTCGTTTTAATGTCTCATACGAAAGACTGTATATATATTAAATATAGTATTTTTAAATGGCCAGCCATGGGGCTCGAACCCACACCCTTAAGTGACCCGAAACTTGATGCTTACAGGTCCGACCTTCTACCAGTTGAGCTATGCGGGCTGGTCAACGCAGACAGATTGATTGAATTTGCGTTGATTTATTGTCGCCACCGGTTTCCCATGTGGGCAACACCCCCGAAGACTTAGTTCTGTTTCGACGGATTGTGCAAGATACAGATCGACATCCACCCTAAGTTACGCCTGGTACTTTTATGTGCTCGGTGTTTTGCACAACCACACGAGACATCGGTTTATTGTCTCATCCGAAAGACTAGTAGATCTAGTAACTTTAGATGGCAAGCCGTGGGGCTTGAACCCAAACCTTATAATGACCAAAGACTTGATGTTCACAAGTCCTATGCTCTACCACCTGAGCAATGCGAGCTGGTCCAACTCAGAAAGGCAGTATGTCAAAAACTTTATACTTGAACGGGCTGTGGGCATATCGTTTGATTTCATGTGATTATAATGTGTTTATCAACCAATCAGAATATGAATACAAACGCTGCACATAGAATCAGACCAAAACGGGCTTCTGATGTGGGTCTGTGGAAATAGAATAGCCTGCGATGGCAAGATTTTTAATGGAGTTGATTAATTGAATGGTGTTTTATGCCCTTTTCAATATTAATTCAGTCATGTCATTGCTATAGCTCATATATATTTTTTCAAAATTTACCCTGTGAGACACATCTTTTCCTAATTGTCTAAGATCGCTTGAAAGCAGTCTCATTGTGATATAACTAATCAAAGAACACTTTGATACACCCCCACTTCATATGTTAATCCTTTGATGATGATTATCGTTGTTAAATCAGGTGTCAATTTCAAACTTGTGTTTTCACGACGAGCGTGACTGAAGATTTAACACCCTTCAGCAGACACATACAGACCGTGGCTTCAATTATCACTTGTCAATTGACCTTTGACCTTGATCACCTCATGATAAAAAAAAAAAAAAAAAAAAAAAAAAACCCAGGGTCGTGTGATAAAGGGTTAAATAGAAAAAGTAAAGAAAAAATAAAAAAATAAAAGTGATTTGGCCAATACCATATTCGACCAAAAAGAGTGGTCTGGCCATGGCTGGACTGGCAGGACCGCTGACGACAGCTTTGAAAGTTATCTCCTGTTTTCCCAAAATGTGTTCCACATCACTCTAAAAGTTTCGTCTTTCCTTCATATATTCCGCTTTGTATTACAATACAATACAATACAATAGTTTATTTGCGTAATTAGGCCTCTGGCCCACAATACATACATACATACATATAGTACATCTTTAGACTGTAATGTGCAAGTCAGATTAATTCCATTAACTTTGTCACGTATAAGGCTATTTTTTTTATTGTTAAAGTGTTTTGGTTTAAAAGAATGGAATGCAGATTTTCCCTACTAGGTTGTCCTGTAAACCAGGAATACAGATATATCTCTCGTATCTCTTTAAATCTATCACAGATAAAGAAAGCATGGTATTCATCCTCTAAAATTAAGTCATTATTATGTATAAAACAATAAGTGCATATTCTATCTTCTCTATTGGTATTGAAATAGCGACCATATTCTATATTAAGTTTATGATTTGAGCATCTAAAACGAGATAATGATCGTTTATGATATGGTAAGATATCAATCGTAAGATATTTTTCAACATTCAAAAGACTCTTAAAATTTTTATAAAAATCACATCTAGGAGAGCCATTGATATCACTGTGCAGGCTTGAAAAGCGCAATCCTTCAATCGTTGCTTAAAAATGCTGACAAACTGAGTAGTGTTGCCCACTTCCTGTGAAATCCAAACAATGCCAAAACCATAAGAAAACAAAAATTCTCTTACTTTAGAAACCCAATTTGTTCTACCAATATCATCATATCGTTTCAACATGTCATAACAGTGTTTTGGGTATCTACTTTGGTCCATGTGGATGAGTCTTAACCAGTACTTTATTAATTTTACATTATAGTGATATGCAATTGGTAGTCTTCCACACTCACCCAGTGCCATTGTGTTATTGACTGAAGAGCCGATGCCTAAAAAGTCTTTACAAAATTTAAAATGTATCTGTTCAATAACATCTGAATAATCATATCCCCAAATTTCTGCCCCATAAGTAAGAATTGGAATAATCATAGAGTCAAAAATCTTAAAATATTCTTTATGTGGAAATTTACCGAAGGGTTTCTGAAATTTATGAATTTGGAACATAGATTTACGAGCTTGACCTGCTAGTTTTCTTTTCGCGGTGTGCCATGACAATTTTGGTGTAAATAATAATCCCATATATTTGTAAAATGGAGTAACCCGTACATATTTGCCCCTAAAGAACCATTTTTCACTTTTTCGCAAAGGCCCCCCGTTTCTAAAGACAATAATTTCTGATTTTTCTAAGTTAACTTGCATACCTGTTTTTGAACAAAAAACATCTATTACATCTAACTGGTTTTGTAAACTTACAACTGTATCTGCACAATTCGCAACGTCATCTGCAAACATTATACACAATACATCCGGAATATCATTTGTAATGAAAATACCTCTTTCACATTTTTCTTTAAGGTCTGTATAGAGTTCGTTTATATAGATATTGAAAATTGTTGTGGATGTTGGATCACCTTGCTTCAATCCAACGTTACAGGAGATAGGTGGGCTTAATTTGCCATTAATTTTGATACGTGTATTTAAATTCGAATACATCGAAAGAAGCGTTTGAAACATTTTACCCTGCACGCCTTTCTTATTTAGACAAGCAAAAACTTTGTTGTGTTGGAGAGAATCAAACGCCTTTTTAAAATCAATATACAGAACATAAAATCTACCACCAGTTTGACATAAATATTTCTGTATCATACTTTGTAGACAAAAAATATTATCGATCGCTGAATATCCAGATCGGAAACCTGATTGCATTTCATCAATAATCTCAAATTGATCTGTCCATTTGACGAGACGGTCGTTTATAATAACAGAAAATATTTTATATAAGACATTTAAAAGGGATATACCTCTGTAGTTACTTGGATCACATTTGGTTCCCGACTTGTGAACTGGGACCAATATTGTTTCCAGCCATGAAGACGGAAATTCTGCTGATTCAAAAATTTTATTAAAAAGTAATACAAGTATCGGAGATATCAGATTAAGTGTAGATTTATAAAATTCAGCTGGAATACCATCGGTACCGTGTGCTTTATTCAATTTTAATTTCAATATACTTTTTTGCACTTCATCTAACGTAATTTCCGCTTTGTATTACTCGTACTTGTATTAATTGTTCAGTGGTAAGAATTAGTCTATACAGTAATGGGTTAATTGTATATGCTTTCATATCCAAAACAATGTAATATGCAAGGAGTATTAATCGAAAACAAAAAGAAGTACTTAAAAATTAAAATCGACACTATAAATATAGGTGGAAGAAAAGATATAATACAAGGGATTTCCTCTGTACATGTGACTTAAAAAAGTTTGCTGCTGCATAATTATCATTCATAAGTCAGTTTCAAAAGATTGTCACGAATGATTCGTATTATGAATAGGCAAAACTATTCAAGAAAATTCTTAATTTCAAAGCTTGTCACATGATAGGCTGCTTTCGTTCAAGTGATTGAGGTTTATATTGTCATTTGCACCAATGGAACATTTAAATTAGCTTAAATGGTGCTAATTAGATCACTTGACATCTTAGACATATTCAGCAAGAGGAAAGAGAATCCTACCATATTGTCAATATACCCTTTCTTTTCAATCAATAATACGAACCAACGAACGAACGAACGAACGATAGATAGATAGATAGATAGATAAACCGACTGACCAGTAATTCGTTTGATGATAAGACTTTCATGGTTGCTTTTGACTGGTAGATACATTTATCAACAAGTTGCTTAAATTACGCCTCTTAATCGTAAATAATTACTTTTGTGTATAATTTGTGTATAATTAATTGCCCATGTTGAAACAGATTAGTGGCAATTACATTTAGGTTATTTTCATGAGTTTATAATCAATTCATACCGAATTTTAATGTATGGAATGTGAATTTTGCTAGCTTTTGGACATTTTTTAAGTTGGTCGAGATTCTTCGAATTCTTTGAGCTGGTCCATGTTTGTTTTTTTTTTTATAATTTTGGGGCGAGTTGTCTTCGGTGTGGGGAGAGTTGTCTTTTAAATGTTGGGCGAGTTGTCTCGGGGCGAGTTGTTTTGTGGGACGAGTTGTCTTTGGGGCGAGTTGTCTGTCATTCGTCTCTTACTGAGCATGACAAGGACTTGGAACCGTTGATTATCGTATTTACTGTGAAATCTCATTTACTGTAAACTCCCTGGTCTGGGAGTTTATAAAACCCTTTATAATATCGAGTGAGGCATGTTCCGGATGAATCTCGAAAAGGTGTCTTGTCAATTTCAATTCATTCCTTACATAACTTAAGATTTAATTTAAATTAAACTAAAAGTATAGAACTGAGGAAAATGACCATGAAAAAGGACCTATAGAAGCATCTTGCTTTGGTACAGATAACTGTCCCCAAAGGCGATGTTACTTTTTGACTGGGTATGGTGCACAATAAATGTCCAAATATGAAAAATATCACCGTAGCGTCTCATTACTGAGACTACATCTTGCTTATACACTGGGAAGTGTATCAGGTCTGTACAACTATGTGAATTATGTAACATGAGCACTACTTGATACATCGAGTTACTAAATAAAACATTTAGAATAAAAAGAATACATTGCAACGACGATACCCGACTGCAACTTAAAACAAATCTCACACCACGTTTACTTCCGGTCTGAAGCATCATTGAAAGAGAAAGATGGGGAAGGTATTCTAGTTACTTTAAGTAGAAATTTTCCTGATCCTACATTACATAAGCATGCAATATATTTTGTTTCTAACCAGTTTTAACAAACTTTTTGTGCCTCATGCATCCCCCGTTAAAGTAATGGGACTGAAGATAAATTATCGTGTTGCCCATATGTCGATTTCGGCCTACATTCATGTGGACTGACCGGAATTCGAGGGGCTTAATTCGCGATTCACTTTACGCGTCGGTTGATAAGGCTCTGCTTGAAATGATAAACGACAATTCACTTATGAAAATCTAGTGCAGGTTAAGATTCGACTCCTATTTGAACATAGATAGATCCAAACCCATGAAGATGTAGCCCAGATCGAAAAGTGATTAATCATTGACTGACCTGTTTTCGAGGGGTATCGTTGAATCTCACTACTCTGTGAATTCTCATATCTTCATGAATCTATGTTAGCTATCAATAATTTTTCGCACACTCTTCTTTAGTGGCAGCTGTTAAACCTTTACAGATGTAAACATTCCAGAGAAGCTCTCAACGCCAAAGAAAAAATAAGTCAAAACAGAATAAGAATCTGAAAAATCACATTTTGTCAAAAACCCTATTTTCCCCCATAATTCATCACTTGTTTGTACAACACAATATTTATTTACATGAAATGCTAATGATTTCAAAGTACGACACAGAAAATGCATCTGTGATAAGTGTAGAGACTTTGACCTTTAGGAATACCCCTGTATGACATCATTTGACTACATTTGGAATGACTCTGTTTTTCCAAATTGATTCACGAAGTTATTGGAAATCGTTCGGCCAATTTCTGGTGGTGATCAAATGTATTTTTAGGATAATTTTGCTATGAAAATCACGTTAAATGTACTCTACCTTTTTGACTCGTTCATTATGCCTAAATTATATCTATGCCTTGTTTGTCTCTCTGATGGCATGAAAATACCAATCAGGTTCACAAAGTTATGAGAAAAGGGCATACCTGTTTTCGAACCCAAAATGATATCTGAGTTTTCTTGCGAACTGTGAAGTGAATGATGCCACTGTTTTGTTTGAACTGTTTATTTGAATGCAAACAACAGTTTCACTGCTGTTAATTTACGAAATGGAACCATAACAAGACAGTATGCATGTTTCTAAATGAAAGATCAGTTTTAGGACAAATTTCATTATACCCTTTCAACCCCATACGTGCCTAATTTAATTTCTCCATCTAAAATTTAATTTTGATCCTGAGAAGTTCCCAACATGTGGCATAGTTAGTGTTGATGCCAGAAATTTATGTGACAATAATGGAATAAAAGTGACAAGATTCTGATGTATTTTTAGATCACAGAATTTTGTGACCTATTTTGTTCACCCACTCATGACGGAACAACTTTTCCAGACCACTCGCTGTTACTGAGAGTAAATGTTTTCAAACCTTTAATGAAGAAACTGAAAATTTTCAGATGTTTCATGATAAAGTAGTGTTTAAAAAAATTCCTAATCTGTCCTCATAGGTGCATAAAATTTAAAGAAGGGACCAAAATGTATTAATTTGTGTTTTCCTGGGATTCTAGTGCATCTGTCAAGAGAGGGCTAATTGCAGCCATGACACTTATCCGTCCTGCTCATCGTGCTTTAAAAACTGCAGAGATTTGACTTGTAACTATTCATTTATGTAATTCAAAACAGTTCCTTCTAGTGATAGGAAACATTTTAGTTGAGTCTTGGTATACTTGATGTTTTTCAGTTCGTTATTCATGAACAGTTTAATGGATATTGAAAACCATGAAACGAGGGCAGGTTTTTACCATGCCCAAATTCAGCCTCTGGCATAACATCGATGGGTGAAATATGTTGTTAATTTTGAATATGCATGATTCAAGCAGGGATTATAGTTCTACTACTACTACTATATCTTTATTGCATTAAAACAAACATGTTTTATAGCAAACTTACAAAACATAAATGATAGAAGCATTTCATAAATAAAAATGATTTACATCGCTTAACTGAAGAGCACATGATGTTACTTGAAAAGAAATATAACAATGATTAACCCTTATCCTGCTAAACAACTAAGAGGAAACTTTCAATTTGATAGTAAATACCCAAATATTGCTATTTCAAAGTTATGAATAACATCTCCCTATCGGATCGGATAGTGCAGATCCAAGATCAGACTGCACATTGTGTGCAGTCTGATCTTGATCTACACCGTCCGTAAAAGGTCGCTTAGCAGCCGAAGGGTTAATTTCTCAGCATGTTACCATGATAGATAAATTTTGACAAATTGTATAACATTTTTGGCGATTTAACAGACAAAAGATTAGTAAATTTCTGTATTGTTGGCCAAGGGTTAATTTCTCAGCACGTTACCATGATAGATAAATTTTGACAAATTGTATAACATTTTTGGCGATTTAACAGACAAAAGATTAGTAAATTTCTGTATTGTTGGCCAAGTATAATAGTATTTTTTAAATAATTTTGCTCTGAGTTCTGAATACTTTGTACATGTCAATAAAAAGTGATATTCATTCTCAATATTTCTCGAATTACAATTTCTACAAATTCTTTCTCTTATATCTATATTTCTTTGGCGTCCTTTTTCAATTTCTAAATCATGAGAGGATATTCGGAATCGCGTAAGTGAAGTTCTGAATTTTTTATCTTTTATTATGTCTAGGTAGCTCTCAAAATTAAATGAATGTTTAAATAAACTATAAAAACGTAGACGAGGGGAATTGTTGATTGATGAGTACCAGTTTTGTTGATATATGTCTAGTATATGTTGTTTAATCCTATTGTAATCTATGGTTATATTGAGTTGATTTTCCCATATGTTTGACATGCAGATTTGTTCCAAGATCGTTTTAATATTATAAGCCCAATTATTTCCATTATATATATGACCGTTTTCAGTATCTGTCTTTAAAATGTTATATGTTTTGAATAGAATTGAATCTTCCCCTGATGACAATATCTTAATCCAATATTTAATCATTAACAACTTTCTATGAATTTTCATGGGTACACGACCGAGTTCGCCGTAGATCGCATTTAAGTTAGTAGAAGGTTTTACGGAAAGAATTCGTCTGCAAAATTTTGAAAAGGTTGCTTCAACATCAGGACTAGGATGATTACCCCAAACAGCAGCTGCATAATTCAGGGTCGGTAATACAAGTGAGTCGAATAAACTTAGTCTTTGTGAAACAGGTAATTCTAACTGCTTAAAAACAATAAAAATGTTGTGTAAAGAAAAGGAAGCATGTTGCGCAGTGCGTTTTTGTGTTCGACTCCAGTTACCGTTCTTGAAGAAAAATACTCCTAAATATTTAAAGAATTCAACTATTTCGATTTTTGTGTCATGTATGAAAAAATCGTGATAGGTATGCCTTCCCTTTTCGAAAATCATTACTTTAGTTTTATTAATATTCAATTTTAATTTCCATTCGTTGCAATATTTTTCTAAGTTAGTTAAAATGGACTGTAGTGAGAAGGGATCGTGTGTAACAATAACTGCATCATCTGCAAATAATAGCAGAAAAAGTTTTATATCATCAATATCTAAAATACCATTTATGTCATTTTTAACACTATCTAATATGTCATTTAGGTAAAATAAACATAGAATACTGCTTGTTGGATCGCCTTGTTTTACACCGACGTTTGAAGTTATGAAATCTGACAAGGAAGACTGGTAACGGACGGACGACTTTACGGTAGGGTACATAGACTTAATGGCACGGACAAGTTTGATGCTCACATTTTCGTTCAGCAACTTTCTCCATAGAAGTGTTTTGTCAATATTGTCGAACATTTTCTCCCAATCTAGAAAAGCTACATATAGTTTTTTATTATTTGACAAGGTATTACTTATAATGGCGTGTAATAAAAAGATACAATCAGTTGTTGACTTGTTTTTCTGAAAGCCATATTGATTATCTATGATTTTATCATTTTTTATCGACCATTTGGTTAATCTAGTTACCAGCAATTTAGAATGAATTTTAGAGAGAATATTGTTCAGGGTAATACCTCGAAAATTTTTAGCTTCCTGAGATCCGCCCTTAAAAATTGTAACAATGACTCCCTCTCCCCAGATCTTGGGAAATACTCCTTCATTAAATAATTTATTATAAAACATAGTTAAAAATGGTGAAATGATATCAAATGAACTTTTAAACACTTCGGCAATTAATTTATCTATGCCTGGGCTTTTTGAATTATTTTGTGAAAAAACAGCTTCTTTTATTTCTAATGTGGTAAAATCGGAATCTAAATCATTGTCAAATATAATATTGTCATGAGATGTCATATCGTCAGTAATTTCACCGTCAGAAGTGTAGTCTGATCCATATAAGTTATTAAAGTGTGAGTATAGATCGGTCACAGTTACACTGCAGGGCTCGTCTTTGTTTACTGTGTATTGATTTTTAATGGCATGCCAAAATGATTTCGGGTTTGTTTTCGCTAACGTAGACACACGCTTTCCTTCTGATTTCATAAATAGATTTTTATTCTTACGCTTTATTTTTGTGTAGTTGTTTTTTTTATTTAGAAATTCTTTTCTAGTCTCATCATTTCTATTTCTTAGAAATATATTTCTTTCGTAATTAAATTCTTTTCGGGCATCGAAGCATTCTTTATTGAACCACCGTTTCGTGGAGTTATGGGCTGAGAGGGATTATGTCTCTTTTCCTTTCCAAAAACCTTAAAAGCGTGGTCCTGCATGAATGACGTGAATAAATGAATTGTATCATCGATAGTACTATTATGTATACAGGCTGTCACGTGATTTAAGCTTGGAATGTCATTCATGAGGCTCTCTTGGAATGTAGTAGTACGAGAACTATCCCATGCTAAAAATAGTTCACTTTTACCCTTAGGATCGTCATGTGTCAAAGGGTCTGTGTTTGCTCGTTTAAAACAAAAATTTAAAGCACAGTGATCTGATAGATCGTTCGGTGATAATATCTTAAATACGATTATATATTTAAAATCGTTTGGTGAACTCAATAAGTAATCAACTACGCTCGTTCCGTTGTTGCCTACATATGTAAATTGGCCGACAGGTTTATCGTCATGCAGACGACCATTGGCTATTAATAGATTCATAGTAATGCAAAAGTTTATCAAGCGTATCCCATTCGCGTCTAGCACAGTATCTTTATTTGCTCTGGGTAGAATATTGCGATCAGATTGCATAATGGAATTATCGTCTAGAAACTGATCAAATTCGATAAAATCTGGTGCATTTGACGTTCTAGAATTCAAATCGCCTGTTAGGAAAACTTTGCCCAATAATTGGTACTTTTCCACACCTCGTTCAATGTTTTCAAAGATATCAACATCATTTTGATTCGTTAATCTTGATTTACGTGGTGGGATATAGGTACAACAGAGATATAAATCTACATCGAATTGAAACATGGATTTGCATATTTTCAACCATAAAATCCCTTGCTATAGTTTTTCTACTAATTCAATTTTATCTCTAAGATTCTGTTTATAGTAAATGGAAATCCCGCCATACAGGCATTTAAGATTGATCATTTAGGTTATAAAATAATTTTGGTAATTAGAACTGCAATTAAATACGCGTGAAATAAATTTGTCAATTAAGCCCGTCCGAAACAGGTGGGTCCATGCAAGATTCAGTTCCATGAAGATTTGGCCCACAAAGTAAGGTTTTGGGCAACTTAAGAAGGAGATTCAATTCCAATTTTAGAAAATGTTCATTTGGTTGACTTTGTTTGACATTAAAGGTTATTGCACTTGTATTGGAGTATTCTGTATTGAATGAGTTAAACACATTATATTCTCATACAAGTGAAATAACCTTTTTATTATATACTTTGATATTGTTTACATAATTAATTGTGATTTAACATTGTTTTCACAAAATTCCTTGATTTTTCTTCAAACTGTCTTGTTTATTTCAAAGCCGATAAGAGATCGGTTTTGTTGACTTACTGTGGTTCCGCGGAATTTTCAACATTGGCTTATGATGATGTTACTGTTTCTAGAGGTATGCAAACTAACAAGATGGCAACCAAGCCTTTTGTAGTGATTGTTATTTGGGAAACAAATGTTCTGTTTATTTTTCATGTTTTTCTATAAAATTAAGCATTGAACATTTCATAAACATGATATTTAACGATTAAATTTATGATAATGGCGGCCATTCATATTTAGATTTTTGGGCAAATAGTGCGTTTTAAAAAAGTTTCGTGTTACTCGAACAAATTGACCTGAAATTGACCTCTATGCAAAGAATAATTAAAGAGTGATTATTTATATCATCGGGTATAATCAGAGGGTATAGAAATTTGTTAACAGTAAAATTAATGTTGGTTTGACCCTTACAGTGCTATGGTCAAAATCTGAGATATTTTGTGATGACATGGATCAAGATCAGACTACACAGAAAGTGCATCTTAGATCTATGTCACACGCCATGTATTACCAATTTAAACCAACAAAATCACGTTTATTTCAGGTATTTTCAGTATTTTTTAAAGACACAATAAATCTGTTAGCTGCATAGAGTTGAAAATCGTTCACATAGTTCTGCATGCTGACGACATTAGCTGAAACTAAGTTTGGACAATAATTCTAGTGTGTAATATAATGGTAATGGAAGTAATTTATTTCATGTCAGTTTGTTCAAGTAATACTTCACGACACGCGTGAAATGGCTCTGAAGTATGAAATATGAAAGTATGCAATATGAAAAAATATTGCACACTTTCATCTGGTGCAAATACATGGGGGCAATATCAAAGTGTATAATAATGTCTTGTTATTGCATGTTTGATTTATATACAGTATCAGTGCTAGCTCTGGCCCAAGTAAAATAATGGCCAACAATTTTTTCTTAAAAAAAATAAGTTTGGTTTAAAAGAAAAGACATGCACATGTAGCATTAACTTTCTTTTTTACTCATAGTTTCAAACTTTCATTCACATAATCATTTCCATTACAATAATAATAATAAAAAAATGGTCATATATATTTAATCTTACCTTGTAGAAAATATTGTGGGAAAGGAGAATTTGCTCTATACCATTTCCTGGGATAGTGCTCCCTCCCACAATAGTTACATAAAAGCATAAAGGCTTTTAGGTCCTAGTTTCTTTTGATGAATGGTTACTCCTTTACCAAAAGACAAAATTTCATTTTAATCTTACATTGTAGAAAATATTGTAGGAAAAGGAAAATTTGTTCTACACCATTTCCTAAGGATAGTTCTCCTTTTCCCACATTATTTGTATAAAAGCATACAGACAATTAAGTCTTAGTTTCTTTTGATGAATGGTTACTTCTTTACCAAACAACATTTTTTTCTTTTTTATTGTAATAAATGATGTGCACAAGTAAAGGAGAAAATTTTCTATTACATGATGAATTACCTCCCTTTATTATCTGTTGACCTTAATTATTTTCTAATAAGGTCAATGAGGAGGATAAAATGTCTTAAATAAAGTCATTCACTCAATAGTACCTAAACAGTGAAGTGGTCGAGGTTATCAACCTAAGCCTTTAAATTTAATTTGAATTTTCATACTGCTATTCACTGGTACCACTGCTAAATCCAATACTGTAAATGCAGTTAAATTTTCCTTAGTTTATTATCTTTAGTAATTGGCGATAGTTTTCGTTTAGGACGACCCATGTTGATGTATAAGTGAAGAATGATAAGATTTTAAGGGTTCAAGAACAAGATTTATTAGAATAATGTCAACATGTCAATTAAATTCAATTATGAATTATTGTTTTCTTTTTGTTTGCCGACATTTAAACAGCGCCCGTTTACGTTAGCAATGTAAACGAATTTATGATATCTAATTGGTTTCCTGTAGTCGCCATCGCCATTTCTGGTGGTATTGAAATCCAAGGCATTCTATCACTGCGTCGAGTAAAATAGTCAATCAAAATTTAACGTGAAATAAACAAATAATCGCGTTCTCCAATTAACGGCGATTAACTTAGGATTACCTAAGGTTGTGTCCTCCGAGGTGTGAAGCAAGCGATTACCACATTTCCGGTGCAAATTAGCACGTGATCCAGCAAGTAAAGGGAATTTTACCCGACTTTTTTTGGGAATAAATTAATCAACAATTTTTATCGACAATTGGAAGAATTAATCGACAGCTGAATTAATTAATCGAAGCGAGCACTGGAGTATTATAGCTTTTCCTAATTGTTATGAGTGTATAGACCTTTTTTGATTTTTCAAATATTTTTTTTCCTTTGTACATTGTGATTATTTTGGAATTAGCTATCTTGCTCCAAAACAGTTTGCTCCAAAAATTTCTTCAGAAAAATAAGGAAAAAAAATGTTGTATATAAACTGATTTGTTTGTGTGTGTGAGTGTCATAAATCTGATAATTGATAATGCTGGATTAAGATGTGTTGGGTAGTAAAGCTGTGACACTGCATCAGCATACCATTATATGTCAATATGTGAGTGGTGGTAACAGAGGATATGTATTCAACTTTGCCCAAAACCTCAGTTTAGATTCACAATGAAATATTCAAGTGAATTACTGATATTGAACCGAAGATCATTGATATCAATTTATGACATTCAGTGTTGTGCGTAGGCCGCGCCATCGCGGGATTCCCGCAATCTTTTTGGAAATGTCCCCCCCCAAAAATACAGAAGTGTGGGCCATACATATATCGGGCGTGCTCAAGTTCTTAATTTTCTCACTGCATTATCCGACATTATGCAGTCCATTACTCTATTCTGTTCTGTTCTATAGTAGATAGCACAAATCGTAGACTGTGTCTCATTTTATTTTTTACACTAGTTGTTGCATACTGTTGAGCACAATATGGTGACCAGTCTGAAGGAGTATGTAAAATTACACGACAGTGTCTCGATTTTTTCATATTCTAGTTGCATAGCATTTAACAATATTTTGTAAAGCAGTCTATATGCATCATGGCGTGTAAATGTTGTCAGCT
This sequence comes from Hippopus hippopus, assembly GCA_946811185.2. Taxonomy (NCBI): domain Eukaryota; kingdom Metazoa; phylum Mollusca; class Bivalvia; order Cardiida; family Cardiidae; genus Hippopus; species Hippopus hippopus. The sequence goes on from OX328110.1 coordinate 37,214,040, forward strand.
ATGAATTTCCTAAGTTAGGAAAGTAAAGTGGGGAAATTCGACCAATATCAACAACAGTATGAAAGTAGAGCTCTCAAAATAAATCTTGCTTTTAAGTCCAAATAGAATAGTTCTGAAATTTCCGGAGTAGCCGGCCAAATTCACACATTTAGGAGTGAATGATCCAATGGGTATATGTCAGGTTTGTTGCGAGTCTGCTTTGAAACTTTCAAACCATTTGTTTGCAACAAGGGTTGTAGTAATATGCATACGAAATCAACTTTATTTGAAGTGGTCTTTGTCCCTCTGTTTTACAGAATGTGCCCTAAGATTTTACCCAGGGGGACACTAGTGTCCCCCAATATTTTTGGCCTAGGAACAACACTGGACATTTGCAATTAAGAAATGGTTTGACAATTCGCATTTACATGCATATCAGGTAGCATAAAGGGTGAGATATGATTTTGGATGCACATTGTCTCTATTATTATATGTAGTTATATACTCAAGCTATGGGATTAACTGAAAAAGTGAATGACACAGGTTTGACTGTTCTCTATCTTGAAGGAAACTGAATCACCTTGAAAATTGGGCCGACTGGCCACTTCATACTGGGACCCAATCATTTAGAAACCAAAGTAGAATACTTTTAAAACTATAGACATAGATTGATTACCTCCCCTGATAGAGCCAAATAATATGAGCCATACTTTGGAAATAGGGGGTTTAATGTATCTCCACCATACTTTATACCATGCAAGTCATAATACAATTGTGGATCCATAAAATCCTTTTAGTCGAATGAATCATGAAATAGAAAGTTCCTTTGACATGTAGAAAATTTACGGAAGGAAAAAAGTTTCGACCCAGGTCAGCACAGACTGCACAGGCTGACATTGGTCGATACTTTTTGCAGATGCATTAAGCCCTCTTTTCATAGAGTATAGTAGACAGACATAGAACAGGGACCAGTTTACTATCAGAGGTCAAGTGTCACCACATTGTGGCTGACCTTGCGAAGATAGATTTCATGTTTTAACACATATGAGGCCTGCAACATGCGAAAAGGGACATTCAGATTTGTGTAAGTATCGTCACGGATCAGCCTGCGCAGTCCGCGCAGGCTGATTCGAGATGACACTTTCCGATCGTGCGTGATTTTCTGTTTCACGAAAGTCTACTGTAGGACAAAATCTAATGTTGACGTAAAGTGGCGTCTCAGATTAGCCTGTGTGGACTGCGCAGGCTGATCCAAGACATTTTACACAAATGTCCGAACCAGTATACACCAAAACAGATTTGCACATATGTACAGCTGAAAAGTTTTTTGCAAAGCTTCTCATTCATTTTTAATTTTTTTCGTGGTAGATATTTTCTAAATTAGGGGTAAGTAAATGTAAGTTTTTGATGTCATGTTTAAACCTTTACCAAACACTCCCGTATAGTAATGACCCTACAGGAGAAGGCTTTTTAAAACATTATGGAAAAATGATAAAATACAGGTAGCCAGTATTTTCTCCTTTTACCACAATGCGTTCTACCCTTTCCAATGCAAGTTTTATGATTTGTGCCAAATTCAATTTGTCATCTGCAATTTAAGAGTAGGAAACATTTGGGGAGTAAGATTGATTGAATTTGCGTTTATTTATCGTCGCCACCGGTTTCCCATATGGGCGACGCCCCCTGAAGGCTCTTAGTATTGTTACAGGGGATAGTGCAGATACAGGACGAAACCCATCCTAAGTTACGCCTGGTTCTTTAATGTGCTCGGTGTATAGCACCGTCACACGGGACCTCGGTTTAACGTCTCATCCGAAAGACTATTAGTAATTTTAGATGGCCAGCCGTGGGAATCGAACCTACACCCTCATGATCACGAGTCTTACGCTCTACCAACTGAGCTATGCGGGCTGGTCGGGGAGTAAGAAAAAACAAAAAGCACTCTTTTTCAGGGTCATTGAAACAGGGGATTGGGTAGTAAAAGGTTAAATGTTGATTGACCCTTTACCACACAATGACACCTTTTAACGACCCTGAAGAAGAGGCCTTTTGAAAACATTGTGGGAAAAGGAGAAAATGCTGGTAACCAGCATTTTCTCCTTTTCCCACAAAGTTTTCTACCCTATCAAAGAAAAGTTGCGTCATTTGAGCAACTATAAAATTGTCGTCTGCAAATGCTTTCAATTCGGATAGGTCTTAAATTAAATGTGGTAAAGAGTTAAGTGATGAAATTCGTCTTTGCAGGGTAGGAAACATTGTGGACATGGGAAAAGAGGAAAACATTGGTTTACAGCATTTTCTCCTTTCTCCACAATGTTTTCTAAAGGTTTCCTCTTTAGGGTCATTTGGAGTTCAGCAGGATTGTTTGGTAAAGGGTTAGCTCTTTGACAGATAAAAATAAAATGCAGACAATTCAAATTGTTTCATTATTTTTCTTCCCTCTTCAAAGAAAATTTTTTGTTCTACTAAAGCTTTTTGAATTATTGCTTAATTCATTTAAGCTGACCCAGGTCTACATCATTTACATAAATTAAAACTCTATTTTTACCATCGGCATGGCACGAGACTGCCTTCGGCATACATCCCGAATGGTCACGGAGATACTGCGTATGGTATGCACGAATTAAATTGCCTACCTGTACCTTCCGATGCATATTATTTTCGAATAATAGTCACATACTTATATATTCAGCATAAAATCGATGCATGGTAGGAAAACCGGCTGTCAATGGCTGAGATGTGGCATTTAGCCCTGAAAGTAGAGTGGTGTCCCAGTTGCACGGTTGTGTTCGACCTGCGAAAATGGCCCTAATTTGCTCGATATCTCGATCTGTGTTCGGTAAATGGATTGATTATGGTTATAATCTTTAGCATCATCGAAGAACGTATTCATTTAGCTGTGATTTGGTACATTTCATGACAAAATTGAATTGGAATTGACGTTGTAATTGGGCCTAAATTCGAACCCGGTAATATCTGCCCTTCGGTCAAGTTCGACCCCTTGTCTTTATTTACTTAAAAGATACCAAAAAAATTACTGGATCGAGTCCCGGTGGGTAATATCAGTTGATCATTTTTGTTGTAAGTCATGTTCCATTTTAGCTTGCCTGGATGAAATCCAGGAAGAGCTGCACTACCCAAGGTGTTGGCGTTAGTGTTGGGGTTGGACAAGGTGCCCACATTTATAATGAGTCATGCTCTGTGAAAAGGGGGCTTAATGCATCTCCTGTGATGCATGATACCAAGCAAGAATCACAAAATTATAGTTTAATAAAATCCATTTGGTCTAACAATTTACTAGATCTGGAGGGAGAATATACCTTGGACATGCAGAAAATTATTGATGGCAAAAAGTTTTGGCCCATGTCAGTCTGTTCAGACTGCGCAGGCTGACATGGGTCAGTGCTTTATGCAGATACATTAAGCCCTCTTTTCATAGAGCATGGCTCATATATAAAAGTTGGCTCGCATTTTCCAAACCATTTGATGGATTTAATGATATTAAGTATGATGATGAATAGATACATCCAAACTTCTTTCAGCAATACTTATGTCCATGATCTCAACTCTTTACCAAACAACAAAATTTTGGACTCAACCAAATGGAAAGCATTTGCAGCTGTAAAAAAACTTGTAGATCAGATGTTGATTTCTGTATTTGATTGGGTAGAAAACATTGTGGGAAAAGGAGAAAATGCTGGTTACCAGCATTTTCTCCTTTTCCCACATTGTTTTCAAAACTCCTCTCCCAAAGGGTCGTTAATAGTCGGGATTATGTGGTAAAGGGTTAATTGAGGTCAAGGTTGTAGACTTCGATATTTACAAAGTTTTACAGTAAAGGTTTTAAGAGCTCATATTTTCCAAACTAAATAAACTACAATAGATTTAGTTCTTATTTGGCTTGATGACAGAAACAGGTCCAAAGTTCTATTAAGCATCAGTTTAGACCTACGGTGTTCAAAATGTTGTTTGCTTATGCTTTCATTATGTACAAGTCCTAAAATTTGTCATTCAGTAAAAAGTTAACTCCTGCCCATGCTCATGATCTTAATGTCAGGGTCACAGATTTTTAAATTTCATGTTAAAGTATTTATTGGGCGCTTATTCTCCAGACCAAATGATTGCCACCATCCCAATAAATAACTTTTCCAGGCGAGCTGTTGTGTTTGATGACAGCACTTATTTAGTGTTATGTTGCTATAATGTGTTTCAGGAGTTAATGAGTTCAGGCATGTAGCTAGGCAGATGCCAGGAAGCAAGGGCTTCAATATAAACTCTTTCACTACCACAAAAATGAGCCATGCTCTGCAAAAAGGGTGTTCAATTCATCTGCAAAAACTATCAACTCAGGTCAGCCTGTGCAGTCCGCAAAGGCTGACCTGGGTTGAAATTTTTTGCTATAGATCAATTCTCTCCATATCAAAGGACCAATCTACCATATGATTCAATCGTTTGTGAGACAAAATGGGTTTTATGGATCCATTGATGATTATAATGTGATGACTGGCTTGGTACAATGCATCAGGCAGCATCACAAAGATGGCTGATATACATGTATTGCACTTTTCAACTACTAAAAACACAGTTACTCTGCAAGGTGAAGAGACAGTTCAGTCATAATCTAGAATAAAGTAGTGAACAGTGTAGGTCAGAGATCAGACTGCACTTTTTCAGAAATTACAAACTGATCATTCTGTATTGGCTGTTTTTGGGGTCTTTGTGGTATCGTGAGAAAACTGTAATATTTGTCATATCTCTGGAATCACTGAAGGTATTTCCTTCAGACTTTGGCTTCTTGTTATCTGTCGATAAGCCCATACCAGAACTTAGGGCAGATTACTCTCAAAATATTTTTGATACAGTTATGCCTCTTTTTGGCTTTAAAAGTTTTCACTGATTGACTGAAAAAAGCAACTGCAGCCAAACCGTTCCATTTGCTTGTGGTGCTCATGATCTCTTTCTCTTTTCATGGAGAAAATTTTGTTTACTCAAGGTTTCTGGATTGTAAATTGTTCCATTTTGCTCTATTTAATTAATCTTTTATAAACTTTTTACCAAACAATAGAATTTAAACTTGTCCAAATGAAAGCATTTGCAGATGACATTAGATTTAGCTGAAATGATGTTAAATTATCTGTTAAAGAGTAGAAAACTTAGTGAGAAAGGAGAAAATGCTGGTTACTCATTTTCCTGTAAGGTTTTCCAAAGGCTATTTTCTCAGAGTTGTTTAAACTCATGATTGGGTGTTAAAGAGTTTAGTATGTTTTTGTTGCTACAAATTTATTTCAGGAGTTTTGAGTTAGAAAATGTATTCCTGTGTCTGGTGCGAGGGAGAGTTTGGATAAAATTTTATGGCCTTGGTTCCATAAATGAAATGTAAAAATTATTATTCATTTTTGGCTTGGGCGTTTTCAAAGAAAAGGTCATGTTACTGTCATAGCCCTACAGCTTCTTGTGAAGTTATTGTCATTTTCTCATTTCTGTGTAATTAACAAAGATCTTTTCTGCAAACATGAGCTAGTGGTTATCTGTCAGAAGGACAATCCAGTATACCTAGGGAAGATGAAACTCAATGTCTTTGACACAGTTATGTCCCTTTCCTACTTAATATTTTGCTTGAAGTTAACTCCACCTGAGTATTGAAATCTGCACGTTATGCTTTTGTTATCATAACCCTCGACCAAACAAAACAATTTAGAGTGATTCAAAATTAGAAAATATTACAGAAACAAATGTGGCTCAGCTGAGGGAACTGGTCACTGAAAGAGTAGAAAACATGGTAGAAAAAGTAGAAAATGCTGGTAACCAGCATTTTCTACTTTTCCTACTATGCTTTCAAAAGCCTTTTTTCTCAGGGACGTTAAAATCTGTGTGAAAAAGGGTTAGAAACATGTGCTCATTATAAAATTAAAGGTAGAATTGTTTTATTTTCAGGAACAAGAAAGCAGTCAGGCTAGATTTGTAAAAAAAAATCAGCTTTGGGAGTGGGGGTTGGAGGTTATATTATTGGTGTAGATTTACAAGTTTTTTTAGCATGAAATTTATTATACAATATGAGACATGCCCTGGCAAAAAGTGATATATTGTATTTCATGTGTCTATTTTTAGAAATGTTATGGGTAAAGAAATGTTGTAATTTAAGCTGGGGGGAATTATTTCCCCGTCACAGTGAATATTTTCATCCTGCCGAAAATCTGGAACTACTTTTTTAAGTTTTTAAGTTTTAAAAGTGGCATTCGTTGACAAAATAATCAGAGGAAATATAATATATAATTTATTTCATCAGCTTGTGGTTAATATGGGGAAATATTTGCCTCAAAAGGGAAAGGTCCGTGGCACTCGTTATTTTCGCATACCTTTCCCTTTTTCGGCAAATATTTCCCCATATTAACCACAAGCTGATGAAATAAACTCTATTTAATGCACCTCCATGATGCATTATACCAAGCAAGTCATCACATTATTGTGGATCCATGAAATCCATTTTGTCCAACAACGAGCTGAATCCAGAGGTAGAAGGGTCCTTGGACACACAGAACATTTACCAAAAGCAAAAAGTTTTGACACCAGTCAGCCTGCATGAATTGTGCCGGCGAACAATGGTTGTTGATACTTTTTGCAGATGTATTAAATCCTCTTTTCACAGAGCATGGCTTAAATTTTGGTTTAACTTTATATCATCCTATGCTTACACCATGTTCCTAGCTGCGCCTTGGCAGCTCTGTTTCTGACAAACATAGACAAAACGGGATTGACGTAATACAATTCAGAGGAACGGGTTAAGCATCACGGTCATCACTGGGGTGGCAATGCCAGATTTTTTGACTGTCAAAAAATTTGCTATGGGAGTCCCAGTGCTGATTATAAACATAATAGACCATAGCAGAACAAGTTGATCGCATCAGAACTTATGAGCACATAACAAGACTCGGAGACGATCCACGTTTTGACCTGGAAGCCCTTTTTTCACCAGTATATGCAGTCAACAAAATAAATGCGGCAAAAATTTTGGGATTTGTATCAGAAAGGGTGGAAAGCATTGTGAGAATAGGAGAAAATGCTGGTTACTAGCATTTTCTTCTTTTCCCACAATGTTTTTAAAAGCCTTCCTCAGGGTTGTTTAAACTTGAGAAAGTGTTGTAAGGAGTTCTGTACCAAACAACAAAATTTTAGACTTGTCCAAATTGAAAAAAATTGCAGATGACAAAACAAAAATGGCTGCAACGTATGTTACAATGGGACTTGTCTTTAAAATGGTGAAAATTGGTTCATTTATTAGTCAGATTTGTAAACAGAGATAAATAATCGATAATATTTTATACAGGATTAAGAAACTCAAGGGATTTGTCTTCAATTCAAAACTGGAAGTGGTAACAGTGCTTCCTTTGATAGCCCCAAGAAAATAAAATAAAATGCATTTTCCATTGGTTGTAATCCGTGCCACCTTGCAACTGTCATGGGCAACATAAAACATGAAGCTACATGAATGATTATAGTTTCATAAAATAAAGATGAAATAGGTTAAAAATCTGGCTGAAAATGAGTTAAGATGTATGTTGAACTCTATACTACACAATCCCGACTTTAAATGACCCTGAGAAAGAAGCCTGTAGAAAATACTGTGGGAAAAGGAGAAAATGCTGGTAACCAGCATTTTCTCCTTTTCCCACAATATTTTCTACCCTATCAAAGTCAGAAATCATCATATTACCAAGATTTAATTTGTTGTCTGCAGATGTTTTGAATTTGGTCCAGTCCAAAAATTTGTCGTTTGGTAAAGAGTTAAGACTTGTAATTATTTGGTGAAGGGATAGTCTGGCTTTGATTTTAAGACTGTACAGTGTTGTTTTCCTCACCCTCAATTCTTGAATTTTTAAAATTTAGCTCTGACAATAGTTCTGAAAACAAAATGAACCCCTCTCTCGACAAGTTGTGTGCTGACTAAAATATGACACACACAACAAAGTAGAACTGTATAATTATAACCTTCTTCAGTGTCGGTAGTGACATGCTCAGCTCTAAATAACTGTATGAGTAGGGTCAGTTATATAGGATCTGATATGAGTCATCTCAAAAACCAACAAATGTCAGATTCTTTTTTTCACATAACTGTATTACTAGAATTATGGTCCATAATGTGTTGAAACATAGGCTTACATGTATAATGTGTAATGGAATTTACTTAAGCTTATTTGCTTCTTAGATAAGTACATTACAAATGAAAAATAGTTCCAAAGAAATTTGCATGTGGTGATTTTGTTTTGAATCTAAAAGTGATTAGATTAACAACTTTATCATGATTATGAATTTTGACTGTTAATTTCACTAACGAACCTTGGTCAGCAGTGTTTTAGAAATGAGGTGTATAATTACAGTGTTGACCAAATACAGCACTATTTTCTTATCTCACGTGTGTGAGACAAGAAAATTCGTAATGGCCGTATTACATAGAAAACAAGGGGAGTTATGTGATAAATGAATATTCATTGGAATAAAGAGATAATTTAGCTATGTACATTCTGGGCCAAAATTGAAATGCTTCGGGTGTATCTATTGATAAATCACAAAGACAGGGCAGACATTGTACTGGTATTTGCTTAATCCTTTACAACACAAAGCCGACTTTTAACAACCCTGAGGTAGAGGGATTTTGAAAACATTGTGGGTAAAGGAGAAAATAATGGTAACCAGCATTTTCTCCTTTTCCTTCAATGTTTTGTACCTAATCTAAGACACACACATCTATTGAGGCACATTGGTCCTTTGGTAAAGGGTTAATAACCAAAGCATGAATGGAAATAAATTCTGTGATTTCAAACGTGTATGAGACTAGACGTTATATTTGTGCTGTCGATTTAAAAAAGACACATTTTGTGGTCCGTCCTCTCTTCACATAGGAATAGTTAGCTGTTTGAACCTTTACCACACAATCTGGAGTTTTAACAATCTTGAAAGAAAATACTTTAGAAAACATTGAAGGAAAAGGAGAAAATGCTGGTAACCAGTATTTTATCCTTTTCCATAATTTTTTTCTCCCATGTCAAAAACAGAAATCCTCTTTTGAGCAAAAGTGAATTTGTTGTGCTCGAGTGCTTTTATTTTGGACAAGACTAAAATTTTGTCATGTGATTAAGAGTCTTATTATATTCCTATCAGTGAATAACTGGGATTTCCGAGTGTGTTATATTGTTTTCCACAGTGAATAACACCACTGGTGGTAATTATTATGGTATCATGACTAGTGATGATGTAGTTTTAGAATGTTTTGCCGCAACTACTTTTTTCCTTTATTGCTTACATTGTACCATCTTGATAATTATTAGAAAATGAAAGGTGAATTGGGAATATAATGAATACAGTATTCTAACATGACACATGAATTCGGCTCTATAAACACAGTGCAATGAAAGCGTGGTAAAATCTATGTTATTCTATGTAGAGTGACGTCATTCTATATAAAGTGACGACATTCTGTATGAAGTAAGTTATTCAATGGAATATACCGGTAATCTGCATCCGCATTTTTACTCCAAGTATGAACTTGTTTTCCTTTGATTAAGAGTTGGTCATGTTAGAATCAAAATAATCTTCTTTCTATCGTGGTTTATTGTTCAATAAACCACATTGTGAGTTATGAGGCGCAATGAATAACCCACTCAGGCTATCGCCCACGTGGATTATTTATTGTGCCTCATAACTCACAACTGTGGTTAATTGAACGATAAACCACGATAGAAAGAAGATTATTTCTTAAATCAACCTGTTGTGCATGATATTCAAAATCTGTCACTCGAATGGGGTTTGATGTTGTAAAATGGTTCGTAGTTGCTTTTCAGCCACATCACACCCCATTCTAGAGACAGATTTTTAATATCACACACAACCAGTTGATTAATTGAATCTGTAAAGTATATTTGTGACTCAGTGCCTGTAGTTTATGAGGAACTTCAAGAGGCATGTGTCAGTAGCAATTTCGTCAAGACCTGTCAACTTGTTTAAATTTTAATGCAGTTGGATTTGTAAACCTTGGAGAAATATGACTGTAAAACACATAATAGACTTTTTGGGGACTGGAAAAGAGGCTGGAACTGTTCTACTTCAGCTGAATTCAGTTGAGTCAAGTAAGGAGAAACAGCAGCTAGAGGCTCCGGCTTCAAAACGCTTAATAAAACAAAGAAAAAGACCCTTGCAAAAAAGTGCTAAGCCTAACCAACATTCTAAGGACCACCTGTATATAGGAAGAGGTATTCCAAGTAAAAGAAAGAAAAAGGTGTGTTATATGACTTTCATTTTAACCCTTATCTGGCCTAGCCATGGTAGCTCAGTAGGTAGTGTACAAGACTTGAGAACAGGGTCGCTGGTTCGATTCCTGGCTCGGTGAATGTCTCTCCGAGGATTGATAATAGTCATTGTGATTACTGATGGGATTCATTCCTTTCTTATCGCTGACCATTGTTTCGACAATTGTTATGTGGGAAAGGAGCCAGTGGCTTTGAGAGAATATTTAGTGAAGTACTGGTAAAAGAAAATCCAGGAAAGCATGGATAGTTGCACTGGCCGCCATGATATAACTGAAATAATCTTGTAAACAGCGTTAAACACCATTATCAATCAATTTTTACCTCCCTTAGCAAAAGGACACTCAGCTAGGTTACGGTATGGCTTTGCGTCCATCTGTGAATCTGTCTGAGGGTCTGTCTATTCATAATTATGCTGGTTTCAAACATCTCTTAAACTTATGACCCAGTTTTGACTGAACTTCACAGAAGTGATCCTGCCTTGGCCCTCTTCAGAATGTCTCCAAAGAATTTGATTCCAATTGGACTCTGGTTGCCAGGGTAACTAAACTAAAAATAATGAAAATCTTAAAAAAGAAACTTATTTGACACAACCTTAAGGCATTTGCCTTCCAAAATTGACATGAAGCTTCAATCTAACAGACTCCAACCAGTGTACCTCAGAACTTGGTTGTTTGACAAAATCCATAAATAAGTGATAACTTGCTGGGTATAATGCCAGGGGTCACAACTTGTTAAATCCCATACCTACATCTAATCTTGTTCATATGAAGGATTAATTTTGAAGTACTGTCAGTCACATGATCTTGAACATGTTTTGGCCCATGTAGGTCGATTAGCAATGACACCAACAACAGTTAGGTTATCGACATCTATCAAACTGTTTGAGAAATCGTTGCAACAGAATTGATAGACCACATTAAAGATTGGTAGTGCTAACTACATGTATTTGTCAACAGAAAAGTATTTATAAAGATATGGATGGAAAATTGTGACTCGTGTTTTCTTTTTTCAAGTGGAGCCTTTCAGTTTCAATAATGGTAGAGAGGTGTATTTCCGGTGAAGAAATATACCGTGTAGGTGCATATCACCCATTGCAATACAGCATAGGGACTGATCACAATATCACCTGAGGTTTGTCAATTGAGTATAATGCATCATGGAGACGCATTAAACCATCATTTGCTAGAGCATGACTCAAAATGTGTACCGATAGTGAAGGGTAACAGCATAGGTTAGATTAAAGTCATACAGTCATGTACATGCAAGTTAAGATGAGCCTGTGATTCATAACTTTTCAATCCGTCAGCAGGTGAGAAAATTTTTGACCTATCCAAAATAAAGGCATTTATGGACAACAAATTCGCGTTGCCTCAAATGATGGGATTCTTTCTTGAAAGGGAAATCAAATACAGTAAAACCTCTCCTCAAGACCACCGCAACAATACGAGCATCTCGCTATTACATATGATTTTTGTCAGAACGGAATTTTTCCTTCTTAAAGATCAATTACCACGAACCGGGAAATACGAGCACCCAGCTATTCCGAAATTAAGACCACCATTTTCAGTACCAATATGAATTTACCTGTGGATATTAACCTTGTGAAACGACCACTTCTCGATTTCCATAACTTCTTCACGACCAGTTAATTTTCATGCGTCTGTAATCGCAAACCACAGACTGTGCCACATGTACAAATATTCCGATGGAATTGACAATCAATTATCGGTCTTTTGTTTGTCTATTGACCATTGATTGTAACATGATCATGTTAATTGATCAGGATGTTACATAACATAATCAAACCACCTGTGAATTGATATTTTTAAACCATCGATTCAGCTTTCACACCACACAGTAATCAAGCATTTATCACACATGGCTGAACTTGATGACAAACATGTCTACATCCGGGTGATCATGATTTATTGTTTTTAGCCATCTGATGTAATTTAAGACGCTTGGGTTTAGTGGTGATGGAGAAGGGATTATCATTTTGTTTTTGACACTTTACATACTGTAGTTATACCGTAACGAATATGCCATAGTGAACAAGTGACCACGACGACTGTGAGATCGAGGATTATCAGGACTGTTTGAAAAATCAACTTGTATAAAAATGAAAAAAAAAAAAGGGGGGGGGGGGAGATTTTTCATAGACATCAAACGTTCAAAGATCAGCACATATTCGGAAATCTTTGTTTTAAAATGAAAATCAGCACTTGGAATATGAAATTTTGAGACTACACGAAGTAAAAAAGCAGATCATAAATGAGAATATGACATGTTCTATCAGTTACATTAGATTCTGTAGTTTTCAAATTCATTTAGTTAATATATGTATGTACCTGGCTGTGAGTGTTTAAATAGGCAATTATGAATTGACATGCTTTTACAGAGTTAAAGTGGTAAATGTGCCAGAGGTAATATTGCCATAGGTAATAATGTCAGATGCATAACTATATTACATATACGGGAAAAAGGCAGTAGCCAGTCATGACAGAAAAAAGACTGTTGTGCAATAAATGATGGAACATTGAAGCAAAAGCAGAAAAAATATGAAACAAGAACTTTACACTAAGATTAGGCTATTACACATATTGAGGGCTTTGAGAAAATTTAGGAGCAAAATGAGAAATTGCTCATCATGAAAAATTTCTTGTTTTGGAATGGAAGATCATGGATATAACATTCATATTCACATCCTTGCTTTTCTATTAATGTTTTATCATGTATTCCAATTAAACATGAATGAAAACAATGAAGTATCTGTGCAATATTGTTTATGAATTGCGATAATTTAGTATTCAAGGAAGTTCTCCAAATTATAGTGTTCTTTTGAAAACATTGCAGTCCTAAAAAAAACAGCGAAAAAGTATCTTAGACAATAACATGCGAACTTGGTCAACACATTTTTCTATTTGTCCATAAATAAATCTTGATTTTGACTGACTGCTTTCTCAGATGATTCAAAGGCCAGAAATAGATGAGCTTCAATCAGGTTTCAAACCTGTAACGCGTTGAGCAATAGAGCTGATACGGATGGCTACTGCTTTTTTCCCCACATATATAGTATAATAATACATCTGACATTTTTACCTGTGGCAATATTACCTCTGGCATATTTACCACTTAGACTCTGGCATTTTTACCTCTGACATTTTAGTATCTGGCAATTTTACCTCTGGTATTTTTACCTACATTCAACCTGCCATCTGCAAAAGTTGTATTTTTTCTATGTCAGAGAACTAACAAAACATTAGAGTCAGTCAACGACTAAACTGCACTCTCTGGGACAATCTGATCTTAATCTACATTGTTTATGAAAGCAACTGCAGGTAATGTCTTTGCACCAAGGAAGTATTAAGTAATCTTTTCAAGATCCGATGTCATCAGGGTACATTTTAACGGTTTACACAACAAAACTTTAAATTGATCTAAACTGAAAGCATTTGCAAACAACAAATCAAGTGTGGCCTAAATGATAGGATTTGTCTCTGAAAATTGTAAACATTGTGGCAAAAGGAGAAAATGCTGGTCACCAACATTTTCTTCATTTCCCACAAGGTTTTCAACAGGCTTCTCCTTAAGGTTGTTAAAACAGAGATGTTTGGTAAAGGGGTAACCCTTTACCTGACATACCCTGGTCTGACATCCCTCAACCCTTTACCACACAATCCCAAGTTTTAACAACCCTGAAGAAGATGGCTTTCAAAAACATTGTGGGAAAAGGAGAAAATGCTGGTAACCAGCATTTTCTCCTTTTCCCCACTATGTTTTTTACTCTATCAAAGACAGAAATCATCATTTGAACTACATTTAATTTGTCTTCTGCAAATGCTTTCATTTTGGTTGAGGTCAAAATTTTGTTGTCTGGTAAAGAGTTAAGGAAAAAGAAGAAATTGCTGCCTTCGTTACAAGCATTTTCTCTTACCCCCGAACTTTTTTTTAACTCTATTGAAGAAAAATCATTATCATTTCACTACTTGTCAGCACAACGCCTTCTATGTGAATAATTTTGAAAATTTTGTTGTTTGGTAAAGAGTAAATTGGGGGTACATGTACGTTAGTCAGTGTTTTTTTCGCAAACAAATTTTTCATGTTGGATCTTGCATGTATATTGAGTATCTTTTATTTGTTACCTTTCTTTATTGCACAATTACATATTTTTTCTTTTCAGACTGCCATTACTAATTCTTTTCAGTCCCCGTGGGGTCCCGGGTTTTTTTTAATTTATAGAATAGGACCTCGGCCTTTCTCTATGGCATGTCGTAGAAGGCGACTAAAATTAGAGACAAACGGTTGCTTTCCTCGTAATTCGTAGGATTGCAGCAGGCTGGGTAGTTCTTATTCCAAATCCTGTATTTTTTTCTCGATGTAAATAGGGTTTGGAATGGGAATCAATTGGCCTGTGGGACCCCGTGTGGTTTAATCGGGGGTATAAGAATAAACCACTGCAGTCCCGCGATCGTCACATCTGCCATTTCATCTGGCGGAACAAAAGTGACAGCATGCATGTCGTAAAAGGCGACAAAAGGGGCATCATTTTGTGTTTCGTCCATTCCTCAATTATCATGTTTGTCTTATGTTGTTGCACATGTATGTTATTTTCACCTCTCATTGTTTACTAAGTAAGTGCGCCCAATATGACCTAAGTTGTCGACGGGCCTTAAAACGCTATTTATCATCAATTCTTTTCAGACTGCCCTTACTAATTTGTTTCCTTTTTTCTGTATATAACCTCACACTTTGCTTAACTGTTTACCACACAATCCCTGTAAAAAACATTGTAGGAAAAGGAGAAAATGCTGGTAATTAGGACTTTCTTCTTTTCCCACAATGTTTTCTACCCTATTAGAGACAAATTCCATCATATGAGCTGTATCTAATTCGTCATCTGCAAAATTAATGCTTTCAGTTCGGAGCAGTTTAAAATTTTGTCATGTGGTAAAGGGTTAAAGTAACCAAAGAGGAATTGAATGGTTAGAAATTATCTTTGGGTCATCCATGCAAATTGACAAAGAAAATGAGCATTTAATTAATTACCAGTCAAAAGGTTAGCTCTTTCAAATGCCAAATATTAGACACTTCCAAATTAAAAAAAAAACTACAAATTTGATATAAATACAAATGACCCTAAGCTCTCTGATAGAGGGTAGAAGTCATTGTTAGAAAAGGAGAAAATGCTGGTTACCAGCATTTTCTCCTTTTCCTTCAATGTTTTCATAAGCTTTCTTCTTCAAGGTCTGTAGAACCCGGTATTGTTTGGTAAAGAGTAAATGCCCGTCTACACTAGCAAACATTTGTTTGCAAACTGCACCAAATATTTGTTTGATGTTATTTGGTCATGTTTGTAGTTTACCCAGCAACAAACAATGGCATACAATGTTTGTTGACATTTGAAGGTCATGTAATGCATCCATCATGATACAAAGATAGCTTCTGACTGATCAGTATACCTGTATTTAAAACGCACCAAACACCAGCAAACAGAGCAGACAAAAATGAGCATGTCCACATATCACCAAATACTGTTTGGTGATGTTCGCTTATTTTTGCTGACTGGCACACTTTTGTTTGCCGACATCAGCAAAACTGTGTTTGGTTGTGCTTGCAAACAGATGTTTGCTTAGTGTTGAAGGGTTGTTCATGCAACATAGAAACAGAACAACCTTACCTTATGGTCACCTCCACTGAGCAAGGCATCTGTATTAGACAAGCATTAATTTTGTTGACCTCCAAAAAAAGACAAAGCTGTTGAAACATACATGTACCTGCTTTAACTCTTCACCAAATGACAAAAGTTTAGACTTGTCAAAATCCAAAGCACCTACAGATAACAAATTTACTAAGGCGCCATGATTGGATCAGTTTCTGAAAGGTCACCAGCATTTTCTCCTTTTCCCAGAACGTATCAACTCTATCAAGAACAGATTTTGTCATTTTAGCCATATTTAATTTGTTGCCTTCAAATGCTTTCAATTTTGACAAGATTACATTTGTGTGGTTTGGTAAAGAGTTAAACCCCTTTTCAAAGAGCATGACTCAAATATTTGGGTATGTTTGAAACATTTGAATATTTGTTGATTTGGTCCCATCTCTAATAAAAATACAGATTTATTTGTTTTTATTTTTCGGTACAAGCCAATTGAGGAGAAACCAGTAAAGATCGACAAGTGGGACAATGCCGCCTTGAAAAACGCCCTGGATGATGGAGCAAAAAAGGTTATATGGATGGCATATGAAACCTATAATAGGATGTGAAAAGATACTGTGGAATAATTCAATTCTTAACTCTTCACCCAACGATCTAGTTTTAACAACCCTAAATGAGAATGCTTTTGAAAACATTGTTGGAAAGGGAAAGGTCCGCGAAAATAACTCGTGCCTTACGGCACTCGTTATTTTCGCATACCTTTCCCTTTTTCGGCAAATATTTCCCCATATTAACCACAAGCTGATGAAATAAACTCTATGTAACTCCTTACTACATGACCATCGAAGCATTTGCAGACAATGAATTAAATGTAGCTCAAATGATAACTACTGCCTTTGATAACGAGCGACAGCGAGTTGCGGGCAAAGCCCGTAACGAGCGAAGCTCGTTTTGCGGTAACACCGTTCTAGATTTTTAAAGATAAAATTCCGACTTCGTTCTGGGTTTTAGGCTAAATCTAAATAGGGATGACTAAAAATTGAGTGTCTTCCTGTTAGTCGCACAGCGTCACACGTATGACAATCTACCACACAAGTACCCGATTGGTCAAAAATGTAAATAATTATCTACGGATCGAATAATTACTTAAAAATCATTATCAGTTTAATGAGTACAGATTATCTAATTCTTTACTTACTTTCAGCATATTAAACGTCTTTTTGTGTATAAACAAACGCAATGATCTATGCTAGCAAATAATGACGTCATTAATCATACTATTCTTACGTCATGCACGAGCCGTTTTTTCGCGGAAAACATTGTGTCGAAGAAATCATGACTAAACTAGTTTTTTGACTGTTTCAGAGAAAGCTGGATTTATGATCTGTAAAAAGAGGGCTTAATGCATCTGCAAAAACTATCGACCCATCCGCGCAAGCTGACCTGGATCAAAACTCTTTGCTAGATCTATTTTTTAACGCTCTGCATGTCAAAGGACCAGTATGCATGCCTTTTGATTCATACAATATGGATGTATAATTATGTGATGACTTGCTTGGTATCATGCATCACGGAGATGCATTAAACCCTCTTTTACCGCAACATGGCTCAAATATAATTTATTTAATGTTATGAAAGCTTGTTGATAGATCTAAAAGTTTGGCGTTTTTTTTCCACAAGTTTGATATACATATATCCGATAACTTGGCAAATTTCTTTCCTAGGATTGATGATAGATCTAGATCTAGTCATTGCGACAGATTTCATTCCTGTCTCTGCACTGATCACTGTTTCAATGATGGACGTGTAGGAAAGCAGATGGGATGAAAAAGGAAAGCTACATATAATCTTATTTTAAACAGCGATCTACACACTCTGATCTTAAAGAAAGTCCAGGTAAAATATGGGTAGACCTGTGCACTAAAGAAGAAATGAAAGAAAGATTCTGTTTTTGTTTTTGTTTTTTTCCTTTTGTGTGTATATTCATTGCGGCGGCAAGTGCACCTACCACACGTTCCTGAAGTTCCTTTTACCAGTACTCTGCTCAACATTCTTCCCAACCTACTGACCGATTCCTCATAAAAATCAAAGTCTCTCTGATATAGATCTAGATCTACATGCAGTGAGGAAATGTTCCATTAAAATGGTCTTTACAAGTGTGTGAACCAATAATCATTTTAAGTTATTTTTCTGGACATAAATTAACGAAATTGTCCAAGAACTGTTTTTCTTTTGTTAAGGAAATCAGGGACAGTTTGCCCTATTTCACATGTATAAATCTACGAAAGAAAAATGCTTTCTACTTTTGACAACGCTTAAAATTAGTTTTGGCAAAGCCGGAATTCGAACTCAAAACCCTTTGATTTCAAGATGCAGAATATAGCTCGTCATTCGAATTAATAGATATTTGTACCAGAAATCATTCACGTCACTCGTATTGAGGCTTTGCCTTTTTCATATTAGGATAGAAATATTGTGGGAAGAACATTAGATGCCATTACCAATGAACAGTTCAAGGGTTTTACCCTTTACTACAAAGTCCAGACTTTTGACAACCCTAACAGAGAACGGGTATGAAACATAGGTAAAAAGTAGAAAACACAGGTTCCCAGCATCATGTCCTTTTCCAACAATGATTTTTTTTTCTTCCAAAGAAAAATTCTTTTCTTAAGTCATATTCAAAAGATTATAAATACACAAAAGGCATTTTACATGCACTACTTCACCCTTTAATCCTTTACCCAACAATCCCGTGTTTTAACGACCCTGGGGAAGAAGCCTTTTGAAAACATTGTTAGAAAAGGAGAAAATGCTAGTGACCAGCATTTTCTCCTTTTCTCACAATATTTTCTACCCTATGAAATACAAGTTTCATGGTTTAAGTTACCCTTGGTTTGCTGTCTGCAAATACTTTAAGTTTGGACAAGGTTAAAATTTTGTCGTCTTGTAAAGAGTTATGCACCAAATGTTTGAAAAGGATATCCTAGTCAATATACCTAATCCAGGAATTCAATTTCAGTTTCTGTTTTTTGATGGGGGGAGGGGGGAAAGACAAAAAACAAATAAAACATTGTATACAAAATCAAAATAGTTTTACAGTCATCTTTGTTACTTTCTCATCTTGATCTACACTGTCTTCAAAAAGTAACTGAATGTGTGATTGGCAAAAAAGGGACTGCATTCGTGATTGGCACTGATATAGATCAGGAAGTTTTCAAGAAAATTCCTTATTAGTGCGTTTTCTGGCAATCTATCCGAGGGTACATGTGCGACTTTCTTTTTGTAATCCTAAACCAAATAATCCTGAGTTTTATCAACCCTAACAATGAAGGTTTTTGAAAACATAGTGGGAAAAGGAGAAAATGCTGGTAACCAGCATTTTCTCCTTTTCCCACTATGTTTTTTACCTGATCATAGACAGAAACCATATGAGCTACAGTTAAATTACAGTCTGCAAATGCTTTGAATTTTGACCACTCTATAATTTTGTCGTTTAATAAAATGCTTATCATTAACCAAACAACACCAGGTTTTAAGTACGCTGAGAAAGAAGCTTTTTGAATACATTAGCAGAAAAGGAGAAAATGCTGAGCCATGTTCTGGCAAAAGGGGGTTTATTGAATCTCTGTGATATGTTATACCAAACAAGTCATCACATAATTGTAGATCCATAAAATTCATTTTGTCTACCAACAGATCGAATCCACAGGTAGAATGGTCCTTGGACATGTAGCAAATTACCCAGAAGCAGTTTCGATTCAGGTCAGCCTGCACAGACTGTGGTGGCTGATTTGTGTTGATAATTTTTGCAGATGCGTTTAACCCTTTTTCACAGAGTATGGCTTGACCCATTACCACATTCCTGGCAACCAGCATGTTCTCCTTTTCCCACAATGTTTTCTCCTCAATCAGAGACAGAAATCATCATCTGAGCTAGGTGGGTTTTTTTTTTTTTTTGTCGTATGCTAATTCTTTTAATTTAGTCAAGGGCAAATTGTAGTCATTTGGTAAAGAGTTACTTGTAATTGTGAAATTACCATTCCAGGTCATGTTGGAAAAATTTGGATTCACTGAGAGTCACCGACTGATGGACGGCAGATTAGCGATTTGCACCATTGCTGTGGGATTTGCTGCATTTGCTCTCATTTGGGATTATTTCAGACCGTTTCCAGAATCTCGCCCAGTCCTGATCACCTGTGTTGTCTCGTATCCTTTTGCTATGATGTAGAAAATGTTGGGACTTAACTATATCAGATTTTATACAGGTCCAAATTTGAAACATGACTCAAAAATTGAAATTTTCCTTTGCAAGGGTAGATAACATATGTTTGAATGATATTTTACGCTGTTTTCAACATTATTTCAGTTATATTGCGGCGGCCTCTGCATCTATCCTTGTTTTTTACCAGTACTCTGCACTATACTGTTTCCAAGCCACTGGCTGCTGTCCAACATGATTATTGTGAAAACAATGGTCAGCGGTGAGAGAGGTAATTTAGCAATGACTATCATTAATCCTTGGAAAGAAATCGGCTGAGCTGGAGATCGAACCAGAGAACCTCTGTTCTCAAGTCCTGTAAGCTATTGACCGGGCTGCCATCTAGAGCCAGCTTACCAGCTTTTTTTTCGTTTTCCAACAGTGTTTCCAAAAGCTGTCTTCCTCAGGATAGTTGAAACTTGGGATTGTGTGGTAAAGAGTGAAGCACACTTTTCTGATACATGTGCTTGTACGGCCTAACCCTTTACTTCATAATCCCGAATTTCACGACCCCGAAGAAAGAGGATTTCGCAAACTTCGTCCGAAAAAGAGAAAATACTGCTAGCCAGTATTTTCTCCTTTTCCAACAATGTTTTCAAACTTTTTCATGACAGATCGACTCACCATCTGTAAATGTTTTGATTTGGACAAAACTGTGTCACCTGGTAAAGAGTCTAAAATCCAAGGCCTTCACCCTTTACTAAACAAACTGGTGCTTTCACTCCAATTAGGGAGAAGACCTTTGAAAATATTGTTGAAAAAAGGAGAAAAAGCAGTTAACTTTTTCCCTCAATGTTCTCTACTGTTTCAAAGAAGAATTCTATAATTTCTTCCACATTTATTTGTCTACTGCAAATGCATAGACAGAATAGACCTGTCTAAATTTTTGACATTTGTGAAAATGTTAAAAAAAAAAACATCAGTCTTAAAACAAAGCTAGGAAAGACGGCCTGAAATCATTCATATTAATTCTTTACCAAACAACAAAATATTAGACTGGTCCAAATTCTAAGCAGTTGCAGACGACAGATTTTAATGTGGCTCAAATGGACAAAAATCTTAAAAAGAGTAGTAAACATGGTTACCAGCATTTTCTCCTTTTCCCCACAATATTTTCAAAAGGCTTTCTTCTTCAGGGCCATTAAAACTAAAACCCGGGATTGTTTGGTAAAGAGTTAAAACTCAGAATTGTGTGATAAAAGGGTTAACCCTACCCCTCAGACTACTCATGATCACACAGAAAAAATATACCAAATTAAAATTATGTAATTGGCATTATCTTTCGATAAATAATTTACCCAGAAGTAAATGTCTACGTGTACCTGTACCCCCAATTTTATAGACCTTAAAAAAAGATTAGAATAAGTTCCTTGTTAAAAAATGTGCATGCATTTGTACATTTAACCCTTTACCAAAATATCCTTTGTTTTGATGAACGGCTTTTAAAAACATTGTGAGAATAGAAGAAAATGCTGGTAGCCCTTTAGTGAAAAATCCTATAGACATTTAACCAGCATGTTCTCCTTTTCCAACAATGTTTTTATGCTCCCTGAAGGGGGAGCATATAGTCGCCGCTTTGTCTGTCCATCCTTCTGTCCGTCCGTCCGTCCGTCCATCCATCCAAAGCAATTTCTTCACAACCCGTAGACCAAGTTGGATGAAACTTCATATATGAACTCCTTAGGATATTGCGCAGATGAGTTTTCCCAGTTTTCCAATTTGACGCTGTGTCTTGGAAAAAGGGGATTTCTTGTAAAATTCCAATTTTTACTAACATCTCCTTTAGCTTTCGTCAAATTTCATGAAACTTCACATTTATATTGTTTATTAAAAGTTTCACCATGTGCCCTTGTTTTTTTATCTATGCAAAACCATGTTACAGGAAAAGGGTGCTTAATGTCTTGAAACTTTAGGTTTTGTTTTTTTGGACTCTGAAATTAAACATTTCCCGGTTTCTTCAAGACTATTCAACATATATGTTGCTGATCAAAAGCCCCAGACCACGATTTTATTCTTTCCTGTTTATACTAAGCTGTGTTATAGACAAAGAGGGCTTAATGACAAACTCAAACACGAAGTTTATAAATGTTTAATCTGATTTTTTTTCTGACAATTTTGCCATTACTATAATAGTAATGTTTGATTTACAGATTGTTCACATTGACAGGAAGTTTTACTCCACTGTTCCAAGAGTTATGCCCCTTCTTTATTTAATTATTTAAACATTGGCAAATGCAGTTTGGTAGACGAGGCCTAACACAAGTAGCCTGTTTCACCCACACCCTCCTCTACCGTGACCAACCATTTACCGACAGCCTTCACTTTCCTAAAAAGAGACCTGTTGGGGGAGCATAATCCGTGTACGACGGCTCTTGTCTACCCTATCAAGTACAAATTCCACCATTTGAGTTGTCTCTAATTTGTCGTCTGCTAATGCTTTTAATTTTGACAAGTCTAAAATTTTGTTGTTTGATAAAAAGTTAAAGACCCTGTCAAAACGGCGTTTGAAAACATTACGGGAATAGGAGAAAGTGCTGGTAGCAAGCACTTTCTCCTTTTACCACAGTGTTTTCTATCTTACCAAATACAGAAATCACTATTTAAGCTATATTTTATTTGTTGTCTACAAATGCTTTCAGTTTGGTGTGGTCAAAAATTTTGTTTTATGGTTAATCGATAAGGATCTGCAAGTCAAAGGTTTGTTTTAAGGCCTGGAGACCCTGGCTTCCAGTCTCTCTGGAAGCACTTGGTTTGTCATGGGAGTTTCCTCGGGCAAGACACTACAGAGCTATAGCCCAGTACTGGTGAAACACAGGCCATAAATCAACAAGGGTTCTGTCACTGTGATATTACACAAATTATGTTGAAAGCAGTAGAAAAACACATTTCACCCAAAGCTATTCCAGCCAAGTACCGGTGAAACCATGGGAACACATGAATAAATGAATCAAGCCTAGGTTAGCCTAAAATCATGTACAAAGTTGCAAAACCATTACTTATTCAATTTCCCAATATGTATCACCATGCACAACTATAGCTTCTTTTTTGTTTTTGCTCACCTGAGCATGAAATGGTGCAATTATTTGTTTTCTGACTTCGGGTTTGTCTTCAAAATTAGTGCACAGACCTGTAGAGCTTTAACTCTTTACCAAACAACATAATTTTAAACTGGTCCAAATTGAAAGCATTTGCAGACGACAAAATTGTGACTCAACAATTGAAATTTGTTCTGAGACGGTAGAAAACATTGTGGGAAAAGGAGAAAATGCTTGTTACCAGCATTTTCTCCTTTTCCCACGTTTTCAAAAGGCTTCTTTTTCAGGGTTGTGAAAACCAGGGATTGTTTGGGAAAAGGTTAACTGTTACCAAATGGCGAAGTTTTGGAGTTGTCTAAATCCAAAGCATTTGTAGACTAAAAATATTATCAAAAGTTTTCTTTTTGAGATTTGTTAAAACTCAGGATTATGTAGTAAAGGGTTAACTTTTTACCAAACAATCCTGAGTCTTCATTACCTTGAAGAACAAGGCTTTTTAAAGATATTCTAGGCAAAGGAGAATATGCTGGTAACCAGTATTTTCTTCTTTTCCCACAGTGTTTTCAACCCTTCCAAAGACAAATTCCATCATTTGAACTGCTTTCATTTTTGTTGACATGTCCAAATTGAAAGCATTTGCAGACGTCAAATCAATAGCTTATAGAGTGGTAATTGTCTGTGAAAGTGTAGAAAACCTCGTGGGAAAAGGAGAAAATGCTGGTTACCAGCATTTTCTCCTTTTCTCACGAGGTTTTCAAAATGCTTTTTCCTCAGGCTCATTAAAGATCAGGATTACTGGGGATAGAGGGTTGAAGAATTTGTGTTCTTAACTTGTTGCTTAGATATTTCATATTAATGGGCGTTCTGACTGCCTACACAGCATATTTTGAGAAGGGCATCTTTCTGGTGGCACTGGACAAGGACAGGGCAAAGGTAGACCCGGACGATAGATGGGAACTGTCCTCAAGTCTGAAAAAGTAAGATTTTCATTTGTAATTAAACCCTTTTACCAGAAGACAAAATTTTAGACTTGTTCAAATTGAAAGCATTTGCAGACGACAAAGTAGATGTTGCACAAGTAAGGATGTTTCTCTGTGAAAGAGTAGGCAACATTGTGGGAAAAGGAGAAAATGCTGGTTACCAGCTTTTTTTCCCTTTTCCCACAATGTTTTCAAAAGCCTTCTTCCTCAGGGTTGTTAAAGCCTGTGATTGCGTGGTAAAGGAAAAATTGTTGAAAATGACTTCATCCGTTTACCACACACTCCCAAGTTTTAGCTACCTTGAGGAAGTAGGCTCTTTTTAAAAACATTGTGCGAAAAGCAAGGAATAGGGAAAGAATGTAAAGAAGGAGTAAATGAGGTAGCCCTCTTAGTTTAAACATATTTATTTTACATCGATTGAGAAACAAGTTCATACAACTTATACTAATATAGGTAGCCCTCTGTCAATGATTATAAATTATGTTTTAGCAACATTGAGAAAGAAGGCTTTTGAAAACATTGTTGAAAAAGTAGGAAATGCTGGTTAATTTATAATTAAGCATTAATTTTTTTATGGAAATAATTTGTACCTTTTTAAACTTTATTTAAATGTGTTTATGCTCATAATTAGCTGGGCTGTTTTCAAACAAAACAACAAGGTATTGTTGTAGTCTTGGCGTTGTCTGTGCTGTCAAAAGGGGAACCTAGGTATATAACCACGGCAGCTAACTATTAAGTAATTTTCACCCAGGCTTGATTGGTTGTTTGTATGGTGTTTCATGCCTTTTACAACATTATTTCAGTTATATCACAGCAGCCAGTGTACCTATCCTTGCTTTCCTGGAGTTTTTTTTTTGCCATCACTATGCACAATATTCTTTCCAAGCCATTGGCTGCTTTCCCACATAACTATCATCAAAACAATGATCAGTGTTGAGAGAGAATTGAATCCTGTCACTATGACTATCATCAATCCTTGGAAAGAAATTGGCCTAGCTGGGGTTCAAACCAGCTACCGCCTGTTCTTGAGTCCTGTTTGCTACTGATTGCACTACCGGGGCTCGGTGTTTTGGCTTGGAATTTTCACTGAAAATCAAGCAACCTCAGCCGAGCATTGGCACCCACATGCGATGCTCTTGATTTAGTTTGTAGCCTTCAAAGTTTTTGAGTTGGACAAACTGTTAAAATTATTGTTTGGTAAAGAGTGAAACATCTAATTCCGTTTTTGTCTAGGTGGGACTTCGCTTTTGAAAGCTTGCCTCATCAGATGACCTTATTGATTTAAGCACTCGGAACTTTTCTGCTGTTACCAACATTTGAGTCAACTTGTATGTCAACTGATGATTAACAACATTCATTTCATTTTGAAAAAAGGTATCTGAGTGTATAAATTGAAATATATGAAGGTGTGGAGTGTTTATCCGAATTTCATATGAACTTCTTTTGATTCTTTTTATGTTGGAATTACCAAGGTTTTACAGTATTTTGCATACTCTTTTCCAGAATAGAAAATTTCAGACTTGTCCATGTTGATGACGTGGTGAAAATATTGAACGGAAAATATTTGAGTCATGCTCTGTGAAAAGGGGGTTTAATGCATCTGCAAAATAACATTTTGTACATGGCTTAAATGATGGGATCTGTTTCAAAAATAATAAAAAAAAGATTGTGGGAAAAGGAGAAAATGCTGTTTAACAGCATTTTCTTTTTTTTCCACTTCCACAGTATTTTTAAAAGCCTTCTTTTTTTTCAGAGTCATTAAAACATGTCTCTCGCAAAGGGTTTAAACCATGATGCACTGTTCTATTTTTAGATATGATGACACATACACACTGTCAATGGCATTCACAAATGGTAAAACCAACAAAACACGGTCACAAGAGATAAAGAAATCTGTGGCTGAATACTTCGACGAAGATGGACGATTCTGTTTTGACTTGTTTGAGCCAGAAGTGCGAATGTTACAGAATAGAATCGCTACATCCAAGAAAGAGTGACTGGAATATTCTAATGTCAGAATGTTGTAATTAAAGTTTTGTTCATACTGCCATAAGTGTTTGTTTGCTGCGATCATCGGTAGCTTTTGTGTATTTTGTTCTGTTCTGTATTTACCATTGAGTATGTGAACATTGGTAGGATCATGTGTTAAGATGAATGTCAGTGATGAGTTAAGATGAAGAGCATTAAATTTTGAAAACATTGTGACAGATGTGTTCAGGGTTTCAGATTTTCACACATCCACCAAAGATAGATTGAAGTCTAACTTTACCTAGCCCTGTTACCAGAAACAAAATTGAACTTGTCCAAAGTTAACAGGACTTAAGATTTTTAAAATTCAACCCTTTACCACACAAAGCCAGGCTTTAATAACCCTAAAGGTTAAATTTTTTGAAAACATTGTGTGAAAAGAAGAAAAATGCCAGCAAACAGTATTTTCTCCTTTTCAAACGATGTTTTCCCTACACCTTCAGACACTAGTTCCATCATCTAAGCAACATTTAATTTGTTATCTGCAAATGCTTTGAACTTGGACCAGTCCAAAATTTTGTCATGTGGTAAAGGATTAAGTGAATTTTCAATTATCTCTTTACAACTGAAAAAAAATTTAGACTTCTCCATATTGACGGAATTTAAGAATGAGAATTCAAATGCTTTTCAGATGACAGAAGTTTTGTGAAATGTGTTGGTTAGATGAGGTATCATGTTTTCTGTTTTCCTAAACTTTCCAAAACCAAGGAGGCCGAGTCCCGGTAGGTCAGTCGGTAGCGTGCAGGACTTGAGAACATGGGGTCGTGGGTTCGATCCCTGGCTACGACCCCTGGCTCGGCCAATTTCTTTCCGAGGATTGATGATAGACATTGCTACAGGATTCATTCCACCGCTGACCATCGTTTCGATGATGGTTATGTGGGAAAGCAGCCAGTGGCTTGGAAAGAAAATTGTGCAGAGTACTGGTAAAAGAGACTCCAGGAAAGCATGGATAGGTGCACTGGCCGCCGCGATATAACTGAAACAATGTTGAAAACGGCGTTAAACACCATACAATCAATCAATCAGTCAACCAAAACCAAGGAAAACCTTTGTAACATTAACAAACATTATAGATGTAAGATTTGCAAACATAGATGAAGATCAGATTGCAGAAAAGTTGCTGTCTGGTCATGGATCCACACTCTTGCAATCAGGCCCTTTTTACTGCCAGGAAAGCCCTTTTTTTTTAGCTCACCTGAGCACAACGTGCTCAAGGGGAGCTTTTAGGATCACCCGGTGTCCGTCGTCTGTCATGCGTCGTCAACAATTCTTTAAACATCATCTCCTCCTAAACCGCTGGGCCAATTTGGACCAAACTTGGATGGAATGTTCCTTGGGAGGTCCATTTTAAAAATTGATCACAGAATTTGATTTCATCAAAAACTCTGGTTGCCATGGCAACCAAATGGAATTTTCTAAGAATTCTTTAAAAATCTTCGCCTCTGAAACGGCTGGTCAGATTTTGAAATAATTTCACAGAGATGTTCCTTGGATGACCCTTTTCAAAAACTGTTCGTGAAATTTTGATCCGTCAAGAAACATGGCTCTGGTGACTGGGGGCTACTTGCACTATACGGAAATTAAGAAATTCTTAAAAATTATTCTTCTCTGAAACGGCTGGTCAGATTTTGAAATAATTTCACAGAGATGTTCCTTGGGTGACCCTTTTCAAAAATCTTTCGCAAAATTTTGATCCGTAAAGAAACATGGTTCTGGTGACTTGGGGCTACTTGCACTATTAGGCCACGAAGAAATTCTTAAAAATTCTTCTTCTCTGAAATCTCTGGTCAGATTTTAAAATAATTTCACAGAAATGTTCCTTTGGTGACCCTTTTCAAAAACTGTTCGCAAAATTTCGATCCGTCAAGAAACTGCTCTGATGGGGGGGGGGGGGGGGCTACTTGCACTATACAGCCATGAAGAAAATCTTAAAAATTCTTCTTCTCTGAAACGGCTGGTCAGATTTTGAAATAATTTAACAGAAATGTTCCTTGGGTGTCCCTTTTCGCAAATTGTTCGAGAAATTTTGATGCATCAAGAAACATGCTCTGATGGCTGTGGGCTATTTACACGATACGGACATGAAGAAATTCTTAAAAATTCTTCTTCTCTGAAACCGCTGATCAGATTTTGAAATAATTTCACAGAAATGGTCCTTGGGTGACTCTTTTCAAAAATTGTTCGCAAAATTGTGATCTGTCAAGAAACATGGCTCTGGTGGTGGGGGCTCTTTGCACTATAGGGACATGAAGAGGAATTTCTTAATTCTTCTTCTCTGGAACTGCTGGTCAGATTTTGAAATAATTGTTAGGGAAATTTTTATCCATCGAAAAACAATAGCCAATTGTTGTCACCTGCATGTGGTGCTCTTGTTTGACGTATGTTTTTAGTCACTATTGAGCATGTGCTCTTCTTCAAGAAATTGTCCTTGGGTGATCTTTCCAAAAATTTATTTGCAGAATTCTGATTCATCAAAATCATTGCTGTGGTGATGATTGTAGGGGGTGTTGACAGATTTTGAAACAACTTTTTGAAACAACTTTTACAGGTGACCTTTTCAAAATTGCTTGGCAAAATAATGATTTTGTTTCCAAAGTTTCAATACCTCAAAAAAAATTGGCTATGGTCCTCTCAAAAATTCAGGTGAGCGATCCAGGGCCATCTTGGCCCTTTTGTTTTATCACTTTTAGGTTTAACCTTATACCAGACCAAAGTTTTGACAACCCTGATAAAGAATCCTTTTGAAGATAATGTGGGACAAGGAGAAAATGCTGGTAACCAGCATTTTCTCTTTTTCCCACAATGGTTTCCTGTTTACAAAAGGGAAATCCCATTATTTGAATCTGATCCAATCATAGGCTGCAAATGCCTTCAAAATGGATTAGTACCAAATTTTCTCTTTTTGTAAAAGAGTTAATTTTTTTTCCACAGGACAAAATTTTAGAGTTGTCCAAATTGAAAGCATTTTCAGATGACTAGTTTTATTCAAATGATGTGGTTTGCCTTTTGAAAGATACAAAACATTGTGGTAAAAGAAGAAAATTCTGGTTACCAGCATTTTCTCCTTTACCCACAATGTTTTTCAAAAGCTTTGTTTCAGTGGGTCATTAAAACTCGGGATTTTGTGGTTAAGATTTTAATTTCTATGTGCAAATGTGGTCTTTGATAATTCAGTTGAATGGGAGATAACTGTGTCATAGAATAAAGGAAATTTCCACAAGATTACAAGAGTTGTCTTATGTCTCTTTTACCCAAACCTGTTACCTTACAGCAGTGCATTGATCAGTGCTTCTAAAACTTGTTTCTCACTCAGCTCAGCTGATCATGAAATTTCAAAGTTGTATAAATGTAATTTAAAAAGTATGATGTAGTAACTTGTGAACATTAGGGCTTTTCTTTGTCTGTCGCTATTAAATCAAAGTCTTTATTTCAGATTTCATACTATCTTTTAGCAGAAATGAAACTTCAAGTTTGTACATAAACTCCGGTCAGCATGGACTCAGTTGAGCATAAACTCAGGTGAGCATTGACTCAATTCAGCATAAACTCATGTGAGCAAGGACTCAGTTGAGCATAAACTCAGGTGAGCATGGACTCAGTTCAGCATAAACTAAGATGAGCATGGACTCAGTTGAGCATAATCTAAGGTGAGCATGGACTCAGTTGAGCTTAAACTAAGATGAGCATAGACTCAAGATTTACAAGCACAGGCACTCGTAGCTCAGTCAGTAATGTACAGTATTTGAAACCAATGGGTAGCTAGTTTGATTTCCCGGCTCTGCCAAATTCTCTCCATGGATTGGTGACAGTCATTGCCGAGGGATTTATTCCTTTGAATACCATTGTACATTGTTTTGACAAAGTTTATGTGAGAAGGTAGCCAAGTGGTGGAAATTAGTGAAGGAAACGGGTGGAAAGCTTGATTAGGTGCACTGGCCTCTGTGAAATAACCAAAGTTATGTTTGATATGTTGTTTTAACTCTGATGTGACGAGGCGTAAAGAAAATACAAGGATCTGTCATTAGTTGGCTTTTGAAATAAAATTTTATTAAACATGCCTAGTAACTTATTAACTCTTTACCAAGCAACAAAATTCTAGCCTTTTTCAAATTGAAAGCATTTGCAGACGGCAACATGAATGTAATTCAAAAATTGAAATTTGTATTTGGAAGGGTAGAAACATTGTGGAAAAAGGAGAAAATGCTGGTTACCAGCATTTTAACCCTTTCCCATAATGTTTTCAAAAGATTCCTTGTCTGGGTCGTTAAAAACCTGGATTGTGTGGTAAAGAGTCAAGCTTATGATATTTCTATGGGCAATATTGATAACGTTTTATGTAAAATGCTAACAAATATCAAATTATTTTTATCACATAATAATATCTCCCAAGCACATGCACACACAGGAATTCCCATGACTAAAAACCAATTTACATGTACTTCTAAGTAAGTAGTATAAAATGACATGTATATGAAGTCACAAG
Organism: Hippopus hippopus; assembly: GCA_946811185.2. Classification (NCBI taxonomy): domain Eukaryota; kingdom Metazoa; phylum Mollusca; class Bivalvia; order Cardiida; family Cardiidae; genus Hippopus; species Hippopus hippopus. Next base: position 37,244,763 of record OX328110.1, read on the forward strand.
ATGCTTGTAACAAGCATATGTTGGATAAGAAAGTAGTAAAGGCAATGTTACATGACAATAGGGTAGGTGTAGCATAAGCATTCAGATAAAAGGGGATTCCATGCATCTTTTTGATGCATTATACCGAGGAATTAGTCACAAAATTATTGATCCATATAATCCACCTTGTCTAATAACCAACTAAATCATGAGGTATTACTCAAACAAATTGACCTGAAATTGACCTTTATACAAAGAATAATTAGAAAGTGAATATTTTTATCATCGCGTATATTTGGACGGTTCGGAAATGCCATTAACAGTAAATATCGAGTTTGACCCTTTCAGTGCCATGGTTAGAATAAGAAGCTTTTGCAAATGGATTAAGATCAGACTGCATAGAAAGTGCATCTTTGATCAGTGTCATCTGCCACATAGTACCAATTTAAACTAACAAAATTATGTTTATTTCATGCATTTAAAATATTTTTTAAAGACACGATAAATCTAGTGGCCGTATCAAGAGTTGAAAATCATTCACACAGTTATGCATTCAGATGACAATAGCCGAAGCATGTAGTCCAAGCATGTAATATATGGTAATAGAGGTCATCTATTTTATGTCAATTCGTTTGAGTAATAGACTGGTCCTTTGACATGCAGAATATTGGCCAATAGCCATGATTGGATCAGTTTCTGAAAGGTCACCAGCATTTTCTCTTTTTCCCACAACGTATCAACTCTATCAAGAACAGATTTTGTCATTTTAGCCATATTTAATTTGTTGCCTTCAAATGCTTTCAATTTTGACAAGATTACATTTGTGTGGTTTGGTAAAGAGTTAAACCCCTTTTCAAAGAGCATGACTCAAATATTTGGGTATGTTTGAAACATTTGAATATTTGTTGATTTGGTCCCATCTCTAATAAAAACACAGCTTTATTTGTTTTTATTTTTCGGTACAAGCCAATTGAGGAGAAACCAGTAAAGATCGACAAGTGGGACAATGCCGCCTTGAAAAACACCCTGGATGATGGAGCAAAAAAGGTTATATGGATGGCATATGAAACCTATAATAGGATGTGAAAAGATACTGTGGAATAATTCAATTCTTAACTCTTCACCCAACGATCTAGTTTTAACAACCCTAAATGAGAATGCTTTTGAAAACATTGTTGGATAAGGAGAAAACACTGGTTAACAACTTTTTTCTTCTTTTCCCACAATGTTTTTCTACCCTATTGAAGACAGAAATCATCATTTTGAGCTACATTTAATTTGTCATTTGCAGATGCTTTCAATTTGGTCTTTTTGAAAAATTTGTTGTTTGGTTAAAAGTTAAATCTTTTCAAGACAAGAATTGTAGACTTGACGGAACTGAAAGCATTTGCTGAAAAAATATGAAATGTGGCTCAGTGATGATTGGATGACTTTGAAAAGGTAAAAGAAAATGTTGGAAAACATTTTGCAGTGTTTGCAATCTGATCTTGGATATGCACTGTCTAATACAGTTAGACTGTTCTAGGGTAAAGAAATTTGAAATCATATATTTTTTTTTTGTTTCAACTCTTTGTTTGAAATTTTTATTAAGTTTATATATTATATTTCATGTGTCTATTTTTAGAAATTTTATGGGTAAAGAAATGTCGTAATTTAAGCTGGGGGGAATTATTTCCCCGTCACAGTGAATATTTTCCTCCTGCCGAAAATCTGGAACTACTTATTTAAGTTTTTTAAGTTTTTAAATTTTAAAAGTGGCATTCGTTGACAAAATAATCAGAGGAAATATAATATATAATTTATTTCATCAGTTTGTGGTTAATATGGGGAAATATTTGCCTGAAAAGGGAAAGGTCCGCGAAAATAACTCGTGCCTTACGGCACTCGTTATTTTCGCATACCTTTCCCTTTTTCGGCAAATATTTCCCCATATTAACCACAAGCTGATGAAATAAACTCTATGTAACTCCTTACCACATGACCATCGAAGCATTTACAGACAATGAATTAAATGTAGCTCAAATGATAACTACTGCCTTTGATAACGAGCGACAGCGAGTTACGGGCAAAGCCCGTAACGAGCGAAGCTCGTTTTGCGGTAACACCGTTCTAGATTTTTAAAGATAAAATTCCGACTTCGTTCTGGGTTTTAGGCTAAATCTAAATAGGGATGACTAAAAATTGAGTGTCTTCCTGTTAGTCGCACAGCGTCACACGTATGACAATCTACCACACAAGTACCCGATTGGTCAAAAATGTAAATAATTATCTACGGATCGAATAATTACTTAAAAATCACTATCAGTTTAATGAGTACAGATTATCTAATTCTTTACTTACTTTCAGCATATTAAACGTCTTTTTGTGTATAAACAAACGCAATGATCTATGCTAGCAAATAACGACGTCATTAATCATACTATTCTTACGTCATGCACGAGCCGTTTTTTCGCGGAAAACATTGTGTCGAAGAAATCATGACTAAACTAGTTTTTTGACTGTTTCAGAGAAAGCTGGATTTATGATCTGTAAAAAGAGGGCTTAATGCATCTGCAAAAACTATCGACCCATCCGCGCAAGCTGACCTGGATCAAAACTCTTTGCTAGATCTATTTTTTAACGCTCTGCATGTCAAAGGACCAGTATGCATGCCTTTTGATTCAGTCAGTTATCATACAATATGGATGTATAATTATGTGATGACTTGCTTGGTATCATGCATCACGGAGATGCATTAAACCCTCTTTTACCGCAACATGGCTCAAATATAATTTATTTAATGTTATGAAAGCTTGTTGATAGATCTAAAAGTTTGGCGTTTTTTTTATCCACAAGTTTGATATACATATATCCGATAACTTGGCAAATTTCTTTCCTAGGATTGATGATAGATCTAGATCTAGTCATTGCGACAGATTTCATTCCTGTCTCTGCACTGATCACTGTTTCAATGATGGACGTGTAGGAAAGCAGATGGGATGAAAAAGGAAAGCTACATATAATCTTATTTTAAACAGCGATCTACACACTCTGATCTTAAAGAAAGTCCAGGTAAAATATGGGTAGACCTGTGCACTAAAGAAGAAATGAAAGAAAGATTCTGTTTTTGTTTGTTTTGTTTTTTTCCTTTTGTGTGTATATTCATTGCGGCGGCAAGTGCACCTACCACACGTTCCTGAAATTCCTTTTACCAGTACTCTGCTCAACATTCTTCCCAACCTACTGACCGATTCCTCATAAAAATCAAAGTCTCTCTGATATAGATCTAGATCTACATGCAGTGAGGAAATGTTCCCTTAAAATGGTCTTTACAAGTGTGTGAACCAATAATCATTTTAAGTTATTTTTCTGGACATAAATTAACGAAATTGTCCAAGAACTGTTTTTCTTTTGTTAAGGAAATCAGGGACAGTTCGCCCTATTTCACATGTATAAATCTACGAAAGAAAAATGCTTTCTACTTTTGACAACGCTCAAAATTAGTTTTGGCAAAGCCGGAATTCGAACTCAAAACCCTTTGATTTCAAGATGCAGAATATAGCTCGTCATTCGAATTAATAGATATTTGTACCAGAAATCATTCACGTCACTCGTATTGAGGCTTTGCCTTTTTCATATTAGGATAGAAATATTGTGAGAAGAACATTAAATGCCATTACCAATGAACAGTTCAAGGGTTTTACCCTTTACTACAAAGTCCAGACTTTTGACAACCCTAACAGAGAACGGGTATGAAACATAGGTAAAAAGTAGAAAACACTGGTTCCCAGCATCATGTCCTTTTCCAACAATGATTTTTTTTTTCTTCCAAAGAAAAATTCTTTTCTTAAGTCACATTTAATTTGTTGTCTGTAAATATTGATAGTTTGGACTAAGATAACTGGTAGCTCATATTCAAAAGATTATAAATACACAAAAGGCATTTTACATGCACTACTTCACCCTTTAATCCTTGACCCAACAATCCCGTGTTTTAACGACACTGAGGAAGAAGCCTTTTGAAAACATTGTTAGAAAAGGAGAAAATGCTGGTGACCAGCATTTTCTCCTTTTCTCACAATATTTTGTACCCTATGAAATACAAGTTTCATGTTTTGAGTTACCTTTGGTTTGTTTTCTGCAAATACTTTAAGTTTGGACAAGGTTAAAATTTTGTCGTCTTGTAAAGAGTTATGCACCAAATGTTTGAAAAGGATATCCTAGTCAGTAGACCTAATCCAGGAATTCAATTTCAGTTTCAGTTTTTTGATGGGGGGGGGGGGGGGGGAGGGAAGGGGGAAAGACTAAAAGCAAATAAAACATTGTATCCAAAATCAAAATAGTTTTACAGTCATGTTTGTTACTTTCTCATCTTGATCTACACTGTCTTCAAAAAGTAACTGAATGTGTGATTGGCACAAAAGGGACTGCATTCGTGATTGGCACTGATATAGATCAGGAAGTTTTCAAGAAAATTCCTTATTAGTGCGTTTTCTGGCAATCTATCCGAGGGTACATGTGCGACTTTCTTTCTGTAATCCTAAACCAAATAATCCTGAGTTTTATCAACCCTAACAATGAAGGTTTTTGAAAACATAGTGGGAAAAGGAGAAAATGCTGGTAACCAGCATTTTCTCCTTTTCCCACTATGTTTTTTACCTGATCATAGACAGAAACCATATGAGCTACAGTTAAATTACAGTCTGCAAATGCTTTGAATTTTGACCACTCTATAATTTTGTCGTTTAATAAAATGCTTATCATTAACCAAACAACACCAGGTTTTAAGTACGCTGAGAAAGAAGCCTTTTGAATACATTAGCAGAAAAGGAGAAAATGCTGAGCCATGTTCTGGCAAAAGGGGGTTTAATGAATCTCTGTGATATGTTATACCAAACAAGTCATCACATAATTGTAGATCCATAAAATTCATTTTGTCTACCAACAGATCGAATCCACAGGTAGAATGGTCCTCGGACATGTAGCAAATTACCCAGAAGCAGTTTCGATTCAGGTCAGCCTGCACAGACTGTGGTGGCTGATTTGTGTTGATAATTTTTGCAGATGCGTTTAACCCTTTTTCACAGAGTATGGCTTGACCCATTACCACATTCCTGAGTTTAATCACCCTGAGGAAGATGGCCCTCTGAAAACATTGTGGGAAAAGGAGAAAATGCTGGCAACCAGCATGTTCTCCTTTTTCCACAATATTTTCTCCTCAATCAGAGACAGAAATCATCATCTGAGCTAGGTGTTTTTCTTTTTTTTTTGTCGTATGCTAATTCTTTTAATTTAGTCAAGGGCAAATTGTAGTCATTTGGTAAAGAGTTACTTGTAATTGTGAAATTACCATTCCAGGTCATGTTGGAAAAATTTGGATTCACTGAGAGTCACCGACTGATGGACGGCAGATTAGCGATTTGCACCATTGCTGTGGGGTTTGCTGCATTTGCTCTCATTTGGGATTATTTCAGACCGTTTCCAGAATCTCGCCCAGTCCTGATCACCTGTATTGTCTCGTATCCTTTTGCTATGATGTAGAAAATGTTGGGACTTAACTATATCAGATTTTATACAGGTCCAAATTTGAAACATGACTCAAAAATTGAAATTTTCCTTTGCAAGGGTAGGTAACATATGTTTGAATGATATTTTACGCTGTTTTCAACATTATTTCAGTTATATTGCGGCGGCCTCTGCACCTATCCATGTTTTTTACCAGTACTCTGCACAATACTCTTTCCAAGCCACTGGCTGCTGTCCAACATGATTATTGTGAAAACAATGGTCAGCGGTGAGAGAGGTAATTTAGCAATGACTATCATCAATCCTTGGAAAGAAATCGGCTGAGCTGGGGATCGAACCAGAGAACCTCTGTTCTCAAGTCCTGCAAGCTATTGACCGGGCTGCCATCTAGAGCCAGCTTACCAGCTTTTTTTTTCGTTTTCCAACAGTGTTTCCAAAAGCTGTCTTTCTCAGGATCGTTGAAACTTGGGATTGTGTGGTAAAGAGTGAAGCACACTTTTCTGATACATGTGCTTGTACAGCCTAACCCTTTACCTCTTAATCCCGAATTTCACGACCCTGAAGAAAGAGGATTTCGCAAACTTCGTCAGAAAAAGAGAAAATACTGCTAGCCAGTATTTTCTCCTTTTCCAACAATGTTTTCAAACTTTTTCATGACAGATCGACTCACCATCTGTAAATGTTTTGATTTGGACAAAACTGTGTCACCTGGTAAAGAGTCTAAAATCCAAGGCCTTCACCCTTTACTAAACAAACTGGTGCTTTCACTCCAATTAGGGAGAAGACCTTTGAAAATATTGTTGAAAAAAGGAGAAAAAGCAGTTAACTTTTTCCCTCAATGTTCTCTACTGTTTCAAAGAAGAATTCTATAATTGTCTAAATTTTTGACATTTGTGAAAATGTTAAAAAAAAAAAAACATCAGTCTTAAAACAAAGCTAGGAAAGACGGCCTGAAATCATTCATATTAATTCTTTACCAAACAACAAAATATTAGACTGGTCCAAATTCTAAGCAGTTGCAGACGACAGATTTTAATGTGGCTCAAATGGACAAAAATCTTAAAAAGAGTAGTAAACATGGTTACCAGCATTTTCTCCTTTTCCCCACAATATTTTCAAAAGGCTTTCTTCTTCAGGGCCATTAAAACTAAAACCCGGGATTGTTTGGTAAAGAGTTAAAACTCAGAAATTTTATTGTGTGATAAAAGGGTTAACCCTACCCCTCAGACTACTCATGATCACACAGAAAAAATATACCAAATTAAAATTATGTAATTGGCATTATCTTTCGATAAATAATTTACCCAGAAGTAAATGTCTACGTGTACCTGTACCCCCAATTTTATAGACCTTAAAAAAAGATTAGAATAAGTTCCTTGTTAAAAAATGTGCATGCATTTGTACATTTAACCCTTTACCAAAATATCCTTTGTTTTGATGAACGGCTTTTAAAAAGATTGTGAGAATAGAAGAAAATGCTGGTAGCCCTTTAGTGAAAAATCGTATAGATATTTAACCAGCATGTTCTCCTTTTCCAAGAACGTTTTAATGCTCCCTGAAGGGGGAGCATATAGTCGCAGCTTTGTCTGTCCATCCTTCTGTCCGTCCGTCCAAAGCAATTTCTTCACAACCCCTGGACCAAGTTGGATGAAACTTCATATATGAACTCCTTAGGATATTGCGCAGATGAGTTTTCCCAGTTTTCCAATTTGACGCTGTGTCTTGGAAAAAGGGGGTTTCTTGTAAAATTCCAATTTTTACTAATATCTCCTTTAGCTTTCGTCAAATTTCATGAAACTTCACATTTATATTGTTTATTAAAAGTTTCACCATGTGCCCTTGTTTTTTTATCTATGCAAAACCATGTTACAGGAAAAGGTTGGTTAATGTCTTGAAACTTTATGTTCTGTTTTTTTGGACTCTGAAATTAAACATTTCCCAGTTTCTTCAAGACTATTCAACATATATGTTGCTGATCAAAATCCCCAGACCATTATTTTATTCTTTCCTATTTATACTAAGCTGTGTTATTATGGTCCCCGAATGTTGAGCATATAATCGCCGCTTCGTCTGTCCGTTCAACCTTCCGTCCGTCCGTACAATGCCATTTCTCCACAACCCCTTGACCAAATTGAATGAAACTTCATATATGAACTCCTTAGGATATTGCGCCGATGTTCTTTTCCCGGTTTTCCAATTTGACGCTGTGTCTTGGAAAAAGGGGTTTTCCTGTAAAATTCCAATTTTTACTAATATCTCCGTAAGCTTTCGTCAAAATTTCATGAAACGTTACATTTATATTGTTTATTAAAAGTTTCACCATGTGCCCTTGTTTTTTTATCTATGCAAAACCATGTTACGGGAAAAGGTTGGTTAATGTCTTGAAACTTTAGGTTTTGTTTTTTTGGACTCTGAAATTAAACATTTCCCAGTTTCTTCAAGACTATTCAACATATATGCTGCTGATCAAAAGCGCCAGACCATGATTTTATTCTTTTCTATTTATACTAAGCTGTGTTATAGAAAAAGAGGGCTTAATGACAAACTCAAACACGAAGTTTATAAATGTTTAATCTGATTTTTTTTTTCTGACAATTTTGCCATTACTATAATAGTAATGTTTGATTTACAGATTGTTCACATTGACAGGAAGTTTTACTCCACTGTTCCAAGAGTTATGTCCCTTCTTTATTTAATTATTTGAACATTGGCGAATGCAGTTTGGCAGACGGGACCAAACACAAGTAGCCTGTTTCACCCACACCCTCCTCTACCGTGACCAACCATTTACCGACAGCCTTCACTTTCCTAAAAAGAGACCTGTTGGGGGAGCATAATCCGTCTACGACGGCTCTTGTCTACCCTATCAAGTACAAATTCCACCATTTGAGTTGTCTCTAATTTGTCATCTGCCAATGCTTTTAATTTCGACAAGTCTAAAATTTTGTCGTTTGATAAAGAGTTAAAGACCCTGTCAAAAAGGCGTTTGAAAACATGGGAATAGGAGAAAGTGCTGGTAGCAAGCACTTTCTCCTTTTACCACAGTGTTTTCTATCTTACCAAAATACAGAAATCACTATTTAAGCTATATTTTATTTGTTGTCTACAAATGCTTTCAGTTTGGTGTAGTCAAAAATTTTGTTTTATGCTTAATCGTTAAGGATCTGCAAGTCAAAGGTTTGTTTTAAGGCCTGCAGACCCTGGCTTCCAGTCTCTCTGGAAGCACTTGGTTTGTCATGGGAGTTTCCTCAGACAAGACACTACAGAGCTATAGCCCAGTACTGGTGAAACACAGGCCATAAATCAACAAGGGTTCTGTCACTGTGATATTACAGAAATTATGTTGAAAGCAGTAGAAAAACACATTTCACCCAAAGCTATTCCAGCCAAGTACCGGTGAAACCATGGGAACACATGAATAAATGAATCAAGCCTAGGTTAGACTAAAATCATGTACAAAGTTGCAAAACCATTACTTATTCAATTTCCCAATATGTATCACCATGCACAACTATAGCTTCTTTTTTGTTTTTGCTCACCTGAGCATGAAATGGTGCAATTATTTGTTTTCTGACTTCGGGTTTGTCTTCAAAATTAGTGCACAGACCTGTAGAGCTTTAACTCTTTACCAAACAACATAATTTTAAACTGGTCCAAATTGAAAGCATTTGCAGACAACAAAATTGTGACTCAACAATTGAAATTTGTTCTGAGACGGTAGAAAACATTGTGGGAAAAGGAGAAAATGCTTATTACCAGCATTTTCTCCTTTTCCCACGTTTTCAAAAGGCTTCTTTTTCAGGGTTGTGAAAACCAGGGATTGTTTGGGAAAGGGTTAACTGTTACCAAATGGCGAAGTTTTGGAGTTGTCTAAATCCAAAGCATTTGTAGACTAAAAATATTATCAAAAGTTTTCTTTTTGAGATTTGTTAAAACTCAGGATTATGTAGTAAAGGGTTAACTTTTTACCAAACAATCCTGAGTCTTCATTACCTTGAAGAACAAGGCTTTTTAAAGATATTCTAGGCAAAGGAGAATATGCTGGTAACCAGTATTTTCTTCTTTTCCCACAGTGTTTTCTACCCTTCCAAAGACAAATTCCATCATTTGAACTGCTTTCATTTTTGTTGACATGTCCAAATTGAAAGCATTTGCAGACGTCAAATCAATAGCTTATAGAGTGGTAATTGTCTGTGAAAGTGTAGGAAACCTCGTGGGAAAAGGAGAAAATGCTGGTTACCAGCATTTTCTCCTTTTCTCACGAGGGTTTTCAAAATGCTTTTTCCTCAGGCTCATTAAAGATCAGGATTACTGGGGATAGAGGGTTGAAGAATTTGTGTTCTGAACTTGTTGCTTAGATATTTCATATTAATGGGCGTTCTGACTGCCTACACAACATATTCTGAGAAGGGCATCTTTCTGGTGGCACTGGACAAGGACAGGGCAAAGGTAGACCCGGACAATAGATGGGAACTGTCCTCAAGTCTGAAAAAGTAAGATTTTCATTTGTAATTAAACCCTTTTACCAGAAGACAAAATTTTAGACTTGTTCAAATTGAAAGCATTTGCAGACGACAAAGTAGATGTTGCACAAGTAAGGATGTTTCTCTGTGAAAGAGTAGGCAACATTGTGGGAAAAGGAGAAAATGCTGGTTACCAGCTTTTTTTCCCTTTTCCCACAATGTTTTCAAAAGCCTTCTTCCTCAGGGTTGGCCCTTTTGTTTTATCACTTTTAGGTTTAACCTTATACCAGACCAAAGTTTTGACAACCCTGATAAAGAATCCTTTTGAAGATAATGTGGGACAAGGAGAAAATGCTGGTAACCAGCATTTTCTCTTTTTCCCACAATGGTTTCCTGTTTACAAAAGGGAAATCCCATTATTTGAATCTGATCCAACATAGGCTGCAAATGCCTTCAAAATGGATTAGTACCAAATTTTCTCTTTTTGTAAAAGAGTTAATTTTTTTTCCACAGGACAAAATTTTAGAGTTGTCCAAATTGAAAGCATTTTCAGATGACTAGTTTTATTCAAATGATGTGGTTTGCCTTTTGAAAGATACAAAACATTGTGGTAAAAGAAGAAAATTCTGGTTACCAGCATTTTCTCCTTTACCCACAATGTTTTTCAAAAGCTTTGTTTCAGTGGGTCATTAAAACTCGGGATTTTGTGGTTAAGAGTTTAATTTCTATGTGCAAATGTGGTCTTTGATAATTCAGTTGAATGGGAGATAACTGTGTCATAGAATAAAGGAAATTTCCACAAGATTACAAGAGTTGTCTTATGTCTCTTTTACCCAAACCTGTTACCTTACAGCAGTGCATTGATCAGTGCTTCTAAAACTTGTTTCTCACTCAGCTCAGCTGATCATGAAATTTCAAAGTTGTATAAATGTAATTTAAAAAGTATGATGTAGTAACTTGTGAACATTAGGGCTTTTCTTTGTCTGTCGCTATTAAATCAAAGTCTTTATTTCAGATTTCATACTATCTTTTAGCAGAAATGAAACTTCAAGTTTGTACATAAACTCCGGTCAGCATGGACTCAGTTGAGCATAAACTCAGGTGAGCATTGACTCAATTCAGCATAAACTCATGTGAGCAAGGACTCAGTTGAGCATAAACTCAGGTGAGCATGGACTCAGTTCAGCATAAACTAAGATGAGCATGGACTCAGTTGAGCATAATCTAAGGTGAGCATGGACTCAGTTGAGCTTAAACTAAGATGAGCATAGACTCAAGATTTACAAGCACAGGCACTCGTAGCTCAGTCAGTAATGTACAGTATTTGAAACCAATGGGTAGCTAGTTTGATTTCCCGGCTCTGCCAAATTCTCTCCATGGATTGGTGACAGTCATTGCCGAGGGATTTATTCCTTTGAATACCATTGTACATTGTTTTGACAAAGTTTATGTGAGAAGGTAGCCAAGTGGTGGAAATTAGTGAAGGAAACGGGTGGAAAGCTTGATTAGGTGCACTGGCCTCTGTGAAATAACCAAAGTTATGTTTGATATGTTGTTTTAACTCTGATGTGACGAGGCGTAAAGAAAATACAAGGATCTGTCATTAGTTGGCTTTTGAAATAAAATTTTATTAAACATGCCTAGTAACTTATTAACTCTTTACCAAGCAACAAAATTCTAGCCTTTTTCAAATTGAAAGCATTTGCAGACGGCAACATGAATGTAATTCAAAAATTGAAATTTGTATTTGGAAGGGTAGAAACATTGTGGAAAAAGGAGAAAATGCTGGTTACCAGCATTTTAACCCTTTCCCATAATGTTTTCAAAAGATTCCTTGTCTGGGTCGTTAAAAACCTGGATTGTGTGGTAAAGAGTCAAGCTTATGATATTTCTATGGGCAATATTGATAACGTTTTATGTAAAATGCTAACAAATGTCAAATTATTTTTATCACATAATAATATCTCCCAAGCACATGCACACACAGGAATTCCCATGACTAAAAACCAATTTACATGTACTTCTAAGTAAGTAGTATAAAATGACATGTATATGAAGTCACAAGATGCTTGTAACAAGCATATGTTGGATAAGAAAGTAGTAAAGGCAATGTTACATGACAATAGGGTAGGTGTAGCATAAGCATTCAGATAAAAGGGGATTCCATGCATCTTTTTGATGCATTATACCGAGGAATTAGTCACAAAATTATTGATCCATATAATCCACCTTGTCTAATAACCAACTAAATCATGAGGTATTACTCAAACAAATTGACCTGAAATTGACCTTTATACAAAGAATAATTAGAAAGTGAATATTTTTATCATCGCGTATATTTGGACGGTTCGGAAATGCCATTAACAGTAAATATCGAGTTTGACCCTTTCAGTGCCATGGTTAGAATAAGAAGCTTTTGCAAATGGATTAAGATCAGACTGCATAGAAAGTGCATCTTTGATCAGTGTCATCTGCCACATAGTACCAATTTAAACTAACAAAATTATGTTTATTTCATGCATTTAAAATATTTTTTAAAGACACGATAAATCTAGTGGCCGTATCAAGAGTTGAAAATCATTCACACAGTTATGCATTCAGATGACAATAGCCGAAGCATGTAGTCCAAGCATGTAATATATGGTAATAGAGGTCATCTATTTTATGTCAATTCGTTTGAGTAATAGACTGGTCCTTTGACATGCAGAATATTGGCCAATAGCCATGATTGGATCAGTTTCTGAAAGGTCACCAGCATTTTCTCCTTTTCCCACAACGTATCAACTCTATCAAGAACAGATTTTGTCATTTTAGCCATATTTAATTTGTTGCCTTCAAATGCTTTCAATTTTGACAAGATTACATTTGTGTGGTTTGGTAAAGAGTTAAACCCCTTTTCAAAGAGCATGACTCAAATATTTGGGTATGTTTGAAACATTTGAATATTTGTTGATTTGGTCCCATCTCTAATAAAAACACAGCTTTATTTGTTTTTATTTTTCGGTACAAGCCAATTGAGGAGAAACCAGTAAAGATCGACAAGTGGGACAGTGCCGCCTTGAAAAACGTCCTGGATGATGGAGCAAAAAAGGTTATATGGATGGCATATGAAACCTATAATAGGATGTGAAAAGATACTGTGGAATAATTCAATTCTTAACTCTTCACCCAACAATCTAGTTTTAACAACCCTAAATGAGAATGCTTTTGAAAACATTGTTGGATAAGGAGAAAATACTGGTTAACAACTTTTTTCTTCTTTTCCCACAATGTTTTTCTACCTTACTGAAGACAGAAATCATCATTTTGAGCTACATTTAATTTGTCATTTGCAGATGCTTTCAATTTGGTCTTTTTGAAAAATTTGTTGTTTGGTTAAAAGTTAAATCTTTTCAAGACAAGAATTGTAGACTTGACGAAACTGAAAGCATTTGCTGAAAAAATATGAAATGTGGCTCAGTGATGATTGGATGACTTTGAAAAGGTAAAAGAAAATGTTGGAAAACATTTTGCAGTGTTTGCAATCTGATCTTGGATATGCACTGTCTAATACAGTCAGACTGTTCTAGGGTAAAGAAATTTGAAATCATATATTTTTTTTTTTTTGTTTCAACTCTTTGTTTGAAATTTTTATTAAGTTTATATATTATATTTCATGTATCTATTTTTAGAAATTTTATGGCTAAAGAAATGTCGTAATTTAAGCTGGGGGGAATTATTTCCCCGTCACAGTGAATATTTTCCTCCTGCCGAAAATCTGGAACTACTTATTTAAGATTTTTAAGTTTTTAAATTTTAAAAGTGGCATTCGTTGACAAAATAATCAGAGGAAATATAATATATAATTTATTTCATCAGTTTGTGGTTAATAGGGGGAAATATTTGCCTCAAAAGGGAAAGGTCCGCGAAAATAACTCGTGCCTTACGGCACTCGTTATTTTCGCATACCTTTCCCTTTTTCGGCAAATATTTCCCCATATTAACCACAAGCTGATGAAATAAACTCTATGTAACTCCTTACTACATGACCATCGAAGCATTTGCAGACAATGAATTAAATGTAGCTCAAATGATAACTACTGCCTTTGATAACGAGCGACAGCGAGTTACGGGCAAAGCCCGTAACGAGCGAAGCTCGTTTTGCGGTAACAACGTTCTAGATTTTTAAAGATAAAATTCCGACTTCGTTCTGGGTTTTAGGCTAAATCTAAATAGGGATGACTAAAAATTGAGTGTCTTCCTGTTAGTCGCACAGCGTCACAGGTATGACAATCTACCACACAAGTACCCGATTGGTAAAAAATGTAAATAATTATCTACGGATCGAATAATTACTTAAAAATCATTATCAGTTTAATGAGTACAGATTATCTAATTCTTTACTTACTTTCAGCATATTAAACGTCTTTTTGTGTATAAACAAACGCAATGATCTATGCTAGCAAATAATGACGTCATTAATCATACTATTCTTACGTCATGCACGAGCCGTTTTTTCGCGGAAAACATTGTGTCGAAGAAATCATGACTAAACTAGTTTTTTGACTGTTTCAGAGAAAGCTGGATTTATGATCTGTAAAAAGAGGGCTTAATGCATCTGCAAAAACTATCGACCCATCCGCGCAAGCTGACCTGGATCAAAACTCTTTGCTAGATCTTTTTTTTTAACGATCTGCATGTCAAAGGACCAGTATGCATGCCTTTTGATTCAGTCAGTTATCATACAATATGGATGTATAATTATGTGATGACTTGCTTGGTATCATGCATCACGGAAATGCATTAAACCCTCTTTTACCGCAACATGGCTCAAATATAATTTATTTAATGTTACGAAAGCTTGTTGATAGATCTAAAAGTTTGGCGTTTTTTTTCCACAAGTTTGATATACATATATCCGATAACTTGGCAAATTTCTTTCCTAGGATTGATGATAGATCTAGATCTAGTCATTGCGACAGATTTCATTCCTGTCTCTGCACTGATCACTGTTTCAATGATGGACGTGTAGGAAAGCAGATGGGATGAAAAAGGAAAGCTACATATAATCTTATTTTAAACAGCGATCTACACACTCTGATCTTAAAGAAAGTCCAGGTAAAATATGGGTAGACCTGTGCACTAAAGAAGAAATGAAAGAAAGATTCTGTTTTTGTTTGTTTTGTTTTTTTCCTTTTGTGTGTATATTCATTGCGGCGGCAAGCGCACCTACCACACGTTCCTGAAGTTCCTTTTACCAGTACTCTGCTCAACATTCTTCCCAACGTACTGACCGATTCCTCATAAAAATCAAAGTCTCTCTGATATAGATCTAGATCTACATGCAGTGAGGAAATGTTCCCTTAAAATGGTCTTTACAAGTGTGTGAACCAATAATCATTTTAAGTTATTTTTCTGGACATAAATTAACGAAATTGTCCAAGAACTGTTTTTCTTTTGTTAAGGAAATCAGGGACAGTTCGCCCTATTTCACATGTATAAATCTACGAAAGAAAAATGCTTTCTACTTTTGACAACGCTTAAAATTAGTTTTGGCAAAGCCGGAATTCGAACTCAAAACCCTTTGATTTCAAGATGCAGAATATAGCTCGTCATTCGAATTAATAGATATTTGTACCAGAAATCATTCACGTCACTCGTATTGAGGCTTTGCCTTTTTCATATTAGGATAGAAATATTGTGGGAAGAACATTAAATGCCATTACCAATGAACAGTTCAAGGGTTTTACCCTTTACTACAAAGTCCAGACTTTTGACAACCCTAACAGAGAACGGGTATGAAACATAGGTAAAAAGTAGAAATTACTGGTTCCCAGCATCATGTCCTTTTCCAACAATGATTTTTTTTTCTTCCAAAGAAAAATTCTTTTCTTAAGTCACATTTAATTTGTTGTCTGTAAATATTGATAGTTTGGACTAAGATAACTGGTAACTCATATTCAAAAGATTATAAATACACAAAAGGCATTTTACATGCACTACTTCACCCTTTAATCCTTGACCCAACAATCCCGTGTTTTAACGACACTGAGGAAGAAGCCTTTTGAAAACATTGTTAGAAAAGGAGAAAATGCTGGTGACCAGCATTTTCTCCTTTTCTCGCAATATTTTCTACCCTATGAAATACAAGTTTCATGTTATGAGTTACCTTTGGTTTGTTTTCTGCAAATACTTTAAGTTTGGACAAGGTTAAAATTTTGTCGTCTTGTAAAGAGTTATGCACCAAATGTTTGAAAAGGATATCCTAGTCAGTAGACCTAATCCAGGAATTCAATTTCAGTTTCAGTTTTTTGATGGGGGGGGGGGGGGAAAGGGGAAAGACTAAAAGCAAATAAAACAGTGTATCCAAAATCAAAATAGTTTTACAGTCATGTTTGTTACTTTCTCATCTTGACCTACACTGTCTTCAAAAAGTAACTGAATGTGTGATTGGCACAAAAGGGACTGCATTCGTGATTGACACTGATATAGATCAGGAAGTTTTCAAGAAAATTCCTTATTAGTGCGTTTTCTGGCAATCTATCCGAGGGTACATGTGCGACTTTCTTTTTGTAATCCTAAACCAAATAATCCTGAGTTTTATCAACCCTAACAATGAAGGTTTTTGAAAACATAGTGGGAAAAGGAGAAAATGCTGGTAACCAGCATTTTCTCCTTTTCCCACTATGTTTTTTACCTGATCATAGACAGAAACCATATGAGCTACAGTTAAATTACAGTCTGCAAATGCTTTGAATTTTGACCACTCTATAATTTTGTCGTTTAATAAAATGCTTATCATTAACCAAACAACACCAGGTTTTAAGTACGCTGAGAAAGAAGCCTTTTGAATACATTAGCAGAAAAGGAGAAAATGCTGAGCCATGTTCTAGGAAAAGGGGGTTTAATGAATCTCTGTGATATGTTATACCAAACAAGTCATCACATAATTGTAGATCCATAAAATTCATTTTGTCTACCAACAGATCGAATCCACAGGCAGAATGGTCCTTGGACATGTAGCAAATTACCCAGAAGCAGTTTCGATTCAGGTCAGCCTGCACAGCCTGTGGTGGCTGATTTGTGTTGATAATTTTTGCAGATGCGTTTAACCCTTTTTCACAGAGTATGGCTTGACCCATTACCACATTCCTGGCAACCAGCATGTTCTCCTTTTCCCACAATGTTTTCTCCTCAATCAGAGACAGAAATCATCATCTGAGCTAGGTGGGTTTTTTTTTTTTTTGTCGTATGCTAATTCTTTTAATTTAGTCAAGGGCAAATTGTAGTCATTTGGTAAAGAGTTACTTGTAATTGTGAAATTACCATTCCAGGTCATGTTGGAAAAATTTGGATTCACTGAGAGTCACCGACTGATGGACGGCAGATTAGCGATTTGCACCATTGCTGTGGGGTTTCCTGCATTTGCTCTCATTTGGGATTACTTCAGACCGTTTCCAGAATCTCGCCCAGTCCTGATCACCTGTGTTGTCTCGTATCCTTTTGCTATGATGTAGAAAATGTTGGGACTTAACTATATCAGATTTTATACAGGTCCAAATTTGAAACATGACTCAAAAATTGAAATTTTCCTTTGCAAGGGTAGATAACATATGTTTGAATGATATTTTACGCTGTTTTCAACATTATTTCAGTTATATTGCGGCGGCCTCTGCACCTATCCATGTTTTTTACCAGTACTCTGCACAATACTCTTTCCAAGCCACTGGCTGCTGTCCAACATGATTATTGTGAAAACAATGGTCAGCGGTGAGAGAGGTAATTTAGCAATGACTATCATCAATCCTTGGAAAGAAATCGGCTGAGCTGGGGATCGAACCAGAGAACCTCTGTTCTCAAGTCCTGTAAGCTATTGACCGGGCTGCCATCTAGAGCCAGCTTACCAGCTTTTTTTTCGTTTTCCAACAGTGTTTCCAAAAGCTGTCTTTCTCAGGATCGTTGAAACTTGGGATTGTGTGGTAAAGAGTGAAGCACACTTTTCTGATACATGTGCTTGTACGGCCTAACCCTTTACCTCGTAATCCCGAATTTCACGACCCTGAAGAAAGAGGATTTCGCAAACTTCATCAGAAAAAGAGAAAATACTGCTAGCCAGCATTTTCTCCTTTTCCAACAATGTTTTCAAACTTTTTCATGACAGATCGACTCACCATCTGTAAATGTTTTGATTTGGACAAAACTGTGTCACCTGGTAAAGAGTCTAAAATCCAAGGCCTTCACCCTTTACTAAACAAACTGGTGCTTTCACTCCAATTAGGGAGAAGACCTTTGAAAATATTGTTGAAAAAAGGAGAAAAAGCAGTTAACTTTTTCCCTCAATGTTCTCTACTGTTTCAAAGAAGAATTCTATAATTTCTGCCACATTTATTTGTCTACTGCAAATGCATAGACAGAATAGACCTGTCTAAATTTTTGACATTTGTGAAAATGTTAAAAAAAAAAAACATCAGTCTTAAAACAAAGCTAGGAAAGACGGCTTGAAATCATTCATATTAATTCTTTACCAAACAACAAAATATTAGACTGGTCCAAATTCTAAGCAGTTGCATACGACAGATTTTAATGTGGCTCAAATGGACAAAAATCTTAAAAAGAGTAGTAAACATGGTTACCAGCATTTTCTCCTTTTCCCACAATATTTTCAAAAGGCTTTCTTCTTCAGGGCCATTAAAACTAAAACCCGGGATTGTTTGGTAAAGAGTTAAAACTCAGAATTGTGTGATAAAAGGGTTAACCCTACCCCTCAGACTACTCATGATCACACAGAAAAAATATACCAAATTAAAATTATGTAATTGGCATTATCTTTCGATAAATAATTTACCCAGAAGTAAATGTCTACGTGTACCTGTACCCCCAATTTTATAGACCTTAAAAAAAGATTAGAATAAGTTCCTTGTTAAAAAATGTGCATGCATTTGTACATTTAACCCTTTACCAAAATATCCTTTGTTTTGATGAACGGCTTTTAAAAAGATTGTGAGAATAGAAGAAAATGCTGGTAGCCCTTTAGTGAAAAATCCTATAGACATTTAACCAGCATGTTCTCCTTTTCCAAGAACGTTTTAATGCTCCCTGAAGGGGGAGCATATAGTCGCCGCTTTGTCTGTCCATCCTTCTGTCCGTCCGTCCGTCCATCCATCCAAAGCAATTTCTGCACAACCCCTAGACCAAGTTGGATGAAACTTCATATATGAACTCCTTATGATATTGCGCAGATGAGTTTTCCCAGTTTTCCAATTTGACGCTGTGTCTTGGAAAAAGGGGGTTTCTTGTAAAATTCCAATTTTTACTAATATCTCCTTTAGCTTTCGTCAAATTTCATGAAACTTCACATTTATATTGTTTATTAAAAGTTTCACCATGTGCCCTTGTTTTTTTTATCTATGCAAAACCATGTTACAGGAAAAGGGTGGTTAATGTCTTGAAACTTTATGTTCTGTTTTTTTGGACTCTGAAATTAAACATTTCCCAGTTTCTTCAAGACTATTCAACATATATGTTGCTGATCAAAATCCCCAGACCATTATTTTATTCTTTCCTATTTATACTAAGCTGTGTTATTATGGTCCCCGAATGTTGAGCATATAATCGCCGCTTCGTCTGTCCGTTCAACCTTCCGTCCGTCCGTACAATGCCATTTCTCCACAACCCCTTGACCAAATTGAATGAAACTTCATATATGAACTCCTTAGGATATTGCGCCGATGTTCTTTTCCCGGTTTTCCAATTTGACGCTGTGTCTTGGAAAAAGGGGTTTTCCTGTAAAACTCCAATTTTTACTAATATCTCCGTAAGCTTTCGTCAAATTTCATGAAACGTTACATTTATATTGTTTATTAAAAGTTTCACCATGTACCCTTGTTTTTTTTATCTATGCAAAACCATGTTACGGGAAAAGGGTGGTTAATGTCTTGAAACTTTATGTTCTGTTTTTTTGGACTCTGAAATTAAATATTTCCCGGTTTCTTCCAGACTATTCAACATATATGCTGCTGATCAAAAGCCCCAGACCATGATTTTATTCTTTTCTATTTATACTAAGCTGTGTTATAGAAAAAGAGGGCTTAATGACAAACTCAAACACGAAGTTTATAAATGTTTAATCTGAATTTTTTTCTGACAATTTTGCCATTACTATAATAGTAATGTTTGATTTACAGATTGTTCACATTGACAGGAAGTTTTACTCCACTGTTCCAAGAGTTATGTCCCTTCTTTATTTAATTATTTGAACATTGGCGAATGTGCATTGTGCGAAAAGCAAGGAATAGGGAAAGAATGTAAAGAAGGAGTAAATGAGGTAGCCCTCTTAGTTTAAACATATTTGTTTTACATCGATTGAGAAACAAGTTCATACAACTAATACTAATATAGGTAGCCCTCTGTCAATGATTATAAATTATGTTTTAGCAACATTGAGAAAGAAGACTTTTGAAAACATTGTTGAAAAAGTAGGAAATGCTGGTTAATTTATAATTAAGCATTAATTTTTTTATGGAAATAATTTGTACCTTTTCAAACTTTATTTAAATCTGTTTATGCTCATAATTAGCTGGGCTGTTTTCAAAGAAAACAACAAGGTATTGTTGTAGTCCTGGCGTTGTCTGTGCTGTCAAAAGGGGAACCTAGGTATATAACCACGGCAGCTAACTATTAAGTAATTTTCACTCAGGCTTGATTGGTTGTTTGTATGGTGTTTCATGCCTTTTACAACATTATTTCAGTTATATCACAGCAGCCAGTGTACCTATCCTTGCTTTCCTGGAGTTTCTTTTGCCATCACTATGCACAATATTCTTTCCAAGCCATTGGCTGCTTTCCCACATAACTATCATCAAAACAATGATCAGTGTTGAGAGAGAATTGAATCCTGTCACTATGACTATCATCAATCCTTGGAAAGAAATTGGCCTAGCTGGGGTTCAAACCAGCAACCGCCTGTTCTTGAGTCCTGTTTGCTACTGATTGCACTACCGGGGCTCGGTGTTTTGGCTTGGAATTTTCACTGAAAATCAAGCAACCTCAGCCGAGCATTGGCACCCACATGCGATGCTCTTGATTTAGTTTGTAGCCTTCAAAGCTTTTGAGTTGGACAAACTGTTAAAATTATTGTTTGGTAAAGAGTGAAACATCTAATTCCGTTTTTGTCAAGGTGGGACTTCGCTTTTGAAAGCTTGCCTCATCAGATGACCTTATTGATTTAATCACTCGGAACTTTTCTGCTGTTACCAACATTTGAGTCAACTTGTATGTCAACTGATGATTAACAACATTCATTTCATTTTGAAAAAAGGTATCTGAGTGTATAAATTGAAATATATGAAGGTGTGGAGTGTTTATCCGAATTTCATATGACCTTCTTTTGATTCTTTTTATGTTGGAATTACCAAGGTTTTACAGTATTTTGCATACTCATTACCAGAATAGAAAATTTCAGACTTGTCCATGTTGATGACGTGGTGAAAATATTGAACGGAAAATATTTGAGTCATGCTCTGTGAAAAGGGGGTTTAATGCATCTGCAAAACAACATTTTGTACATGGCTTAAATGATGGGATCTGTTTCAAAAATAATAAAAAAAAAAAGATTGTGGGAAAAGGAGAAAATGCTGTTTAACAGCATTTTCTTTTTTTTCCACTTCCACAGTATTTTTAAAAGCCTTCTTTTTTTTCAGAGTCATTAAAACATGTCTCTCGCAAAGGGTTTAAACCATGATGCACTGTTCTATTTTTAGATATGATGACACATACACACTGTCAATGGCATTCACAAATGGTAAAACCAACAAAATACGGTCACAAGAGATAAAGAAATCTGTGGCTGAATACTTCGACGAAGATGGACGATTCTGTTTTGACTTGTTTGAGCCAGAAGTGCGAATGTTACAGAATAGAATCGCTACATCCAAGAAAGAGTGACTGGAATATTCTAATGTCAGAATGTTGTAATTAAAGTTTTGTTCATACTGCCATAAGTGTTTGTTTGCTGCGATCATCGGTAGCTTTTGTGTATTTTGTTCTGTTCTGTATTTACCATTGAGTATGTGAACATTGGTAGGATCATGTGTTAAGATGAATGTCAGTGATGAGTTAAGATGAAGAGCATTAAATTTTGAAAACATTGTGACAGATGTGTTCAGGGTTTCAGGTTTTCACACATCCACCAAAGATAGATTGAAGTCTAACTTTACCTAGCCCTGTTACCAGAAACAAAATTGAACTTGTCCAAAGTTAACAGGACTTAAGACTTTTAAAATTCAACCCTTTACCACACAAACCCAGGCTTTAATAACCCTAAAGGTTAAATTTTTGAAAACATTGTGTGAAAAGAAGAAAAATGCCAGCAAACAGTATTTTCTCCTTTTCAAACGATGTTTTTCCTACACCTTCAGACACTAGTTCCATCATCTAAGCAACATTTAATTTGTTATCTGCAAATGCTTTGAACTTGGACCAGTCCAAAATTTTGTCATGTGGTAAAGGATTAAGTGAATTTTCAATTATCTCTTTACAACTGAAAAAAAATTTAGACTTCTCCATATTGATGGAATTTAAGAATGAGAATTCAAATGCTTTTCAGATGACAGAAGTTTTGTGAAATGTGTTGGTTAGATGAGGTATCATGTTTTCTGTTTTCCTAAACTTTCCAAAACCAAGGAGGCCGAGTCCTGGTAGCTCAGTCGGTAGCGTGCAGGACTTGAGAACAAGGGGTCGTGGGTTCGATCCCTGGCTACGACCCCTGGCTCGGCCAATTTCTTTCCGAGGATTGATGATGGTCATTGCTACAGGATTCATTCCTCTCCCGCCGCTGACCATTGTTTCGACGATGGTTATGTGGGAAAGAAGCCAGTGGCTTCGAAAGAAAAATTGTGCGGAGTACTGGTAAAAGAGACTCCAGGAAAGCATGGATAGGTGCACTGGCCGCCGCGATATAACTGAAATAATGTTGAAAATGGCGGTAAACACCATACAATCAATCAATCAACCAATCAACCAAAACCAAGGAAAACCTTTGTAACATTTACAAACATTATAGATGTAAGATTTGCAAACATAAATGAAGATCAGACTGCAGAAAAGTTGCTGTCTGGTCATGGATCCACACTCTTGCAATCAGGCCCTTTTTACTGCCAGGAAAGCCCTTTTTTTTTTAGCTCACCTGAGCACAACGTGCTCAAGGGGAGCTTTTAGGATCACCCGGTGTCCATCGTCTGTCATGCGTCGTCATCGATTCTTTAAACATCATCTCCCAAACCACTGGGCCAATTTGGACCAAACTTGTCTGGAATGTTCCTTGGGAGGTCCATTTTAAAAATTGTTAACAGAATTTGATTTCATCAAAAACTCTGGTTGCCATGGCAACCAAATGGAATTTTCTAAGAATTCTTTAAAAATCTTCTCCTCTGAAACGGCTGGTCAGATTTTGAAATAATTTCACAGAGATGTTCCTTGGGTGACCCTTTTCAAAAACTGTTCGCGAAATTTTGATCCGTGAAGAAACATGGCTCTGGTGACTGGGGGCTACTAGCACTATACGGAAATTAAGAAATTCTTAAAAATTATTCTTCTCTGAAATGGCTGGTCAGATTTTGAAATAATTTCACAGAGATGTTCCTTGGGTGACCCTTTTCAAAAAGTGTTCGCAAAATTTTGATCCGTAAAGAAACATGGTTCTGGTGACTTGGGGCTACTTGCACTATTAGGCCACGAAGAAATTCTTAAAAATTCTTCTTCTCTGAAATCTCTGGTCAGATTTTTAAATAATTTCACAGAAACGTTCCTTTGGTGACCCTTTTCAAAAACTGTTCGCAAAATTTCGATCTGTCAAGAATCGGCTCTGATGGAGGGGGGGGGGGGCTACTTGCACTATACAGCCATGAAGAAAATCTTAAAAATTCTTCTTCTCTGAAACGGCTGGTCAGATTTTGAAATAATTTAACAGAAATGTTCCTTGGGTGTCTCTTTTCGCAAATTGTTCGAGAAATTTTGATGCATCAAGAAACATGCTCTGATGGCTGTGGGCTATTTACACAATACGGACATGAAGAAATTCTTAAAAATTCTTCTTCTCTGAAACCGCTGATCAGATTTTGAAATAATTTCACAGAAATATTCCTTGGGTGACTCTTCTCAAAAATTGTTCGCAAAATTGTGATCTGTCAAGAAACATGGCTCTGGTGGTGGGGGCTATTTGCACTATAGGGACATGAAGAGGAATTTCTTAATTCTTCTTCTCTGGAACTGCTGGTCAGATTTTGAAATAATTGTTAGGGAAATTTTTATCCATCGAAAAACAATAGCCAATTGTTGGCACCTGCATGTGGTGCTCTTGTTTGACGTATGTTTTTAGTCACTATTGAGCATGTGCTCTTCTTCAAGAAATTGTCCTTGGGTGATCTTTCCAAAAATTTATTTGCAGAATTCTGATTCATCAAAATCATTGCTGTGGTGATGATTGTAGGGGGTGTTGACAGATTTTGAAACAACTTTTACAGGTGACCTTTTCAAAATTGTTTGGCAAAATAATGATTTTGTTTCCAAAGTTTCAATACCTCAAAAAAATTGGCTATGGTTCTCTCAAAAATTCAGGTGAGCGATCCAGGGCCATCTTGGCCCTTTTGTTTTATCACTTTTAGGTTTAACCTTATACCAGACTAAAGTTTTGACAACCCTGATAAAGAATCCTTTTGAAGATAATGTGGGACAAGGAGAAAATGCTGGTAACCAGCATTTTCTCTTTTTCCCACAATGGTTTCCTGTTTACAAAAGGGAAATCCACAATGGTTTCCTGTTTACAAAAGGGAAATCCCATTATTTGAATCTGATCCAATCATAGGCTGCAAATGCCTTCAAAATGGATTAGTCCCAAATTTTCTCTTTTTGTAAAAGAGTTAATTTTTTTTCCACAGGACAAAATTTTAGAGTTGTCCAAATTGAAAGCATTTTCAGATGACTAGTTTTATTCAAATGATGTGGTTTGCCTTTTGAAAGATACAAAACATTGTGGTAAAAAAAGAAAATTCTGGTTACCGGCATTTTCTCCTTTACGCACAATGTTTCTCAAAAGCTTTGTTTCAGTGGGTCATTAAAACTCGGGATTTTGTGGTTAAGAGTTTAATTTCTATGTGCAAATGTGGTCTTGGAGAATTCAGTGGAATGGGAGATAACTGTGTCATAGAATAAAGGAAATTTCCACAAGATTACAAGAGTTGTCTTATGTCTCTTTTACCCAAACCTGTTACCTTACAGCAGTGCATTGATCAGTGCTTCTAAAACTTGTTTCTCACTCAGCTCAGCTGATTATGAAATTTCAAAGTTGTATAAATGTAATTTAAAAAGTATGATGTAGTAACTTGTGAACATTAGGGCTTTTCTTTGTCTGTCGCTATTAAATCAAAGTCTTTATTTCAGATTTCATACTATCTTTTAGCAGAAATGAAACTTCAAGTTTGTACATAAACTCCGGTCAGCATGGACTCAGTTGAGCATAAACTCAGGTGAGCATTGACTCAATTCAGCATAAACTCATGTGAGCAAGGACTCAGTTGAGCATAAACTCAGGTGAGCATGGACTCAGTTCAGCATAAACTAAGATGAGCATGGACTCAGTTGAGCATAATCTAAGGTGAGCATGGACTCAGTTGAGCTTAAACTAAGATGAGCATAGACTCAAGATTTACAAGCACAGGCACTCGTAGCTCAGTCAGTAATGTACAGTATTTGAAACCAATGGGTAGCTAGTTTGATTTCCCGGCTCTGCCAAATTCTCTCCATGGATTGGTGACAGTCATTGCCGAGGGATTTATTCCTTTGAATACCATTGTACATTGTTTTGACAAAGTTTATGTGAGAAGGTAGCCAAGTGGTGGAAATTAGTGAAGGAAACGGGTGGAAAGCTTGATTAGGTGCACTGGCCTCTTTGAAATAACCAAAGTTATGTTTGATATGTTGTTTTAACTCTGATGTGACGAGGCGTATAGAAAATACAAGGATCTGTCATTAGTTGGCTTTTGAAATAAAATTTTATTAAACATGCCTAGTAACTTATTAACTCTTTACCAAGCAACAAAATTCTAGCCTTTTTCAAATTGAAAGCATTTGCAGACGGCAACATGAATGTAATTCAAAAATTGAAATTTGTATTTGGAAGGGTAGAAACATTGTGGGAAAAGGAGAAAATGCTGGTTACCAGCATTTTAACCCTTTCCCATAATGTTTTCAAAAGATTCCTTGTCTGGGTCGTTAAAAACCTGGATTGTGTGGTAAAGAGTCAAGCTTATGATATTTCTATGGGCAATATTAATAACGTTTTATGTAAAATGCTAACAAATGTCAAATTATTTTTATCACATAACAATATCTCCCAAGCACATACACACACAGGAATTCCCATGACTAAAAACCAATTTACATGTACTTCTAAGTAAGTAGTATAAAATGACATGTATATGAAGTCACAAGATGCTTGTAACAAGCATATGTTGGATAAGAAAGTAGTAAAGGCAATGCTACATGACAATAGGGTAGGTGTAGCATAAGCATTCGGATAAAAGGGGATTCCATGCATCTTTTTGATGCATTATACCAAGGAAGTAGTCACAAAATTATTGATCCATATAATCCACCTTGTCTAATAACCAACTAAATCATGAGGTATTACTCAAACAAATTGACCTGAAATTGACCTTTATACAAAGAATAATTAGAAAGTGAATAATTTTATCATCGCGTATATTTGGACGGTTCGGAAATGCCATTAACAGTAAATATCGAGTTTGACCCTTTCAGTGCCATGGTTAGAATAAGAAGCTTTTGCAAATGGATTAAGATCAGACTGCATAGAAAGTGCATCTTTGATCAGTGTCATCTGCCACATAGTACCAATTTAAACTAACAAAATTATATTTATTTCATGCATTTAAAATATTTTTTAAAGACACGATAAATCTAGTGGCCGTATCAAGAGTTGAAAATCATTCACACAGTTATGCATTCAGATGACAATAGCCGAAGCTAAGTTTGGACAGTAATCCAAGCATGTAATATATGGTAATAGAGGTCATCTATTTTATATCAATTCGTTTGAGTAATAGACTGGTCCTTTGACATGCAGAATATTGGCCAATAGCAAATAGTTTTGACCAAGATCAGCCTGTGTGGAATGCGAAGGCTGGAATGGGTCAATACTTTTTGCAGATGCATTGAACCTTCTTTTCACCAAACATGGCTTTGAATGGAAATAAGGGATCCTTTTCCTCTTTAGCTCCACTGGCCAAAGGCCAGCGGGCTTATGTCATGGCCCGGTGTCTGTTGTTCGTCCATCCGTGCGTCCGTCCGTGCGTCCGTCCGTGCATGCGTGCGTTAACTTTTATTTCAAACATCTTCTCTGAAACTACCCATCCAATTTTGATGAAACTTCACAGAAATAATCCTGCCATGGTCCTCTTCAGAATTTCTTGAAAGAATTTGATTCCTTCAAAACTGTGGTTGCCATGGCAACAAAACGGAAAAATATTGAAAACTTTGAAATCTTCTTGTCTAAAACCATAAGGTCTAGGGCTACCAAATTTGGCATGTAACTTTGTCTAATAGATTCCCTGGGGTCAAATTTGGTCCCGGCTCCGTGGGTCACAAGTTTTATATGGGCTTATATAGGGAAAACTTTTAAATTCTTCTGGTACCTAGCAATAGGGCCTAGGGCTACCATATTTTGCATGTAGCTTTATCTAGAGGGTGTCTACCAAGAATGCCCAATTTATAGCCCTGGGGTCAAATTTGGCCCCGCCCAGGCGGTCATAAGTTTTATATGGGCTTATATAGAGAAAAATGTAAAAATCTTCTCCTACTTAGCCATAAGGCCTAGGGCTACCAAATTTGTCATGTACGTTTATCTAGTGGATATCTACCAAGTGTGCCCAAATTATAGCTCTTGGGTCAAGTATGGCCCCGCCCCAGGGGGTTACAAGTTTTACATGGGCTTATATAGGGGAAAACTTTAAAAATCTACTCGTACCTAGCCATAAGGCCTAGGGCTACCAAATTTTGCATGTAGCTTTATCTAGTGGGCCTCTCCCAAGAGGGCCCAAACTTTAGCCTTGGGGTCAAGTTTGGACCACCCCAGGGGTTACAAGTTTTACATGGGCTTTTACAGTGAAAACTTTATAAATCTCCTTGTTACTAACCATAAGACCTAGGGCTACTAAATTTAGCACTGTCTCAGGGGTCTCATGTTTCATAGGGCCTTTTATTGAAGAAACTTTGAAAATCTTCTTGTTTATAATCACATATTCTAGACCTCTATTATTAGCTCCACTGGCCGAAGGGCTTATGTCATGGCCCGGTGTCCGTCGTGCGTCCGTCCGTCCGTGCATGTGTGCGTGCGTGCGTCCGTCCGTCCGTGTGTGCATTAACTTTTATTTCAAACATCTTCTCTGAAACTAAACATCCAATTTTGATGAAACTTCACAGAAATGATTCTGCCATGGTCCTCTTCAGGATTTCTTGAAGAATTTGATTCCTTCAAAAACCCTGGTTGCCATGGCAACAAAAGCGAAAAATATTGAAAATCTTTGAAAATCTTCTTGTCTGATACCATAAGGCCCAAGGCTACCAAATTTGGCATATAGCTTTATCTAATGGACCTCTAAGAAGTTTCTTCATATTATAGCCCTGTGGTCAAAATTGACCCGTGCCAGGGATCACAAGTTTAGCATGGGCTTATATATAGTGACTTTAATTTAAATAGTAATCAAGGGAAATAACTCCTGTTGTAAGAGATAAAGTTTGTTACTATTTACCTCCCTTGATTATCAAACTGCAATGATATATGATTGATGTTGATATTCTAAGTTTTTTCGATAGGACATGTTCTGTTGTCAGGGAGAGTGATTTATTTTGATGCTAGCAGTTATGCTCACATCAGTGGAACATTAAACTTAAAGTAAGGCTTATGTCATTCAGTTTTCTTTCCAGAGCGTTACCTGTCATGCCAATGAATTAAACCTGCTTGTATTCACTGACATAATCTTTGCACTTAGGAAGATATGACTTTTTTTTGTTGGGCAGGGGGGAGGTTATGTTTTCCAAGAAAGTTTACTACCATACAGACTTTTTATGCAGTATGTCTCTGCAATGCCATTAATGCCATACATTAAATTTACTCTTTTAAAAAAGGACAATTTTTTTGACTGGATCAAGTTTAAAGCCATCAAAAGACAAACTGTATGTAGCTTAAATGATTATTTCTGTCTTTGATAGGGTAGGAAACATTGTTGGAAAAGGAGAAAATACTGGCTGACAACATGTTGTCCTTTTCCCACAGTGTTTTCAAAAGCTTTCTCTTTAAAGGTCATTAACACTTCGATTTGTGTGGTAAAGGGTTAAAAAGCCAGTGGAGCAATACAGGGCCATCATGGCCTTCTTGTTTATTATGGGACTTTATCTTGTGGACCTCTACCAGGACTCAAGTAATTATAGCTTTGTGGTCAAAAATGGCTTTGTCCTGGGGTTATAACTTTCTTGTAGGATTTTATAGAAAAAAAAATTGTATATCTTCTAGTTCGAAACCAATTGGCCAAGTATTGTAATGTTTGGCTTGTAGTGTTTTTACTAATTAGCCAGTGGAGCGATACAGGGCCATCATGGCCCTCTTGTTTGTGATATCCCTGGTGCTGATGTGCCTGATATGGTTCTATGCATTTCCATCATGTTTGACTTTTTATTTGAATATGTTGTGTGCTACTGTTAAAACCATATTATGTACATTCACTGCTAAATAAAATAAATGGCTCATTCATACTGTACAAAGGACAGCGTTAATTGGAAAAAAATGCTCTTGATGAGTGATTCCTCAGTGTTAAATGTTTCATTAGCAGTCCATATGTACTTACGTCCATGATCTCAACTCTTTACCAAACGACAAAATTTTGGACTCGACCAAATTGAAAGCATTTGCAGCTGTAAAAAAAACTTGTAGTTCAGATGCTGATTTCTGTATTTGATTGGGTAGAAAACATTGTGGGAAAAGGAGAAAATGCTGGTTACCAGCATTTTCTCCTTTTCCCACAATGTTTTCAAAACTCCTCTCCCAAAGGGTTGTTAATAGTCGGGATTATGTGGTAAAGCGTTAATTGAGGTCAAGGTTGTAGACTTTGATATTTACAAAGTTTAACAGTAAAGGTTTTAAGAGCTCATATTTTCCAAACTAAATAAACTACAATAGATTTAGTTCTTATTTGGCTTGATGACAATAACAGGTCCAAAGTTCTATTAAGCATCAGTTTAGACCTACGGTATTTATAATGTTGTCTGCATATACTTTCAATATGTACAAGTCCTAAAATTTGTCATTCAGTAAAAAGTTAACTCCTGCCCATGCTCATGATCTTAATGTCAAGGTCACAGATTTTTAAATTTCATGTTAAAGTATTTATCGGGCGCTTATTCTCCAGACCAAATGATTGCCATCATCCCAACAAATAACTTTTCCAGGCGAGCTGTTGTGTTTGATAACAGCACTTATTTAGTGTTATGTTGCTATAATGTGTTTCAGGAGTTAATGAGTTCAGGCATGTAGCTAGGCAGATGCCAGGAAGCAAGGGCTTCAATATAAACTCTTTCACTACCACAAAAATGAGCCATGCTCTGCAAAAAGGGTGTTCAATTCATCTGCAAAAACTATCAACTCAGGTCAGCCTGTGCAGTCCGCAAAGGCTGACCTGGGTTGAAACTTTTTGCTATAGATCAATTCTCTCCATGTCAAAGGACCAGTCTACCATATGATTCAATTGGTTGTGAGACAAAATGGGTTTTATGAATCCATTGATGATTATAATGTGATGACTGGCTTGGTACATTATGCATCAGGCAGCATCACAAAGATGCATAACAACCCCTTTTGCCCAAATATAGCTGATATATGTATTACACTTTTCAACTACTAAAAATACAGTTCCTCTGCAAGATGAAGAGACAGTTCAGTCATAATCTAGAATAAAGTAGTGAACAGTGTAGGTCAGAGATCAGACTGCACTTTTTCAGAAATTACAAACTGATCATTCTGTGTTGGCTGTTTTTGGGGTCTTTGTGGTATCGTGAGAAAACTGTAATATTTGTCATATCTCTGGAATCACTGAAGGTATTTCCTTCAGACTTTGGCTTCTTGTTATCTATTGATAAGCCCATACCAGAACTTTGGGCAGATTACTCTCAAAATATTTTTCATACAGTTATGCCTCTTTTTGGCTTTAAAAGTTTTCACTGGAAAAAGCAACTGCAGCCAAACCGTTGCATTTGCTTGTGGTGCTCATGATCTCTTTCTCTTTTCATGGAGAAAATTTTGTTTACTCAAGGTTTTTGGATTGTAAATTGTTCCATTTTGCTCTATTTAATGTTTTATAAACTTTTTACCAAACAATAGAATTTAAACTTGTCCAAATGAAAGCATTTGCAGTTGACATTAGATTTAGCTGAAATGATGTTAAATTATCTGTTAAAGAGTAGAAAACATAGTGAGAAAGGAGAAAATGCTGGTTACCATCATTTTCTCATTTTCCTGTAAGGTTTTCCAAAGGCTATTTTTTCAGAGTTGTTAAAACTCATGATTGGGTATTAAAGAGTTTAGTGTGTTTTTGTTGCTACAAATTTATTTCAGGAGTTTTGAGTTAGAAAATGTATTCCTGTGACTGGTCAGAGGGAGAGTTTGGATAAAATTTTATGGCCTTGGTTCCATAAATGAAATATAAAAATTATTATTCATTTTTGGCTTGGGCGTTTTCAAAGAAAACATCATGTTACTGTCTTAGCCCTACAGTTTCTTGTAAAGTTGATGTCATTTTCTTATTTCTTTGTAATTAACAAAGATCTTTTCTGCAAACATGAGCTAGTGGTTATCTGTCAGAAGGACAATCCAATATACCTAGGGAAGATGAAACTCAATGTCTTTGACACAGTTATGTCCCTTTTCCTACTTAATATCCTGCTTGAAGTTAACTCCACCTGAGTATTGAAATCTGCATGTTATGCTTTTGTTATCATAACCCTCGACCAAACAAAACAATTTAGACTGATTCAAAATTAGAAAATATTACAGAAACAAATGTGGCTCAGCTGAGGGAACTGGTCACTGAAAGAGTAGAAAACATCGTAGAAAAAGTAGAAAATGCTGGTAACCAGCATTTTCTACTTTTCCTACTATGCTTTCAAAAGCCTTTTTTCTCAGGGACGTTAAAATCTGTGTGAAAAAGGGTTAGAAACATGTGCTCATTATAAAATTAAAGGTAGAATTGTTTTATTTTCAGGAACAAGAAAGCAGTCAGGTTAGATTTGTAAAAAAAAAATCAGCTTTGGGATTCGAGGTTATATTATTGGTGTAGATTTACAATTTTTTTGCATGAAATTGATTATACAACATGAGCCATGCCCTGGCAAAAGGTGATTTAATGCATCTCCACGATGCATTATACCAAGCAAGTCATCACATTATTGTGGATTTATAAAATTCATTTTGTCCAACAACCAGCTGAATCCAGAGGTAGAAGGGTCCTTGGACACACAGAAAATTTACCAAAAGCAAAAAGTTTTGACACCAGTCAGCCTGCATGAGTTGTGCCTACTGACAATGGTTGTTAATACTTCTTACAGATGTATTAAACCCTCTTTTCACAGAGCATGGCTTAATTTTGGTTTAACTTTATATCATCCTAAGTTTACACCATGTTCCCGGCAGCCTCGGCATCCCTGTTTCTGACAAACATGGACAAAACGGGATTGACGTAATACAAGTCAGAGGAACGGGATAAGCATTACGGTGATCACTGGGGTGGCCATGCCAGATTTTTTGACTGACAAAAAACTTGCTATGGGAGTCCCAGTGCTGGTTATAAACGTAATAGACCATAGCAGAACGGGTTGATCGCATCAGAACTTACGAGCACGTAACAAGCCGTAACAAGACTCGGAGACAATCCATGTTTTGACCTGGAAGCCCTTTTTACACCAGTATATGCAGACAACAAAATAAATGTGGCAAAAATTTTGGGATTTGTATCAGAAAAGATGGAAAGCATTTTAAGAAAAGGAGAAAATGCTGGTTACTAGCATTTTCTTCTTTTCCCACAATGTTTTTAAAAGCCTTCCTCAGGGTTGTTTAAACTCGAGAATGTGTTGTAAGGAGTTCTTTACCAAACGACAAAATTATAGACTTGTCCAAATTGAAAAAAAATGCAGATGACAAAACAAAAATGGCTGCAACATTTGTTACAATGGGACTTGTCTTTAAAATGGTGGAATGGTTCAGATATTAGTCAGATTTGTAAACATAGATAAATAATCGATAAATATGGTATACGGGATTAAGAAACTCGAGGGATTTGTCTTCGATTCAAAACTGGAAGTGGTAACAGTGCTTCCTTTGATAGCCCCAAGAAAATAAAATGCATTTTCTGTGCCACCTTGCAACTGTCATGGGCAACATAAAACATGAAGATACAAGAATGATTATAGTTTTATAAAATAAAGATGAAATGGGTTAAAAATCTGGCTGAAAATGGATGAAGATGTATCTTTAACTCTTTACCACACAATCCTGACTTTTAACGACCTTGAGAAAGTAGCCTGTAGAAAACATTGTGGGAAAAGGAGAAAATGCTGGTAACCAGAATTTTCTCCTTTTCCCACAATATTTTCTACCCTATCAAAGTCAGAAATCATCATATTACAAAGATTTAACAGTGCTCTCAATAAGCGGACGTCGACGTATATTACGTCCAAATTTTGAGAAAAAACGTCGGCATTTTGAAAGTCGGGTGTTTTTTTTTACGTCCAGATTTTGACAAAAACGTCCGAGAATTTCAACCCGGACGTTTTTTCAAAAAACAATGCACAAAGGGTTTGACGCGTGTAAAAAACTTCGATATCGTCTATAGGCCCTTTTAGGTTTTGACAACTTCCTGGTAACGAAACTGGAAAACTGCGCATGCGCACTCGTGTAGGGCAAAAAGGCTAAAGAAAACAGTGGCCGATTATTGATTATGTGCACAAAAACGTTAAATTATGAATGATTACATGAAAAACGTTCTGTCCAGAGGCAAAGAAACGATACATAGACAAACTTATTTGCTTAGGGTTCAACCTCGTTGAAAAAAAAATCTGTATTTAAGTGACAGTAAGACGAAGACGTCAAAGAAAAAAAAAAACAAGAAAACGCGTCACCGTTGCGGATTAACGATAATATTCCAAATGGCCAAGTGTGTAATATGGTTCAATATACCTTTATCTAGTAAACTGACAGATCAGGACAGTTGTAGAGAAATAATATGCACGCCTACAAATCCTTTTTTTTTTGTTAATAATTGGGTCCTTACATGTGCTTATTACATGCAAACGTCAAATCTATACGAGCTACAACATCATCAACGCAAAGGTTAACCGATTCCAGGCAGTAACAGACAAACCCTGCACAGTACGGGCTGGAATACTGTGGAAAAAGGAAAAATGTTTGTTGCCAGCATTTTACCCACACCATAATGTTTCCTCAAGCCATATTATGCAGGGTCGTTAATTAAGACGAGGGGGAGCAAGGTAAAGGGTTTATAAAGGGTATCCACCAAATATATCACATACTTGTTACTTTGGTACCCACCAAATACATGTATATCACATACTTGTTAGTTTTATCATAGAACTTTTATAACATAGAACAAGTCCTGTTGTCGTGTATGGTTGCTTTTTTTCCATAATTGTTTTTCACGAGGGATTGTAAGCCCTATGTAATATGTAATTTATGTTCCCGGTTTCCACAGAAACAAAAAAACTCTTGGGAAACATGGCTGAAAGGTTGAAATAATGGCTAAAAGCATTTTTCTGATTTTCTCACCGTGATTTTTTTTTCTATTAGATCTAGTCGTCAAGATTTGAAAATGTTTGATAAAGGGTTAAATGGAAGTTTAACAGTTTTAACAGTAATTAGTGAGATCAATGTACACAAGGAGCCATTTGAGCGTGTCGAATACATAATTATGGAGGGAGACAATATGATAAGTAACCCTTAGCCTGCAGTGCGTTATCTGTAATGGACTCCTTGAAAAGTGGAATAAGAGAAAAGTTCGGACATAGGGGAAGTCTGATCTTGAATCCTCACAAGTTCTTATGATATCGGGTTTGAGTGATACTGATTACGGTAAATGACGCGAACTTCAACGCAAATTCCCCTCAAGCTGGTCAAAAATATAAATTCGGCAGGATATGCCTTAATAATCGATAACCTATAAAATAATAACAATAGGCCTAAAATATAAAACAAGAACTATAGAATCTCCTTTAAAAAAAGGACGACATGTACAATATTGAACAAATAATTTGAAAAAAAAAAAAATAAATAAATACGGGGACGGTTAAGGGGGAATTGTAACCGATTCGGAATGGAAATTTTGGACATTTAAATCAAAAGTGGGGTGTTTTGACTGTGGGACGTTTATCTGTTTATTCATCCCAGTGCACAGCATGACGACACAATCCTATGACACTATTATTCTTCACAGATTTTATCGATAAATTCTTTTGACAAGTCCCAATACAACAGACTTTCAACAGTAAGATACTGGACTTTTTGCCCTACAAGCACTGCGCATGCGAGTAAAGCGGAATTCTGGGATCGAATTTCCTTGGCAACGAATGGCGTTCTAAAAAGGTCTATAAGGAAGGCGCTTTACAAAGAGTTTCTAATCATGATAAAGCGTTTTGGTGATCCGGATTAAGGTGTAGAGATGACAATATACACATATGCGATTGTTTAACTAATTATGACCGGATTATGGTAAGTATTGAATTGGTCCCATAATTGACCTTTCGGTAAACGCCAGTTTGGCACGCCCACCTTAGTAACGCGGTATTTCGGTTGTTAAGCCTGACAAACCAACCAGAAAATGGCGTCGAATACAAGGAAGAGTTTAACTCTGGTTAATTTGGATCTGTTCAGTTTTAATCGGTAAGTAATCAACCGTCTTTTATTTGACTGCAGCCGTAGAAATTAACGGATAACTGCAATTAATAAGACATGCAATCGAAGATCGGGGAATTTTGTTTGTTTGCAAACATGCAACATGAAAGAAATTGAAATAATCGAGTAATATCAATTATTTGTCCAACTCTTTAAAAACCGGCAGATTATAGTTTCGAAACGCATTTCTTTTGGGAATTATGCAGCGCACTTTGGCAAATTTCTTTAAAAAATCATCGTGCGCCGTGACCGTCGTTACGAAGGAAACCACGGCTATCCGAGATACGCCTCTTCCAAAATCCACGAAGAAACTGAAAGAAAACCATGCACTTCAAAAAATTCAAGACAGATGGTTTAGCATGTTCACTTGGTTTGAAACAAATGACGAAAGAAACAGGCTGTTTTGCAAAACATGCCGTGCCGCTAATCTGAACAATAAGTTCGCCAATGAAGGTGCTAATATGTATCTTTTTTAACAAATAACTAATTACTGTTAAAAAAAAATATTTTTTTTTT
Organism: Hippopus hippopus; assembly: GCA_946811185.2. Taxonomy (NCBI): domain Eukaryota; kingdom Metazoa; phylum Mollusca; class Bivalvia; order Cardiida; family Cardiidae; genus Hippopus; species Hippopus hippopus. Next base: position 37,281,225 of record OX328110.1, read on the forward strand.
TTCTGTTATGCTAAATTCCTTATAGATGGTTAAAACTCACAATGTGTAAAGTCTTTTAAAACATTGTTAAAAATGCGGGGAAAAAAATCCCGATTTTAAAAAAAAAAATCCTAAAATTTGAACACGGAATTACAAAAATTCCTGAAATGAGCCCTTATTGAAAGCACTAGATTTAATTTATTGTCTGCATATGTTTTGAATTTGGTACAGTCCAAAAATTTGTCGTTTGGTAAAGAGTTAAGACTTGTAATTATTTGGTGAAGGGATAGTCTGGCTTTGATTTTAAGACTGTACAGTGTTGTATCTCGGATGCGCAATTTGTGCAAATCTTGCTTTCCTCACCCTCAATTTTTGAATTTTTAAAATTTAGCTCGGACAATAGTTCTGAAAACAAAATGAACCCCTCTCTCGACAACAAGTTGTGTGCTGACTAAAATACGACAGACACAACAAAGTAGAACTGTATAATTATAACCTTCTTCACTATCAATAGTAACATGTTCAGCTCTAAATACCTGTATGATTAGGGTCAGATATATAGGATCTGACATGAGTCACCTCAAAAACCAACGAATGTCAGATTCTTTTTATCACATAACTGTATTACAAGAATTATGGTCCATAATGTGTTGAAACATAGGTTTACATGTATAATGTGTAATGGAATTTACTTAGAGCTTATTTGCTTCTTAGACAGGTACATTACAAATGAAAAATAGTTCCAAAGAAATTTGCATATACATGTAGTGATTTTGTTTTGAATCTTAAAGTGATTAGATTAACAACTTTATCATGATTACGAATTTTGACTGTTAATTTCACCAAGGAACCTTGGTCAGCAATGATTTAGAAATGAGGTGTATAATTACAGTGTTGACCAAATACAGCACTTTTTTCCTATCTCACACGTGTGTGAGACAAGAAAATTCGTAATGGCTATATTACATAGAAAACAAGGGGAGTTATGTGATAAATGAATATTCATTGGAATAAAGAGACAATTTAGCTATGCACATTCTGGGCCGAAATTGAAATGCTTCGGGTGTATCTATTGATAAATCACAAAGACAGGGCAGACATTGTCAAAGTACTGGTATTTGCTTAATCCTTTACAACACAAAGCCGACTTTTAACGGCCCTGAGGTAGAGGGCTTTTGAAAACATTGTGGGTAAAGGAGAATATGATGGTAACCAGCATATTCTCCTTTTCCTACAATGTTTTGTATCTATTCTAAGACACACACATCTATTGAGGCACACTGGTCCTTTGGTAAAGGGTTAATAACCAAAGCATGAATGGAAATAAATTCTCTGATTTTAAACATGTATGAGACTACACCTTATATAAATTTCTGCTCTCGATTTAAAAAAGACACATTTTGTTGTCCTTCCTCTCTTCACATAGGACTAGTCAGCTGTTTAAACCTTTACCACACAATCTTGAGTTTTAACAATCCTGAAAGAAAATACTTTAGAAAACATTGAAGGAAAAGGAGAAAATGCTGGTAACCAGTATTTTACCCTTTTCCATATTTTTTTCTCCCATGTCAAAAACAGAAATCCTCTTTTGAGCAAAACTGAATTTGTTGTGCTCAAGTGCTTTTATTTTGGACAAGACTAAAATTTTGTCATGTGCTTAAGAGTCTTATTATATTCCTATCAGTGAATAACTGGGATTTCCGAGTGTGTTATATTATTTTCCACAGTGAATAACACCACTGGTGGTGATTATTATGGTATCATCACTAGTGACGATATAGTTTTAGAATGTTTTGCCGCAACTATTATTACTCTTTATTTCCTCCATGTTTGAAGATATAAATAAATGATACAAAGCAATAATACAAGGTTACAATACAAGAATGCAACGAACATACAACTACAAATGAACATTTAGTTTACAAAAAAAAAAAAAAAAACAAATGGAGGGAGAGAGAGAGAGAGAGATAGAGATTGACACACACACACACACACACACACACACACACACACACCACACCCACACACACACACACACACACACACACATATATATATATAAATGCCAAATGGAATGTAATAAATAGAATAATAAACTGCTTGTGTGTGATACCAAAAATCTGTCACTCGTATGAGGTTTGATGCGGTAAAACAGCTCATGCTTGTTTTTCAACCACATCACACCCCATTCTAGTGACAGATTTTTAATATCACACACAACCAGTTGATTATTGTGCCTCAGTGCCTGTAGTTTATGTGGAACTTCAAGAGGCATGTGTCAGTAGCAATTTCGTCGAGACCTGTCAACTTGTTTAGATTTTTAATACAGTGGGATTCGTAAACCTTGGAGAAGTATGACTGTAAAACGCACAAAAGACTTTTTGGAGACTGAAGAGGCTGGAACTGTTCTACTTCAGCCGAGTAAGGAGAAACAGCAGCCACGCTTACCGGTAATAAAACTACGAAGAGGACCCTTTCCAAAAAGAGCTAAGCCTAACCAAAATTCTAAGGACTATACAGAAAAAGGTACTCCAAGTAAAAGAAAGAAAAAGGTGTGTTATATGACTTTCATTTTAACCCTTATCCGCCCGAGTCATGGTAGCTCAGTAGGTAGTGTACAAGACTTGAGAACAGGGTCGCTGGTTCGATTCCTGGCTCGGTGAATGTCTTTCCGAGGATTGATGATAGTCATTGTGACGGGATTCATTCCTCTCTGACCGCTGACCATTGTTTTGACGATGGTTATGTGGGAAACGAGCCGGTGGCTTTGAAAGAATAATGAGCAAAGTACTGGTAAAAGAAAATCCAGGAAAGCATGGATAGTTGCACTGGCCGCCATGATATAACTGAAATAATCTTGTAAATAGCATTAAACACCTTAATCAATCAATTTTAGCTACCTTAGCAAAAAGACACTCAGCATGGTTATGCTATGGCCTTGCGTCCATCTGTGAATCTGTCTGAGGGTCTGTCTGTTCATATGCTGATTTCAAACATCTTCTCTTAAAGGGCAAATCCTAAAATATTTTGACCAGACTGTTTTTTTCCTTTAATCAGCTGCAAATGATGTCAGTTAAACATGTGTCTGCCATTTTTCATAAATACCACCCTGTAACATGCCATAAACCACGGCCGAATTGTCACGCTGATATACGGCCCTAAAAATGGTACATGGCTTACTTCCCCTGATTCGCTTATCTCCCGTGCATGTGTGACGTCATTGTCGAGTTAGTCTGTGTATACCGTCAGTAGACATACAGTAGGAACGCGGATGATTGTATGCAGATATCTGAGTATTAACTGAGAGTTGAGCTGAAAAATGGTAAATTGTGAAGCCTATGGCTGCAACGTCGATTCGGGAACTCATAGAATTAGTATGTTCAAATTTCCGACGGAATTAAAAAGGAGGAAACTATGGATTGGACGTTTAAACCGGAGCCGGACAGTAGCGACAGATTTTTTGCCATCGGTTCATTCGAAATTGTGTCTGAAATACTTCGATGACAGTCAGTTCTTAATAAGTCCAAAACTCGCAAAAGAAGTTGGTTATAGGAATTTTAGGCTGCGGTTAAAACCTGACGCTGTGCCGACATTATTCGAAACTCCGAGTCGAAAGGAGATAGATTCTAGGCCTTAAACCGAAACTCCGAAAGACAGACATTCCGCAACGACAATTTCCAAAAAGAAAATCTAACACGAAATACATGTAGATAATTTCTTTTTTTCTCGAAACTGGAATACATGAATTGTTATTCGTACTATTTTACCCTTTTCTACATTATCGCTTCATTCTGGACAGGGATCTTATATACAGGGATAGGAAACGCGGTATAACTTCCGGTTATTCACTGTCTTCTTTCGAATTGACCGCAAAGGAAAAAAAGGCGGCCATCTTAAATATCGGCATACGACGGTCACTGTTTTAATCAACGTTTTGCTTGGTTATCCCATACGTCCTTCTCAACAGGTAAGTTTCCGAATATTTACATGCTTAGAATATATGTAACATCAATTTTTTCGGAGATTTTGTTTTATATGCTTATTTTGGCGTTAAAAATTCATGGCCTAATCATGTTTGCCCCGTAGGGGATGTTCAGCAGGAGGATTTAGTGACGTGCAAAAGTACTTTTTAAGTACATAAAGTAGCGTCCAAATAGCAACATGTTGGTAAAAATCACGAGATAGAGTACATCTCCTTGTATTAAAGCCAATTTTGTGCTGATTTTCGATTCCTAAGTTAGATAATTATGGGCTCAAAACTGGGCTATTTTCGGTATTTCATCACAAAATGGCGGACCAATGTGGTGAATTTGGCGGGACCCTAGTGATAGTTGTAGCATTCTCAATTTATTTTTAGAAATAAATTTGTTCAGATTTTGACATATTTATAAGCAGTAAGTATTTCTTTTTGTTTTTAAATCAAATCTAGTGATTTTCGATGCCAAGGTTGGATAACTGTGGGCTCAAAAACTTGGCTATTTTCGGTCTTAATTGCAAGATGGCAGCCTAAAAAGGGGTTATTTCAGTAAAGGTGGAAGCGCAGTACCGAACATTAGTCAAAAATGATTGGATCTCTGATAGTTGGCCATATCCTGAACAAATTCTCATTATAGTCTAACCATGTGGAAATAAAACCATATTTTGCAACGTAACTGAAGAATTAAAATGTTACGTTTTGTAAAAAGGAGAAATTTGAAATTCAGTTGGTTCTATATTTTTTTTCCAGATATGTATTGTGACAGCACAAACACTTCAAAACATTGTTTCAAGAGCTGTCAACATACTGTTGTGATGCATCCTGTGAACAGAAGAATGACATTGAAGATGGTTTTGTAATTCTGCATAAAATGTGCTAGTATAAAACTGAAGCTGGGCTTGAAAACTTGGAATATTAAAGACCAAATCAGCTGTGAACTGTACAAACCTGCAAGAAAAATGCTAAAGTGAAATTAATGTATTTGAATATGAAAGCTGTGAGCTTCTTCTACCACCAAAGTATTTTTAGTATGTATAGCTCAATAAGCCACTAGAAGTATGGAGTTATCTAATTATCTGTGACAAATGCTAGTATTCCTGAATCCTAAGTTTTCACTAACCTGGGGAATATCCATACTTCCGAAAACATTGTGAACAAAGAAGAAACTACCGGTAAGTACATGTCACATTTTCTCATTTCCCCAGGAAAAACAAGTCTCCTCATTTCAGTTGCATTTCATTTGTCGTCTGCAAATGCTTTCAAATTAGACATGTCAAAAATTTTGTAATCTGGCAAAAAGTTAAGGATGGAACCTTGCTCAATTTGCAATGTTTCACAACATTTAAGTTGTATCATAGCAGCCATTATACTTATCTATTTGTTTTTTGAATTTGCACAACTGTCTGCACAAGCTGCGTGTTGCTTTTCCTCATCAACATATTTTTTTGAGGGAGAGAAGTATGTATCTGTGTTGTGCAAAATTCTCTGAGAATCATGATGTTGGTTTCCCACTACTCACACTATTGTCATAAAACGCTAAAAGTACATGTATTAAATTTGACATACTTTTGGTTTCTTCAAACAACACAGTACATTCAGTATCTACAGTCTTATAAGCCACTTGTGGTAAGGAGTTATCTAATAATCTGTGACAGATGCCAGTATTCCTGAATCCTAAGTTTTCACTACCATGGGAAATATTTACACATCTGAAAACATTGTGGGAAAAGAAGAAAATGTTGGCAAGCATGTTCTCATTTTCTCAGCAAAGACACAAGTGACACATTTCATTTCTTGTCTGCAAATAATTCCAAATCAGACAAGTCTCAAATTTTGTTGTCTGGCAAAGTGTTCCTGAAGGTTGGTTGCTTTCAACATTTTGCAATTGTATCACAGCAAACAATGCAGCTATCCATATTCCATGTATTACTAGAGTTGGGAATGTTTCTACTTGAAAATCTCTATTGAGAAGTATATTTTGGGCGTTTGTATGACATACACCAGGATTATAATGATAGTTTGATATACCAATAATATCTCAAATACACAATTCTTTTACAATCATCATTAACTGCAACTTGCCACAGTGAAAAAGTTTTAGGAGATAAAAGTCTACATTCAATGAAAAAAGCGTTTGCGGAAGCAACCAACCATTTGCATGTTACATTTTATCGCAAAAAGATTGGTCCTTGTGTCATACTATTTTCCAAAGATTTCTACAGTGGATTTATGTAAAATCAAATTTATTAGGCATTAAGTTAAAACTTGCTAAAGGAACACAGTTTTCAGCACCATTTAATTTTGTAACACACATGTAGCTCAATATTCATGGCTGCCTTGATGTTTTTAGTGAGAAATTTTAAAATATCAATTTCAACATAAACTTTCTGTGTACAGTGTGAAATTTTTGAAAATTTAAAAAATGAAAAACATTTGAAGGAAAGGCAAAAACATAATATTTTTAATAGCACAGAAATCATTTTGAAAAGAACTGATCACTGGCTGCAACTGGTCTTTTACAAATGTTTTCCAATGCTGTCCACTGTATGAGGAGCGAAAAGTCAAATTTGTACAAAGTCCTACACAACTTATACGGTTTTCAAATTGGTCCAAAATCAAAGCTTTCAAAGTTGTTAGATAACCTTAAGTTCTCTGACACAGAATAAAAAAACATTATTAAAGAAGGAAAAATTGCTTGTCAAAAGCAACTTTTACTTTGCCACAATGTTAACTCTTTTTGAAACAACACAGAAGTAGACTTGTACAAAGTGAGAGCATTTACAGACAACAATTGAAATGCGACTTAAATTATGGAATTTGTCAATGATATAATTGAAAGCATTTGGGGAAAAGGAGAGAATGTTGGGTAACCAGCATTTTCTCCTTTTCCTGCAATGTTTCCATAAGGCTTCTTTCTCTTGGTCATCAGAACTCGGGGTTGTGTGGCAAAGGGATAATTGCAGATTTGTCTTTTTTTTTTTCTAATAATTATGCTACTGACTATTTTTTACCAAAGAACAATTTTTTGGGGGCCTTTGGAATCCCCAATTGAAAGTATTAGCAAACAACAACTGAAAGTAGATTCAAACGATTGGATTTTTTTTGCATGGTATTGAACATTGCGGATAAAAATGCTGAAAACAGGTACATGTGCTAGGCTAGTATTTTGTTCTTTTCCCACAATATTTTCAAAAAGCTTTAAATATTCCGAAGTCATCAAACACACAAGGTTGTAAGGTACACAGGTTAATTCGAAATGATGCAATTGTGAAGGCCACTGGTGTATGTAATTGATTCCAATGTATAAAAGTAGGAACAGAGTTGCAGACAGGTCCTCACACTTCACGAGCCTACTTTTTCAGAAAATTCACTAATTCTTTCCATTTTGCAGGAAATTCTCCTTTTTTTCTGTCAAAGACAGTGATTTAAGAATAGCTGCAAGCTAAACTGAAAATGTACTGGAAGGTCCATTTAATGGGCAGTGAAGGCAATTTTCTGGTTCTATATGCCCTTTGTGTAGTTTGCTATTGAAAAATGGGTATATAACTATTAACAGATCTCTGTGTTTACCGGCCTAATACATTGTACTACATACAAGTTAAATGTTTGTCACTCCTGATAACATGAGAAGCTTTTGACCTGACCAAATTGAAACATTTGGAGAAGAAAATCAGAAAATAAATATTTTAATTTCAATGATGCGTATTGTCTATAAACAGAAGAGGACACTACTGACAGTAGATGTGTCATGACAGATACACAACTTGATGTATCCCACTTGTGATCATGTCAAATACAGGGAGTGGACAAAAGCAGCCCACTTCCGAAACGTTAGACGGACTTAATCCTTCAACAGGCGATGTGTGCTTTTCCCGAATTGTTTGCAATAGATATCCACTGCAGAAATATTAAACTATTTTAAGTTACTACGAACAAGAGGGTTGTTTCGGTAATGGGTCGTTTTGGCACCGGGCCGTTTTGATCTCCATTCACAATTTACACTTCGTGTGAAATCAAGACTGACAACATGACCTGTATATCTGAAACGCCCAATTAGTCGACACTTTAAATTTTCCAGATAAAAAAAATAACACTTTAACTGAAAAAAACAATAATAGAAAAACATTGACATAAACATTGAAACGCATTTCATACTAAACGCTTCTTTGGCGGATATAAAAGTTGTCGGAATCGGCAAGGAATTATATTATCTGAAAGGAAGATAATAATAACTCGCAAGGAACGACAACGGATTATTGGACGCCGTACAGGTAAGTCAGTGAAAAATCGATAATTGGTCTTAACTCCAGTTGCGTTGCCTATCCCTGTGTATATACAATCCCTGTTCTGGACGAAGGAGAAATTGCTGCCGTTTTCTCCCTTTTTCCAAATGATTTCAACATTTAACAAAATTATAGATTCATCCAAATTCATATCATAAATTTTACAAATAACAAAATCGACATTGTTCAAATGATGTAAACTTTCAAGGGATAATAATCATTCTTTGAACAGCAGACATCATTTTCTTCCCACACTGTTTTTCAAACACTCTTTCTTTGGGTATTGGAAACTAGATCTAGGGTTTGTATGGTAAAGGGTTAAGTCAGTTTCTGGCTACCCCTAGTCATGGTCATAAATGTTAATCCATCACCGACCAGTTGAAACAATACAGGAAATGGTTACATAACATTTGCATATCTCACCCCTTGGCACTGTAATGTTTGTTGGTGAGAGTAAACCCATGTTATAGCTTTTATCCCATACACTACTTCTCTTTGACATTTCACTCTTAAAAATGATTTGACAACTTACATTCATTTTGAACAAATTTTGAATTATATCTATACAATTTTGATTTGTGGATATTTCCTTTTTCCTATCCATATTATGTCTTCTAGACAGGCTACTGAGAAAAATGTTTTGAACATGTCAGTATGAAAATTTTGAAATTCCACATTTGACACAGGTCATTTTCTCTGATAATCAGACAAAAGTGAGGAAATTAAAAATAACACATTTCTTTTAAATTAGGAAACAGAATGTTTTTGACCAGACTCACACACCAATTCTTTTACCTTTTACCTCAAAATTCTGACCTTCAACCACGCTAATGGAGAAGGCTTTTGAGGACAAGGTGAAAAAAGGAATAAGTCCTGATACCCAGAGTTATCTTCTTTTCCTACAATATTTTCTACCTTCAAACCTATTGTCAAGGCCACATTTGCTCTGTGGTCTGCAAATACTTTTGGTGTGGAGTGGACAAGTCTAAAGTTTTGCCATCTGTGTAAGGGTTTAGCCTAACCCTAACCCAAATGATAAAAAAATTAGAATATTTCAAATCCACAGCATTTAAATATGACCGATAAAATGTGATTGTTTATTGGAATTTAGTTTTACTTAGTTTAACCCTTTACCTAGACAATCCTTTGTTTTAACGAATTTGTTCACTTCTTGTTTGTCTTATGCAAATTGTTTCAATTTGGGTAAGTCTCAAATTGGTCTACTAGGGACTGAGCGGTCAATACTCACATTCCGGTCAAATGGCAGTATAGACGACTTCAGATTCATTGTAAAAACATAGAAAGAGCTGGTAACTATCAGTTGGTCCTTTATCCACAATATTTTCTATTTCTAACTCTTTACCAAACGACAGAGTATTAAGCAGGTCCAAATTGAAATCACTTGCAGACGACAAAATAAAGTTAAATATTTCAAAAATTGAAATTTGTTTCCAGCAGAGTAGAAAACATTGTTGTTAAAGGAGAAAATGCTGGCTAACAGCATTATCTCCTTTTCCTACAATGTTTTTAAAAGGGTTCTGTCTCAGGGTTGTAAAAACTAGGGATTGATTGGTAAAGGGTTAAATATAAATCCCACACATTGGGCACGAGTTCTGGTTTAGTTCCCAGGAAGCAGTATCTGAAGAGATAAGTACGAGTTGTATGAACTTGTTTCTCAAGAGATGTAAAATATTGTACATGTTTAAATTGTTACCAGACGTCAAATTTATTGACTTAACCGACTTGAAAGCATTTGGAGTCAACGAATTAATTTTTACTCACATGTTTGGACTTGTCTTTAATGGGGTAGAAAACATTGTAGAAATGTTATTTTCTTTACATATTTCACAATGGCATTGACTTCTTTCAGTTATATCAGGTCCAAATCTGCCCGTTTCAATTTTTAAGGAATGGGATGATAATCTAATTTTTTTTTTCATATAAAGGATAAATTTTTGAGTACTGTCAGTCACATGATCTTAAACATGTTTTGGCCCATGTAGATTGATTAGCAATGACACCAACAACAGTTAAGTTATCGACATCTATTTAACTGGGGGAGAAATCGTTGCAACAGAATTGATAGACCACATTAAAAATCGGTAGTACTAACTACATGTATTTGTCAACCGAAAAGTATTTAGAAAGATATGGATAGAAAATTGTGACTCGTGTTTTCTTTTTTCAAGTGGAGCCTTTCAGTTTCAATAATGGTATAGAGGTGTATTTCCAGTGAAGAAATATACCGTGTAGGTGCATATCACCCATTGCAATACAGCATAGGGACTGATCAACAGATCACCTGAGGTTCGCCAATTAAGTATAATGCATCACGCAGATGCATTAAACCATCATTTGCTAGAGCATGACTCAAAATGTGTAATGATAGTGAAGGGTAACAGCCTAGGTTAGATTAAAGTCATACAGTCATGTACATGCAAGTTAAGATGAGCCTGTGATTCATAACTTTTCAATCCGTCAGCAGGTGAGAAAATTTTTGACTTATCCAAAATAGAGGCATTTATGGAGAACAAATTCGCTTTGCCTCAAATGATGGGATTCTTTCTTGAAAGGGAAATCAAATACAGTAAAACCTCTCCTCAAGACCACCCCAACAATACGAGCATCCCGCTATTACGTATGATTTTTGTCAGAACGGAATTTTTCCTTCTTAAAGATCAATGACCACGAACCGGGAAATACGAGCACCCAGCTATTCCGAAGTTTAGACCACCATTTTCAGTACCAATATGAATTTACCTGTGGATTTTAACCTTGTGAAACGACCACTTCTCGATTTCCATAACTTCTTCACGACCAGTTAATTTTCATGCGTCTGTAAACCACAGACTGTGCCACGTGTACAAATATTCCGATGGAATTGACAATCAATTATCGGTCTTTTGTTTGTCTATTGACCATTGATTGTAACACGATCATGTTAATTGATCAGGATGTTACATAACATAATCAAACAACCTGTGAATTGATATTTTTAAACCATCGATTCAGCTTTCACACCACACAGTAATCGAGTATTTATCACACATCGCTGACTTTCATGACAAACATGTCTACATCCGGGTGATCATGATGTATTGTTTATAGCCATCTGATGTAATTTAAGACGCTTGGGTTTAGTGGTGATGTAGAAGGGATTATCATTTTGTTTTTCACACTTTACATACTGTAGTTATACCGTAACAAATATGCCATTGTGAACAAGTGACCATGACGACTGTGAGATCGACGATTATCAGGAATGTTCGAAAAATCAACTCGTATAAAAATGAAAAAAAAAAGGGGGGTGGAGATTTTTCATAGACATCAAAAGTTCAAAGATCAGCACATATTCGGAAATCTTTGATTTCAAATGAAAATCAACACTTGGAATATGAAATCTTGAGACTAAACGAAGTAAAAAAGCAGATCATAAATGAGAATATGACATGTTCTATCAGTTACATTAGATTCTTTAGTTTTCAGATTCATTTAGTTAATTTATGTATGTACCTGGCTGTGAGTGTTTAAATAGGCAATTATGAATTGACATGCTTTTACAGAGTCAAAGTGGTAAATGTGCCAGAGGTAATATTGCCATAGGTAATAATGTCAGATGCATAACTATATTACATATACGGGAAAGAGGCAGTAGCCACTCACGACAGAAAAAAGACTGTTGTGCAATAAATGATGGAACATTGAAGCAAAAGCAGAAAAAATATGAAACAAGAACTTTACACTAAGATTAGGCTATTACACATATTGAGGGCTTTGAGAAAATTTAGGAGCTAAAAGAGAAATTGCTCGTCATGAAAAATTTCTTGTTTTGAAATGGAAGATCATGGATATAACATTCATATTCACATCCTTGCTTTTCTATTAATGTTTTATCATGTATTCCAATTAAATGTGAATGAAAACATTGAAGTATCTGTGCAATATTGTTTATGAATTGCAATAATTTAGTATTCAAGGAAGTTCTCCAAATTATACTGTTCTTTTGAAAACATTGCAATCCTGGAAAAAAAAAAAAAAAAAAGCGAAAAATATCTTAGACGATAACATGCGATCTTAGTCAACACATTTCTTCTGTTTGTCCATAAATAAATCTTGATTTTGACTGACTACTTTCTCAGATGATTCAAAGGCCAGAAATAGACGAGCTCCAATCAGGTTTGAAACCTGTAACGCCTTGAGCAACAGAGCTGATACGGATGGCTACTGCTTTTTTCCCACATACATGTATATACATGTAGTATAGTAATACATGTACATCTGACATTTTTACCTATGGCAATATTACCTCTGGCATATTTACCACTTGGACTTGGCATTTTTACCTCTGACATTTTAGTATCTGGCAGTTTTACCTCTGGCATTTTTACCTACATTCAACTTGCCATCTGCAAATGCTTTCAAATTTGACAAGTCAAAAGTTGTTTTTTTCTATGTCAGAGAACTAACAAAACATTAGACAGAGTCAATGAATGACTAAACTGCACTCTCTTGGACAATCTGATCTTGATCTACATTGTTTTTGAAAGCGACTGCAGGTAATGTCTTTGCACCAAGGAAGTATTCAGTAATCTTTTCAAGATCTGATGTCATCAGGGTACATTTTAAGGCTTTACAAAACAAAACTTTAAATTGATGTAAACTGAAAGTATTTGCAGACAACAAATCAAATGTGGCCTAAACGATAGGATTTGTCTCTGAAAGTGTAAACATCGTGGCAAAAGGAGAAAATGCTGGTCACCATCATTTTCTTCATTTCCCACAAGATTTTCAACAGGCTTCTTCCTCAGGGTTGTTAAAACAGAGAAATGTTTGATAAAGGGGTAACCCTTTACCTGACATTCCCTGGTCTAACATCCCCTGGCCCTTTACCACATAATCCCAAGTTTAAATGACCCTGAAGAAGATGGCTTTTAAAAACATTATGGGAAAAGGAGAAAATGCTGGTCACCAGCATTCTCTCCTTTTCCCACAATGTTTACTACCCTATCAAAGACAGGAATCATCATTTGAACTACATTTAATTTGTCTGCAAATGCTTTCATTTTGGCTGAAGTCAAAATTTTGTTGTCTGGTAAAGAGTTAAGGAAAAAGAAGCAAATGCTGCCTTAGTTACAAGCATTTTCTCTTACCCCCAAACTTTTTTCAACTCTACTGAAGAAAAATCCTATCATTTCACTAGTTGTCAGCACAACGCCTTCTATGTGAATAATTCTGAAATTTTTGTTGTTTAGTAAAGAGTAAATTGGGGATACATGTACGTTAGTCAGTGCTTTTTGGCAAACAAATTTTTCATGTTGGATCTTGCATGTATATTGAGCAATATTAACCTTTTATTTTTTACCTTTTTTTATTGCACAGGTACCACAATCCCTGAAGAAAATACTGTTTAAAACGTTGTGGGAAAAGGAGAAAATGCAGGTAACTAGGACTTCCTTCTTTTCCCACAATATTTTCTACCCTATTAGACACAAATCCCACCATATGAGCCGTATCTATTTTGTCTTCTACTTTGAGTTTGGAGCAGTCTAAAATTTTGTCGTGTGGTAAAGGGTTAAAGTAACCAAAGGTGCTTGTACAGATAGCATAGATCAAGATTAGGCAGCCTTGAAGGTACAGTCTGATTTTTGATCTGCACTGCCAGAGGAATTGAATGATTAGAAATTATCTTTGGGTCATCCATGCAAATTAAAAAAAAAATGAGCATTTAAATAATTACCAGTCTAAAGGTTAGCTCTTTCAAATGCCAAATATTAGACACTTCCAAATTGAAAAAAATCTGCAGACGACAAATTTAATATAAATACAAATGAGCCCAAGTTCTCTGGTAGGGTGGAAAACATTGTTAGAAAAGGAGAAAATAGTGGTTATCATCATTTCTCCTTTTCCTTCAATGTTTTCATAAGCTTTCTTCTTTAAGGTCTGTAGAATCCGCTATTGTTTGGTAAAGAATTAACACCCGTCTACACTAGCAAACATTTGTTTGAAAACTGCACCAAATATTTGTTTGTCAGTATACCAGTATACAAACACCAGCAAACAGAGCAGACAAAAATGAACATGTCCACACATCATAAAATACTGTTTGGTGATGTTTGCTTATTTTTGCTGACTGGTCTACACTAGCACACTTTTGTTTGCAGACATCAGCAAAACTGTGTTTGGTTGTGCTTGCAAACAAATGTTTGCTAGTGTTGATGGGCCTTTCATGCAACATAGAAACAGAACAACCTTGCCTTATGTTCACCTCCACTAAGCAAGGCACCTGTATTAGGCAAGAATTAATCTTGTTGACCTCCAAAAGAAGGCAAAGCTGTTGAAATGTATATGTACCTGCATGTTTGGAACTTTTGATTATTTGATGATATGGTCCCATCACTATTTAAAATACAGCTTCACTTGTTTTTTTTTCTTTATTTCAGTACAATTCAATTGAGGAGAAACCAGTGAAGATCGACAAGTGGGACAATGCCGCCTTGAAAAACGCCCTGGACGATGGAGCAAAAAAGGTTATATGGGTGACACACGAAACCTATAGGATGTGGAAAGATACCGTGGAATAATTAAATTCTTAACTCTTTATCCAACAATCTAGAGTTGTAACAACCCTCAATGGTAATGCTTTTGACAACATTGTTGGATAAGGAGAAAATACTGGTAAACAGCATTTCCTTCTTTTCTCACAATGTTTTTCTTTCTACCCTGTCATCATTTTGAGCTACATTTTATTTGTTGTCTGCAGATACTTTCAATCTTGTCTTTTTGAAAAATTTGTTGTTTGGTAAAGAGTTAAATCTTTTTGAGACAACAATTTTAGACTTGACCAAACTGAAAGCATTTGCAGATGAAATATGAAACTTGGTTCAGTGATGATGGGATGACTTTGAAAAGGTAAATAAACATTGTGGGAAAGAAGAAAACGCTCGAACACATTTTACCGAGTTTGCAATCTGATCTTGGATATGCACTGTCTAATATAGCTAGACTGTTCTAGGGTAAGGAAATTTGAAATCATATTTTTTTTTGTTTCAACTCTTTGTTTGAATTTTTTATTAAGTTTATGTAACTCCTTACCACATGACCATCGAAGCATTTGCAGACAATGAATTAAGTGTAGCTCAAATGATAACTACTGTCTTTGATAGGATAGACATATTGTGGGAAAAAGATTAAATGCCATTACCAATGAACAGTTCAAGGGTTTTACCTTTTACTACAAAGTCCAGACTTTTGACAACCCTAACAGAGAACGGGTATGAAACATAGGTAAAAAGTAGAAAACACTGGTTCCCAGCATCATGTCCTTTTCCAACAATGATTTTTTTTTCTTCCAAAGAAAAATTCTGTTCTTAAGTCACATTTAATTTGTTGTCTGTAAATGTTCATAGTTTGGACTAAGGTAACCGGTAACTCCTATTCAAAAGATTATAAATACACAAAAGGCATTTTACATGCACTACTTCACCCTTTAATCCTTTACCCAACAATCCCGTGTTTTAACGACCCTGGGGAAGAAGCCTTTTGAAAACATTGTTAGAAAAGGAGAAAATGCTAGTGACCAGCATTTTCTCCTTTTCTCACAATATTTTCTACCCTATGAAATACAAGTTTCATGGTTTGAGTTACCCTTGGTTTGCTGTCTGCAAATACTTTAAGTTTGGACAAGGTTAAAATTTTGTCGTCTTGTAAAGAGTTATGCACCAAATGTTTGAAAAGGATATCCTAGTCAATATACCTAATCCAGGAATTCAATTTCAGTTTCTGTTTTTTGATGGGGGGAGGGGGGAAAGACAAAAAACAAATAAAACATTGTATCCAAAATCAAAATAGTTTTACAGTCATGTTTGTTACTTTCTCATCTTGATCTACACTGTCTTCAAAAAGTAACTGAATGTGTGATTGGCACAGAAGGGACTGCATTCATGATTGGCACTGATATAGATCAGGAAGTTTTCAAGAAAATTCCTTAGTAGTGCGTTTTCTGACAATCTATCCGAGGGTACATGTGCGACTTTCTTTCTGTAATCCTAAACCAAATAATCCTGAGTTTTATCAACCCTAACAATGAAGGTTTTTGAAAACATAGTGGGAAAAGGAGAAAATGCTGGTAACCAGCATTTTCTCCTTTTCCCACTATGTTTTTTACCTGATCATAGACAGAAACCATATGAGCTACAGTTAAATTACAGTCTGCAAATGCTTTGAATTTTGACCACTCTATAATTTTGTCGTTTAATAAAATGCTTATCATTAACCAAACAACACCAGGTTTTAAGTACGCTGAGAAAGAAGCCTTTTGAATACATTAGCAGAAAAGGAGAAAATGCTGAGCCATGTTCTGGCAAAAGGGGGTTTTATGAATCTCTGTGATATGTTATACCAAACAAGTCATCACATAATTGTAGATCCATAAAATTGATTTTGTCTACCAACAGATCGAATCCACAGGTAGAATGGTCCTTGGACATGTAGCAAATTACTCAGAAATAGTGTCGATTCAGGTCAGCCTGCACAGACTGTGGTGGCTGATTTGTGTTGATAATTTTTGCAGATGCATTTAACCCTTTTTCACAGAGTATGGCTTGACC
Source organism: Hippopus hippopus (assembly GCA_946811185.2). NCBI lineage: Eukaryota > Metazoa > Mollusca > Bivalvia > Cardiida > Cardiidae > Hippopus > Hippopus hippopus. The sequence goes on from OX328110.1 coordinate 37,298,069, forward strand.
CATTACCACATTCCTGGCAACCAGCATGTTCTCCTTTTCCCACAATGTTTTCTCCTCAATCAGAGACAGAAATCATCATCTGAGCTAGGTGGGTTTTTTTTTTTTTGTCGTATGCTAATTCTTTTAATTTAGTCAAGGGTAAATTGTAGTCATTTGGTAAAGAGTTACCTGTAATTGTGAATTTTCCATTCCAGGTCATGTTGGAAAAATTTGGATTCACTGAGAGTCACCGACTGATGGACGGCAGATTAGCGATTTGCACCATTGCTGTGGGGTTTGCTGCATTTGCTCTCATTTGGGATTACTTCAGACCGTTCCCAGAATCTCGCCCAGTCCTGATCACCTGTGTTGTCTCGTATCCTTTTGCTATGATGTAGAAAATGTTGGGACTTAACTATATCAGATTTTATACAGGTCCAAATTTGAAACATGACTCAAAAATTGAAATTTTCCTTTGCAAGGGTAGATAACATATGTTTGAATGATATTTTACGCTGTTTTCAACATTATTTCAGTTATATTGCGGCGGCCTCTGCACCTATCCATGTTTTTTACCAGTACTCTGCACAATACTCTTTCCAAGCCACTGGCTGCTGTCCAACATGATTATTGTGAAAACAATGGTCAGCGGTGAGAGAGGTAATTTAGCAATGACTATCATCAGTCCTTGGAAAGAAATCGGCTGAGCTGGGGATCGAACCAGAGAATTTCTGTTCTCAAGTCCTGTAAGCTATTGACCGGTCTGCCATCTAGAGCCAGCTTACCAGCTTTTTTTTCGTTTTCCAACAGTGTTTCCAAAAGCTGTCTTTCTCAGGATCGTTGAAACTTGGGATTGTGTGGTAAAGAGTGAAGCACACTTTTCTGATACATGTGCTTGTACAGCCTAACCCTTTACCTCATAATCCCGAATTTCGCGACCCCGAAGAAAGAGGATTTCGCAAACTTCGTCAGAAAAAGAGAAAATACTGCTAGCCAGCATTTTCTCCTTTTCCAACAATGTTTTCAAACTTTTTCATGACAGATCGACTCACCATCTGTAAATGTTTTGATTTAGACAAAACTGTGTCACCTGGTAAAGAGTCTAAAATCCAAGGCCTTCACCCTATACTAAACAAACTGGTGCTTTCACTCCAATTAGGGAGAAGACCTTTGAAAATATTGTTGAAAAAAGGAGAAAAAGCAGTTAACTTTTTCCCTCAATGTTCTCTACTGTTTCAAAGAAGAATTCTATAATTTCTGCCACATTTATTTGTCTACTGCAAATGCATAGACAGAATAGACCTGTCTAAATTTTTGACATTTGTGAAAATGTTAAAAAAAAAAACATCAGTCTTAAAACAAAGCTAGGAAAGACGGCCTGAAATCATTCATATTAATTCTTTACCAAACAACAAAATATTAGACTGGTCCAAATTCTAAGCAGTTGCATACGACAGATTTTAATGTGGCTCAAATGGACAAAAATCTTAAAAAGAGTAGTAAACATGGTTACCAGCATTTTCTCCTTTTCCCACAATATTTTCAAAAGGCTTTCTTCTTCAGGGCCATTAAAACTAAAACCCAGGATTGTTTGGTAAAGAGTTAAAACTCAGAATTGTGTGGTAAAAGGGTTAAACCTACCCCTCAGACTACTCATGATCACACAGAAAAAATATACCAAATTAAAATTATGTAATTGGCATTATCTTTCGATAAATAATTTACCCAGAAATAAATGTCTACGTGTACCTGTACCCCCAATTGTATAGACCTTAAAAAAAGATTAGAATAAGTTCCTTGTTAAAAAATGTGCATGCATTTGTACATTTAACCCTTTACCAAAATATCCTTTGTTTTGATGAACGGCTTTTAAAAACATTGTGAGAATAGAAGAAAATGCTGGTAGCCCTTTAGTGAAAAATCCTATAGACATTTAACCAGCATGTTCTCCTTTTCCAAGAACGTTTTAATGCTCCTTGAAGGGGGAGCATATAGTCGCAACTTTGTCTGTCCATCCTTCTGTCCGTCCGTCCAAAGCAATTTCTTCACAACCCCTAGACCAAGTTGGATGAAACTTCATATATGAACTCCTTAGGATATTGCGCAGATGAGTTTTCCCAGTTTTCCAATTTGACGCTGTGTCTTGGAAAAAGGGGGTTTCTTGTAAAATTCCAATTTTTACTAATATCTCCTTTAGCTTTCGTCAAATTTCATGAAACTTCACATTTATATTGTTTATTAAAAGTTTCACCATGTGCCTTTGTTTTTTTATCTATGCAAAACCATGTTACAGGAAAAGGGTGGTTAATGTCTTGAAACTTTAGGTTTTGTTTTTTTGGACTCTGAAATTAAACATTTCCCAGTTTCTTCAAGACTATTCAACATATATGTTGCTGATCAAAATCCCCAGACCATTATTTTATTCTTTCCTATTTATACTAAGCTGTGTTATTATGGTCCCCGAATGTTGAGCATATAATCGTCGCTTCGTCTGTCCGTTCAACCCTCCGTCCGTCCGTACAATGCCATTTCTCCACAACCCCTTGACCAAATTGAATGAAACTTCATATATGAACTCCTTAGGATATTGCGCCGATGTTCTTTTCCCGGTTTTCCAATTTGACGCTGTGTTTTGGAAAAAGGGGGTTTCCTGTAAAATTCCAATTTTTACTAATATCTCCGTAAGCTTTCGTCAAAATTTCATGAAACGTTACATTATATTGTTTATTAAAAGTTTCACCATGTGCCCTTGTTTTTTTATCTATGCAAAACCATGTTACGGGAAAAGGGTGGTTAATGTCTTGAAATTTTAGGTTTTGTTTTTTTGGACTCTGAAATTAAACATTTCCCAGTTTCTTCAAGACTATTCAACATATATGCTGCTGATCAAAAGCCCCAGACCATGATTTTATTCTTTCCTATTTATACTAAGCTGTGTTATAGAAAAAGAGGGCTTAATGACAAACTCAATCACGAAGTTTATAAATGTTTAATCTGATTTTTAGCTCCACTGGCCGAAGGCCAGCGGGCTTATGTCATGGCCTGTTGTCCGTCGTGCGTCCGTCCGTCCGTCAGTCCGTCCGTCCGTGCGTCCGTCCGTCCGTCCGTGCGTTAACTTTTTTTTAAAACGTCTTCTTCTCTGAAACTACCCATCCAATTTTGATGAAACTTCACAGAAATGATCCTGCCATGGTCCTCTTCAGAATTTCTTGAAAGAATTTAATTCCTTCAAAAACTCTGGTTGCCATGGCAACAAAACTGAAAAATTTTGAAAATCTTTGAAAATCTTCTTGTCTGAAACCGTAAGGCCAAGGGCTACCAAATTTGGCATGTAGCTTTATCTAGTGGACCTCTACCAAGTTTCTTCAATTTATAGCCCTGGGGTCAAAATTGGCCCCGCCCCGGGGGTCACAAGTTTTACATGGGCTTATTTAGGGAGAACTTTAAAATTCCTCTTCTACCTAGCCATAGGGCCTAGAGCTACCAAATTTGGCATGTAGCTTTATCTAGTGGACCTCTGCCAAGATTGTTCAAATTATAGCCCTGGGGTCAAATTAGGCCCTGCCCGGGGGTAACAAGTTTTACATGGGCTTATATAACAAGTTTTACATGGGCTTATATAGGGAGAACTTTAAAATTCTTCTTTGACCTAGCCATGGGGCCTAGGGCGACCAAATTTGGCATGTAGCTTTATCTAGTGGACCTGTACCAAGGGTGTCCAAATTATAGCCGAGGGTCAAATTTGACTTCGCCCCGGGGGGTAACATGTTTTACATGGGCGGGCTTATATAGGAAAATCTTTCGCATCCAAATATAAGGGCTAGGGCTATCAAATTTTGCATTTAGCTTTATCTAGGGGGTCTCTATCAAGAGTGCCCAAATTATAGCCCAGGGGCTCAAATGTAGCCCCACCCCAGGGGGTCACAAGTTCTACATGGTCTTATATAAGGAAACTTTAATAATCTACTTGTACATAGCCATATTTAGGCCTAGGGCTACCAAATTTTGCATGTAACTTTATATAATGGGCCTCTACCAAGAGGGCCCAAATTTTAACTTTGGGGGTCAAGTTTGACTCCACACCAGGGGTCACAAGTTTTACATTGGCTTTTATAGTGAAAACTTGATAAACCTGTGTCATGGATCACATATTTTACAGGGCCTTTTATTCAGCAAACTTGTTTTACACGACTTTTTATTGGGCAAGATTAAAAAATCTTTTTGTTTATAACCACACATTCTAGTTTCATATTGTAGGTCTGGGGTCAAAATGGCCTTCATTCCAGGGATCGCAAGTTTAACATGGGCTTCAAAATATTGTCACTTCAATTTAAACATTAATCAAGGGAAATAACTCTTTTTATGAAAGATAAAGTTCGTTACTATTTACCTCCCTTGATTATCAAGCTGCAGTGATACATGATTGGTGCTAGACAAGTTTTTTAGCTCCACTGGCCGAAGGCCAGCAGGCTTATGTTATGGCCCGTTGTCCGTTGTGCGTCCATCCGTATGTTAACTTTTTATCTCACTTGAGCACAACGTGCTCAAGGGGAGCTTTTAGGATCACCTGGTGTCCGTCGTGCGTCGTGTGTCGTGTGTCGTCAACAATTCTTTAAACATCAACTCCTCCTAAACCACTGGGCGGATTTGGACCAAACTTGGCTGGAATGTTCCTTGGAAGGTCCTCTTTAAAAACTGTTCACAGAATTTAATTCCATCAAAAACTCTGGTTGCTATTGCAACCAAATGGAATTTTTTAGGGAATTCTTTAAAAATCTTCTCCTCTGAAACCATGAGTCAGATTTTGAAATAATTTCACAGATATGCTCCTTGGGTGACCCTTTTTAAAAACTGTTCGTAAAATTTTGATCCGTCAAAAAATGAGGCTCTGGTGAATGGGGGCTTCTTGCACCATATAGAAATGAAGGAATTCTTCAAAATTCTTCTTCTCTGAAACCGCTGGTCAGATTTCGAAATAATTTCACAGGATTGTTCCTTGGGTGACCCTTTTCAAAAACTGTTCGTAAAATTTTGATCCGTCAAAAAACGTTTGGCTTGTAGTGTTTTTACTTAATAGCCAGTGGAGCGATACAGGGCCATCATGGCCCTCTTGTTTTTCTGACAATTTTGCCATTACTATAATAGTAATGTTTGATTTACAGATTGTTCACATTGACAGGAAGTTTTACTCCACTGTTCCAAGAGTTATGTCCCTTCTTTATTTAATTATTTGAACATTGGCGAATGCAGTTTGGCAGACGGGACCAAACACAAGTAGCCTGTTTTACCCACACCCTCCTCTACCGTGACCAACCATTTACCGACAGCCTTCACTTGCCTAAAAAGAGACCTGTTGGGGGAGCATAATCCGTCTACGACGGCTCTTGTCTACCCTATCAAGTACAAATTCCACCATTTGAGTTGTCTCTAATTTGTCGTCTGCCAATGCTTTTAATTTTGACAAGTCTAAAATTTTTTTCGTTTGATAAAAGAGTTAAAGACCCTATCAAAAAGGCGTTTGAAAACATGGGAATAGGAGAAAGTGCTGGTAGCAAGCACTTTCTCCTTTTACCACAGTGTTTTCTATCTTACCAAATACAGAAAGCACTATTTAAGCTATATTTTATTTGTTGTCTACAAATGCTTTCAGTTTGGTGTAGTCAAAAGTTTTGTTTTATGCTTAATCGTTAAGGATCTGCAAGTCAAAGGTTTGTTTTAAGGCCTGGAGACCCTGGCTTCCAGCCTCTCTGGAAGCACTTGGTTTGTCATGGGAGTTTCCTCAGACAAGACACTACAGAGCTATAGCCCATTACTGGTGAAACACAGGCCATAAATCAACAAGGGTTCTGTCACTGTGATATTACAGAAATTATGTTGAAAGCAGTAGAAAAACACATTTCACCCAAAGCTATTCCAGCCAAGTACCGGTGAAACCATGGGAACACATGAATAAATGAATCAAGCCTAGGTTATACTAAAATCATGTACAAAGTTGCAAAACCATTACTTATTCAATTTCCCAATATGTATCACCATGCACAACTATAGCTTCTTTTTTGTTTTTGCTCACCTGAGCATGAAATGGTGCAATTATTTGTTTTCTGACTTCAAAATTAGTGCACAGACCTGTAGAGCTTTAACTCTTTACCAAACGACAAAATTTTAAACTGGTCCAAATTGAAAGCATTTGCAGACAACAAAATTGTGACTCAACAATTGAAATTTGTTCTGAGAGGGTAGAAAACATTGTGGGAAAAGGAGAAAATGCTTGTTACCAGCATTTTCTCCTTTTCCCACGTTTTCAAAAGGCTTCTTTTTCAGGGTCGTGAAAACCAGGGATTGTTTGGGAAAGGGTTAACTGTTACCAAATGGCAAAGTTTTGGAGTTGTCTAAATCCAAAGCATTTGCAGACTAAAAATATTATCAAAAGTTTTTTTTTTCAGGGTTGTTAAAACTCAGGATTATGTAGTAAAGGGTTAACTTTTTACCAAACAATCCTGAGTTTTCATTACCTTGAAGAACAAGGCTTTTTAAAGATATTCTAGGCAAAGGAGAATATGCTGGTAACTAGTATTTTCTTCTTTTCCCACAGTGTTTTCTACCCATCCAAAGACAAATTCCATCATTTAAACTGCTTTCATTTTTGTTGTCTGCAAATGTTTTCAATTTGAACATGTCTAAAATTCTGTTGTTTGGTAAAGAGTTAAAACAATAGAGCGATATGTGATAAAATGAATTTATCTTGCTGTTACTTTGATATTTGATTTTAACTCCATACTAAACAATAAAATTTTGGACAAGTCCAAATTGAAAGCATTTGCAGACGTCAAATCAATAGCTTATATAGTGGTAATTGTCTGTGAAAGTGTAGAAAACCTCGAGGTTTTCAAAATGCTTTTTCTTCAGGGTCGTTAAAGATCAGGATTACTGGGGATAGAAGGTTGAAGAATTTGTGTTCTTAACTTGTTGCTTAGATATTTCATATTAATGGGCGTTCTGACTGCCTACACAACATATTTTGAGAAGGGCATCTTTCTGGTGGCACTGGACAAGGACAGGGCAAAGGTAGACCCAGACAATAGATGGGAACTGTCCTCAAGTCTGAAAAAGTAAGATTTTCATTTGTAATTAAACCCTTTTATCAGAAGACAAAATTTTAGACTTGTTCAAATTGAAAGCATTTGCAGATGACAAAGTAGATGTTGCACAAATAAGGATGTTTCTCTGTGAAAGGGTAGGCAACATTGTGGGAAAAGGAGAAAATGCTGGTTACCAGCTTTTTAGCTCACCTGAGCACAACGTGCTCAAGGGGAGCTTTTAGGATCACCTGGTGTACATCGTCCGTCGTGCGTCGTCAACAATTCTTTAAACATCAACTCCTCCTAAACCGCTGGGCCAATTTGGACCAAACTTGGCTGGAATGTTCCTTGCGAGGTCCTCTTTGAAAATTGTTCACAGAATTTGATTCCATCAAAAACTCTGGTTGCCATGGCAACCAAATGGAATTTTCTAAGAAATTCTTTAAAAATCTTCTCCTCTGAAACCGATGGTCAGATTTTGAAATAATTTCACAGAGATGTTCCTTGGGTGACCCTTTTCAATATTTGTTCGCGAAATTTTGATCCGTCAAGAAACATGGCTCTAGTGACTGGGGGCTACTTGCACTATAGGGCCATGAAGAAATTCTTAAAAATTCTTCTTCTCTGAAACCGCTGGTCAGATTTTGAAATAATTTCACAGAGATGTTCCTTGGGTGACCCTTTTCAAAAACTGTTCTCGAAATTTTGATCTGTCAAGAAACATGGCTCTGGTGACTGGGGGCTACATGCACTATACGGAAATGAAGAAATTCTTAAAAATTCTTCTTTTCTTAAACAGCTGGTCAGATTTTGAAATAATTTCACAGAGATGTTCCTTGGGTGACCTTTTTTTAAAAATTGTTTGCGAAATTTTGATCCGTAAAGAAACATGGCTCTGGTGACTGGGGGCTACTTGCACTATACGGCCATGAAGAAATTCTTAAAAATTCTTCTTCTCTGAAACGGCTGGTCAGATTTTGAAATAATTCCACAGAAATGTTCCTTTGGTGACCCTTTTCAAAACTTGTTCGCGAAATTTTGATCCGTCAAGAAACATGGCTCTGATGGGGGGGGGGTTACTTGCACTATAGGGCCATGAAGAAATTCTTAAAAATTCTTCTTCTTTGGAACGGCTGGTCAGATTTTGAAATAATTTCACAGAAATGTTCCTTTGGTGACCCTTTTCAAAAATTGTTCGAGAAATTTTGATCCATCAAGAAACATGGCTCTGATGGCTGTGGGCTATTTACACTATATGGACATGACGAAATTCTAAAGAAATCTTTATCTCTGAAACCTCTGGTCAGATTTTGAAATAATTTCACAGAAATGTTTCTTGGGTGACTCTTTTCAAAAAATTCTTCGCAAAATTGTGATCTGTCAAGAAACATGGCTCTGGTGGTGGGGGCTATTTGCACTATAGGGACATGAGGAGTAATTTCTCAATTCTTCTTCTCTGGAACGGCTGGTCAGATTTTGAAATAATTTCACAGATATGTTCCTAGGGTGACCCTTTTCAAAATTTGTTAGGGAAATTTTTATCCGTCGAAAAACACTCGCAAATTGTTGGCACCTGCATGTGGTTCTCTTGTTGGACTTATGTTTTTAGTAACTTTCGAGCATGTGTTCTTCTTCAAGAAATTGTCCTTGGGTGATCTATCCAAAAATTTATTTGCAGAATTCTGATTCATCAAAATCATCGCTGTGGTGATGATTGTAGGGGTGGTGACAGATTTTGAAATGACTTTTACAGGTGACCTTTTCAAAATTGCTTGGCAAAATAATGATTTTGTTTCCAAAGTTCCAGTACCTCAAAAAAAATGGCTATGGTCCTCTCAAAAATTCAGGTGAGCATTCCAGGGCCATCTTGGCCCTCTTTTTTGAAAACATTGTGCGAAAAGCAAGGAATAGGGGAAGAATGTAAAGAAGGAGTAAATGAGGTACCTCTCTTAGTTTAAACATATTTATTTTACATCGATTGAGAAACAAGTTCATACAACTTATACTAATATAGGTAGCCCTCTGTCAATGATTATAAATTATGTTTTAGCAACATTAAGAAAGAAGGCTTTTGAAAACATTGTTGAAAAAGTAGGAAATGCTGGTTAATTTATAATTAAGCATTAATTTTTTTATGGAAATAATTTGTACCTTTTCAAACTTTATTTAAATCTGTTTATGCTCATAATTAGCTGGGCTGTTTTCAAAGAAAACAACAAGGTATTGTTGTAGTCTTGGCGTTGTCTGTGCTGTCAAAAGGGGAACCTAGGTATATAACCACGGCAGCTAACTAATTTTCATTCAGTTATGCACCTGTTTTAGCTTGATTGGTTGTTTGTATGGTGTTTCATGCCTTTTACAACATTATTTCAGTTATATCACAGCAGCCAGTGTACCTATCCATGCTTTCCTGGAGTTTCTTTTGCCGTCACTCTGCACAATATTCTTTCCAAGCCATTGGCTGCTTTCCCACATAACTATCATCAAAACAAATCAGTGTTGAGAGAGAATTGAATCCTGTCACAATGACTATCATCAATCCTTGGAAAGAAATTGAACTAGCCAGGGTTCAAACCAGCAACCCCCTGTTCTTGAGTCCTGTTTGCTACTGACTGCACTACCGGGGCTCAGTGTTTTGGCTTGGAATTTTCACTGAAAATCAAGCAACCTCAGCCGAGCATTGGCATGCACATGCGATGCTCTTGATTTAGTTTGTAGTCTTCAAAGCTTTTGAGTTGGACAAACTGTTAAAATTATTGTTTGGCAAAGAGTGAAACATCTTACTAATTCCGTTTTTGTCAAGGTGGGACTTTGCTTTTGAAAGCTTGCCTCATCAGATGACCTTATTGATTTAAAAAATTTTGAAAAAAGGTATCTGAAATATATGAAGGTGTGGAGTGTTTATCCGAATTTCATATGAACTTCTTTTGATTCTTTTTATGTTGGAATTACCAAGGTTTTACAGTATTTTGCATACTCTCTACCAGAATAGAAAATTTCAGACTTGTCCATGTTGATGACGTGGTGAAAATATTGAAAGGAAAATATTTGAGTCATGCTCTGTGAAAAGGGGGTTTAATGCATCTGTAAAAAAACATTTTGTACATGGCTTAAATGATGGGATCTGTTTCAAAAATAATAAGAAAAAAAAGATTGTGGGAAAAGGAGAAAATGCTGTTTAACAGCATTTTCTCTTTTTTCCACTTCCACAGTATTTTTAAAAGCCTTCTTTTTCAAGAGTCATTAAAACATGTTTCTCGCAAAGGGTTTAAACCATGATGCACTGTTCTATTTTTAGATATGATGACACATACACACTGTCGATGGCATTCACAAATGGTAAAACCAAAAAAACACGGTCACAAGAGATAAAGAAATCTGTGGCTGAATACTTCGACGAAGATGGACGATTCTGTTTTGACTTGTTTGAGCCAGAAGTGCGAATGTTACAGAATAGAATCGCTACGTCCAAGAAAGAGTGACTGGAATATTCTAATGTCAGAATGTTGTAATTAAAGTTTTGTTCATACTGCCATAAGTGTTTGTTTGCTGTGATCATTGGTAGCTTTTGTGTATTTTGTTCTGTTCTGTATTTACCATTGAGTATGTGAACTTTGGCAGGATCATGTCTTAAGATGAATGTCAGTGATGAATTAAGATGAAGAGCATTTGAAAACATTGTGACAGATGTGTTCAGGGTTTCAGGTTTTCACACATCCACCAAAGATAGATTGAAGTCTAACTTTACTTAGCCCTGTTACCAGAAACAAAATTGAACTTGTCCAAAGTTCACAGGACTTAAAATTTTTAAAATTTAACCTTTTACCACACAAACCCAGGCTCTAATAAACCTAAAGGTTAAATCTTTTGAAAACATTGTGTGAAAAAAAGAAAAATGCCAGCAAACAGTATTTTCTCCTTTTCAAACGATGTTTTTCCTACACCTTCAGACACTAGTTCCATCATCTAAGCAACATTTGTTATCTGCAAATGCTTTGAACTTGGACCAGTCCAAAATTTTGTCATGTGGTAAAGGATTAAGTGAATTTTCAATTATCTTTTTACAACTGAAAAAAAATTTAGACTTCTCCATATTGATGGAATTTAAGAATGAGAATTCAAATGCTTTTCAGATGACAGAAGTTTTGTGAAATGTGTTTGTTAGATGAGGTATCATGTTTTCAGTTTTCCTAAACTTTCCAAAACCAAGGAAAATCTTTGTAACATTTACAAACATTATAGATGTAACATTTGCAAACATAGATGAAGATCAGATTGCAGAAAAGTTGCTGTCTGGTCACGGATCCACACTCTTGCAATCAGGCCCTTTTTACTGCCAGGAAAGCCCTTTTTTTTTATCACTTTTAGGTTTAACCTTGTACCAGACCAAAGTTTTGACAACCCTGATAAAGAATGCTTTTGAAGATACAACAGCAAAATCCCGAGTTTTAATGACCCGTAGAAAAAAGCTTTTAAAACACATTGTGGGTAAAGGAGAAAATGCTGGTAACCAGCATTTTCTCTTTTTCCCTCAAAGGTTTCTTCTTTACAATAGGCAAATCCCATTATTCAAACCTGATCCAATCTTAGTCTGCAAATGCCTTCAGAATGGACAATTCCCAAATTTTGTCTTGTTGTAAAAGAGTTAACTTTTTACCACAGGAAAAAATTTTAGAGTTGTCTAAATTGAAAGTGTTTGCAGATGACTAGTTTCATTCAAATGATATGGTTTGCCTTTTGAAAGATACAAAACATTGTGGTAAAAGAAGAAAATGCTGGTTGCCAGCATTTTCTCCTTTACCCACAATGTTTTTCAAAAGCCTTGTTTCAATGGGTCATTAAAACTCAGGATTTTGTGGTTCAGAGTTTAATTTCTATGTGTAAATGTGGTCTTGGATAATTCAGTTGAATGGGAGATAACTGTGTCATAGAATAAAGGAATTTTCCACAATATTACAAGAGTTGTCTTATGTCTCTTTTATCCAAACTTCTTGCCTTACACCAGTGCATTGATCAGTGCTTATAAAACTTTTTTCACGCTCAGCTCAGCTGATCATGACATTTCAAAGTCATATAAATGTAATTTAAAAAGCATGATGTAGTAACTTCTGAATATTAGGGCTTTTCTCTGTCTTTCTCTATTAAATCAGTCTTTATTTCAGATTTTTATAGTATCTTTTAGCAACAATGAAACTTCAAGTTTTTTTTTAAAACTTTATTAGCCACGTATATTGGATAGGGGAGGTCGTGGCCATCCTCCCTCTATCCTTACAACAATCGTTATTTACACCCAATAACATTTGTGACCCCGGCGAACAGTGCAGACCAAGATTCGAGTGTAGATTGATTGTGGAATTCTCTGCTCGCAAAGGTGACAAATTCCAGAATAAGAGTTAGTAAAAATACATGCACTATTCAGAGATCCAGATAAAGTTATGTGTTTAAACAAACTAGTTATCATAAATTATTGATTTTATGGAAGAACACTGCAAGTTTGTACATAAACTCGGGTCAGCATGGACTCAGTTGAGCATAAATTCAGATGAGCATGGACTCAGTTCAGCATAAACTCAGGTGAACAAGGACTCAGTTGAGCATAAACTCAGGTGAGCATGGACTCAGATGAGCATAAACTAAGATGAGCATGGACTCAGTTGTGCATAATCTTAGATGAGCATGGACTCAGTTGAGTATAAACTAAGATGAGCATAGACTCAAGATTTACAAGCACAGGCACTCGTAGCTCAGTCAGTAATGTACAGTATTTGAAACCAGTGGTGATTTCCCTGCTCCGCCAAATTTTCTCCATGGACTGGTGACAGTCATTGCCGAAGGATTTATTCCTTTGAATACCATTGTAGATTGTTTTGACAACGTTTATGTGAGAAGGCAGCCAAGTGGTGGGAATTAGTAAAAGAAACAGGTGGAAAGCTTGATTAGGTGCATTGGCCTCTATGATATAACCAAAGATATGTTTGAAATGTTGTTTAACTCTTGTGTGACGAGACATGAAGAAAATACAAGGTTCTGTCATTAAAAAAGCCTAGTAAAATGTTATTAACCAAATAACAAAACTCTAGCCCATTCCAAATTGAAAGCATTTGCAGACAACAAAATCAATATAGTTCAAAAATTGAAATTTGTTTTTGGAAGGGCAGAAAACATTGTGGGAAAAGGAGAAAATGCTGGTTACCACCATTTTCTCCTTTTCCCATAATGTTTTCAAAAGCCTTCCATGTCGGGGTCGTTCAAACACTGGATTGTGTAGTAAAGAGTCGAGCGAGCCTCTGGCCGGATTTATGACATTTCTATGGACAAGATTGATAATATTTTATGTAAAAAGCTAACAAATGTCGAATTCTTTTTATACGCCCAAAGGGTCGTATTATGTTATGACCCCGGTTTTCTGACCGCCCGTCAATCTGTCCGTTAGCAATTTCTTGAAAATGAGTCAGGTCGGGTCAAAAACTAGGTCACTAAGTCAAATCTTAGAAAAACCTTGATTACACTCTAGAGGCCACATTTTCAGTCCAATGCTCTTGAAAGTTTGTCAGAATGTTTGTCTTGATGATATCTAGGACGAGTTTGAAAATGGGTCATGTCTGGTAAAAAACTAGGTCACTGGGTCAAATCTTAGAAAAACCTTGTGCACGCACTAGAGGTTACATTTTCGGTCAAATACTCTTGAAACTTGGTAAGAATGTTTGTGTTGATAATATCTTGCATGAGTTTGAAAATGGGTCACGTGGGGTCAAAAACTAAGTCACCAGCTTTAATCTTTGAAAAGCCTTATGTACGCTTTATAGGCCACAGTTTTAGTCCAATAATCTTGAAATTTGGTAAGAATGTTTGTCTTGATAATGTCTTAGACTAGTATTAGAATGGGACATGTTGAATAAAAAACTAGGTCACTAGGTCAAATCTCGGGAAAAAACCTTCTGTACACCCTATAGGCCACATTTTCTCTCAAATACTCATGAAAGGTGGTCAGAATGTTTGTCTGGATAATTTCTACATATTTGAAAATGGGCAATATTGAGCTAAAAAGTAGGCCACTGAGACAAATTCTAGAAAAAGCTTGTGTACACTCTAGAGGCCATGTTTGTAAGTCCAATACTATTGAGTATTTGTCAGAATGTTTGTCGTAATATCTCGGAAGAGATTGGAAATGGGTCATGTTTGATCAAAAGGCTCAGATGAGCAACTTCAGGCCCATCATGGCCCTCTTGTTTGTGATATCCTTGGTGCTGATGTGCAGTTCTATGCATTTCCATCATATTTGACTTTTTATTTGAATAGTTTTATGTGCTACTGTAAAAACCATATTATGTACATTCAGTGCTAAATAAAATAAGTGGCTCATTCATACTGTACAAAGGACAGCATGAGTGATTCCTCGGTGTTAAATTTTTCAGTAGCAGTCCATGTTGGGACCTGAAAAATGTATCAACTTTCTTTTGTTTTAGAAAAAACAGCCATTTTACATACATTAAATGGACTGCTGCTCCCTTGCATCACATTTTGGAGTTTCTTGTATGTTTAAAAATTTATCACTCAACCCCAGATTTTAACTTTTTACCACATGACAATATTTTGGACCACTCAAAATCTAAAGCATTTATTTTGTAGACGACATATCAAATCTGGCTTAAATGGTGGAAATTGTCTTTGAAAGGTTTAAAAACCTTGTGGGAAAAGGAGAAAATGCTGCTTACCAGCTTTGTATCCTTTTTCTACGAGGTTTTCAAAAGCCTTTTTCTTCTGAGTCATGAAAAGTGAGAATTGTGTGGAAAGGGCATCGTGAAAACATTGTAGCAAAAGGAGAAAATGCTGTTTACCAGCCTTTTTTTTTCTCTTCCGACAATGATTTCTTCCCTCAAAAAGGCAAGTGCCATCCTTAGAGTCACATTTAATTTGTTGTCATGAGAAATTAATGGTTTTAACTTGGACAAGTCTAAAATTGTTATTGTCTGCTAAAGGGTTAGAATACCATGTTCTTTAACAGCTTAACTCTCTTACCAAATAATCCCATGTTTTAATTATCAAGGAAAAAAGGTTTTTGAATACATTGTGGGGAAAAAGGAGGGAATACTGGTTACTAGTATTTTCTATTTTTCCCACAACGTTTTCTGATCTAGCAAAGGCAAATCCCAGCAATTAAGCCACATTCACTTTGTCGCCTGCAGTTTGAAAGAGTGGAAGACTTTTTCATCTGGTAAAGGGTAAAAATTATCCTATAAAGTAAGAGCTTAATCCTTTACCACACAATCCCAAGTTTAGCATGATTTTTGAAAACATTGTGGGAAAAGGAGAAAATGCTGGTTACCAGCATTTTCTCCTTTTCCCACAATGTTTTCTACCCATTCATGGACAAATTTTGTCATTTGAGCCACCTTTAATTTTGTTGTCTGCAAAGGCCTTCAGTTTGGACAAGTCCAAAATTTTGTCGTTTGGTAAAGAGTAAATATTGACTAACAGACTGATTTCAGATCAATACACAATATTGGTTCAGAGTGAATAGAACTGAGCAGGGTACCCACTTCTTTTTAATTGGTTTTTCTTCTTTTGTGCCTTTTGTGACTTTTTTTTGTGCGTGATAATAATCTAGGTATGTAAAAAATGAGGTTCATGGATACGTGTATTTTACACCTACAGGTATGATCAGGTATGTTCTGCTATTGATGGTATGCCTCGTTCCTTTTTTTTTTTTATAATTTATTTTTATTGCTTTTTTCCCCCACTCGTCCTCCTTTGCTCATTTTTTCTTCCTTCTTGTGACTATTCTTTGATAATATTAAAATCATTCAGAAGGTGACTGATGAATTCAAAGGACTGAAAGTACCGTCCGTTACAATAAGAAACCTTCAATAAAAAAAATGAGATTTAGGGACACATGTATTTAACATAACAGCATATTTGGCTCTTGTTCCTTTTATTTTCTTTTTGTCCCCTTTTTTTACATTTCTTTCTCCTTTGCTCAAGTATTTTAAAAAAGTTGAGGCCTAGGGATTTTGAGCACTTTCAGGTACTTTTGGCTCTGGTAGATTTTTTTTGTTTCATTTCCTTGTTTTTCCCATTTCTTTCTCCTTTGTGTGTTTTTTATTTTTTTTTTTATTTTTCTTAATAAAACAAAAAATCTCTAAGTACATGTATGTAAAAAAGTTGAGGGTTAAAAGTATGTGTATCTGTATATCTAACTTATTCCATTCATTTGGGGCTTGTAGGATTTCCTTGTACCATTGTTTTTCTCTTTTAATTTCTACTCTTTTTTCGCACTTCTTTCTCCTTTCCAGAAAGTTTTGCAGACACCTATTTTTTCTCACAAAGGAATATCTTTATTGAACTTTATGGCTAAAGGTTAAAAGTGCTTATCCTTGTTATTTTTCATGACTTGTAATCATGTGCGAAACCTTGATTACGCCTGAATATTGATTTTTTTCAACAATTTCTACAGCGAATATGTTTACGGAGGTACTCATTTAAGCCTTTCAACCGCAAGGCAAATTTCTTCTATTGTAATGATGTTCTTAACCCATAGGAAAGAAAAGGGGCTTTTGTGACTGGCACAGATGAAGATCAGACTATGCAGAATCTGCAGTATGATCTTTGAGCTATACCATAGGTTGATATAATCAAGGATATATGATAAAAATCTTCCTGAGGTTCAGTGGACTGTATTTTAAGCCGTATAAAGAGGAAAAGTTTATGTGAGCCATGCTCTGTGAACAGGGGGTTTAATGCATCTAGATAAAGTATTGACCAAGGTCAGCCTGAGCAGACCTGGCAAGCTGACCTGGGTCAAAACTTTTTGCTTTTGGTAAAATTTCTATGTGTCTAAGGACCATTCTATCTCAGGATTCAATTGGTTGTTAGAAAAAATGGATCCATAATTATGTGATGACTTGCTTGGTTTGGTGCATCAGGGACACCCCCTTTTAGCAAAGGTTGGCTCATTTATTTGGCACTAAAGAAGTAAAAGGCACTGTAAGAGATGTCTCTTTACAGTAGTAAGGCATTACAATCTGGTCTTATTTCAAATAGATTTTACAAATGAACCATGCTCTGACAAAAGGGGGCTTCATGCATCTCCGTGATCCATAGTACCAAGCAAGCCATTACATACTTATGGATCCATAATAGCCACTTCTTTTAAAAATCTACTCAATCATGAGGAGACTAGTCCTTGTACATACAGAAAATTGACCATAAGCGAAAAGTTTCGGCCCAGGTCAGCCTGCGCGGACTGCGCAGGCTGACCTGGACGATACTTTTCGCAGATGCATTAAACCCCCTTTTCACAGAGCATGGCTCAAATATAAATGTTTAACTTTATCAGTACAAAATATATAAACTCCATCCTTTTCAACGGGTGAAAATAACCGCTCATAACCCAAAAAGATTTCATCTTATCTTACATGCTTTACTAAACAAGTGAATAGTATAGATTCAAGATCAGACTGTATGTTTCTTTGCAGTCTGATCTTGATCTATGCCATCTGCTAAAGTCCTCCTTTTTTGCACACCATCTGGAAAGGATAAACCAATTTGTGAAGGGTTTAACTTTATTTGTAGATAATTCAGATGTGTAAATATTATAAATATAAAGTTTCTACTAACCATACAGAATTTAAATCATTTGTAAATATTAGAGGCAGGCTGACATTTTTACCTTTTCAATAATATTTCACACATAGCTAATTTTTCTTTCAGAAATGGCAAAAAAGAATAATATGATTTTAAATTCTACAAAAAAAGAAATACATTTGTCTTTCTTTTATTGTATTCCACTCTTGCTACTTTTTAAGAATGATAAAAGAAAAATGATGATAATTATTTTAAATGATGATGATGATGATGATTATTATTATTATTATTATTATTATTAATGATAATTAAAAAAAAACAACAAAGGAACCTATTTGTTGTCTTGAAATGTTCTGACAGATGTGGAATGATCAAAAACGAGAAAAACAACCAATGCTGGCAAATGCCACCTTTTATTACTACAGCATTATTTTCCCTTTTCCACCAATATTTTCTGCTGCTTAAAAACGAATACGACATTTCAGCCCGAATGACCTCCGTCGTCTGCAATTACAATATACTTTAAATTTTGACCAGTCTACTACATTTCTGATTAAGATCTCAATGAGAAATGTGTTTCCTCAGAGGAAGGGTTACCTTACCCGTAAAGGACCTTTCACAATTTTATTTGTCTCTGCGTGCAGTATGATCTATGATTTGCAATGTCCGCATTGTTGAGACATTCAAGACAACCGCAACATAGAAATTGTAAATATTTAAGTGATATAATAAAACTGAAAATGTCTCTTAAGTTTAGTCAGAGATCTTGGGATTAACCTTTTACCAAACATTCCGCGCTTTAAAAACCCTGAATAATAAAACGAGCTTTGAAAAACATTGTTGGAAAGAAGGAAAAATGCTGATGACGAACCTTCCCTCCTTTTCCAACAATATTTTTTTCCCTTTCAAAGATTAATAAATCCTATCATTTTAGCTATATTTAATTCGTCATCTCCAAGTGCTTTAAATTTAGACTGTCTAAAATTATGTCGTTTGATTGAGGGTGATTGGTATGGTAATAGTTGGTCATTGTGACCAAAATCGAACGTCAACCTGATCAGACTAATACTGTAGTATCGATCTTCGACTTAAACCTTTACCACACAATTCCGAATTTTAACGATCCCAAGGAAAAGAACTTTTGAAAACATTGTTTTTAAAGAAGAAAATGCTGGTAACCAACATTTTCTCCTTCTTTTGCCCTTGATGTTTTCCGCAATTAAAAAAAAACAACTTTTTTTCCTAACTTGTACAACATTTAGTTTGTAACCTGCAAATGCTTGAAATCAATTAATTCTGAATTTTTGTTGTTTGGTAATGATTTAAACCCCTTCACCTAACGCCTTTTCATGACCCGGAGAAAAATTTTTTGTCTTGTTTTAAGGCTTTATACACATTTTCAACGTTCATTCAGTTATATCGCTGTGGCCACCGCACTTATCCATGCTTTCCTGAAGTTTCCTTTCCAGTACTACGCACAATATACTTCACAAGCCACTGACTGCATTCCCAGATAAACATCGTTGAAACAATGCTCAGCTGTGAGAGAGAAATGAATCCTGTAGCAATGACTATCATCGACCCTCGGAAAGAATTTGGCAAGCTGGGGATTCGAACAAACGACCTCTTGTTTCAAGCTCTAGACGTTACCGACTGAGCTACCGCGTTCGGCCTCTAGGGTAAAGGGTTCACTCTTATTCAAAGGTGGTCACTCATTACAAGTCGACAAAGTTTTGCCCAGAACTTCACACATTGAAGGCAATCACAGACAACAAATAAATGTGGCCAATAAGGAGAACTACTTTTTTCCTTGAAAGGATAGAACCATCAGGAAGAAAGGGAAAATGCTAATTACCTCGGAAGTCTTAGTTAAAGAATTAAAGCAGATATTAACCCTTAAGCTGCTAAGCGCGAATTACTGACCTTTTACGGACAGTGTAGATCAAGATCAGACTGCACGTTCTGTGCAGTCTGATCTTGGGTCTACACTGTCCGATAAGGAGACATTTTTTTCCAAAAGGTAGGTTTGAAATAACATAACTTGGGTTTTTACTATCGGCTTGAAAGTTTTATATACCTTACCGGTATTTAGCAGGATAAGGGATAAAGGCAAAAAAAGATTGAAGGCATTCGCAGACGACAGATTAAATGATTACTTTTCCTCGAAAGTTTAGAACCATCGTGGAAAAAGGAGAAAATTTGATTATCAAAAGCCGAGTTACTCAAAGTTATAATGATGAATACATGTATTTGTTTTTGAAAAGATTGAATTATTTTGGAAAAAGAGGGAATGCTGCATTTTCTCTTTTTTTTTAACAACAACAACAACAACAACAAAAAAGGCTTCCTAATTGTCGTTACAAGGGTTTGTTTGCTACAGGGATGGTTGATTTGCCTGATCTTAAAGATTGTGCCTCGTGTACTTTATGGTCTTTTCCCTCGACCAACACCGTTGAAAGATATGGTAAATTACTCTCTTTTGCGGTTGATTATGACTGTTGAGCGTTTTGCTATGGTCTTGAACTAAAATAGACATTTTTATTTGTTTCTTCAGCATACAGCACCGTATACAGAAAAGGGATTGAAAAATACGAAGAAAACAGAAAGAAGAATATACATGTAACGAAAACAGTAAGACAACTGTAACATGTGCCTGTGGTACAAGTTACCAGAAAGTGTTCTGAGAATACTTTTTAGATCGACTATAGATGTATAGCCTAATTTACGGATTTTTCCATTTTACAAACATTCATCAGAAATTCTATTGTCTCAATATCATTGACCAATAGACAGGAAGTTGTGGGAGAAGAGATCACATAGCAAAATGTCACACGTGGGGTTTCAGCTGCATAATCAAATGAGGAAGTAGAAGAGAGGTCAAACTATATGTAGTTTTTTGCCAAAGCGAAAGGACCGACAAAGGCAAGAACTTGTTTTGAAAAAATAAAACTTTGAGTTACAAGGTAAAAGTGATAAAACCTTGACAGATAAAGGAAAAAAGGTAACAAAAATAGAATATCCATCTGCCATCATAGGAAAGTAGGCTTTCCTCTAACACAGCATTAGATCTACCGTACCCGGATAGCACGATTTATAATTGAAGTTTTACCATTATTTTGACAGTCTTGGCTTTTAAAATAAATAAGAAGAAAATGAGTGCTCAGAATCGATCGAAGAAACCAACAAATTACGATGCAATACACATAACAGATCTTGATGATGATTTTAACGAATTAGCATTATTTGATGATTTAAGCAGCAAAAACAAAGAACCCGACAGAACAAAGCCGGGCGCAAAACTACCGACAAAAGGAACTTCCAGTGCAAAAAGTTCAACAGTCGGGAAGCCAAAAAGTGTTCAAAGTAAATCTGATAGCAAGATTAATGATTTGATTGAAAAATCAGTGTTAGCCAACGGAAATAGATCTAACCGAACTGAAAAATTTACAGCAGACACTGAATCATCAAATAGCGCGAGAAGCTTACTTAGCAACCAATCAGAAAGTAAACCTACGCAGAGAGGAGCATTGCTTACACCCATTACGCAATCTGTGACGTCATCGCGGAGTAATACAACTACGCCATTGAACCAAAGAACTCCGGTATCGGCTGTTCAGATTACTAAGCGCTACACAGGAACGCCACAGAACAAAAACATGAAAGGACTGGGACACGAGGTCAACGATATGTTTATTGATGACATTGAGGACTTTTAGTAATATGCTTAAGTCAGACTTTCGACACAGACCAAATTGTGCTTCAAATATTTCATGGTCAACGAGATTATCTTTAAATGCTTGATCATAGAAGAGCGATCATTTAATGAAACTTTGGAAATAAGTAGCTATATATAGACTACACTGTAAACTACTAGTATGAACTCTGCTTTGGTAAAGTGGGATTTAAACGCATCTTCAAAAAGTATCGATTCATGTCAGCCTGCGCAGTCCGCCGAAGCTGATCTGGGTCGAAACCTTTTGCTATCGGTCAATTTTCTACATGTCCAAAGAACGTTCTAATTCATAATTCAGTTGGTTATTTGGCGAAATGGATTTTAGGGATCGATAATCGTGTGATTACTCACACAGAATAATGTATGAGGTAGATCTCTAACATTTTTTTTTTTTGCCAAAACATGACGTTAAAAAATGCTCATAAAGAGTGGATCTAACATCTATGTTTACCTAAATGTTTTCAGGGTCTCGCAGTATTCACATGTCCATTTCTACAAACTGCGTAGATTTACGCCAATTTTTTAGGGATTGAACAAACACACGTAGGATCCTTACTTTACCCAAACATATGAAGTGGCGTAATGTTATCCAAATTCTTAATCAAATCGTAAAGTTATGTAGTTCAGTGAAACTTGTTTTCAGACTTAATGCTTGCTTACAAAAACTGCGTACGCAAATTTCGTGCGTACGCAGTTTAGTGAAATGTGCCCAGTCGTTCTTGAGGACATTCATGATCTTATTCGCAAGAACTTTTTAAATTTGAAAGTAACACAAATTCTGGTTGGCTTAACCAAATGGTTAAGCCAATCAGAAGTTGTGTTACTTTCCAAATCTAAACTTAGACCAAGAATGGTCCTAAGAATGGTTAGTGAATACCGTCCATGAAGTTTTCTTCTGCAATGCAAACTAATCTTCTAAATGAAGAATTGTTTTCAGATTTTGTTAGAAGTTCATTTTTGCGTCTTTAATATCTAAAAACCAGACCTTCAAATACCTTTTAATTGTAATACGTCTCAAAGGCATACTCCCATTGAATCAAATGGAATTCTATTGATTTGTGAAAGTCAGCTAATCTAGGAATCGCATACAAAATAAGTAGTTTTTTTTAAATATTTTATAAGCATATCGATGCCTTTCTCGGCAATACATCGGTATTTTACCAAAGGTAGCTTTTGCAAAGTAATACCAGTTATGCATTTATTACAAACATGCAAGCGTATTTATCCACCCATTCTAAATATTGCTTTGATAGATCTGGTATATACCAAAATCAGCCATCTGATTGGCTGAGAAGTTCAGTCTCTGCCAATCATATAACTTGTTTTGATATTGAGAGCAAGTATGAATTCTATCTGTATCAGCGCCATATTCATAAACTCGACCCCTCTCTTCGGCTGAAAACACAATCCACTCAAACCCAAACATTTTTATCTTTGAGGCTTGACCAAACAAGCGGACGGTATAGATTTAAGATCAGACCGCAGGTTCTGTGCAGTCTGATCTTGATCTATGCCGTCTGCAAAATCCGCTGTTTTCACCTATGGCGTTGACAGGCTAAATGGCATTCGGCAAACCTCGGATGATCCGTTGAAGATGTAATTAGCAGTCGGCCGAGTTGTGACGAGTGGATTTACAAAAACGTTTCTGGCTATACAGCGGTAGAATGGAACCTGCGCTTTAACTCACAGGCTGCAAAGTGCGACTCAGCTGGTGCGCTGTTGCAGACAGTGTGCATCAAGATCAGACCGCACAGAAACTGAAATCTGATCTTGAACTTCTACACTGTCCGATACGATGAGATTCTACGAGGACTCTGTAAAATCGCACGAGTCGCATGTTGGTAGATCTACACAGAGGTGTTTAGTTTTTACGGTTGTAAATTTTCATTTCTAATTTATTGGGAAGATTGAAATAAAATCAGACACTATGTTCTTCTTTGCAGTTTTGTCCGTATTACTACATTTTTCCCATAAAAGTAGACTGCTGCCAAACGAAAACGGTCGTCTGCTGCATGCAAGGTGTTAATTAATATCGACAACGATTTGTGTGATCGATAGGCTACTCTATCCGTCCAATGCTTAACTCTTTACCTAACGACAAAATTCAAGATTCGTCCAAAATGAAAGCATTTGCAGACGACAATTAAATCCCACTGAAATTGTTGAATTTTTCTTTAAACTAATAGTAAATATTGTGGAAACGGGAAAAAATGCTGGTTACCAGCATTTTCTCCTTTTTCCACCAATGTTTTCAAAAGACTTCTTCCCCTGGGTCGTTCAATTGTTTTAGAAAGGGTAAACTCTTTACCAGACGAGAATTTTTTAGAGTAGTCCAACTTGATAGCATTTGCAGACGACAAATTAAATGCTTCTGAAATCATGGTATTTGTCTTTGAAAGAATAATAAACATTGTGGGAAAAGGAGAAGATGGTGGTTACCAAAAAGCTGCTTCCCCTGAGTCATTTAACAAACCCTTAACCGGAGGACAAAATTCTAAATATCTCCAAATTGATAGAATTCGCAGACGACAAATTAAAAACTGCTGAAATTATGGGATTTGACATTGAAAGAGTCATTGAAAACATTGTGGGAAAAAGGAGAAAATGCTGGTTACCAGCATTTTCTCCTTTTTCCCACAAATGTTTTAAAAAAAACATGCTTCTTTTTGGTTGTAAAACTATTTTGGTACAAGTGCTAAATTATCGATGAGCTTAGATTACTACAAACATCATCAAGTGTAATTTTTATGTTCGTTTTATCATCAGGGATACTTGTTGTTGATGGTGTTTCCATGGCGACGTGTGAAACAAACAGGTTGGCAAAACAGTTAAGATGAGCAAGAATCGATGATATATTTGTCAAAGTTTCTAAATTGGGAATTCTAGTTAAGTATAGCCTTTGATTAATTTTTTTCTATCGGACCACAAAATTTTAGACTCGTCCAACTTGATAGATTTTGCACACTGTAAATTAAGGATAGGGCACCCCAATGCGGATTCTTGTAACATCGCCTTTCATCGCAGAAAAAACTTACGGATTCTTCTAAGACTCGGGTAATCTGTAATCGACGTTGTCTGCGCATGTCATATTCTTCGAAGATTCGACCTGTCTGCTATGACGCACCACCGATACCATATACTAGGGAAAAGTAGGGCTTATACCGAAGCTATTACCCAAGCCTGTAGGGGCTGTTTTAATAAATGTCCGGTGCATAGGTTACATGCAAGCTGACCATAGCTGAATGAATCGCACCAGGTAGCGTTTTACTGAGTAAACGTTTATTTGATTTTGAAATTCAAAGTAACGGTTGTCGTTTTGAAAAGTAGTCCGGTTCTGTACCCAGAATGCCCAAATTAGATAGATGTGTATTTGTAGAATGCCATCTAGCGGGAGATAATGCCGTAATCGATCGGCTGATAGACGCTGGTTCCCCGCATCGATTACGGATTACCCGAGTTTTAGGCGAATCCGTACGATAAAAGGCAATGTCACACGAATCCCATTAGGGTGCCCTATCCTTAAATGTGACTCATGTAATAACGCTTGGCTTTGAAAGAGTAAAAAACATAGTGGGAAAAAGAGAAAAATGCTGGTTACCAGCACGTTTTCCATTTCCCAGGACGTTTTTAAAGTCTTCTTTTCCAGGGTCAATAAAAGCCGGCATTGTTTGGTAAAGGATTAAACATTTCTTGCAGGATGACTAACTAGTAGTTCATTCATGATTTTGTATATTTGTTTATGAAGTTCACAGCATTTTTCAACATTATTGTAGTTATACTGCTGAGGTCACCGCACCTATCAATGCTTTCCTGATGATTCTTTTACCAGTGCTGCCCCCTACTCTTTCCAAACCATTGTCTGCTTTCCCCTCTAACCATCGTCGGAACTGTGTTCATCCTGGAGGGAGAGAAACGAATCGTGTCCAAAACAAAATGATTTAGCCAATCAGAAATTATGTTACTCTCTAGGATTTGAGTTTTAATGCAAATTAGATGACGGTTTATGCCAGGAGCTGTTGCGGTATATAAATTGTAATTGCAGGCAGATCTTGGATCTATACTGTCCAAAGTTTTTTAAGAGTTCTGGCCAGATCAACCAATACCTGGGTTCGTAGTACAGGTAGGCCTCAGGGGCGAAGCTACGTAGATTGGATTGGTACGGCCTAAGGTGAGGGGTCTAAGGGCCGCTAAGGCCCCCCGCCCACAGCGGGTCCAGGGCAGCGCCCTGGTTGGGGGGAGGGGGGGGGGTCGAAGCTCCTGCATTCGGAAGCTGCATTCTAGAGATTTTCTATAGTCTCGAAAGCTTTTAAATCAAGCTTTGCTAAATATTTACACGTCGTTATCATATTACTCATGTATATTCTAAGAGTACAGATAGAGGAAACACAGCAGAGATCCAGAGAAGAAGATATTGGAGTTTTTCAGCACCTCTGATAGCAAGTTTTATTTGCTTGTGGCCTGTGATAATCTGTGAATTGGCAATTTATTGGTATGGCCAAAGTTGTACCGGCCGCAGTGGTAACTACGCCCCTGGTCCTACTGCACTCTCTCTTTTCCCCTTATGACTGAAAAACTGCGCTTCATTTCATCAATTTACCTGTTAAGGGATTGATATATCTAATGTATCGTTACAATGTGCAGTTTTAATCCATTTAGTTACGAGTTGTAACGATCAATGAAAACACATTGGGAAAAGGAGAAAATACTGGTAACCAGCATTTTCTCCTTTTCTCACCATGTTTTCAAAAATCTTTTTATTTATGACATATTTATTACAACTCAGGATTGTTTGGTCACTATGTTAGTAGTAAAGGACGGGAGAATAGGGTACTACCTAGGGCATGGGTAGTACCCTATTCTCCCGTCCCTGAGTGCCGTACATCACCCTCCCTGACAAAATGTGTCCCTAGTTTGCCCTCCCGAAAGAATTTTTTTTTTATTTTGTCCCTAGGCTCTCTTCCCTGAGAGGGATTTAGCATTCAAAATGGCGGCCGTACGGAGGATACTCTGGGGATGTGTCCCTATTTGCTGTCCCCGAAAGATTTTTTTTTATTTTGTCCCTAGGCTCTCTTCCCTGAGAGGGATTTAGCATTCAAAGTGCAGGCCTTATGACTGACAGACTGGGTAAAAAATGGCCAGATCACTGAGTTGGACTTAGTTTTTTTCACCCTATGAATGATTTTTTTCTCTCTAAAAGGAATTTGTCCCTATATCAGTGAGTTGGACTTAGACTTTTTTCTTATCTATGAATGATTTCTTCTCTCTAAATGTCTGAGCACTGAGTTGAACTTAGACTTTTTTTACCCTATGTATGATTTTTCTCTCTAAAAGGAATTTGTCCCTATATCAGTGAGTTGGACTTAGTCTTTTTTTACATCTATGAATGATTTTTCTCTTTCTAAAAGCCTGATCATTGAGTTGGACTTAGACTTTTTTCTTCCCTATGTATGATTTCTAAATGTCTGAGCACTGGGTTGGACTTAGCTTTTTTTATTCTATGAATGATTTTTTCTTTTCTAAATGTCTGGACATTGAGTTGGACTTAGTCTTTTTCTGCATCTATGAATGATTTTTTTACTCTTTGCAGTATAACTCTCTGGAGTATAACTCTTTTGGAACGCGTCTCTTCTAAAAGAAAGATAGAACTTTCGTGGTAGATGGTTAGTCCTGAAAAGGACTGTTGGGTTAGCTCTGAAAAGAGCTGTGACAATTTGAAGAAATGACAACTTGAAGATAGAACTTTCGTCTAACAGCTTGAAGATAGAACTTTCGTCTGACATCTTGAAGATAGAACTTTCGTGGTAGATGGTTAGTCCTGAAAAGGACTGTTGGGTTAGCTCTGAAAAGAGCTGTGACAATTTGAAGAAATGACAACTTGAAGATAGAACTTTCGTCTAACAGCTTGAAGGTAGAACTTTCGTCTGACAATTTGAAGAAATGACAATTTGAAGAAAAGATAGAACTTACGTCTGACAATTTGAAGAAAGGTAGATCTTCCGTGGTAGATGGTTAGCCCTGAAAAGGGCTGTTGGGGTGCCCCTAAAAGGGAGCTGGTTTTGGAGGTTGTGTTTTTAAGCACAACCTCCAACCTTCCTGCAGGCTGGACAGCTACTTGCTGCCCGCCTCTTTAGCCTCTTCAACTCCCGTTCATCCAGTCCAAAGTCCAAAGAGAACGAAGGCTCAGCGTCTTCGTTCCAATCTTCGGTAGAAGCCACTACGAACTCCTTCTTCTTCTTGTCGTCCATCTTTTTTCTGGATGATAGCTGCGCAAGCTCGCTAAAGCTCATATCTCTTAAAGCACACTCCATATTGTCTACAAGTCGAAGAGAATGAACGATGTGCGGGAAATGACGCTGGGTTTTATAGGTTTTCAGACGGATTGAACTAGTTGACCCATGACGTCATTTTCTCCTATGTTTTTCCCGCGTCGGCGTTTCATGCTGTTTTGGCTCCAAATTAATGTTATCCAATCAGATTCACCGTTGTTTTTTCTAATACTAATTGTTTTACTGTTGACCAACCCGTGGGTTTGTTACATTTTCTTGTTCGGGGGATTTTATTGTTGATCAATCCGTGGGTTTGTTACATTTTCTTGTTCGGGGATTTTATTGTTGCCCAATCCATGGGTTTGTTACATTTTCTTGTTCGGGTTAGAAAAAACTAGAGTTTAACTAACCTATGACTTTTTTTGATTGTGAATCTTTTGAGTTTTTTTGACAATTTTGAGTTTTTGACAATTTGAAGAAAGATAGAACTTTCGTGGTAGATGGGTAGCCCTGAAAAGGGCTGTTTTGTTTTTTTTGGAGACTGTGTTTTTTTCCAGTTCTAATGGCAACACCCGAAATTCGCTTGGCAAATGGGGCATGCTGTAATCTTCCTCCCAAATTCGATATCAACCAAGATGATATCCGGTGTTGTCTTTAATAATAGCTGAACTAATCTTTCGCCGAGATCTTTGTATGGTTGTGTTATACGTCGCAGTTGGTTTTGTTCCTCCTCTCCTACGAGATGAGTGGTTAGTTGCAATAACTGCTGTCCGGCATTTAGATACTCTTGGAGAGCCTCACGTAGTTGATGATTTACCTCTTCCATATTGATATTGCTTCCGAATATTGACACTGCTTTCGAAGTGATCGTTAGCTGAGAGTCAAAGAAATGGTGAATGTGTGAAAAATAACGCGGGCTTTATACGTTTACAGAGGATTGAAATTTTTTAAAGAGCTCGGACCTGGCAGAAAGCACATACATTTTTTTCCATGCTACGTTTCATGCTGTTTTGGCTCCAAATTAATGTTATCCAATCAGATTCACCGTTGTTTTTTCTAATACTAATTGTTTTATTGTTGACCAACCCGTGGGTTTGTTACATTTTCTTGTTCGGGGGATTTTATTGTTGCCCAATCCATAGGTTTGTTACATTTTCTTTTTCGGGTAAGAAAAAACTAGAGTTTAACTAACAGTTATGAGACGTTGTATGGGAAAAATGTAACCAGAACAAGTCTTTTGGAGGAAAAAACAGAATGAAGAACTCTATTGTTTTTTTGAACTTTTATTTATTGAACTTTTATTTACTGAACAGAACTAAACATTGAAACATTTTTTTTGCAATGCATCATAAAAAAATTTCTTGACAATGAAAAAAAATTCTTGACAATGGAAAAAATCACAATGAAACATTCTTTTTGCAATGCATCATAAAAAAATTTCTTGACAATGAAAAAAAATCACAAGCAAACATTTTTTGCAATGCATCATAAAAAAATTTCTTGACAATGAAAAACATTTTCTTAACAATGAAAAAATCGCACTGAAATATTTTTTCACAATGAATTATTCACAACGAATTAATCGCAATGAATTAATCACACTAAATTATTTTTTCACAATGAATTATTCACAACGAATTAATCGCAATGAATTAATCACACTGAATTATTTTTTTCGCAATGAATTATTTACAATGAATTAATCGCAAAAAACAGTATATAACAAATTTTATGCAATGTAAATTCGCAAACACCACAAGTTTCATATTCCTACCGTTTTGTTGTTTTTTCTTGGTTGTTTTCGTTCTGTCTTTGGTTTTTTCGGGATCTTGAAATCAACGTGATTGTCAATGTTTTTCCCGTATTTACCCTGCCCTGTCAATATTGGTATAGTTGGTTTTTGATCAACTCGCTGCTTCTTGTGGAGATGGTTACCATCTTCCTCAGATTTCCGCTTTGTTGTTTTTCTTGGTTGTTTTTCCTCTGGTTGTTTTTTCTTTGGTTGATTTTTCTTCACAACACTTACGATAGAGTCCACTAAGTTGTGAAGATTGGATTTATCAAACTCGAACTCCACAGGAATCTTCACAGGCGTTGTTGAAATGCACTGATCCTGTTGACGTAGTACCTCGATATTTCTACTGAGCTGATCTGTACTTGCGGTTAAAGTTTTAATTTCCTCCAAATGTCTGTTTAAAGTCTCCAACTGATCTATGATTCGGATCATCATGCTATCTTGTTTCAAATTTAGCTGCTTTACCTCTTCATAAATGTTGTCAAACACTATCGCTGGAATGATGGTTGTCGAATTTAACTCCGGTGGTGGATTGATAATTGTCGAATTCATAACTGATGAAAGAACGTCTCCATTGTTTTCCACTGATGGAAAATCGCTCAAGTTGATTTCATCTAAGTTGTGCTTCATATTGAAACTGACTCTGAATATTGATACTGCTTCCGAAGTGATCGTTAGCTGAGAATCAAAGAAATGGTGAATGTATGAAAATAACACCGAGCTTTATACGTTTACAGAGGATTGAAATTTTTAAAGAGGGCGGACCTGGCTGAAAACACCGGTATTGTACTGTGTGACACCGAATTAGGAGTGGTAAAAAAACACCAATATAACCGTCGATTTGATTGCACAATGTTAATGAAAACGCTGACGCGGGAAAAAACATAGGAGAAAATGACGTCATGAGTCATCTAGTTCAATCCTCCTGTAAAGCTATAAAGCCCAGCGATATTTTACATAAAATCATATTTGTTCCAGAATGGTTCGAATTCTTGTATGTCCTCACTGTGCAAACAGATGTCTGATAGAGTGTGGGAAATGTTTTTCCATACTCGAGTATCTTGGGCAGAAGCATAACTGTCCAGATACAGATGAAGGATTTTATGATGATGATGAAGGTTCGACGATTTGCTGCGAACACTGTGGATGTGAAATCATCCCAGTGGAACGGGCGGAAGAATCGTAGAGCTGGATGTCAATGTGAGATCCTTCAAAAAAAGCCCTTTTCAGGGCTAACCATTTAGCACGAAAGATCTTTCTTCTCAAATTGTCAAAAGTAAAAAAGACTTACAGTCATAACTAGAAAAAAGTCAAAAGTAAGAAGTAATTATTTTTATATTTTTTATTTCAAAAAGAACTTATGTACAATGAAAAAATCAAAATCATGAACTGTAAAGACAAAAAAATGAATGAACTGTAAAAGACAAAAAATGAATGAAAAAAATCAAGTCAGTCTTTTTTTGTTTATATTCATTATTGTATTGAAATCTTTTTTTCACTCAGTATGTTTTTTTCTTTTTCTTTGAGATGTCAGATTCACATTTGTTTTTACGTTTTCTTTTCCTATCGTTGGTTTTTAATTCCACATCTGGACAGATTTTGTCCTCATGTTTTGTTGATTTGTAAAAGAAATAGTTCTTTGTTACTCGTTTTTTCTTCTTTTCGATGTTTTGCTGTTTTTCCTTTCCGTACGAACAACCCGGTTCTGCAGAAAATTCGTTGTTTTTTAGATCCAAAGTTTGTTGATTTCTTAGATTTTTTCGTAATGTCTCTAAATCATCTGCTATTTTGCAGATTTCTGAATCGCTGTTAGCCGCTGTGTCGCTCTGCATGTCTACGGTCTGAGTTTCATCCGATGAGACTGTAGCTTGTGGTGAACTTTTTTTCCATGTATTTTCACTGCAGAATGAATTTAGTGTCCCGACGAATTTCATATCTTTGAAACCACCAACGTTGTAAAATGATGGTGAAATCTCAATGTCGTGACTGTGTGGATTCACGTAGACAAAAACAATTGTTCCTAGCTGATTTTCTTTTTCTGGACATTCTTTGGCCCAATGTCCTGCTTCGTTGCATGTGAAACAAATATTTGTTCTCACACCATTCGCACCATATCGTTTGTCAATCATCGCTTGATCCAAAACTCTGTAGCTGGTAGTACGGTAAACATCTTTTTCTTCTAAATGTTGCTGGGAAAAAAATGATCCCACATAGTTTCCGATATGTTTAACATTATACTTTGATGGTATATTGCTGATCTCATAATCGTGGGTGTATGGATTAACATACAGATACACCCTCTTTCTAAGTGGTGATGTATTTTGTAGCTTTAACTCACTCATATTTTTTATCAGCTGTACTGACTGAGATCGAGTAGGAGAATGAATAGATTTTCACAACTAACGGCTTATTTATACACTGTTACAACGGAGAGGGTATATAAATTGCTAGTTTTTCTAACTTCTGCATTATTGTCTTTTCACTCAGAGCTAAAACGATGGGTAAAAGAAAAAGAATAATAACCTATTCAGACAGCGAAAGTGACGATGAGGTGTTTCCACCAACAAAAAAGAAAAAAACTAGACCTTTGAAAGAAGAAAGTGACGATGAGGTGTTTCCACCAATAAAAAAGAAAAAAACTAAACCGTTGAAAGAAGAAAGTGACGATGAGGTGTTTCCACCAACAAAAAAGAAAAAAACTAAACCGTTGAAAGAAGAAAATGATAGCGACGATGAAAGTACCAACTCTAACTTAGACATGAAAAGTCTATATGATTTAACAGAAAAGGGTAATAAGAGGTCAAGAAAATTTAAAACAGAATCACATGTGCTGATGCTGAGTTTTAAGAAATTTGAAGAATTAACACCTCAGAGGCTCCTTGGATTATTTGACGATGTTACCCGTGAAATCATTCGAAAGTTAAATGCTAACCCTACGGACATGATTAGAATTACCATCAATCATCCTTCGTTGGAAATAGGAATCCATATTCCTTTTTTAGCTGCAGACCAGTTACAAGGTGAAACTATGCTGAATGAAATTGAACGAGTTTTACAATCGAATACAGATTTCGTCTTGAACGATGGATTCATGACATTTGACATCACACATACAATACCACCAAGTGGTAGCGGAAAACCAAAATATAGATCGTCAGAATTAGATTCAAAGTTTTTTGCCCAGAAGAAGAAATCTATTATTCAAATTGACAATCATGACCA
Source organism: Hippopus hippopus (assembly GCA_946811185.2). NCBI lineage: Eukaryota > Metazoa > Mollusca > Bivalvia > Cardiida > Cardiidae > Hippopus > Hippopus hippopus. The sequence continues at coordinate 37,330,727 of OX328110.1, forward strand.
ACTATGTTTTGCAAGAGCTGTTGTTGTGGGAATTTGCTACAGTGAACGTGAAAACACCGAAGTATGGAATAGAAAATGGGATCGTATTCGTCGTTCAAATTACGTCCTTCAAAAGACTGAAGCTGAGAAATTGTTACATGAAGCTGGAGTTTCACCAACACAGTCTGTAGGAATTGATGAATACAAAAAAATTCAAACAATCTTGTATGAAAAAGGCTATGTCATTAAAGTTCATCAACAGCATTCAAAAGTGGAAAAAATATTTAAACATCCAAAAGTGAAAGCCAATAGTAAGATCATACATTTGTACTTTCATCAAAACCATTATGACTACATTAAATCTATCAAAGGTTTTCTTAGTTGTGCATATTATTGTGAGTTCTGTGATGCGGGTTACTCTCACCGGGAAAGTCATGCTTGTTCAAATATCTGTAAAGGTTGTTATCGCGAAGGAAAATGTCCATCAGAATCAAAAGAATATGTTTGCAGTGTTTGCAGTAGACGATTTTTTAGTGCTGAATGCTTTGAAAATCACAGAAATGTTCAAGGTAAAGAAAAGAAATCCATTTGTGAATTAGTGAAACTCTGTTCAAAATGCGGTGCACAATATCATATCAGAAAGAAAAATCATGTTTGCAATGGAAAGAAAAGATGTCATATCTGTAAGAGAATTGTTAACTTTTCTCATCAATGCTATATTCAGCCTTACCAAAGTAAGTTGAACCATGACAGCGATGACGAGACGAGTTCTTCTGTAGTCAAAAAACCACAGTTTATTTTCTTTGATTTTGAATGCAAACAAGACACAGGTGTACACATCCCAAATTATTGTATCGCACACAGAGCGTGTGATGAATGTATCGATAAATCACTTGATTTTCATTGTTCTACATGCAGTGAATTTGAAGAGGGTAGGGAAGTTATTTTTCAAGGTGAAAAAACTTTGAGTCAATTTTGCAACTGGCTCTTTTCAAAACATCATAAAGGGGTTACGGCTATTGCCCATAATTTCAAAGGCTATGACGGGCAGTTCATTCTTGACTATATTGTCAAAGTTGGGTTAAAACTTCCAAAATTGATCATGAATGGAAACAATATTATGAAGTTAGAACTGAACGGTGTACGTCTGATCGATTCTTTCAATTTCATGAGTTTTGGTTTGGCAAAATTTCCATCCACCTTTAGCCTTCAAGAAATGAAAAAAGGTTACTTTCCTCACTGGGCGAATACAGATGAATTTTGGAGTTACATCGGACCCTACTTGGATATGTCTTATTACAAACCCGACTCAATGTCTGAAGAGGCTAGGTCAAAATTTATAGTTTGGTATAATGACAAAGTTCGAAATGGTGAGGAATTCAATTTTCAGAAGGAGATGGAAATGTACTGTAGGTCAGACGTTGATATCCTCAGACGAGGGTGTGCTGAATTCAGAAAGCTGTTTATCGAACAGGGTGGTATTTGTCCATTTTTAGAGGCGATTACCATCGCAGATGCCTGTAACAAGGTGTGGCGAAGCAAATATTTACCAGAAAATCAAATAGCTATCATTTCAAGTAAAGACTCATCCAGACGTCGCTTTTCTATGAAAGCGATACGATGGGTTCAAAGCATTGCTCAGGAAAAAGGTATTAATATTCAGCATGCAAAAAATGGTGGTGAAGCTCAAATCGGGAAATATAGTGTAGATGGTTTTCACCATCAATCAAACACTGTTTATGAATTTCTTGGGGATTTGTATCATGGTTGTCCTGTATGCTATACAGATCGAAAACAGATCAATCCTATTAATGGAAAACCCATGTCTGAATTGTACGAACGTACTTTTGAACGTATAGCAGATATCGAAGACATGGGATATAATGTAGTGTACATTTGGGAACACGAATTTGATGCTAAGATGAAGGATAAAGAGTATAAAAAACACATTGAAAAGTTATATCCACATTGGGACCCTATCGATCCGAGGGATGGTTTGTCCGGGGGAAGATGTAATGCAATAAAAATTGGATATGATGTTGATGAAAAAACCAAAAAGGAAATTAAGTACATCGATATCTGTTCTCTATACCCTTATGTTTGTAAACACAAATCCTACCCTGTAGGTCATCCAGAAATTTTGGCTACTGAGAATATTGATATGAACAATATTCGCCAATATGAGGGATTAATCAAATGCAAAGTTTTGCCTCCAACTGATTTGTTTCACCCCGTTCTTCCAGTTCACTGTAACAACAAAATGATGTTTCCCCTCTGTATGAAATGTGCAGAAGAAAGCTCAAACATTTGTAGACATGGTAAAGAAGAGAGGGCTTTGGTCGGAACTTGGGTTACTTTTGAATTATTCAAGGCTCTTGACTGCGGTTATCGATTATTGCAAGTGTATGAAATTTGGCATTTCAATTCTGTGTCAGATCAGTTCTTTAAACATTATGTGGACAATTTCTTGAAAATTAAGCAAGAAGCCAGTGGTTATCCAGATAGCTGTCAATCAGACTCAGAAAAAGATCAGTTCGTTTGTGAATATGAGAAGGCAGAAGGTGTTCGTCTTGATCCAAGTTGTATTCAAAGAAATCCTGGGAGAAGATCATTTGCTAAGATTATGTTGAACTGTCTTTGGGGAAAATTAGCTCAGCGTGAAAAAATGATCCAGACGGAATACATCAGTGATCCGTCTAAATATTTTGAATTAGTCACCAATCCCAATTTCATTGTAAAGCATGTAGAAATCTTTGATGAGAACTGTTCATTCATCTTGGTTAACTATGAATCAAAGTTGGAACATATTGACACCCATGCTACAGCCAATGTGATAGTAGGTTCTTACGTAACAGCTTATGCAAGGTTGGAATTGTACAGTGTTCTTGAAAAGTTAAAAGATAGAGTTCTGTATTTCGATACAGATAGTTGTATGTACATTCACGACCCCGAATTATGGAATCCCCCTATTATTAACAGCCGGTTAGGAAAATGGACTGATGAAGAGCCTGCTTGTAAAATTACTCAATTCAGAGGACTTGGACCTAAGAATTATGCTTACAAAATGAAAACAAAAGATGGAAAAGAGATAAGCAAATGTAAAGTAAAGGGGGTTACTCTGGATTACAATACAAAACAGGTGGTAAATTTCGATACATATTCGAAATGTGCTTTGGATCGTACAGTAGAAATCAAAATTCAGTATGATTGTAAAATTAAAAGACACAGAGATAGAACGGTTACCAGTGAACCACAAACAAAAACGTTTCGTTCTGTATACACCAAGAGAGTCATTGTAAATGGTACTGATACTGTACCCTATGGTTATAAAAGCTTGAGAAAATAATTTCATATCACATTGTTGTGTACCAATCACTCAAAGTAAGTCGGGGAAAAAATATTAGCAACTGTTCAAAAAATAACAATCATGTTACCGCTACCAATAGAACTACGTGAAAAAATTTATGGAGAATTTGTTCGACAGCATACGCTTGATGAACAAACACAGCTTAACATTAAATTTTTCTGTGTGAAAATGTGGATCAAAAAAATGTTTAAATGGGTTGCAAAAGGAGAAAAGTCCTACAAAGTGTATGCTATATTCAACTTTATTGCGATGATGGTGGACGATTCGGGGCTGGATCTCGTTCTCAAGACTTATTTAGCAGATAGCTGTATGAAAGACAATGTTATTAGTAAACTGTTTCGATCCACAAGCCGATGGACATTTTTTATCATAGGAACAACAGAAGAAAGTTTTCTTAACGTTGTGAAAATGAAATCAGTTCTATTTAACTTTTACTTACGCTACAAAAAAGGATCTGTTCATGATTCCTACGGAGAAACAATGGAAACCATGTCAGGGTATATTCTATTTGATAGAGATGTTACAGAAGAAGTAGTAAATTCAGCTCTTTCAACAAAAGACGCTTATAGACATGTTGCTCCATTCATAGGACTACGAGATTTCGACGATATGGACAGTGAGTATACAATGTTTTTTGGGTATGACCAATTGCATAAAGACATTACGGAATATGAAAACAAACGTGAAACTCGTGGTGTTTGCGAATTTGCATTATAAAAATTTGTTATATACTGTTTTATGCGATTAATTCATTGTAAATAATTCATTGCGAAAAAAATAATTCAGTGTGATTAATTCATTGCGATTAATTCGTTGTGAATAATTCATTGTGAAAAAATATTTCAGTGCGATTTTTTCATTGTTAAGAAAATGTTTTTCATTGTCAAGAAATTTTTTTATGATACATTGCAAAAAATGTTTGCTTGTGATTTTTTTCATTGTCAAGAAATTTTTTTATGATGCATTGCAAAAAAAATGTTTCATTGTGATTTTTTCCATTGTCAAGAATTTTTTTTCATTGTCAAGAAATTTTTTTATGATGCATTGCAAAAAAAAATGTTTCAATGTTTAGTTCTGTTCAGTAAATAAAAGTTCAATAAATAAAAGTTCAAAAAAACAATAGAGTTCTTCATTCTGTTTTTTCCTCCAAAAGACTTGTTCTGGTTACATTTTTCCCATACAACGTCTCATAACTGTTAGTTAAACTCTAGTTTTTTCTTATCCGAAAAAGAAAATGTAACAAACCTATGGATTGGGCAACAATAAAATCCCCCGAACAAGAAAATGTAACAAACCCACGGGTTGGTCAACAATAAAACAATTAGTATTAGAAAAAACAACGGTGAATCTGATTGGATAACATTAATTTGGAGCCAAAACAGCATGAAACGTAGCATGGAAAAAAATGTATGTGCTTTCTGCCAGGTCCGAGCTCTTTAAAAAATTTCAATCCTCTGTAAACGTATAAAGCCCGCGTTATTTTTCACACATTCACCATTTCTTTGACTCTCAGCTAACGATCACTTCGAAAGCAGTGTCAATATTCGGAAGCAATATCAATATGGAAGAGGTAAATCATCAACTACGTGAGGCTCTCCAAGAGTATCTAAATGCCGGACAGCAGTTATTGCAACTAACCACTCATCTCGTAGGAGAGGAGGAACAAAACCAACTGCGACGTATAACACAACCATACAAAGATCTCGGCGAAAGATTAGTTCAGCTATTATTAAAGACAACACCGGATATCATCTTGGTTGATATCGAATTTGGGAGGAAGATTACAGCATGCCCCATTTGCCAAGCGAATTTCGGGTGTTGCCATTAGAACTGGAAAAAAACACAGTCTCCAAAAAAAACAAAACAGCCCTTTTCAGGGCTACCCATCTACCACGAAAGTTCTATCTTTCTTCAAATTGTCAAAAACTCAAAATTGTCAAAAAACTCAAAAGATTCACAATCAAAAAAAGTCATAGGTTAGTTAAACTCTAGTTTTTCCTAACCCGAACAAGAAAATGTAACAAACCCATGGATTGGGCAACAATAAAATCCCCGAACAAGAAAATGTAACAAACCCACGGATTGATCAACAATAAAATCCCCCGAACAAGAAAATGTAACAAACCCACGGGTTGGTCAACAGTAAAACAATTAGTATTAGAAAAAACAACGGTGAATCTGATTGGATAACATTAATTTGGAGCCAAAACAGCATGAAACGCCGACGCGGGAAAAACATAGGAGAAAATGACGTCATGGGTCAACTAGTTCAATCCGTCTGAAAACCTATAAAACCCAGCGTCATTTCCCGCACATCGTTCATTCTCTTCGACTTGTAGACAATATGGAGTGTGCTTTAAGAGATATGAGCTTTAGCGAGCTTGCGCAGCTATCATCCAGAAAAAAGATGGACGACAAGAAGAAGAAGGAGTTCGTAGTGGCTTCTACCGAAGATTGGAACGAAGACGCTGAGCCTTCGTTCTCTTTGGACTTTGGACTGGATGAACGGGAGTTGAAGAGGCTAAAGAGGCGGGCAGCAAGTAGCTGTCCAGCCTGCAGGAAGGTTGGAGGTTGTGCTTAAAAACACAACCTCCAAAACCAGCTCCCTTTTAGGGGCACCCCAACAGCCCTTTTCAGGGCTAACCATCTACCACGGAAGATCTACCTTTCTTCAAATTGTCAGACGTAAGTTCTATCTTTTCTTCAAATTGTCATTTCTTCAAATTGTCAGACGAAAGTTCTACCTTCAAGCTGCTAGACGAAAGTTCTATCTTCAAGTTGTCATTTCTTCAAATTGTCACAGCTCTTTTCAGAGCTAACCCAACAGTCCTTTTCAGGACTAACCATCTACCACGAAAGTTCTATCTTCAAGATGTCAGACGAAAGTTCTACCTTCAAGCTGTTAGACGAAAGTTCTATCTTCAAGTTGTCATTTCTTCAAATTGTCACAGCTCTTTTCAGAGCTAACCCAACAGTCCTTTTCAGGACTAACCATCTACCACGAAAGTTCTATCTTCAAGATGTCAGACGAAAGTTCTATCTTCAAGCTGTCAGACGAAAGTTCTATCTTCAAGTTGTCATTTCTTCAAATTGTCACAGCTCTTTTCAGAGCTAACCCAACAGTCCTTTTCAGGACTAACCATCTACCACGAAAGTTCTATCTTTCTTTTAGAAGAGACGCGTTCCAAAAGAGTTATACTCCAGAGAGTTATACTGCAAAGAGTAAAAAAATCATTCATAGATGCAGAAAAAGACTAAGTCCAACTCAATGTCCAGACATTTAGAAAAGAAAAAATCATTCATAGAATAAAAAAAGCTAAGTCCAACCCAGTGCTCAGACATTTAGAAATCATACATAGGGAAGAAAAAAGTCTAAGTCCAACTCAATGATCAGGCTTTTAGAAAGAGAAAAATCATTCATAGATGTAAAAAAAGACTAAGTCCAACTCACTGATATAGGGACAAATTCCTTTTAGAGAGAAAAATCATACATAGGGTAAAAAAAGTCTAAGTTCAACTCAGTGCTCAGACATTTAGAGAGAAGAAATCATTCATAGATAAGAAAAAAGTCTAAGTCCAACTCACTGATATAGGGACAAATTCCTTTTAGAGAGAAAAAAATCATTCATAGGGTGAAAAAAACTAAGTCCAACTCAGTGATCTGGCCATTTTTTACCCAGTCTGTCAGTCATAAGGCCTGCACTTTGAATGCTAAATCCCTCTCAGGGAAGAGAGCCTAGGGACAAAATAAAAAAAAAATCTTTCGGGGACAGCAAATAGGGACACATCCCCAGAGTATCCTCCGTACGGCCGCCATTTTGAATGCTAAATCCCTCTCAGGGAAGAGAGCCTAGGGACAAAATAAAAAAAAAATTCTTTCGGGAGGGCAAACTAGGGACACATTTTGTCAGGGAGGGTGATGTACGGCACTCAGGGACGGGAGAATAGGGTACTACCCATGCCCTAGGTAGTACCCTATTCTCCCGTCCTTTACTACTTATGTTATCTACTCTATAAAAATACATCATTTGAACTACATTTAAAATGTCGTCTGTAAATGCTTTGAATTTGTGCTTGTCCAAAAGTCCAAAATTTTGTCGTTTAGTAAAGAGTTAAATCTGGCCTAATTTATAATGTGTCTGTTTTCACAGAATGATTACTGAAGTGAGTCTCGTGCATTTATTGGAGAGGTCATCAGACCTCTCCAATAGTGGTGAGTTTAAAAGGCAGACTGCTACAGAATTTGCTGTCTAAATCCATTTTTCTTGCGAAATTGTTCTGATACACAGTCTGTTTCGTGATGGTTTTGTAAATAAAGCGAAATCAAAAAAACCGAAACAGGAAATAGACGTGGTTTATATTTTATATGACGAATTTCAGAAAAGATTTGATATATTAATTTGCCATGGCTGCAAATGACCTCTCAAATAATTGTAATTTTTCATTAAGCAAATAAATCTAAGCAGAAGAAAAAATAAGAAGAATTTTGTTAAAAAAGAGAAAAAAGACCGCTGGACAAGATCATGCCACTTGAAAACGCGGCAAGAAGGTCAAATGACCCTCATGTAAAGCATATTAGGTTTCTACGCGGCGGCTTTTTTTCTTGTTTGTTTACATGTACCAAAATATATTGAAATTAAAAGCCAATAAACTATTTGAAAACATTGATGCTGACCTCTCCTGGCTTCTTTTGTAAAGAAGCCAACTTGTCTATTATAAATCAAGCTTTAACCCTTTCAGCGCCATAGGCGAAAACAGTGACTTTTGCGGACGGCATAGATCAAGATCAGACTGCACAGAACGTGCAGTCTGATCTTTGATCTATACCGTCCGCTTGTTTAGTCAAGCCTATACAATCAAAATATTTGTAAGTTTCAATGGATTGTATTTATAGCCGTCGAAAGAGGTCGAGTTTATTTATTTGGCACTGAAAGAGTTAATATAACGCTGCGGAATTTACTAACGAATTATTTTTGCCTTTTTGGCAGCGGGTTTACCCCGCTGTCATAGTTCCCAGATCACGTGTGCATGTATATACTGGTTTTTGAAGCCTACTATCTTCATCTAGGTCAGATTTTTGCTTCCGGCAGGTTTTGCCTGGATACGCGTGTAAACAAAACCAGTTTCGTACTCTAACAAAATAGTTCTGCCAATGATATTCAAACAAAACAGTTCAACTTGATACTGCATGTTTTCTGAAAAAAAAAAAAAATTAAAACATCATGTTTCAGTTGTCTTTTTGATTTAAGATAACAAAAGATTTTCAGCTTAAATAAAACACCTCTCCACCATCTGGCACATTTATATAATAACATAGCTCGTTGCTGGAGAACTCAGACCCTGGTAAACTCGTACCCTAATCTCAAGAGCAGGAGTTCTCTGGAGAACTTTCCGTTTTGATTTATATTAGTTTACGAGAAAACAAATCATAGAACACACCAATTAGTAGCATGTATTCGGAGCCAGAAAAGAAATCAGCTGCCTTCAGTGCGTTAGCGCTTTGAATTTCATAATCACTGTAATAAAATAGCCATGAAGTAGGCTTGTTTAGCGTTTCATGCCTTTTGGACACAGGCAACATTGAAAATAAAAAATATCTGGGTCTTATTTCAAGACTATAAATGTCTGTAGAGTTTATTCGGCGCTCTGTAGGTTCACCTTAATCCTGTTAAATAAGGGAACTGAAACTTTCAAGCCGATAGTAAAAATCTAAATTTTGCTTCTCCAATATTTCAAATTCATTTTTTTCGGGGTAAGGTATTTCTTCATCGGACAGTGTGGATCCAAGATCAGACTGCACGTTCTGTGCAGTCTGATCTTGATCTACACTGTCCGCAAAAGATTTCTTGAGTCGCGCTTAGCAGCCAAAGTGTTAACTCTTTACCAGACGGCAAAGTTTTAGAACTGTCTAAATTGAAAGCAGTTGCAGACGACAAATTCAAAATGGCTCAAACAATTTCATTAGTTGTTTAAAACAGTAGAAAACTTTGTTGGGAAAGGAGAAAGTGCTGGTTACACGGGTTTTATTCTTTAGGATCGTTAAAATTCGGAATTGTGGGCAAACAAATATACATGGAGTTTAAAAAAAAAAAAGGCGAATATAGTAAACGTGTACATGTGATAAGCGGGCACCTGTCTTAAGCACATTTTGAATATTCCAAAGGCTATCAATGAAACTTTTACCAAACAATACAGTAATTTAAAGGACCAGTAAAAGCCAAAATATCAAAGCAGGTGTCATAATACTTTTAAATTTAAATCATACCTTTTAAAAGTACGGAAAATATTGTGGAGATGACAGTCTGTTATCGTGTGGTAGGGCCATATGTTAGTGGCTGGCAGAAAAAAGAATTATAAAATCAGGCAAAAAGTAAACAAAAGACACAGCTACCTGGCAGGTTTTAACCTAGTTTTGAAATTAATTTCTCTGTCAGCGACTAACACTTGGACCGACAGTACAATGACAGACGGTCACAATAATTTCCATACTTTTTAAATGGTATGATATAAATTCAAATGCATTTAAACACCCGCTTTGTTTACATGTGGCCTTTATTGTTACTTTAACGATCCTGTCGATGAAAGCTTTTGAAATCAATGTGGGAAAAGTGTAAATCAGCTTTTTCTCCTTTTCTCACAATATTTTCTTCCCCGTCAGACACAAAACTCGCCCTTTTATTCACATTTTATTTGTCGTCTGCTTTCAATTTGGGAAATTCTAAAGATGTGTCGTCTGATAGAGATTTAACCCTTTACCAAACAATCCCTGGTTTTAACAACCCTAAGGAAGAAGCCTTCTGAAAACATTGCGGGAAAAGGAGAAAATGCTGGTAACCAGCATTTTCTCCTTTTCCCGCAATGTTTTCTACTCTTCCAAGTCAAGTTTCAATTTTTGAGTCACATTTATTTTGTCGTCTGCAGTTGCTTTCAATTTGGACAAGTCTAAAATTTTGTCGTTTGGTAAAGAGTTAATACGTGTTGAACTGTATATACATTTCCTGTATTTAGACCATACATGTACGTGTCTTCTTTTTTTCACACGTTTAAGTTGGATTAAGACTTTCTTTCTCACTAACCGACTTTCAGTTTTATGTTAATCCGCTTAGGGTTATATTTTATCAGCCGGTAACACCAAATTCGAATATCTATTCAAAAATACATTTGACCTATTCAAAGGTCAATGAAACCTACAGACTCAAATAAAATTGAGGTTGTCAAGAGTTAGATTTGTAAGCATGAAACCCTGGTACGTTCCCCGCGGGCGGCACTGGTTAAGTCCATGGTCACATTTACGGTCATGCTCGTAGTTGTCTGTAGTTCATTTCAAACGTAGTCGACCGTAGTGTTACTACGGTCAGCTAGGTTGAAGTACGTTCGAAGTAGGTTCAAAATTGGCAAAAAGGGGAAACATAGAAAGTCTAAGTAGGTTGAACTACTTGCAAGTACGGTCAACTACATTCAGCTGCAAGCAAAGTGACTAGAGTTAACAAGGGTATCACTACGTCTAACTACGAGTAACTACGTTAAACTACGTATAGACTACGTCCTAAGTACGCGTAACTACGGTTAGTCAGTGTCAACTGCTTCAAGCTACGGTAAAACCTGCGCCTGCTTAATATGGGTTAGCTACAGTCATTGTGCTTTTGGAAGTTAACGAGCCAGAAATGGCTGATTGCTTATTCTGCCATGCCGCCTTGGAGGTAAAGATGTTCTTCCAAAACTACGGTCAACTACAGTACACACTACGGTTAAGTAGGGTTAATTACGGTTAATTAAGGTCAACTACGTTCAAACTGCGGTCACAGAAGGGGTCACAGCATCGAAGTTAACCATAACCAATTTTTGAACATTTTCGAAATTTGAACATGTTCAAAAATTATGTACTTACTACGAGCAAATCATAAATTCAGCTACGTTCTTTACTACGTTGAACTACGGTTATTTACGTGTAACTATGTTCAGCTACGTTTAATATGTTCAACCAGGGCCAACTACGGTCATTCCCCATTACGGTCAACTACTTAAGGTGTGACCACGGTTTAAGTGTGCGTATCTGTAGGGATACAGTCATGCGAAAACGAGGATGATGTTGAAAATGAAGATGATGAGGGTGGTGATAATGATGATTTTATAGGCCCGTTCGTGCTTTGTTGACATTTAGTCCAAAACGTTAGGGAGCGAATATTTAGTGAGAAAGAATCGGATATAAAGAGGTCCGGAAACAAGCTGCCAGCTCTACTATGAAAATACCCAAGGGTTATTCAACTTGCCCAGTGTATATCACTGATACAAAAGGGGCTACATCTGGATTTCTTACTAGATCTCGTCTAGTTTAGAGTCTCTCTGAAAAATCTATTCCCAAGTAGAAAACCGAACCTGAGATCTTCGGATTGGTTGTTCTGTAAGTGTAGTACTGCGCTACCTCTAAACTCGACACAAGCTTGTGAAGCCAAGCGAGCATTCGCCGTGATCATCCGGCAAATCTTGGGTGATCCGTTGATCAAATTTTCAATCTTTCCTTATACATTCCCGTTGACAAAAAGTTTGTATTTTCTTTAACGTGATTTATCAGTTTCTTTGGAAGTTTTCACCGACAGACTGACAGAAGCAAATAACTTCACATTATTTGTTGTTGTCGCTGATTTTCAGGTAGGTGCCAAGTTTAAGATCGTCAATCGTCACATCTCGGCCGATTACGTGACTACATCTTACCTCGTCCGTATAAAGGTTTTCATTTTGAGGTAATACCAAATATCAAATCAAGGTAATACCAGTCACATGATCTTAAACATGGCGGCACCCATGTTAATCGAACAGTACCGGTAACGAAATCAACAACTACGGTGAAGTTATTCACGTATATCAATCTGTCCGTGAAAACTGACCACGGAATTGATTGACTACGTTAAAAATTGAATGTACAAACTGTTTGTCAACGGAAATATGTTTAGAAAGACTTTGATGGAAAATTATGACTCGTATTTTCTTTTTTTTAGGTAGAGCCTTACAATTTTAAGAGCGGTAAAGCTGTATATTTCCGGCAAAGAAATGTACCATGTTGGTGCAAAGTGCCTATCGTAATACAGCCGAGGGACTAGATCAACGGGGAAGTTTGACGAATGTAAGATTATGAGTCTGAAAGTATGTACAAAGAAACCTCCATGTTACAGACGAAGTACGATGCAGTTACGAAATTAGCCGAGTTGTGACGAATATGTGGACCCGTGATATGACTGAACAAAATCAAAAACGATGTTATTCACCACTTCAAACCAATTAAAGAGGCATTACACGAATCATGAAATAAACATTATCTATAATAAAAAGCAGTGTTAAATATTTTCCTTCAGATATATTTGAATAGGATTAATGGGATGGGAGAATCGACCCTTTTGATGTCATACGTCATAGGAGGTTAAATAAATGAGCCATGATTTGGCAAAAGGGGGATTAATGCATCTCATAAAAACTGACTGAATTATTAGGTAGAATGTCCTTGGACATGCAGAAGGTTGACTGATAGCAAAAGGTAATGGCCCAGTTGTTTTCCGACATTGACAGTTTACTTTCATTTTGGAAAGAGAGATGTATGTATGTATGTATGTATGTATGCATGTCTCTGTGTGTATGTGTGTGTGTGTGTGTGTGAGAGAGAGAGAGAGAGAGTGTGTGTGTGTGAACGTGTGTGAATGTGTGTGTATATATGCATGTATGTATGTATGTATGTAAGTAACAACAAATCGACTGTAAATACTGTCAAGTAATTTACTGTGGGTTCTTAAAATAATAAACTACGAGTAAATACGGTGATGTCGAATCAAAAGACCAGTTTTATATCGTCCAATCAGAATCCACTGATTCTATCCCAGTCCCATTGACAAAAGGCATACATTGATTAAAGGCCACATAACGGCCAAAAACATAAAGCACGTTTTAAAATGCATTTAAATTTAAATCATATCATTTAAAAGTATGGACAATATTGTGAAGATGATAATCTGTCATTGTGTGGTCTGTCCAATTGTTTGTAGAAAAAATCAAAATCAGGCGCAAAGTAAACAAAAGATAGGGTGACCCGGCAACTTTTAACCTAGTTCTGAATTTAATTTCTCTGCTACCGACTTACACTTGGACCGACCGCACAATAACACATTTTAGTCTTCACAATAATTTCCTTATTTTTAAATGGTATAATTTAAATTTGAATACATTTTAACACCCGCTTTGTTTACTTATGACAGCTATTGTTACTTTAACAGCAAATGCTTTTACATTTTTCCCGACTTTTTTAGACTTGTCTAATTGAAAAGCATTAATTTTGCAGACGACAAATTAAATGCTTTTGAAATTATGGGATTTCTCCTTGAAAGGTTAGTAAACATTGTGGGAACAGGAGAAAAAGCTGATTTCCCATAGATATATTTCTAAAGGCTTCTTCCCTAGATCGTTTAATTGTTTTGCAAAGGGTAAACTCATAACCAGACTATAAAAGTCTAGACTGGTCCACATTGAAAACATTAGCAGACGACAAATCAAATGAACCTGAAATGACCAGGTTTCGCATTGAAAGGCTAGAATACATTGTTGGAAAAGGAGAAAATACCTGTCACCACCATTTTCTCCTTTTCCCACAATGTATTTCAAAAGCCATCTTCAGGATCGTTAAAACCCGTATAATTAAGGTCAGACTCATTTCCAAGTTCTCATATCCCCCACCCCCGTCCCTCCTCCGTGTTAAAATGAACAGGGTTTGATCTTTTAAAAGTTAGCACTGTGTTATTCTCATGAGCTACACTGCTTGATGGTTGGAACGTCAAGGTCATGGTCAAGAGATTGCAGACGGAACGGAGAGAACAGTACCAGGAATCATGGTACAAGTATATAAAGGGTGATAACTCTCGCCGTCTTTGTCGGCACCGTAAATAACGAACTCCGAATTCTCGTGCTTGGGAGCGGATACAAGACCCTCAAATGTGACGTCATCTGATTTTGTGAGCTCTGTCACGTAAGCCTTTACTTTGGCGAGAAGCGGCGATTTTATATTTACGAGTACAAGATAGTTCTCTCCATATGCTAGTTTACGACGCAGAGGTTCCTGTAAATGACATTTATACTTTAGCGCATGCGCATGAACGGTCGGAAATCCCTCCTCGTTAACAACTTTTTTGTTTTCAATCAGATATGTCATAAATGGTTTTATCTGACTCCCTTTAGATGTCTTACCGAAAAGGAGCAGCTTGAAATAACCTATAAAAGGCAGACGGGCTCTAATGATTACATGTTCAAAGTCCTGGGAGTATTCGACAAACGTCTGCATTTTGAGCTCAGTTGTATGATCACCGTAAAATAGCCTTGGCAAAATATCTGTAAAGTTACTTTTGGTGTTTTGTGAAGGCTTTAGTTTCAAGATGGCTTCTCCGTTGACTCCCTCGTTAAGAATATTACCAACGTCCGCTAGTCCATATTTCTCTGGTTCATCCATCAAACCGTAGCAAGTGTGGTGATTGGGATATGGTGTCGGATTGTCAAAAGCCATTTTACATTTTAAGATATAACGAACAAGAGGTTCTAGGTTCGAATCAGGAGGATCCTGCTTTCGTCGTCCGTAAATTTGCAGCACATGCTCACCTTGATTTGGCATTATAACATGGATGTTAACTGTGCGTAGATCTGGTTTGTTTGTATATGTATATTGGTCTGTTTTTGCACCATCTCGGTACATAAAGGCCAAATAATCGGACATGGGTACAAATGTTTGTTGTAATTGAATGTCTAGTTCAAATTTGATATTGTCAATTACTGCTCCCGGGTGATTAATAGGTTCAATACCCCACTGTTTCCCACACTTTTCCATATTCAACATGGAATTAAACTCTTTAAACGTAATTGGTTTTAGAAGTAACTGATTTGCTTCGTTCATTGCGTCGCCTTTTACGTACGGAAAATGATCACATATAAATGTTTTTGGATCACAAATGAAATACAAAGGGTTGAATTTTGCTACGTAAGTTTTTTCTTTCGATTTCACGTAGCCAGCTCCGAGCGTCACGTCGATGAAAAACCAGTTATTTTCGACGTATACAGCGTTCCACATGTGAGCGTTATGTGCGTCATTTGTGACGTCATCCCCAGGATGGTACCCAAAGCCTTTGACGTATCCTCTGATGATTTTTGAAGGAATGGCGACAATTCTGAAAAAGAAAGTATGCGCAAAAGGCTAACGTTAAAGCATTTCCACTAAAATGTCGGATAAATCTGTCTCTTGTTTGCAGACAGTGTTCTAGATAGCTAGGTTTTGATGTCGTTTTTTTTTTTTTGACTGGTTGTTTTCGTCAGCTCTTCAGTTCTTACGGTCATTGCGGCCATAGGTCGTAAAATTTAGACCCGTGATGGACAAACCCAATTTTTTATTTTGATTTTTTTTAGAGCAACATATTTTTCTTTCTGTTTTAATAAGGCTCTTCTGGTGATATAAAAATAATGACCCCTTTCAAGAAAGGAAATGTCTCGGTCCAAACATTTACTTTCCTTTGAGCATAGCTAATATTATGCAGAAAATCGGTGAGCCATGCTCAAAAGGGTATAATTCACCTCGGTGATGCATTATACCAAGCAAATTATCACGTAATTAAGGAACTATAGAACCGTTTTTGTCGATAAGTGACTGAATCCTGAGGTCCTTGGACACGCAGAAATCTACCAAAAGCAAAACGTTTCGACTCATGTCAGCCTGCGCGGACTGCACAGGCTGGCGTGGGTCGATAGTTTCTGCAGATGCTTTTAGGTCCCTATTCCACGGATCACGGCTCATATGTATAAGTTCAGCTGTCACCATAACTGTTATCTATCATCAAAAGCAGTGTTTAACCACATTCACTCGAACAAAAATTGAATCTGAAAATTCCTGCCGAAGCCACTTCCTTCCTTTTAAAATGACGGACTTCAAAAACAAAAGAAGGGATGGGGGTCGAAAAGACAGCATTCAAGAAATACAATCAGCATCATACATACTTGCAGAAGACATCAAAAAGTTTGGTATACCCCTCGCACACCGTCACCCTGGTTTTAAGAACCGACTCAGGATCTGTGGACAGTAGCTTCGATCGTCCGAAATAGCCAGAGGTATCATAACTGTAATGTAGCAAGTAAAGTTAAAAGTTCGACCCCGTAAAAAATGTGTCTTCAGGCAAGCCACTGTTGAAAACATCGTGACACAGGAATTGATTGATTGATTGTATGGTGTCTAATGCCGTTTTCAACATTATTTCAGTATTATCGCGGCGGCCAGTGCACCTATCCGTGCTTTCCTGAAGTTTCTGTTACCAGTACTCCGCAAAATATTCTTTCCAAGCCACTGGCTGCTTTCCCACATAACAATCGTCGAAACAACGATCGGAGGTGAGAGAGGAATGAGTCCTGTCGCAATGACTATGATCAATCCTCGGAAAGAAATTGGCCAAGCCGGGGATCGAACCCACGACTCCCTGTTCTCAAGTCCTGAACGCTACCGACTGAGCCACCGGGGCTCGGCTGTGATACAAGGAGAAACTACACGTTACGAGCAGTTTCTCCTTGTGTCACAATGTTTCATTGTTTGTTCTTGTTTTACGCTTTTATTCATTCTGATTATCCATATTGATTACGATCATTATCATGATCATCATGATCATGATCATCATCATCATCGTCGTCGTCGTCATAATCATCGTCATCATCTTCATCATCCTTGTTTTCAAAATCCTGCCTCAATATGGTCGTTGAGAGACGGGAAAGTAAAGTAAAGGGTTACAGTGATTACAATACATGACTTTTCATGGAAAAAAATGTTTTTTTATTTATAGCAAATTCTGTCTATTACTTACTTGATATTATGAGTTATCCACATATAAAATGCTCGAATCTCGTCCAGTGGGGTACATGCCGGCTCGGTCAGGTATGTTACCAGTGATGACATGTCCTCCTTTATAACAGATGGGGTCTGCAATAAAATGAAATGATGATTATGACGACGACGACGATGATGATAATGATGATGATCTGCCAGGGGTAATGCTTAAAGCGATTCGAAAGCTTGTGTCATCAAGTGAGGCATATAGCCTAGAACTGACACGACGCACAAGTAAACACTGGCCGTAACATGAGTGCAAATTACACTAAAAACCGGCATTTTACATTAAAGTAACAATAGCTGCCAAATGTAAACAAAGCGGGTATTTCAATGCATTTAGATTTATATCATACCGTTGAAAAAGTATGGTAATTATTGTGACTATGACTATCTGTTAATGCACAGTCGGTCCAAGTATTAGTGGCTGGCAGAGAAACTACTTCAAGACTAAGTTGCAAGGTCAATATCTTTTGTTCACTTTTTGCCTGGTTTTTGAAATTCATTTTTTTCTGCCAGTTACTAAAACGTGGACAGAAAACACTAAAAATTGGCAACTTTACAATATTTCCATACTTTTAAATGGTATGATCTAAATTCAAATGTATTTTAACGCCTGTATTTTGTTTTGGCCGCTATTGGGCATTTAAACAACAATGTCTAAGAAGCTTTTATTACTTCTGTTGAAAGCAAAGTACCAACGTATCGTGCAACAGGACGAAGGTAAGCCAAATAATTTTCTACAAAGATAATTTTTATCTGAATAGACCTACTATGATTGAACCATGCTCTGGCAAAAGGGGGTTTAATGCACCTCCGTGATGCACCATATCAAGCAAGTCATCACATACTTATGGATCAATAAAATCCATTTTGTCTAACAACCGACTGAATTATGAGGTACTATGGCACTATGACCTGCTGAGAATTTACCCATAGCTAAAAGTTTCGACCTAGGCCAGCCTGCACGGACTGCGCAGGCTGGCCAGTGTCGATACTCTTTGCAGATGCATTAAACCGTTTTTTTACACAGCGTGATTTAATCATTATATGTAGACATATACCTGTAGCACGTGTTCATCTATATCCTCAAACATATCATCGTCAGGTATCAACTCCCTACGGCTTATGCTCGGTGGTTTAAACTCGGGAAACCCTGTCCCCGTTGTCTTCACAGAGCCCTGAATGAATGTACCATCTCGAAACAAGGTGTACTCTCTAGAGGTATTTTGTTCTTTAGGTTTGGTTTCATATTCTTTGCCACCAGCCCCGTTCGGTGGATCAGGCTCTTCGTTGTCATCATCGGTATTTTCTGGTGAAACGAAGCCTTCTTTTACTTCAGGTTTGTCTTCTGTCTGAGCAACAGGTTCTTTAGGTTCGGGTCGATGCCCTTCACTTTTAGAAGTCTTTGCCGAGGGCTGTCTGTCTGGTTTTGAAGCAGTAGTTTCAGCTTTGTCTGCATATAGTTGCTTGACGGACTGAACGTCAGTTGGAACAGAAGATGAATCTTTCGGTATCCAAACTACAGGTACACTTTCTTTCCTATACAGTTTAACGTTACCGTCTGCATCTCTATAGGCCACATTTGTTTCTTCACTTTCCTGGTCGGATGAATCGAACAAATTCTCGCTCTTGTTTTTCCTGCCATCGTCGTCTCTTGCTCTTTCAACGTTTATAGTTTTCACGTTTGACATCTGTGAAGAATTTGAACCCATTTCTCCTGAGTCACTACCAGGTGTTGTGTCAAAATGGGTTACCTGTCACGTGACCAAAATAATACCATTCCTTCTTTCCGTTCACACATACACATGTTGAGTAAGATCCTTCGTTACCGTCACGTGTTTGTACCAAAACTATTTTTGTCATGATTCAATCTACTTTTAAAGTTGTAGATCTACTTTTCTTCCTATTGAGAGTCATTGCTTCTTGCATTTTAGAGGTAAGACAACAAAAACAAATGCATGGCGTGTGCCACGATTTATTAATCTTGCTAAACTGAAGTTTTTCTGTTTTTTTTTTCATGAAAGTTGTAGATACCAACTATATAATAATCGTTTTCGTGCACTGAAATCTCATTTTTAACTCACAGTTTTAATTATTTCATACAAAAGAATGCAATCAGTAAGAGTGTTATATCTACAAAAGATATCAAATAATCAACTGTTATTGTTTTAACCGCACAGTTCAGTAAAGACGAATTATTTTTTCGTCTAAGACTAGCAAGGCGGATTAATTTCATTCTTTTGACTCAATAAACCTCAATCCTAAACCGACCAGGCGTGGCGTGGTAGATTAAGACAGACTTGATTTTTCTCATTCATAATACTTATTATCGCCAGTCCGATAGAGTTGCCTTTTTTCGAGCATTCTTATGCATAATAATAAGCCTGGGTTCCAGTCTGTTGATTTTTCCCCTTTTCTATCATTGGGACGTTACATTGTCAAAAAATGACGGCCTGGGGTCATTCGAAAACCGATCGCAGAGACATCTACTTAATTCCATCTCTCAAAGGGGTAAAGTAGATGTCGCTGCAATCGGTTTTCGAACGTAAATGACTAAAAATAGATACCGAAATTCCAATGACCACGGTTTGATCACTTTCTGTTTGTGAGACATCTTTTAAAAAATTGACAACAAAATTTCAAACCGGTTATTCACAATGACGTTGGAAGATAATTATAATAAGGGTTGTTGAAGGTCGTGATGTATTTTTGATGGCACCGACCGGTTCGAGAAAGTCACTTGTATATGAAATCAGCCCGTTGTGTTTGAATCGGTTTAAAAATGGGCGAATCCGTCGTTATCAACATTGTGATGTAGTACACTGGCCTATCCCACAGATAGATATAAATGTATAGCTTGTGTTTGTATAAGGGGACACTTATACTGCCTTGCTATAGAACTAGCTTTTGTAGCGACGTGGTAGAGCGTTCGCCTCGGGACTTGGAGGTCCTGGGTTCAAATCCCGCCTGAGGAGGCTATGTGTGAGAACTGTTACATTGGCACCCACCGTAAAAACCCACTTATTCGAGAATTAGAGTAACAATAATTGAAGGATTCGTGGACGAATCTTCATATGGCGGGGGAGTATGTAGTATACTGGTCTATCCCACAGATAGATATAAATGTATAGCTTGTGTTTGTGTAAGGGGACACTTATACTGCCTTGCTATAGAGCTAGCTTTTGTAGCGACGTGGTAGAGCGTTCGCATCGGGACTTGGAGGTCCTGGGTTCAAATCCCGCCTGAGGAGGCTATGTGTGAGAACTGTTAAAGTGACGTCACGCAAAAAACAAGTCTATAATTAGGTTATTTTCGTAGATGCATTAAACTCCTTTTCATAGAGCTAACTCATTTTTGTGGTATTTGTCGAAGACAATACCACTATGAGTTCAATATTGAATTTTGAAGACCATGTATCGTATTTTGTGCAAGCCGAAGGAAATAAACCCAATTAAACTCAATTTTTCTCAGACAAATCAGTTTTTCGGTAGCACTTAGATATGTAATTGGAAATGGCATGTTAAAAAACACTGGGTGAGCCAATCGATCGTGGAAATACTAATTTTTGATTGAAAATAGCTTCACTCGCTCTAGCCTTCTATTGGGTCAATGATATATACAAAATTTGTCTACTGATCTACTGTCCTGGGCTTTTTCGTTCCAAAACCAGTTCGTCCCATGGCTTGTTCGTCCCATGATTGCGCGCTACTCCATTTGATTGGGCATGAATATTTATAGATCGAAATAATTGATTGTAATGTTGGGAATTAAATGTTAACGGCCAAAGATATTTCAAAATCATAGTTTTAAGGTACAAACTTATTTTTATTCGATATATTCACATGGTTTCTCTCTCTATCCATCATGCATCCTACTGTCAAGGGACGTTACACCTGACTCCTCCTTATGATCAAAGGGAGACCACCAATACATAAATAATCCTAACTTTGTCATGAGTACTCTCCTTTAAACCAAAAAAATATTCATTTGCTTAGTAGGTTGACTTTCAAGCTAATATTTGAATAATACTTCTCTTTTTCTTTCAAATTATTAATTCCACACAATGGCTTCCTCGACAAATACCACTTCAGCGTTCTCAACGCTTTGATTATGATTTATTCTTGTTAGTTTGTATGGTGTTTGACACCACTTTCAAAATCATTTCAATTATATCACAGCGGCAAGCGTAGCTTTCTATGCTTTCTTGCAGTTTCTTTCACCAGTACCTTGTTTTACCAGTTTCTTCCAAAACTGCCTTCTTTTCTACGTAGGCGTCTTCGAAATAATGTTCAACAGTAACAGAGGAATGAATCCTGTCGCAATGACTATCTTCAATCCTTGGAAAGAAATTAGCCGAGCTGGGGAGTCAAACCAGCGACCCCTGGATTTTAAGTCTAGTACATTACCGAATGAGCTACAGGATTCGGCTTTCTATGTATGAACAGCTATTTCAACTGATCAAGTCTAGAAACAATTTTGCAGCAGTCACTTTGAAACCATCAAAGTAAAATAAGGATAATGAACATGATTAAAAGCTGGACTTCTAACCAAACAATTGGGTGTGTTGACCACCCTGGGGAAAAAAGGCATTGGATCACATTGTTGGAAAGGAGGAAATACTGGTATTATTATAAAAGTAGGTATTATTCATAAAAGTAGATAAGTATCGTTATAAAAGTAGGTAAGTATCGTTATAAATGTAAGTACGTAGCGGTTTTAGAGTAGGAAGGTATCGTTATATAAGTAGGTAAGTATCGTTTTAAAAGATGGAATGTATCGTTATAAAATTAGGTAATTGTTGTAAACGACGGAAAGTATCGTTATAAAAGTGGAAAATTTTTGTTAAAAAGTAAGAAGATATTCGTTGAAAAGGGTAGGAAGACGTCGTTAAAAGAAGGAAGGTTTTCGTTGAAAATTTGGAAAATATCGTGAAAAAGTAGGAATGCCTCGTTATAAAAGTAGGAAGATATCGTATGTAGGGAGATATCGTTATAAAAGTAGGAGGATATCCGTAAAAAAAAAGAAAGGTATCGTTAAAAAAGTAGGTAAGTATAGTTATAAAAATAGGAAGATTTCGTCATACAAGTAGGAAGATATAGTTTAAAAGCAGAGTTGTATCGTTCAAAAAGTAGGAATGTATCGTTACTGTAGCTCATTGACAATCAGGTACATGTTTATAATTTTTTTACGGTCTCCCTGACAGGTGTCCGTTCAAAATATGATACAATGTTTAGTGTTCACCGTCGTTTTCAATGGCTATCACTTTACCAATAAGTTAACCAATTAGCGTGTCCCTGAAGATTTTTTTGACCGTTACTATGCACGGTATTCTTGCCAAGCTACTGTCTGGCCTTTCAGTTGTAGGCTTTATTCAAACATAAAGCATTTGAACCGATTAATTCTTTATCAAACGACGATTATGCCTCAAGTAATGACTTTGTCTTTGACAGGGTCGAAAGCATTTGGGAAAAAGGAGAAAATGCTGCTTACCGGCATTTTCTCCTATTCCCACAGTGTTTTCAGAAGCTTTCTTTGTCAGGATCGTTAGATCTCGGGATTGTGTTGTAAAGGGTTTATTAAGTAAGAGCAAAGACACTGACTAACATACTGAAGTGAAACATGAAAAAATATGTATGAGCCATGCTCTGTGAAAAGGAGGCTTAATGCATCTGCGAAAAGTATCGACCCAGGTCAGCCTGCGCAGTCCGCGCAGGCTGACCTGGGCCGAAACTTTTCGCTCTTGGTCGATTTTCGGTATGCCCAAGGACCAGTCTATCTCATGATTAAGTTGGTTATTAAAAAAGTGCTATTATGGATCCATAAGTATGTGATGGCCTGCTTGGTACCATGGATCACGGACATGCATTAAGCCCCCTTTTGCCAGAGCATGGCTCATATACTTTTTTCTGTTTGTTTGGTGTTTTTGAAGCTGTTTTAAGCAATATCTTAGTGGCTTGACGACGAGCATTGAGAATAAACACCAATAATCTAAAACCAGCCAATCTTAACGTGAACCTGGGTACGTACTCACCAGCCATTCTTCAAAACAGTCTTACTCTTATTCACAAGAAATTCTAAATTTGAAAGTAACACAACTTCTGATTGGCTAAACCAAATGGTCTGGCGAATCAGAATTGGTGTAACTATCCAAATCTAGAATAAGACTAAAGGTGAAACTAAGATTGGTTGGTGAATACGGACAAATGAGAGAAAAAAATGACCTTATGTTGGAACAACTTTTCAGCTCAAGATCAAATTGAATGTCTGATCTAGTCGGGGTTTATTTTTGAGGTTGTCACTTTACAAGTTTTCTTAACAAGCAGGTAAGAAAATTTACTTGCATATATTAGAATATAGTAAAATGGTACAGTCCAATGAGCGCTCCATCATTAGACGTTTGGCCGTATATTGTAAATGGTTGCCCGGCAGGCGGTGTACGAACGGTCCCTTCGAAAATGCTATTTTCGTCTCTCTTGAGCGCCTGAAATAACACTTTAACACTCACAAGTTTTTGACAACCGATCACTATGGTTATAGTCGAGTTTGCAGGAAGATCCTTCCATAAAGGTTTATACAAGGAACAGTGTAGATCCATTGCCGCTTCGAAGGCTACTGGAAAGCCAGAATGAACATGTGAAGTTTGATTGCAGTCTATAAGGAAAGAGGCAACAGGTCGAAAATTTCCGCCATCTTTGGTTTTACCGAACACCGTGAATTTGTAATAACCTTCGAAAGGGAATCGTATCTTTAATGAAACTGCTTTAGGTTTTGTGGTGACTAGACAATAATTGGTGAGGTCATCTTTTTTGGTCACATGTTCTAGTTTTGTCATACATTTCACACTTCGTTTGGTGTCAAACGGTAGAACCATTTCACCAGTGTTTGTTGAATATTCTACACATTTAGTAATATCAGTACAAAAGCCATATTGCCGGAAATGTGGTACCGCACCGAATAGTCTAAAGTTCAACGGAAAGGGTCGAAGGTCAGGATCGATTTCAATGACCTTGAGAATGTAGGTCACCAGTAACTCCGGATTGCCTTTAGTGTCCAAAGACTTTTTGGCAAAAATATTCAGTATGTAATCGATCTCTTGAGGTGGTCGTATTTTTATTTTTAACGTTCTTTCGTCTATCTTATACGATAGAACATGCGCCTCAAGATTTCGGCTGCCGTCTTTGCGCTGAAATTGTACGGTGTACTCTTCTAATATACTATCAACTTCTTCCATTCTAATTGCTATTTCTCGACGAACAGTTATAATATGGTGTTGTGTATGTGTCACTGGCTTTACGTCCCATTCCAACGCCGCCTTTTCTAACTTCAGCCTGAAACCAAAGACGCAAAACTGATCAGAAACAAAGACTTTACGTGCTTACGCAGTTTACTAGGATTATATACCATTAATTGTTAATATCATTGATGCTGTCTTGTCTGCAATATATGAGATATATAATGTTTCAGGGTATTTCAAGACTGTTTGCAGATTAACTCTTTAGCTGCTAAGCGCGACTAACCGACCTTTCTCGGACAGTGTAGATCAAGATCAGACTGCACAGAAGGTGCAGTCTGATCTTGGATCTACAATGTCCGATAAGGAAATATTTTTATACAAAAAATAAGTTTGAAATCGCATTATTTGGGTTTTTACTGTCGGTTTGAAAGTTTCATTTAACTTATTTAGCGGGATAAGGGTTAAAAAGTATTCTCTTTCTTATAAAACCTCTGACAAGATATCAAATGATCTTAATTCTAAGATGACGATGCTTTTGACGGTATTTAAGATAATTATACTGATCATGACAAAGACTGCAACGATTGGAAAAAAGCTAAAGTTCTACAAGTAAAGTCCACCTTACCTCTGGCTGAAAGAATTTACAGATATTGGGGACACCAGAAGTTGCCATTTTGCACTTGTTTTCAGATTGTTGTCTATGTACGGGAAATGATCGACTATCATCTTGTCAGGGTCAACTATAAAATAAAATTCCTGAAAAATAAATTGATTCAACAACAAATTTAGTGGAAACATATATTCAAATGGATCTTGCAGGATTTTCACAATGATTGACTGCATCGGCAGTCGGGAGTTTAAATCGTTCTCTCTTTTAAGGAACATGGTTTTTTTTTTCGGTTTGTCTGACCATAGGCCTCTGAAACTCCATTGGTCTATCAAGGGGTAACGAAATTTTCATTATCGGACACTGTTAACTATAAATAGCACATTGGGGATTCCCTTTGTATCTTATATAGTAAGGCAAGGTGTCCTACTATATACGATATAGAGGGAGTCATCAATGTGCTATTATAGAAACAGTGTTGATGAAAATTTGAATTTATATTCCGTGATATACAGGCGATGCACCAATGTGCTATAAGTGTTCGATGATCGACCAAGGACAATTTAAGTGTTCCGTGATAGACCAATAGAGCTTCAAAGGCCTGTGGTCTGACCAACACAGTTTGCTCCAATCATTGCTCTCTCATATGCTTCTGCCATTTGAAACATTTCAACTGTTTACCATAGGACTATTGGAAACAAATTTTGATTACTTATAAAAATAACAAGACATATCTTTGAAATGGTTTCATACTTAAACTTGAAAACATACGACTATATCATTTTCATTACCTCAAAATGTCGGACCCATTGTTTCTTGGCATCAATGAAGCCCGCGCCCCATGTGCAGTCAATAAAGAACCAGTTCTCGTCGACATAAACAGCGTTCCAAGCGTGTCTCGTATGGCTGTCTGTGAGGTTGACAATATCTCCGACTTTAAAATCGTATCCTTTTATAAAACCATGTATCACTTTGGACGGAATTCCTGCAAACCTGTGGTATAAAGTTAGTCTGTGATTTGTATGATTAAGATAGAATGACAGAATACGGTACTTTAACCTTTTACAAAACAAATCTGTCTTTAACGAAACCTAGGATGGTGGCTTATGAAAACATTATGGAACAAGAAGAAAATGCTGGTAACCAGCATTTTGTTCTTTTCCAATGATGTTTTCTTCACTATCAGAGCACTTCAGGTCAGTTGCATTAAGGTTTGTCATTCTCGTTATGAGTTAGTTAATGTTTTGTCTACGTAATAGACACCGTATTTGGCCTAATGATATCGCTCTGTCTCGCGATAACTTGTTCATTTTTCAACAAAATATGCAGAAGAGTGCTCAAAACGAGAACACTATAATAAATATGGCCTGCAGGCTAATAAATACGAGACGGCACTTTACGTCAACATTAGATTTTGTCCTATTGTAGACTTGCGTGAAACAGAAAATCATACACGATCGGAAAGTGTCGTCTCGGATCAGCCTGCGCGGCCTGCGCAGGCTGATCCGGGACGACACTTTACGCAAATGTCCGAATGCCCATTTTCGCGTGTTGCAGGTCAATTTTATTATCGGAATAGCAATAACAAATATTAGGAAACAGCAATCCGACGATAACACGTACTGCAACACCGTCGGCCAGGCATGTCATACAGACACAAGAATCTTTGGTGTCCACTTTTTGTATGTTTTAACAGCGTTTTTAAAACATAGCTCTAGGGAGTTTTACGAAAGATTCACCAGTCACCATAATTCATACCCAGTTTCTTTATCGAAGTTTTGCAGTGACATTGAAAGAAAATGTATCTTGCTTATCAGAAAATCAGACTGTAGCTTTCGAGGTTTCCAGAATATGCTGACGATAGATGCACAGTTTGTGCAGTCTGATTTTGGGCTATACTTTCGATAAATCTCCCAATTTTATTGCTGACTGCACGGTAGGCCTGAAAGCTAACATCAAATTTTGCATCATGTTACGGACCGCCTATTTACCTGCACATCGCCTCAAACATGTTCGCGAAACCTTCCGAAATCGTCAAGCCATTTTTGAGGACCTCTTCAGCGTCTGTCGATTGTAGTTCTATCTCGCCATAAAAACCTTCCACATCAAAACTGGAATAAATAGTAAAATTCTGATCATTTGGTACTGTAAATTAATAACCTTTGTGAAGAGGCAAATAAAAGTTTAAACTTATTAACATCGATTGAGTTTTTACAACTGATACTATCTCTCTCGATTCTGCTTTCTGGGAACTACACCAGTACTCGCACCAAATGTGAGGGCCAATGAACAATCCCAAAATTGACACCCGCTCTCGGATATCGAATTCGGGACCTTATGGTTACGAGGCCGACGCTGTACCTCACAACCACGTATACCATACAGGCAAATAAAAGTAACGTGGTTATTGTGGAGTTCATTGATATGAATAGGGTAGGTCAAACATCCAACGCGAATAGAAAAAATGTGATAATATACATATGAAAAAAATCAAACAATTCCGCTTTACAAAACGATTAGACTGTGTTTTCCAACTCAGAGGAAGTTGGCTCATTTGGACAGTGCAGATCCAAAAGTCAGAATGCACGTCCTCTGTATCCTGGTGTCGCATCCACCAACCATTCTTAATTTCAATCTAAGTCTAACTCTAGATTTTGAAAGTAACACAACTTCTGATTGGCTAAACCAAATGGTTTAGCCAATCAGAAGTTGCGTTACTTTCAAATTTAGAAAGTGCTTAAGAAGAAGACTAAGAGTGTCCTTATGAATGGTCGGTGAATGTGGACCCTGATCTTTGATCCATACTGTGTGCAGCTTAAGTAAGTCATACCCTATTATCTTAATGTTTAAAGATACATCCTTACAGCTAAAGAGAGTGAGAGAGGAAAAAAAAAACGCTTTTAAAACTGGAAAGTGTGTGTAATGACTCAGCTATGTAAATATAAATAAATTACTAATATACATGGTGTAAGAGATAGAAAAACACAAGGGATTTGTCCTCATTTAAGACCGGAAACCGAGACCGACACCACCGATCGCTTTGAAGGCCTCCAAAACATGAAATGCATTCAAGTTTTTTCCGTCGTAATCTGTGCTATCTTGCAGCCATCAGGGGCAACATTTGGCATGGAGATACAATGACGATTATAGTTTCATAAAATAAGGATGCAATGGGTTTAAAACTGACTGAAAACTGCCTGAAAACGAGTAAAGATGTATCTGTGAAAATGTATGCGTTTAAAAACATCTATGTTACAAAATTCTTTGGATAAAGTCCTCTACTTATAGATTTACCTGATGTTGAAGGTTATCCACCTATAAAACATACGAACCAGCTGGAACTGATTCTCGGCAAAATCTTTAAGGTAGTTCACCAACCTTGATATTGAGATCTTTGCGGATGGCGGTGCCTGACATAGAAGAAGAACTATAATAAAGTCCACCTATGGCAATGATTATGCGACCCAACAAAAACATTGCTATATCATAATACCGTTATAAACGTGTTAAATGTACTCAGAAGCGTATATAGAAAATGTTAGATCTGATACGAAGGCGAAAATCACTTTCTTATAAGCGGTTTATCGTTATACGCGCCGCGCATGTTACATTCAAGCTCTGCAAAATAATAGAAAATATATATTGTGGACTCGACTCACATTTATTGCCTGTTTATCAAATATTACAAACTCGCTGACATCGGGAACGATGTCTTTCTTCCTGTAGGTTGGAGGTTTGGGATCTGGCATGTAGGGTACCACATCCTTGACTACCAGCTCCAAGTCCCAGACTGTCTTCGTCACGCCGCTCAAGTTGAACTTCTGCAGGATAAAAATTCAAGCAGGTATTGGAGTTATTTTGTATCATACTATCACTTGCAATTACTTAATTTGTAATATACATACTACTTCAGATAATCACGTGATTTTCACGTGCGCATCTATCGTCTAGACTACTCTTTGTAGCACTGCTCAGATGCTTTCTTTTAGAACGATTTGAATGTACATTGAGTCGACAGGCTTAATTACATTTACGGTTCTGGGCTTGACAAAACTACAAAACATTTTTGTATTGGTGTACAGTTGAGTGATATTTCATTAATTTTGTGATCACTAAATTGTAATAGCAAAAAGTTTCGACCCAGATAGATTGTGCAGGCTAACCTGGGTCGATATTTTTTGGAGGTGCATTAAACCCCCCTTTCAGGGAGCATGGCTCATTTTTTAAAATACTTTCATGAGCTGATTCGCCACCCGTGAAAATATATTCTTTTTATACAAATTTCTATTACTACCAAACACAACATATTTATCTTAAACGGATATCCTCAAAGCTAAATGCAATCAGTTCGTTTCTTAATGTAATGAGTAAAAAGAAAGATAACATACAGATTTACGTATAACACCTTTCTCACTGGTCAATGGCGATTCGGCAACTTGTATCATTTTGTTTCCAGGTACGCCATTTTCCTGGACCTCCAGAATACTACCATCTCCAGTAATTGTGGTATCGTTTGCGTCACTTTCTTCCAGAATCAGGTCTGCCTCGTTGAAGTCTGAGTTATCGGACTTGGCGTTTTGCCTTAAAGCCTCGTTTTGAATACGTTCTTGTTCGAATTTGAATTTGGTTGCTTCCTCACGGTGAAGACTGAACTGGATCTGGCGTCGTTGTAGGTTCTTCTATAAAAATACATGTAGAATTTTGAATAGTATACAGATGATGTATATCTTAAGACGAACAAAACAGTAAGGATTAAAGGGGCGAGAGAAAGAGGTAGGAAGAGTTGCATCTATCTTAAAAAGTACTGGACAGTGTAGATAAAAGTACAGACTGCTCGTTCTATGCAGTCTCATGATCTAAGCAGAACGTACGTAAAAATTACAAAGGTGTGGCAATGGTTTTGATAGGTTACCCATTCCTATGGTTTGTTTCAAGTGACATATTAGCAAAAGACATTTAAAGGTAAACGCTTTATAGATAATTTAGCCATGCTCTGTGAAAAGAGGGCTAAATGCATCTGCAAAACATATCCACCCAGGTCAGCCTGCGCAGTCATCGGATGCTGACCTGGGCCGACATTTTTAAGATGGTTCAATTCTTAGCATGTTGAAGGATCAGTATATCTTTTGATTCAGTCGGTTGTTAGAAAATATGGAATTTATGGATCCATGATCATGTGATAACTTGCTTGGTATGATACATCATGGAGATGCATGAAGTCCCCTTTTTCCAAAGCATGGCTCATTAATATTATTTTATTATACTGCAAAAAAAATTTCTCGCGATCTGATTGGATAATATGCCCCGAACATATATATCATGTATACTGTCAAAATCAACGTAAAAACAGTTTCCCTTTCGGAAGCCCTGTATACATGACTACACTTTCAACACTACATCAAAAATGGCGGCGTCGATCAAGATTAACATCAAGATTATGCACCAAACTGCACGTTTTTCCAAGGTTTCAGTGACGTCAGTTCCCAGTGACGTCATTTTTCATTGAATTGGGGCACTCAGAGGGGAAATTCTACTTCGTCAGCGTACTCAATTTTTGAAACCAAAAAAGAGGTAAATTTCGCTTAACACGCGTTGGAATGGTAAAACTTTGCAGTATAATAGATTCGTTGTACGGTCGGGTGGCAGGGGACTCGGAAACTTGTTCACGGCTGTGGAGAATAATGTCGCCCCGAGCAGAGGTCAGGTGGCAGGGGACTTGGAAAC
Organism: Hippopus hippopus; assembly: GCA_946811185.2. NCBI lineage: Eukaryota > Metazoa > Mollusca > Bivalvia > Cardiida > Cardiidae > Hippopus > Hippopus hippopus. Next base: position 37,361,526 of record OX328110.1, read on the forward strand.
TTGTACACGGCTGTGGAGAATAATGTCGAGACCTCGCCTTCGGCTCGGGGCGACATTATTCTCCACAGCTGTGAACAAGTTTCCAAGTCCCCTGCCACCTGACCGTACAACTCATAATGTTTACTAACCCGTAAAAGTTCCTCTTGTTTCCTCTTTAGCTCCATATCTTTTATTTTCTGTTCTTTTTTCATATTTTGTACGATTTTCTGCTTTTCCACCTTCTGAAAAATAAAGAGGAAAGTGATGTCATCTGTCTGCCCTTTGTCATTCAATTCTTCTTTTCTCCCCTTTACCCCCCTATCATTTCCGTCCGTCCTTTTCTTCCAAATTCGATCGTTCGTTTGTTTGTTCGTTTATTCCTCAATGTCTTTGACAGACAGACAGACAGACAGACAGACAGACAGACAGACAGATTGATAGATAGATGGTTGGGTTGGTGGACAGACAGACAGACAGACATCGTGTAGAGGAATCGGTGACTGTATTATCTACTTGTTTGAGGGAGGGATAAATGGACGGATGATATTGTTACCTACCCCAAAGAGATAATTATTTGTGGACTGTCTTCCCACGAGTGTGACGGGCTTCACTTCATTGGCTTCTTTTTCATCTAAATCGGATAACTCGGACAATATCATCACGTTTGATTGTTTCATTCTTTGGGCGGGTCTAACAGCTCGAGGGGGCGTATCGATGGATGAAAAATCACATCCCATAGTGGTGTTTTTGTTTCTTGTCTGTGCCTTAGTCAGGTGTTAATCCATTGCCATAAGATTCTGTGTTTTACCTGCGTTTTACACTTTTAAAGCTGCTGAGAAATAGAACGAAAATTTCCCCTCAGTAGTAAAAACTCTAACTTTGTTATTTTAAAGGTATCTTTTTGGACAAAAATATCGCCTTATCGGACAGTGTAGATCGAAGACCAGACAGTCTGACGTTGATCTACACTGTCCCACAAAGTCGGGCTTAGCAGCCTAAGTGTTATTGACAGTGGGAAAGAATGGTTTTGAGAAACGTTCTCAAACTGTTTTCTACCTTCTTAAACAGAGAGAGAGAGAGAGAGAGAGAGAGAGAGAGAGAGAGAGAGAGAGAGAGAGAGAGAGAAAGAGAGAGAGAGAGAGAGCACATTAACTTAACAGAGAGAGTCAGAAAGAAAACCAAGTAAAATCCAAAATGTAAAATATAAAACCTATTTAAATAAATGATCCATTCTTGAAGATACACGACGAACACCTTAATATTCTAAACAGGCAATCAAAACAAACAAAACAAATGATATTCACTCTGATTTCTCGATTGTACTGACCGAGTGCTTACTCTTCGTGCGACAATTAAAAGAAAATAGCTACTTTTTCTACATTAAAACGAACCTACGTAATGAAAATTCAAAGTCATATTTGATGTAATTGTATTATATTTTCATATTATGCAATGTCACAAAATAATGGACAGTTTTGATACAAGATCAGACTGCACGTACAGTGAGGTCTGATCTTGAGCTACACAATACGCTGAAGCAATTACAGGTTTGCTTAACATAATACAGATAAACATCTACCTTTTTTCAATTTAGTCCAAAATTCTACATTTTACTGAAAGTATGTTTTCTGAGGCGAAACTTTCCCTCATATTTGAAGATTCAAGTCTATGTGTTTGTTTAAAAAAAAACAACTGAATTTATCTATTCAGGTAAAACAACAACAAAAATCGATTAAAAAACAAACAAACAAAAACGAAACGTAACTGTTTTAAAGAAAACAAAAAGTATTTGTTTTGAAAAGGGGAAGAGTAAAAAAAAGGAAAATGGTTTAATTACGAAAAGTGGCTATATTTTTTTCGAGACTAATACTTTCAAAGGTTTACAAAGAACGAAAATTCTCTCTAACAATTAACAAAAAGGATTCATTAACGGACCAATATGGGACATGTGTTCGAAGTTATTGTTCCGCAAAGAGATTTCATTTTCTATTCTTCATTTACTAATTTACTCTTTACCACATGATAAAATTTTGGAATCGACCAAATAGAAAGCATTTGCAAAACACATATTAAATGTAGCCCTAGTGTTGACTTTTGTCCTCTGATAGAGTAGAAAACATTGTGGAAAAGGAGAAAATGCTGGTGTTTCTTCTTTTCCCACAATGTTTTCAAAAGTCTTCTTCTTTAGGGTCGTGAAAACTTGTGATTGTATGGTAAAAGGTTAACGAATATCAACAGCCCTGGAAAAGAAGGCTTTTGAAAATATTCAAATAGGAAAGGAGACAATGCTGGTAACGAAAATTTTCTCCTCTTCCCACAATGTTTTCTTTCTTGTTATAGACAAATTCCACCATTTGAGCTAAATTTATTTGTTGTCTGCCAGTGCCTTAAAATTCGACTTAGCATAGATTCTTTTCTTTAATAAAGAGTGAATCTTATACTGTAAAATGCTTCTCTGTACACCGCTCTAAAATTTCCCCGTCTGGTAAAGAGATAAATGGTGTTTTACGCCGCCTTCAACAAGGATTATTTCAGTCATATCGCGGCAACAGTTCCTTTATTCATGTGTTTCCTAGGTTTCATAGGTACTGGACTGTGGATCTAAAGTGCCTTGCTCTAGGACACTTTTGCCGGGGAAAAAATGCTGGACCCTGAACCTCTGAATCACCAATTTCATGCCTTGGCTATATAACCAAGAAGGATCTCCTTAACTAGAAGAACAGCAACCACAAAGGAACGAGTAGCGGGTACCAGGAGGAGGAGAAGGGGGTGAGAAGGACGAGGAAAAGGAGCAGGAGGAGGAGGGAAGGAGGGAGGAGGTAGAAAATTGCACGAAAGTAAGAAGGAGGAGAAGGAAAAGTAGGAAAAAGAGGAGAAGTAGGAGGGGGGGGAGAAAGAGGAAAAAAAAAGGACATGTGTTTGTATGGAAGAAAATTTACACGTGTAAAAGGAGGAGCAGGAACGGGGAGGAAAAGGAGGAGGATTAGTAGGCGGAGAGTTAATGAGAGAGAGGAAGGAGGAGGAGGAAGAAAAGGAAGGGAAAGGAGGAAGGAGGGGGGAGGAGAAGAAGAAAGAGGAGGAGGGGAAAGCAGGGAGGAGGGAAAAAGGAGGTAAAATTTGTATGGGAGAAAATTTTCAACGGGGGGGGAGGGGAGGAGGAGTCAAAAATTCAGATTTAACAGTTTCAAGTTTGTTTTGCACATTCTGTGCAGTCTGATCTTGATCTATGCTCTCTGCTAAAAGCAACTTTGGAAAAGTTAATCGCTTTCAGGGTTAAAAAAACCCACTAAAGTGATAAAGAGAAAAATATATTTGAGCCATGCTCTGAGAATATGGGGTTTAATGCATTTCCACGATCCATTATACCCAGCAAGTCATTATATGGCTTGCAGCACGCAAAAAGGGGCATTCAGACATTTGCGTAAATAGTCGTCTCGGATTAGGCTAATCCGAGACGATACTTTACGCAAATGTCCGAATGCCCCTTTTCGCGTGTTGCAGGCCATATAATGCGTAAAAGTAATACGTAAAATCCTTTTTTTTTAATCAACAACCGACTGAATCAGGAGGTAAAATGGTTATTTGACAGGTAGAAAATTTATAAATAGCAAAATTTTTCAACTCAGGTCAGCCTGCGCGGACTGTGCAGGCTGACCTGGGCCGATCCTTTTTGCAGATGCATTAAAACCCCTTTTCACAGCGCATGGCTCATATGTAGACATTCAGTACAGAGATGTCATCATGCAACATTCAATGCTATGTCACGTTTTATAACAATAGATGCATTTAGCGTATTTAGTCTATACGGAGGGACAATGGTTTCCTTCTTTTGTCAGAAAATTTTGGCCACAGAGTGTTTAAAGAGAGAAAGAAAGAGAGAGAAAGAAAGAGAGAGAAAGAAAGATAGATAGAAAGAAAGAAAGAAAGAAAGAAAGAAAGAGAGAGAGAGAGAGAGAGAGAGAGAGCATACAACAAAGACCATGATTGATAAAATTGATTGTATGTTGTTTAACGCCGTTTTCAACATTATAACAGTTATATCGCTGTGGCCAATGCACCTATCTATGCTTTCACGGAGTTTCTGTTACTAGTGCTTCGCACAATATTCTTCCCAAACTACAGCCTGCTTTCTCTCTAAACCATTGTTGTAACAATGATCAGCAGTGAGAGAAGGAATGAATCTTGTCGCAATAACTACATGTATCATCAGTCCTCGGAAAAACCCTGGCCAAAAAACGTCTTGGAATAAATTTGAAAATAAGGCATAAGTGGTTCTTCACGAAAAACAATAATTACCTTGAGGCTAAACACCGTAGAAAAAAAGGAGCAAGTGCTGGTAACCAGCATTTTCTCCTGTTTCCGAAAATTTTAAACTCTAAGAGAAATTCGGTTATATGAGCCACATCTGGTTTGTCGTTTGCATATGGTATCATTTCGGACCTGTCTAATTTTTTTTGTCTTGTGAAGGGTTAAGCCCCCCCCCCCCCACACACACTCACTAACATACGTTTTCTCCTAAATTTCATTGGCTGTTTGTTTGTTTTTTGTCTATGATGTCATCATCAAATCGAAAAGGAAAGAATGAAGATTACAAATTTAACGATATTGATAATCTATACATAAAACATTTTCAATAAAGATATTAGAAAAAAAAGCTTTACATCATTAGAGCAATAAGAAGCATATGCATGTATTTTTAACCCTCAGGTTGTTAAGCGCGACTCACTGACCTTTTGCGTACAGTGTAGATCAAGATCAGACTGCACAGAACGCGCAGTCTGATCTTGGATCTACACTGTCCGGTAAGAAGATATTATTCCGCAAAACATAACTTTGAAATAGCAATATTTGGATTTTTACTATCGTATTGAAAATTCCACTTTAGTTATTTAGCCGGATAAAGGTTAATAAAACATTGACAAAGACGGAATATATCAAACATGTAGTTTAAGTAATAAGAATAAAATGCTGTTTATTTTCAATATTGCCGATGCTGAATAGTTCCCAATACCGTTTCAAATACTCCTAGCGCTCGTTTCTTGGAATATTCCAACTGGATTTCTATTGGCAGAGTAACTTTCTCTGTGTGTCTTCTGTGTGTCTTCTGTGTGTCTGTGTATGTCTGTCTCACGGTCCGACCGTCCAACCGTCCGACCGTCAAGCTGCCTACCTGTTTTTCGATCGTTTCGGGTACTCGTTCTTATTATCTTTTTCTTTTCTATTCTTTCTTAACTATCTTTCTTTCTTTTTTTCTTTTTTTCTTTCTTTCTTTCTTTCTTTCTTTCTTTCTTTCTTTCTTTCTTTCTTTAAACTTCTTTCTTCATCTTGACATACGTATCATAGAAAGCAATATCTACGCTCCTGCTTCGTGAGTGGAAGAGCAGAAGAAGCCCAAAGATCGTCATCTTTCACTCTGTTTTGAAAGCAGCGAAAATCGGTGGCATGACACCTTCGATAGAAACTTTAGAAATGTGTTATCTATTTCGTAAATTTATTTTTTCTTTTAAGAATTTGACACGTGTGTCACAGAAATCAAAATCAAAACAGCTGTTTCGTTAACAAAAGAGCAGAAAAGGATGGGGGCGGACAAAAAAAAAAAAAGATTTTCACATCATTTTAAATGTAGCAAAACGTTAGTGATGTGACACCTTCAACAGCAACGTTGGAATTTTCTGAACTTTAAAAGTAACGCAATTTCTGATTGGCTAAACCATTTGGTTTAGCAAAATGGTTTAGCCAATCATATATTGCGTTACTTTCCAAATCTAGAATAAGACCAAGAATGTAATCTAGAAAGGTTGATGAGCACAGACCCTGTTATCTATATATCGCCTGACATCGGACCTTGCTCTTCGGCTGCCCTATCATTGAACTCTTATGATATTCTGCACCTTTTTCTATAGTGTAAGGGTAGAGTGTATGCCACTTATACTGAAGGCTCTAGGTCAAAATCACGTGAATCACGTGATGAGCACCCTCAACCTTTTGAACTACTCACACACACCTTTGCTCGAGTAACAGAATGGGCTCCCAGGAAGCAAAGTTGAGAATGATTAATTTAATTTGTGTTTAAATTGGCCAAGGATCCATGGTGCATTATGGAAAATAACCGTGACGCAAGTCTTACATAAATTCATAAAGATACACATGATTTCATTAAAATACGGTGAGATATGTGACCCGTTTATAACACCATACATGAATTCATGTTAGTTAGCCGTTGCCTTCTGATTAGGCGTTAAAGGTAACCTGAAGGTTACATAAAAAAGTTCATGGCCAGTTGATCACTATAGTATTATAATATTGATCAATCTTAGTTCAGGTCTGGAAACATGGAGGAAAATGGAATTAGATCCAGCTGCCAGCCGAAAGCGATTTTAACTTTGGTAGGCGGAGTCATGGTCCACCTAGCCTTGGGGGCCTACTATACCTTTGGTAAGAGATGCATGTTTTTTAGGGTTGGTTGGGGTTTTGGAGGTTGGGCATTAGCATTAGAACTAGCCCTAAGTGAGATTGATTAATTGTATGATGATTAACCCCGTTTTCAACATTATTTCAGTTATATCGCGGCGGCCAGTGACTTATCAATGCTGTCCTGGAGTTTTTGTTACCAGTACTTCGCACAATATTCTTCCTAAGCCACTGGCTGCTTTGCCACATAACCATCGTCGAAACAATGACCAGCGGTGAGAAAGGAATGAATCGTGTCGGAACGACTATCACTAATTCTCGGAAAGAAACTGGCAGAGGTCTAGATTCGAACCACTGATCCCCTGTTCTCAAGTCCTGTTCGCTACCGACTGCACTACCGGGGCTCGGATCAGCCCAGGTGAAAGTGGTTTTAACTTCGGTGGTTTAATCTTTACCACACTATCCTGAAATTTAACTACCCTGAAATAGAAAGCTTTCGAAAAATTGTGGGAAAAGGAGAAATGTTGGTAATCAACATTTTCTCCTTTTCACACGATGTTTTTTTACCCTATCAAGGACAAAAATCAACATTTCAGCTACATTATATTTGTCTTCTGCAGATGCTTTTAACTTGATCGAGTCCAAAATTGTGTCGTTTGGTAAAGAGTTAATGGACTACTTAGCTTCGAGAGCCAATCATAACGCACTTTTGTGGAGTGATATACATGTATGGATCCTTTTGGCCTGGGGGAGGGGAGGGGGTGTAAGGGGTTTCGTATTTCGGTGAAATTCTTCAACTCTTTTCACCGCTGGAGACATTATGTACATAGCTTTTGTGGTGGCGTAGATCAAGGTCAGACTGCTTGGACCAATCAGTACTGATCTTGGATCGACACCATCCATGCCGCCCGCAAACCGCCTGTTTTCGCCTCTGGCGCCGAAACTGTAAACACTACACGATAAGTGGTCGCATTCGTGCTCGCCTGGGTAGTTCAGCGGTTAGCGTATCTGACACGTGACCTGGTGGTTGCAAGTTCGATACCCAGTTAAGGCGAACTTTCTTTTGGGCGATTTTTGCCTCTCACCTCTGATGCATGTGAGAAAAGTAGTCAGTGGTTTGGAAAGAAAGCTGTGTCAGTACTGTGTCGTACTCCATTTCGTGCTCTATTTTCAGGGAACATGACACCGTATATAATCTCATACCTACGAGCAAAAGCCGGCGAGCCCCACATCAAAAACGTCGACAGTCTTTGGATTGCTAATGTTGGTGTCATGCCTGGCCCTTTCGCTGTGCTTATTGGAGGGGCTTTGGAAAAACACTTTGGTTGTCGAGTGACCACTGCTGTTGGTTCAATTATCTTCAGGTAGATTGTTCAAGTTTCATCTTTACGTTAGCCATACTCTCGCAAAAGGGGGTTTAATCCGTTTCCGTGATGTATTGTTCCAAGCAAGTCATCACATAATTATGGATGCACAAAATCCATTTAGTGTAACGTCCGGTTGAATCCTGAGCTAGAATGGTCCTTGGACTTGCAGAAAATTGATCAAAAGCAAAAAGTTTCGACCGAGGTCAGACCGAGGCTGACCTGGGTCGATACTTTTTGCAGATTCATTAAACCCCCTTTTCACAGTGCTTTCTTTTTTTCTTCAGAAATTATATAGCCGATTAACAGATTACTATAAGATACAATGGTATAGGAGTAGGGAGAGTCCCCCTCTCTCATTTAAAGTACTAGGCTCGAAAGCCGTGATGAGCGGGGTAAACCTTTGAAATTAACCACACTACCTGCGCTAGTACTAGATAATGTTCCGGGAACCTGTCATCGAGAGTAATTAATATGAGCTGTAAGAACTTGCTTCATAATCGATTAAAAGTTATAATTAAAAAAAAAGTTTTAAACACTGTACAAAGGTGCCTGTTTTCTTTTTCTCCTGTCGTGCATGGATGGAAAACATGATAGGAAAAGATGCAACTGCTAGTAACAAGCGATTGTCTCTTTTCTCACATTATTTCATGGCAAAATATTATTACATCACGTGATCTGCTTGACAGTTCTAGAACGTGACTACCATGGTGACTTTTATATAACTCGATTTAACCAGAGCTATCGCAATTTTTTCGGCGTTGCCAAATACTTGGGCGTTTGACCTATTCTTTGTATTGATAAACACGAATGAATAGACAGATATTAGCGATTGGTCAAAATTGTGGCCAAGTTTATTCGGCGGGACCCTGCAGACCTATTTGTGGACATATTTATGACATAAATTTTATCTTTCATATGCTGAGCACAGGAGAGTTGCAATAGTCATATCTCAGTACCTCTTACGCCGTCTGTCTTTTTGGAAAGAGATTTTTTGTTTTTGTTAATAGATCTAGACTCTCATGGTTGTTTTGACCAGAATATCTGACACTATATCGGGCAGTGTAGATCAAGATCAGACTGCACAGATCGTGAAGTCTGATTTGATTTACACTGTCCGCATAGGAACTGAGCAGCCTAATTGATAATGGTAGATGATACGCATTCCTGTTCACAGTTCGGGTGTTGCATTAACTTATTTCACGATCAAACAGTCCCTCGTGTTGGTGTGCCTCTCCTATGGATTCTGTCTTCAGTTTGGATCTTTTATTGCTTACTGCGTTCCTTTACAGACAGCTGCGAGGGTATGATAAAATAAATTTTCTTATTACACATTTAATAACCAAAATGTTTCTCATTTGTGACGGAAATAAATGAATCTTTCATTTTGTTAAACACATCTCAAGCCTCCACAAAAAGAATCAAAATCTCATGAGACGAGTGACCGATTAACACAGAGACCTTTCATGTAAACAGTGATTACTAAATACGACTTTGCATTGAATAGCAGTCGGAGTAAATTCAAGATCAGACTGCGAGTTTTGTGCAGTTTAATCTGAATCTTTACCGCCTGCAAAAGTAATCCTTCTTGTTACTGATAGTGAAAAGACTATTAATAGCAATTAGCTGTGATTTTGGAACAGTTCTAGATATACATATATTTCTCATGTGACTGCTCAGCTGGGTAAAGCTCAGTAATTTTCTCGCATGGCTGGTAAACCAGGGTTTTGGTTCGAATTCCAAGGGGCTAAAACTCTTTCAATTAAATTATTGAAAGTCACTGCAAGAAGATTCATTCATCTTTTAAGGCTATACGTAGTTTCAATTCTGTACGAGAAAATAGCCGATGCTTTTAAAAAGTAGCCAGTGGCTTGAAGCAACTCTGTCTATGTGAGAAAGTATACAATGGCTTGAAGCAACCCTGTCTATGTAAGAAAGTAGCCACTGCCTTGAAGCAACCCCGTCTATGTGAGAAATAGCCAATGGCTTGAAGCAACCCTATGTGAGAAATAGCCAATGGCTTGAAGCAACCTTGTCTACGTGAGAAAGAAGGCAATGGCTTGAAGCAACCTTGTCTACGTGAGAAAGAAGGTAATGGCTTGAAGCAACTCTGGCTACGTGAGAAAGTAGCCAATGGCTTGAAGTCCTGAGTCACGGTCGACACAGCACTAGTTGAATAGAATCTAGAATCTGGGTTCGTGCTTACGATGCCGTAATATAATAAGATACTGTTGCAAACGACGTTAAACTCCAAACAATGAAATCGAATGCATCCATCTCATGGTTTTTGAACAACGCACCACTTGTTATTAGCATCATACAATGAGGATATTGTGACAGCACTTCACCGGAAACAATTATTACAATTTGTAAATGATGTCTAATGACCACTCTAAACCCAATACAGTGTCCATGATATATGAGCCATGCTCTGTGAAACGGGGGCTTAATGCATCTGCTAAAAGTATCGACCCAGGTCAGCCTGCGCAGTCAATCGCCAATTGGTCAATTTTCTGTTTGTCCATGGACCAATATACCTGGTGATTAAGTCGTTTGTTAAAAAAAAAGTGGCTCTTATGGATACATAACTATGTGATGGCTTGCGAGGTACAATGCACCACGGAGATGCATTAAGCCCCCTTTTTCCAGAGCGTGGCTCAAATATAACAATCTGATGGTATAATATTGACATATTGATAAGAACGGAACTATCATTTTAAAATTAACCTGAAATTATATTGTTGTTTTTAACCGTTGTTGCATGCCAAATTAGTATATAAATTGGTTGAAAGTAACACTATCATTTCATATTGATTTAGTTGTTTTGTTTTCATCTAAATGGAATACCCCCAGACTGTTATATATTTATATAGATATGAGCCATGCTCTGACAAAAGGGGGTTTATTGGATCCCTGGTCCATGGACATGCAGAAAATTTACCAATAGCAAAAAGTTTCGACCCAGGTCAGCCTGCGCGGACTGCGCAGTCTGACCTTGATCGATACATTTTGCAAGTGCATTAAACGCTTATTCACAGAGAATGGCTCGTTATATTTTGTTTCTATCCCTTCAGTGGTTTCCCAACAACCCTACACTGGTAATCGGTATAATCCTGTGTGGATATGGAGGAAGTACTTTGATTATGAATCAAGTTATAACTGGGTATATCAACCCGAAAAATAAATCCCCGGATCTCGAAACTGACGACGGAGAAAAGTAAGATTAAGTTATAGTATGTTTGAAGAAGGGGCGAGGGTGGCAGAACGGTGAGAGAGGGCTACATAGCGAGGTTCTTTGTGCTAGAATTTATTGTTCTACTATCCAATTAAGTAACATTACCAGTTTCTACCAATAGCTTCAGATTCTTTAACCGTTTTCTTTTCGAAGGCTGTCTTGATTTATGATTCTAAATAGGCAAAAGATTCGTGACATGAAAATCCTTGTTCAGTCCTCGTTGGTGACGTGGCAATAGTCCTCGGCAAGGTACTGTGAAGTCCAAGCCTAGTAGTGGTAAACCCACAAACGAAAGAAATGAGTTAGTGAGCTGTGATCGTGATATAACTTTAAAATACATGTGCTGTTCAAGGTTGAATTTTAATTCAGTTTAATTCTTTACGACACAAGTTTTACTGACCCATGAAAAAAGAAGGCCTATGAAAACATTGTGGGAAAAGGAGAAAATGCTGGTAACCAGCATTTTCTCCTTTTCCCACAATCTTTACACCTTATTAAGGTCTACGACCCCTAACGCTTCTAGTGCAACATAGAATAAAATTTCTTGTTAGTTGATAAATAAGGATTTACTTTGATATATTACTTTCGCACATTTTTAACCGACCAGAAATTCCTTATATGTCTATCTTGAAATTATTTGTTGATACTTTTGTTAGTTTCATGAAAAGGGAGCAAATTATTATCTCTTTTTGTAATGAGAACATAGTGGTTTTAGATTTATAAATGATAATTCTAAGAAGGAAAAAACGGAAAAAGTGGCTAGGTTAAAGTAGTACAATAATACTCATTTTTAATCATAGCAAATTTTGTAGGATAATATTATAGTGGAAATAGCTGTAGACAGAAATCATTATTTGAGCAACCTTTATTTTGTCGTCTGCACATGCTTCCAGTTTGGTTGAGTCACGGTTTTTTCTCATTTGGTAAAAAATTTAACAATTCCTCAATTTATTTCATGCTTTCCGGTAGGATATCGAGAAATAGCCGTGAAAATATTTTTCGATATTACACGGGTACGACCAGTGAAAATACCGATTTTCATGTTCTTGTTGCCTAGGTAAATTGCGCGTGCCTCACAGATGGAAATATGACGTCATTTACCTTACATTTCTCGCGCTTGACGTAATATTGTAATGCGTTGCTATGCGGGAGGGGTACGCCACGGGGAATAACGGAAAAAAACTGTACTGGATTTTGATAAAGCTCCTCCCAGAAAGGGTTAAAAGCATGAAATGAATAGAATATTTGTTTTTTTCGGTGAAAGATCGAAATTTATTTCATCTCGTGAACACCATCGGTAATATTTTCACTCGTGGCTGCGCCACTCGTGAAAATATTACCGATGGTGTTCACGAGATGAAATAAATTTCGATCTTTCACCGAAAAACACAAATATCCTCTATATGCTCCTTCAGATATTTCACAGATGACGACCTACTGAACAGAGTGCCCAAGATATTTCTTATCCTCGCCGCCATTTATATCAGCGTACAAGCAATTGGTGTCGCCCTTTTGTCAACGCCACAAGACAAGAAAAATGCTCCACATGAAGAGCAAAACTACGCGTATCTAAGCAGTGAGGGCACCATTGAAAAAACAGCATTACTGGTAGAGTCGTCGGATAATGACGTCACATACAAAGAAAGGCTGAATTATGAAATAAGCGAAGAAATGCCAAATACTGAGGGAAAAGGGTTCGTATTGTAGTTACGTTTTCGTTTTTGATCAGACATTTAAATGAATCATGCTCTGACAAAAAGGGGTTTAAAGATGCCCGTCTACAGCCGGTGAGCAAAAACGCTGTTAAATTTCAAACAATTTAGAATGGTACAGAAATCAGTCCTTTGTGTAAACATGGATAAATTACTGACATATATGGTGTAATTGAACAAAAGAAACACGGAGATTTGTATTAGAAACCGAGCATTGGTCAGAAGAAAACTGGCTGACGATCGAAGCTGTAAACAATGGCGGTGCGTCACGGAAATTTATCGTTGGTTTCCGCCTAGAGTCGGATACGGTGTAATTTGCATATAGGCCGCGACCTCCGTCTGAAAATCGAGGCTGCAACAGAGAAGCCTCCATTTTCCTTTGTTTACCTCATTAAACGCAGGGCGAAGGTCAAATATAGTCACGTGACAGAATGCATGATCATCATATGAATCTACCCGAGTGTATAACGGATATATCGAAAATCTTCGATTCAAAAACCGGAAACGACGAGTCTGTTTACATGGAAGGCCGCAACTCAGCGAAATGCATTTTCTATCGACCATAATCTAAGCAACCCTGCAACCGTCAGGTTGCAATATTTGGCATGAAGATATAAGAATGACTATATTTTGATAAAATAAAGACAAAATGAGTTAAAACTGGCTGAAAATGAGTATAATGTAAGCGTATCTCCTCGATATATCTAACCAAGCAAGTCATCAGGTAATAACGGGTCCATAAATTCATTTTGTCTAACAACCGGCTCAATCCTGACACTGGTCCTTTGACCTACAGAAAATTTACCCATAACAAATCGTTTTGAACCAGGTCAACCTGCACCGACTGACATGGCTCGATACTTTTTAGAGATGTATTTAACTCTCTTGTCAAAGAGCTTGGCCCAGAATTTTAAATTGTAACCACTCTAAATGGCCTGCAGCACGTGAAAAGGGGCATTCGGACATTTGGGTAAAGTGTCGTCTCGGATCAGCCTGTGCAGTCTGCGCAGCCTAATCCTAAACGACACTTTCCGTTTTTATGTAATTTTCTGTTTTGCGCAAGTCTACTGTTGGACAAAATCTAATAAAGTCGTAAAGTGCCGTCTCGGATTAGCCTACGCGGAATGCGCAGGCTGATCCGAGAAGACACTTTACGCAAATGTCCGAATGCCCCTTTTCGTGTGTTGCAAGCCATTAATGGGATCACTCTGGAATTATCAGAAAAAATACGGTATCAAATCACAGCAAGTTTTCAAGAATAAGAATAGGGCATTCGTTCGTTTGATATTTTTTTTCAGTTGAATTAGAAAAGGAAAATTATAACCCGTCGGAGAAGATGCATCATTTAAAACTTAAATTATGTTTGCATTTTTATGACATGCATGTTTCATACTTTTTCCACTACAAACTTGTTCCAGGAGGAAGTAAGTTAAATATAACACAGTACTATGTCCTGCCTAAACCTTTACCAAACGACAAAGTATTAGATTCCTCCAAATTGAAAGCATTTGCAGACGACAAATCAGATGTATATGAAAAACTGAAAATCTGTCTTTGGAAGGATAGGAAACATTGTCTGAAAAGGAGAAAATACTGATTACCAGCATTTTCTTCTTTTCCCACAGTGGTTTCAAAAACCTTTTTTCTTCAGGATTGTTAAAACTCAGGATTGTGGGTAAAGGGTTAAAACAGTACTACTTACTTTTTGTTTTCCCTTACAATTTATCATACATCTATACTCGTATTCAGTCAGTTTTTAACCCATTTTATCTTTATCTTTTCAAACTACAATCATTCTTTTATCTTCATGCCAAGTGTTGCCCCTGACGGTTGCAAGGTTGCATAGATTACGACCGATGGAAAATGCATTTCATTTTCTGAAGACCATCAGAGAAATCACTGTTGTGACACCGGTTTTAAATGTAGATTTCCGATATATGTGTCCCCTACAACATATATATCGGTAATTTATCTATGTGTACACAGATAAATAAATTGTGAACCATTCTACAGTCTATCAAGTTTTAACAGCATTTCTTTTCTGTCTGGCTGTAAGGATGTATCTTTAAGGAAATATTGTTTCTTTACTGACCAATTAAATCTGATGATCTTAACTGCAAAAAAGTAAAACAAAGCGCTGATATCCAAATGCACCATGGTTTCTATTTTTAGATCCAAACCCAGACAACCAATCAAAACAGTCCTTCTTACAATGTTGAAGAACAGAAACAGCTACGTTGTTTTCTTTGTGATGTTCTTTGTTTTCTCTGGAATGCAGTTCAACATCAGCTTGTATAAGGTTATATTTTGATAAATCAATATCAAATATTAATGAAACAAATATTAATAAATCAATCTGAGCCATGGTCTGTGAAAAGGGGGGCTTAATGCATCTGCAAAAATGTTCAACCCATGTCAGCCTGCGCAGTCCGCGTATGCTGACATGGGTCGAACATTTTTGCTATCTTTGAATTTTCTGCAAAGGACCATTCTACTTCAGAATTCAGTTAGTTGTTATACAAAATAGATTTTATGGATCCATAATCATGAGAAGACTTGCCTGGTTAATGCATCACCGAGATGCTTTAGGCCCCCTTTTGCCAAAGCATGGCTCTTTTGTATTTTACTGCAAAAAGCAATTATTGGAGATAGGCCTACAAGTGATTTTAAGACGGCGTAGATTAAGACCAAAGGTCGTATTAACAAACCTAAAAAACAGAAATCAGAATCGTTAGTGAATATGGACCCAGATTTCACAGTGTGTGCAGTTTGTATGATTAGCTAATTTACATCTACATGTATATACCCTTCTGAATAATTTCTTGAGTCGTTCGTTTGGAAATATATTCTATCTCTGTACCAAACGACTACAGTTTGGACTCGACGAAACTGAAAGCATTTGCAGTTGACAAATCAAATATAGCTTAAATAATGACTGTTGTCTTTGACAGGGTAAAACATTGTAGGAAAAGGAGAAAATGCTGCTTAGCAGCATTTTCTCCTTTTTCCACAATGTTTTCAAAAACATTCTTTCTTATTGTTGTTAAAACTAGGGATTTTGTTGTATAGGGCTTTGAAATTAATTTGAATATTCATTGTTATAGACAAAATATTGATAAATTCGGCGTTCTTTTCGCTAATAAAATCTCACCATTTCGGACAGAGTAGATCAGAGATCAGACTGCATGCACTGTGCAGTCTTATCTTCATCTACACGGTTCGCAAAAGCGCAGTAAGCGTTCAGCAGTCGAAAGGTTAAATGCTTGAACTGTCACAATCGAACTACTTTTCGTATATACCCCATAGTTCTCAGTACTCTCCGTGCTTTGATCGTTCCAGGCTTACGGACAAACTTTCATCTCAGACGATCATTTTTTAGCCTTAGTAGGCTCTGTGGCGGCTGTGTTCAACTGTTCACTTAGGCCAATCTGGGGGTTTCTAATGGATAGATATGGTTTTCAGGTTAGAAGATTTTAAGTTTAACTTTCTTTTGTCTGTAAACTTGTCGAGCGTACCTGATATCATGTCAAAGAAGGGTATCTGCTTCTTTTTGTTTAATTTTTTACACAACGTATTTGAAGAACCCAGAAGAAAAAACAGTTTTGAGGCATTGTGGAAAATGGAGAAAATACTGGAAGAAAAACATTTCTGTCCTTTTTAGTCGATGTTTTCTAACCGTTTTTTTCTTTGACAGACAAATTCCATCATTTAGCCACATGTTTTTGTTGATCTAAAAAAGCTTTCAAGATTTAAGAGACTAAAATTTGGTATCTGGTAAAAAGCTCAATATCTTACTTGAGCAATTCCTGTAAAACAGCTTTGAACTTGCAATAATTGTAAGTCATGATCTTTGAAAAGGGGGTTTAATGTATCTGCAAAAAATTATTGACCCAGGTAAGCTTGCGGAGCAGTCCGCATATGCTGACCTGTGTAGAAACGACTGTTTTCGGTAAACTGTCTGTATGTCCAAGAAACAACTAACCTAAATGATTCATTCGCTTATAAGACAAATGGGTTTAATGGGTCCAAAATTATATGATGACTTGCTTGGTATAATGCATCAAAAAGATACACTAAAAACCCCCATTTGCCAGAGCATGACTGATGAGTCTGTCTTTCACAAAGCTGGATTTAAATGTTTCTTCCACTTATTTAGTGACCTCGTTTTAAAATATGTTTTCTATATTCTAAGGTTACGACAAAATTACTGACTGCTTCCTTCGTGTGTATAATGACCACCATACCGCTGACAGAAAAACTAGGAAAAGTAGCCTTCATGATTTGGATCTGTGCCAGTTATGGCTCCTTTTGTGGTAAGTACAAAGTCATACCGCTTTACCCTTCAGAAGCGATTATGTGTTTTAACCCTTTACCGCACAATCTTGAGTTTTAACGACCCTGAAGAAGAAAGCTTTTGAAAACATGGTGGGAAAAGGAGGAAATGTTGGTAACCAGCATTTTGTCCTTTTCCCACAACGTTTTCAACCCCGCCAATTTATACGATTCTGAATCTATCTGGTTGTGCTCTCAACTTCGTCATTAAAAAAAAGTCACCTCATACTTGGTATAGGAAAAACTTTTCTGCAAATTAAGCAAAAACTGCATAAAAATGGCGGCAATAAGGTAGAATTGCGTAATCTCTGTTTGCCTAGTGACCCCATACTATGGTACATATCTTTTTTTTTAAATATAAAATTTGATGGTTACAAAATTGCTTTGTACTCAGAAACTGCCAGTGCACTGGGTTCCTGTGTGGCTCAGTGGTAAAGTGTAGGATTCGTGACTGGAAGGCCTGGGTTCGAGCCTCACTGGCTCCACTGGGCTTTTTCACAGGAGAATGCTTGGGCAAGACACTTCAGAGCCCTAGCCTAGTACTGATGAAACCCAGGAAAACATGTATAAGTGAGCTGTCGCCGTCTTATGACTGAAATAATGTTGAAAGCGGCGTAAAACACCATTCAAACATTCAAACAAAACGAAACCAGTGCGCTTAGGCCATAATCCATAACGGATTCAATACTTTTTCTGCATACACTCACCCAGATTGGTAAGTAATAGGTTTTCCCGATGCACAACAACAAACATATTTTGTACTTCAAATATTTAAAAAAAAATCAAATATGATTTTGACTGACAAATAAATAATATAAGCTTTTTCGCGGAAAAAGGAAAGCCTTTTGTGAAGGAAACGTCATAATGTGTGGGACAGCATGTAAGTTTTTATATCTCGATGCACAGTTTCCACAAATATAGATTTAAGCACATGACGAGTGAGTTTGTGAACACAGGCTGTTTAAAGGCTAATATTATATTTCATGTGTCTATTTTAAGAAATGTTATGGGTAAAGAAATGTCGTAATTTAAGATGGGGGGAATTATTTCCCCGTCACAGCGAATATTTTCCTCCTGCCGAAAATCTGGAACTACTTTTTTAAGTTTTTTAAGTTTTTAAGTTTTAAAAGTGGCATTCGTTGACAAAATAATCAGAGGAAATATAATATATAATTTATTTCATCAGCTTGTGGTTAATATGGGGAAATATTTGCCTCAAAAGGGAAAGGTCCGCGAAAATAACTCGTGCCTTACGGCACTCGTTATTTTCGCATACCTTTCCCTTTTTCGGCAAATATTTCCCCATATTAACCACAAGCTGATGAAATAAACTCTATTTAATCTACAAATGAACGACGCTCTAGCAAAAGGGGGGTTTAACGCATCTCCGTGATGCATTTACCGAGCAAGTCGTCATATAATTATGGGACCATAGTACCCATTTCATCTAACAGTCGACTGAATCTGAAAGTAAACTGGTCCTTTGACATGCAGGAAATTGACGGATGGTAAAGAGTTTTGAATCAGGTCAGCCTGCGTGAACTGCGCAGGCTTACCTGAGTCGATATTTTTGCAGAGGTATTAAATTTCCTTTTCACTGAGCATGGACCAAATTAATTTCTCTCTGTGTTTTTGTGTCTTTCATCTTTCAGGAATCTTCCCTATCGGGCCCTCAACAATGGGTAAACTTTTCGGCAAAGAAAACATGGTTATCAACATGTCCTTTACGTTTTTGGCTGTGGTAAGTGTTTTTCGCATTCTTTATACCTGAAAGGATAAAAAAGAAAATCATTGCAAGAAAAAAATGCTTGTTACCAGCATTTTTTTCCACAATGTTTTCAAAAGTCTTCTGTCCTCAGTGTCATCATAAAGGGTTAAATCATTAAAAAATGTATACACACCACTTTATCGTTGTAATATCAGACCCCCGAAACTGGTCAAAAAAAGCGAATTCAAATTTTAGGTTTGCCTGTTGTTGCCTCTATTTTCTACTAGTACTTAAACATTTACAGACTGCTGCCACGCTGTTTGGAGGCCTTGCAGGATTGACGTTGAAAGATTTGATTGGCTGGCACGGTTTATTTCTAATGGCGGGATGCTTGGCGGGGATAGGTATGTCAATTACCTGACATCTTTCATACGATTGCTTACATGGCGCTCTTGACAATGATATTACTTTTGCTATGCTTGGTTGGAAATGCATAGTCATTAAAGACATAAATTGTACAGGATTCTGTATTGGACAGTGACGCAAAGATTAATACAGAGCCATACTGTGGCTAAAGGAAGTTTAATGTATCTCCGTGATCCATTACACCACGGAAGTCATCACATAATTGTGGATCTATAAATAGCATTTCGTCTTGCACCCGGCTGAATCTTGGTGTAGAATGTCCTTGGACTTGCAGCGGAAAATTTACCAAACAAAAAGTTTCGACTCAGGTCAGCCTGCGCGGACTGCACAGGCTGACCTGAGTCGATACTTTTTGCCGATGTATTAGATACCCTTTTCATAGAGCATGACTTAATTTTATTTGCTTGGGAAATGCGTAAAAACATAAATCATAGGTCAGTGACACAAAGATTACTATATTTTGTAAGCAGCTGTAGGCCCAGCAAAGTGGGAAATTAGAAAAGAATAAGAAACAAAGCGGTAAACATGGTCTCTTTTCACCAAATATTCAAACCTGCATTCTTATTTAAGTTTTTTTAAATTTGCATTGTAACAGAATTTCTGTAATAGAACTTCAGAGCTCAAGATACATCTAGACGCGTTTTCAGGCAGTTTTTATCCACTTTTTAAACCCATTTCATCCTTATTCTATGAAACTATCATCATTGTTATGTCTTCATGCCAAATGTTGCCCCTTACGGTTGCAGAATTGCATAGATTACGACGTATAGAAAATGCATTTCATACTTTTAAGGCCTTCAAAGCAATTGCTGTTGTCGTAAATGAGGACAAATCCCTTCAGTTTTTCTATCCCTTACACCATATATGGCTTGCAACACGCGAAAAGGGGCATTCGGACATTTACGTAAAGTGTCATCTCGGATCAGTCTGCGCGGTCCGCGCAGGCTAATCTGAGACGGCACTTTACGTCTACATTAGATTTTGTTCTTCAGTAGACTTGCACAAAACAGAAAATCACATAAAAACGGAAAGTGTCGTTTCGGATTAGCCTGCGCGGACTGCGCAGGCTGATCCGAAACGGCACTTTACGTCTACATTAGATTTTGTTCTTCAGTAGACTTGCACAAAACAGAAAATCACATAAAAACGGAAAGTGTCGTTTCGGATTAGCCTGCGCGGACTGCGCAGGCTGATCCGAAACGACACTTTACGCAAATATTCCGAATGCCCCTTTTCGCGTGTTGCAAGCCATATATTGTTAATGTATCTATGCTGAAACGGCTGAACCATTCTACACAGTTTTTAACAGCGTTTTTTCTCTCTAGATGTAGAGATACATCTTTAAAGAGTTTAAATCCTCTGTTTATGTTTCAGCATTTTTCTGCTCTTTCTTCTTCAATGGGAGGGATGAGGACGGGAAAGAAATATGACAGCGCTGTTACCCGATATCGCCATGGTGACTGTTGGAACCCTGAAAAAGTACATATGAATCTTTCATCACTAAATATTGGGGGATGATGACGATGATGATGATGGTGGTGGTGGTCTTGATGATAAGCCAAAAAAGGAGTGGAGGGAGAAGACATAAACTGGCCTTCCTCAAACATCAACAAAACAACGAATATCAAATCGTTAAGGGAATAGAGCAACTTTAAAGGGACTTTGGACCAGACTTAGTTTTGCAATTTATTTTTTGAATAATCTTAACAAAAACCATTAAATTTCATTCGTGTGCAAAGATATGGCTAAAAAATTAACAGTGGGGTTTAAATACATGTAAAAAACGCGGAGAATTACCGAGCTTTTTGTATTTGTACTGTAAAATTTCCTAGTCCGTTAGTAACGGTAAAGTCGTTATTGCATAACAAGGGAAAAGCATATTTTTATAACAGAGAATCGGCAGTTGTACCATAGCTTGGTGGTAGAAGGTTGTGGGTTCGAGTCTATTAGAAGCATTTTTTGTAATCTTTACTTGTTTTCGTTTTTTACCAGTAATGGATAAAACGTCACGTCATTATGATTTTTCCTTGCAAAATATCACCTTTCTCATCCAGTTAAATTTCGGGTTAAAATCGGTTTAAATTCCCTATTAAGTATTTTTGCAGCCAGCACAACATAGACATTCTACTGCCCATATTCACCATCCGTACTTACAAACATTCTTTGTCTTATTCTCAAGAATTTTCTGAATTTGAAAGTAACACAACCTCTGATTGGCTAAACCATTTGGTTTAGCGAATCAGAAGTTGTGTGACTTTCAAATGTAGAAAATCTTGCATGATTAGACAATGAACATTCTTAAGAATGGCTGGTGAATACGGACCAATGGATACCTTTCTCTAAACTGCATACACACGAAATTTGCGTACGCAATTTAGGTAAGCACTTATCAAGTCTGAAAACGAGTTTCACTAAACTGCCCAACTTTACGATTTGAGTAAATATTTGCATAAAATTTACGCAAGCTCATACATTTTGGTAAAGCAAAGATCGTATGCGTATATACATGTATACAGTCCCGCCAAAAATGGCGTAAATCTACGATTATTAGTGAAATGTACCCTTGATCTTTTACTGAAGGTGTGCAATATTTTGTGCCCTGCTCTGATCATACGTCTTTTCTACGGATTGAAAATGAACGTGAGTCCCGATTTTCTTTAAGGCTATTCCATTTTTTTTTACGTAATTTCAGAGGACCCGGGAAATTGAAAGCGTTCGCTGACGACAAATTAAAATGGCTTAAATAAAGACCTTTTTCTTTGTGAGTGTAGTTAACGTTGTGGAAAAATTGCGTTTCTAGCTTTTCCTACTATGTTTTCAAATGCCCTTTTTAAAAAGCCGAGATTGCTAAAATACACGATTTTTTAGTTACATGGTAAAATAAACGTTTATTATTCAGTCATGTGACATTCGGGTCAAAATCATGTCTTATTAAAACTTGACTTAAATTTTATCATACACTTTATCATGGTATAATAACCCCGTTATCACTTTATCGTTTAGTAATAGATTTTTCCAATCTGCTTAAGTGACTTCAGGTCAAAATCACAAGTCGTTCTGATTAAGTCACCTTTTAATTAACTCTCAACCACAATTCTAACGATCCTAAGAAAGAAGCCCTTTGAAAACATTTTGGGAAATGGAGAAAATGCTGGTAACCAGCATTTTCTCCTTTTCCCACAATGTTTTCTACCCTTCCAAAGAGCAATTTCAGTTTTTGAGTCACATTTACCATGTCGTCTGCGAATGCTTTCAATTTCGACAAGTCTAAAATTTTGTCATTTGGTACAGAGCAAAGAGTTTACAAGATGCAAAACACCCGGACTCGTCTACATTGCAAGCATGTTTAGGATGACTGATTGAATGGTTCCTGAATGTTTGGCTGTTTATATTCAAATATTGACCATTTAATGATGGATTTTTTTCCTGTGAAAGGATTGAAAACTTCTGGTGACCAGCATTTATTCATGATGTTCTCAAAAGTCTTCTTCTTCGGAATTTCAGTCATATAATGGCTACAGCTCACCTATTCACGGTTCAGCTGGGTTCACTAGTGTCATCCGAGCCTTGTTGCCCAGTCATAAACGGACTTTGATTGAAAGCTAGTGGTCGCTGCTTCGAGTCTTAGTCGAAGAATTAATGATGGTTAGTGCGACCGGTTTCATTCTTCTCTTAACCTCTGAATGATTTGGACGACGTCTTTTTGGGATAGCAGCCACTGGCTTGGAAAGAATTTTGTGCCAATTACTGGAAAAAAAAAATCCAGGTATGCTCTGATACGTGCACTAACCGCCGGGATATTAATGAAATAGTGCGGAAAAAGCGTTAAACACAAACACACGAAGAAACTATTTCACTTGTACCACACAGTACCGAGTTGAAACGACTCTGAGAAATGAAGGCATTTGAAAACATTGTGGGAAAAGGAGGAAATGCTTGTAGCCAGAAATGTTTTCTGCTCTTCCAGACACAAATACCCTTTAAGCAACGTTTGGATTATCGTCTGCAAACGCTTTTAATTTTGAATAAGTCTAAAATCTATTCATTTGGTCGAGAGTTAACGACAGATTTTTAGACTTATCTGAATAGTTATCATTTGCAGACGTCAAATTTAACTGGGGCTTACATAATGGGGCTTATTGTTTATCTTTGAAAGGATAGAAAACATTGTGGGAAAGGAGAAATGCGGGCAACCAGCATTTTGTATGGTAAAGGGTGAATTAATATATGAATATACGTGTAAACATTGTTGCAAAATCATGTAAAGGTTGTGCAAGGGTATTTCTAAAAATAAGACGCAATGGGAAAAAGTCTCGTTCTAAATTTATCCTTTACCAAACAGAATTACGAGTTTTAACGACCCTTTGGAAGAAGACTTGAAAACATTATGGGAAAAGGAGAAAATGCTGGTAACCAGCATTTTCTCCTTTATCCACAATGTTTTCTATTCATTTAAAGATATATTCCATCAATCGAGCTAAGTTTCAAGTGTCGTCTGCAAATGCTTTGAATATGGACGGGTCTAAAATTTTGTAGTTTGGTAAGGAGTGGATGTAGTTTATCAAAGATAAATTGTGGCCTACATAATTACGTGTATAATACACAACGGTGAAGTAATATGTAGGGATGAAGGAAACGCCGTTGATTAAGCCCGATGGTACCACGCGGGGTTGCCGCCCCCGGGCGGTTCTCAGTCTCGTGGGCGGAGTTATGGTGCATTTGGCCCTCGGAGCTTATTATACTTTTGGTAAGTACATGTACCTTCTCTTTTCCCTCATCCCCGCACTTTTTTTGTTCATTTGATTTTCGTTCATTTGTCGTCGCCACCGGTTGGCAATAGGGGCGAGGCCGCCCTGGAGGCTATTAGTTATGTTACGAGATATAATGCAAGATACATGACGAAACGCATCCTAAGTTACAACTGTTCTTTAACGTGCTCGGTGAATAGCACCGTTACAGAGGCCTGGGTTTAATGTCTCGCCTGCAGGACTTCGCCATCCATGGGACTCGAACCCGTTCTCTAAAGTGTCCCGAGTCTCACGCTCTACCACTTGAGCGATTTCGGCTGACTAATTCTGCATTCATGGAACAAACTGATCTGTGGTATTCTCAGATATGAGCCGTGCTCGGGGTTAAATGAATCTCTGTCACGGATGCATAATACCAAGCTAGTAATCTCATAATTATGGACCTGTGAAATCCATTTTGTTTAACAACCAGCTGAATCCTGAGGTAGAATGATCCTTTGACTAGAAGAAAATTTACCAAATGCAAAAAGTATTGACCCAGGTCAGCCTGCGCAGACTGCGCAGGCTGACCTGGGTCGATACTTTTTTGCAGATACATTAATCCTCGTTTTCATAGAGCATGAGTCGCACGTTGTATAAAAGTAGAACACTAATTTATCGTGAAGTTATCTTATGTATATTCATTTCACTCGTTACCAGGCGACAAAATTTTGGACTTGACCAAATTGAAAGCATTTGTAGACCACAAATCAGTCATGACTCAAATCGTGGTTTTTGTTTATGAAAGGTTGGAAAACGTGGTGGGAAAAGAATTTTCTCCCTTTTGTACTATTTTTTTCAGAACTTTCTTAGGGTCATTAAAACTCGGGATTGTTTGGTAAAGGTTTGCCTAAGTACTGCACTATTTTTAGACATACTGTTTCGACCGACATGGAAGAGAAACGTAATTTATAGAGGAAACAGAAATGCGATAAACACTGGAGAAAAAGAGGGGTATTATTTCACAGGAAACACCTTCTCTGTCCATATTGCCGGAAAAGAATCTCTGACAAAGGCTCAATGTACTACATTTTCCTGTATGATAAACGATTTGATTATCTTCAGTTGATAGTTTTTGACCAAATGAAATCTGATCTTGTGACGTTTAAAAATGTGAATGAGCCATACTCTGTGGTAAAGGGGTTTAATGCATCTGTAAAAAGTATTGACACAGGTCACCCTTCACAATCCTTGCAGGCTGACGTGCGTCGAAACCTTTTGCTTTTGGTATACTTTCTGCATGTCAAAAGACCATTCTACATCATAATTCAGTTGGTTGTTCGACAAATGGATTTCATGGATCCATATTTATATGATGACTGGTTTGGTATAGGGCATCACGGAGATGCATTAAACCATAGGCCTCTGGAACTCCATTGGTTTAACAAGCGATAACGAAATGTTCATTATCGGACACAGTTACTATAAATAGCACATTGGGGATTCCCTCTGTATTGTAAGACAAGCCTGTCTTACTATATACGATATAGAGGGAGTCGCCAATGTGCTATTTATAGAAACGGTGTTAATGAAAATTTGAGTATATTCTGTGATATACAGGCGATGCACCAATGTGCTATTTAAGTGTTCGATGTTTGACCAAGGACAATTTTAGTGTTCCGTGATAGACCACTACAGCTTCAAAGGCCTGTGATTAAACCCCCTTTGCCGGAGCATGGCTCAAATTTCACTGGGTGAAGACAGGATAAACAAGATATCTACATCTGGCCCCGTATTCAACAACCATTCTTAAGAACATTCCTAGTCTATTTCTTCATAATTTTCTAACTTTGAAAGAAACACAACTTCTGATTGGCTAAACCATTCGGTTTAGCCAATCAGAAGTTGTGTTACTTTCAAGTTTGGAAAAACTTGGAGAATAAGACTGAGAATGTTCTTAAGAATGGTTTGTGAATACGGACCAGGGTCTTGGCTCTCGTTATGTCTTCACGGCCGTCGGCAAACCTCAGATGGTCCCTTGAGCTAATTCCGTGGCAATATTACGAAGGATGATTGTGACGTACGCCCTTCATATCTTCGCTGGAAACAGACCGCTTAGCTGTTCATAAAATCATAAGACTTCACTGAAAAAAGAAAAGAATACACAAGTCACAGTTTTCAATCGAAGGCTTTCTAAATACACTTCATTTGACAAAAAGAAAATTGTAGACTCATTTTAAGTGTGATTCGCTAATTTCGTTGGCACTTTTCACCGACAGATCGATAGATCTGATTAACTTCACAACAGTTCTTTGATAACCGATTTTCATGGGTGCTGCCATGTTTAAGATCATGTGACTGGCAGTTTTTCAAATGGAAACCCCCTTGACACGGAAGAAGTTACATGCAACTTGACGGAATTGGCCGATTTGTGACAAGTGGCCTCCGCTGTTGGTATGTAGAAGGTATCACCATCTTATAATAGGCCAACCGTCAAACTGAAATTCTGTGATGACGAATCACTCCTCTGTAACTAGAAAAGTATGTCCTAATAGATCAATGAACAGACGCGTCCGTGTCATTTGAAGTGAGAAAATAACATGCAGATTGAAAAATTTGTGCAAGTCATTTACACAAAGAATGAACTTCAGAGTCAGATGTTATAGAATTAGCTGTAGGTTTGAAAATCGGTCTCTTTTCACAGCTTTGAAATGATCTAGTTCATAAAGTCTACATCGGAGATGAATAAGTAAGAAAAACACCCCAAAACATGTAAAAAAAAAATGTTATCAACATGAATGAACTCTTAATGAAATGATCTACTGTTAAAACCTATTTGCCTGCACACTTCTACCATTACCTTCATTTAGTACGTTTAGTACTTTTATTTGTTCAGTTACATTTCGTTGTTCTTGAAACTAAAAAAGGACAATACTCTTTTGTTTTACGGAAAATCCACCATTCTTATTTCAGGCAATATGGCACCCTACATTGTATCCTATTTGCGTTTAAAGTCGGGCGAACCTTGGATAAAAAACGTGGACAGTCTATGGATATCAAACGTCGGGGTGTTGCCCGGTCCCTTCGCAGTGTTTCTTGCTGGGGTCCTAGAGAAGCGTCTTGGCTGCAGAATTACTACTGCAATTGGTTGTGTGGTTTTCAGGTTTGTATCGTTTCTGCGCGACACAGTGAAAGCTAGCTTATTCATATGACTCCTTTGTTTCAGCAATGCAACACATTTTTTTTACAGTAAGGATGGCACATATTAACGAAAAAAGGGACCAAAAAAGCATGATCGTTTGGCATGTATCCCAATAAGGAGACCCCCCTTTTTATGGTCTATATTGCGTCAAGAGCTTTTTTGACGTTGAAGATCACAGCTGTCTTGTCATGGATGATATTATGCTTTTAAGTGTTGCAGTGTCTTTGGTCTTGGATCGTTCACATGCTCTTCGATATCCCCCTCCCAAAGCTCACAGAGAAAGAAGTCTGGGAGATTTAAATCAGGAGTGTGTCGAAGTCACACCTGTACGGGTTTAGATGAAATCTCGCCTTGCTATAATATGACGTCATCCACATTGATGTTTCTCCGGTGAACTTTTGCAAGTCTACATATTGTACCTCTTTTCAAATTAAGATGCATTTTAACACCTACATTGTTTACCCTTGGCCGCTACTTTGTCCTTTAAAAGTATTGAATTTATAATAGTTTGAAAGTGAAGCAGAACTATATTTATAGTCCTGTATCTTCGACTAAACACTATAGATATAACCAATTATTGTACAGCCTGATAAACGCCTTTACTTTTACTTTTTCTTTATGGAAATATTGTTTCTTTATCGACCAGTTAAATCTGATGATCTTAACTGCAAAAAAGTAAAACAAAGCTGCTGATATCCAAATGCGCCATGGTTTCTATTTTTAGATCCAAACCCAGACAACCAATCAAAACAGTCCTTCTTACAATGTTGAAGAACAGAAACAGCTACGTTGTTTTCTTTGTGATGTTCTTTGTTTTCTCTGGAATGCAATTCAACATCAGCTTGTATAAGGTTATATTTTGATAAATCAATATCAAATAATAATGAAACAAATATTAATAAATCAATCTGAGCCATGGTCTGTGAAAAGGGGAGCTTAATGCATCTGCAAAAATGTTCAACCCATGTCAGCCTGCGCAGTCCGCGTATGCTGACATGGGTCGAACATTTTTGCTATCTTTGAATTTTCTGCAAAGGACCATTCTACTTCAGAATCCAGTCAGTTGTTATACAAAATAGATTTTATGGATCCATAATCATGAGAGAACTTGCTTGGTTAATGCATCACCGAGATGCTTTAAGCCCTCTTTTGCCAAAGCATGGCTCATTTGTATTTTACTGCAAAAAGCAATTATTGGAGATAGGCCTACAAGTGATTTTAAGACGGCGTAGATTAAGACCAAAGGTCGTATTAACAAACCTAAGAAACAGAAATCAGAATCGTTAGTGAATATGGACCCGGATTTCACAGTGTGTGCAGTTTGTATGATTAGCTAATATACATCTACATGTATATACCCTTCTGAATAATTTCTTGAGTCGTTCGTTTGGAAATATATTCTATAGTCCTTGAATTGCTTATCTCTGTACCAAACGACTACAGTTTGGACTCGACGAAACTGAAAGCATTTGCAGATGACAAATCAAATATAGCTTAAATAATGACTGTTGTCTTTGACAGGGTAAAACATTGTAGGAAAAGGAGAAAATGCTGCTTAGCACGCATTTTCTCCTTTTTACACAATGTTTTCAAAAACATTCTTTCTTATTGTTGTTAAAACTAGGGATTTTGTTGTATAGGGCTTTGAAATTAATTTGAATATTCATTGTTATAGACAAAATATTGATAAATTCGGCGTTCTTTTCGCTAATAAAATCTCACCATTTCGGACAGAGTAGATCAGAGATCAGACTGCATGCACTGTGCAGTCTTATCTTCATCTACACGGTTCGCAAGAGCGCAGTAAGTGTTCAGCAGTCGAAAGGTTAAATGCTTGAACTGTCACAATCGAACTACTTTCCGTATATACCTCATAGTTCTCAGTACTCTCCGTGCTTTGATCGTTCCAGGCTTACGGACAAACTTTCATCTCAGACGATCATTTTTTAGCCTCAGTAGGCTCTGTGGCGGCTGTATTCAACTGTTCACTTAGGCCAATCTGGGGGTTTCTAATGGATAGATATGGTTTTCAGGTTAGAAGATTTTAAGTTTAACTTTCTTTTTTCTGTAAACTTGTCGAGCGTACCTATCATGTCAAAGAAGGGTATCTGCTTCTTTTTGTTTAATTTTTTACACAACGTATTTGAAGAACCCAGAAGAAAAAACAGTTTTGAGGCATTGTGGAAAATGGAGAAAATACTGGAAGAAAAACATTTCTGTCCTTTTCAGTCGATGTTTTCTACCCGTTTTTTTCTTTGACAGACAAATTCCATCATTTAGCCATATGTTTTTGTTGATCTAAAAAAGCTTTCAAGATTTAAGAGACTAAAATTTGGTATCTGGTAAAAAGCTCAATATCTTACTAGAGCAATTCCTGTAAAACAGCTTTGAACTTGCAATAATTGTAAGTCATGATCTTTGAAAAGGGGGTTTAATGTATCTGCAAAAAATTATTGACCCAGGTAAGCTTGCGGAGCAGTCCGCATAGGCTGACCTGTGTAGAAACGACTGTTTTCGGTAAACTGTCTGTATGTCCAAGAAACAACTAACCTCAATGATTCATTCGGTTATAA
This sequence comes from Hippopus hippopus, assembly GCA_946811185.2. NCBI lineage: Eukaryota > Metazoa > Mollusca > Bivalvia > Cardiida > Cardiidae > Hippopus > Hippopus hippopus. Next base: position 37,391,195 of record OX328110.1, read on the forward strand.
GACAAATGGATTTAATGGGTCCAAAATTATATGATGACTTGCTTGGTATAATGCATCAAAAAGATATACTAAAAACCCCCATTTGCCAGAGCATGACTCATGAGTCTGTCTTTCACAAAGCTGGATTTAAATGTTTCTTCCACTTATTTAGTGACCTCGTTTTAAAATATGTTTTCTATATTCTAAGGTTACGACAAAATTACTGACTGCTTCCTTCGTGTGTATAATGACCACCATACCGCTGACAGAAAAACTAGGAAAAGTAGCCTTCATGATTTGGATCTGTGCCAGTTATGGCTCCTTTTGTGGTAAGTGCAAAGTCAGACCGCTTTACCCTTCAGAAGCGATTATGTGTTTTAACCCTTTACCGCACAATCTTGAGTTTTAACGACCCTGAAGAAGAAAGCTTTTGAAAACATGGAGGGAAACATGTTGGTAACCAGCATTTTGTCCTTTTCCCACAACGTTTTCAACCCCGCCAATTTATACGATTCTGAATCTATCTGGTTGTGCTCTAAACTTCGTCATTGAAAAAAAGTCACCTCATACTTGGTATAGGTAAAACTTTTCTGCAAATTAAACAAAAATTGCATAAAAATGGCGGCAATAAGGTAGAATTGCGTAATCTCTGTTTGCCTAGTGACCCCATACAATGGTACATATCTTTTTTTTTTAAATATAAAATTTGATGGTTACAAAATTGCTATGTACTCAGAAACTGCCAGTGCACTGGGTTCCTGTGTGGTTCAGTGGTAAAGTGTAGGATTCGTGACCTGGGGGGCCTGGGTTCGAGCCTCACTGGCTCCACTGGGCTTTTTCACAGGAGTATGCTTGGGCAAGACACTTCAGAGCCCTAGCCTAGTACTGATGAAACCCAGGAAAACATGTATAAGTGAGCTGTCGCCGTCTTATGACTGAAATAATGTTGAAAGCGGCGTAAAACACCATTCAAACATTCAAACAAAACGAAACCAGTGCGCTTAGGCCATAATCCATAACGGATTCAATACTTTTTCTGCATACACTCACCCAGATTGGTAAGTAATAGGTTTTCCCGATGCACAACAACAAACATATTTTGTACTTCAAATATTTAAAAAAAAATGATTTTGACAGACAAATAAATAAAATAAGCCTTTTCGGGGAAAAAAGAAAGCCTTTTGTGAAGGAAACGTCATAATGTGTGGGACAGCATGTATGTTTTTATATCTTGATGCACAGTTTCCACAAATATAGATTTAAGCACATGTTTATTTCATGTGTCTATTTTTAGAAATGTTATGGGTAAAGAAATGTTGTAATTTAAGCTGGGGGGAATTATTTCCCCGTCACAGTGAATATTTTCCTCCTGCCGAAAATCTGGAACTACTTTTTTAAGTTTTTTAAGTTTTTAAGTTTTAAAAGTGGCATTCGTTGACAAAATAATCAGATGAAATATAATACATGTATATAATTTATTACATCAGCTTGTGGTTAATATGGGGAAATATTTGCCTCAAAAGGGAAAGGTCCGCGAAAATAACTCGTGCCTTACGGCACTCGTTACCTTTCCCTTTTTCGGCAAATATTTCCCCATATTAACCACAAGCTGATGAAATAAACTCTATTTAATCTACAAATGAACGACGCTCTAGCAAAAGGGGGGTTTAACGCATCTCCGTGATACATTTACCGAGCAAGTCGTCATATAATTATGGGACCATAGTACCCATTTCATCTAACAATCGACTGAATCTGGAAGTAAACTGGTCCTTTGACATGCAGGAAATTGACGGATGGCAAAATGTTTTGAATCAGGTCAGCCTGAGTGAACTGCGCAGGCTTACCTGAGTCGATATTTTTGCAGAGGTATTAAATTTCCTTTTCACTTAGCATGGACCAATTTAATTTCTCTCTGTGTTTTTGTGTCTTTCATCTTTCAGGAATCTTCCCTATCGGGCCCTCAACAATGGGTAAACTTTTCGGCAAAGAAAACATGGTTATCAACATGTCCTTTACGTTTTTGGCTGTGGTAAGTGTTTTTCGCATTCTTTATACCTGAAAGGATAAAAAAGAAAATCATTGCAAGAAAAAAATGCTTGTTACCAGCATTTTTTTCCACAATGTTTTCAAAAGTCATCATAAAGGGTTAAATCATTAAAAAATGTATACACACCACTTTATCGTTGTAATATCAGACCCCCGAAACTGGTCAAAAAAAGCGAATTCAAATTTTTAGGTTTGCCTGTTGTTGCCTCTATTTTATACTAGTACTTAAACATTTACAGACTGCTGCCACGCTGTTTGGAGGCCTTGCAGGATTGACGTTGAAAGATTTGATTGGCTGGCACGGTTTATTTCTAATGGCGGGATGCTTGGCGGGGATAGGTATGTCAATTGCCTGACATCTTTCATACGATTGCTTACATGGCGCTCTTGACAATGATATTACTTTTGCTATGCTTGGTTGGAAATGCATAGTCATTAAAGACATAAATTGTACAGGATTCTGTATTGGACAGTGACGCAAAGATTAATACAGAGCCATACTGTGGCTAAAGGAAGTTTAATGTATCTCCGTGACCCATTACACCACGGAAGTCATCACATAATTGTGGATCTATAAATAGCATTTCGTCTTGCACCCGGCTGAATCTTGGTGTAGAATGGTCCTTGGACTTGCAGCGGAAACTTTACCAAACAAAAAGTTTCGACTCAGGTCAGCCTGCGCTGACTGCACAGGCTGACCTGGGTCGATACTTTTTGCTGATGTATTAGACCCCTTTTCATAGAGCATGACTTAATTTTATTTGCTTGGGAAATGCGTAAAAACATAAATCATAGGTCAGTGACACAAAGATTACTATATTTTGTAAGCAGCTGTAGGCCCAGCAAAGTGGGAAATTAGAAAAGAATAAGAAACAAAGCGGTAAACATGGTCTCTTTTCACCAAATATTCAAACCTGCATTCTTATTTAAGTTTTTTTAAATTTGCATTGTAACAGAATTTCTGTAATAGAACTTCAGAGCTCAAGATACATCTAGACGCGTTTTCAGGCAGTTTTTATCCACTTTTTAAACCCATTTCATCCTTATTCTATGAAACTATCATCATTGTTATGTCTTCATGCCAAATGTTGCCCCTTACGGTTGCAGAATTGCATAGATTACGACGTATAAAAATGCTTTTCGTGCTTTCGAGGCCTTCAAAGCAATTGCTGTTGTCGTAAATGAGGACAAATCCCTTCAGTTTTTTTATCCCTTACACCATATATGGCTTGCAACACGCGAAAAGGGGCGTTCGGACATTTACGTAAAGTGTCATCTCGGATCAGTCTGCGCAGTCCGCGCAGGCTAATCTGAGACGGCACTTTACGTCTACATTAGATTTTGTTCTTCAGTAGACTTGCACAAAACAGATAATCACATAAAAACGGAAAGTGTCGTTTCGGATTAGCCTGCGCGGACTGCGCAGACTGATCCGAAACGACACTTTACGCAAATGTCCGAATGCCCCTTTTCGAGTGTTGCAAGCCATATATTGTTAATGTATCTATGTTGAAACGGCTGAACCATTCTACACAGTTTTTAACAGCGTTTTTTCTCTCTAGATGTAGAGATACATCTTTAAAGAGTTTAAATCCTCTGTTTATGTTTCAGCATTTTTCTGCTCTTTCTTCTTCAATGGGAGGGATGAGGACGGGAAAGAAATATGACAGCGCTGTTACCCGATATCGCCATGGTGACTGTTGGAACACTGAAAAAGTACATATGAATCTTTCATCACTAAATATTGGGGGATGATGACGATGATGATGATGGTGGTGGTGGTCTTGATGATAAGCCAAAAAAGGAGTGGAGGGAGAAGACATAAACTGGCCTTCCTCAAACATCAACAAAACAACGAATATCAAATCGTTAAGGGAATAGAGCAACTTTAAAAGGACTTTGGACCAGACTTAGTTTTGCAATTTATTTTTTGAATAATCTTAACAAATACCACTAAATTTCATTCGTGTGCAAAGATATGGCTAAAAAATTAATAGTGGGGTTTAAATATATGTAAAAAACGCGGAGAATTACCGAGCTTTTTGTATTTGTACTGTAAAATTTCCTAGTCCGTTAGTAACGGTAAGGTCGTTATTGCATAACAAGGGAAAAGCATATTTTTATAACAGAGAATCGGCAGTTGTACCATAGCTTGGTGGTAGAAGGTTGTGGGTTCGAGTCTATTAGAAGCATTTTTTGTAATCTTTACTTGTTTTCGTTTTTTACCAGTAATGGATAAAACGTCACGTCGTTATGATTTTTCCTTGCAAAATATCACCTTTCTCATCCAGTTAAATTTCGGGTTAAAATCGGTTTAAATTCCCTATTAAGTATTTTTGCAGCCAGCACAACATAGACATTCTACTGCCCATATTCACCATCCGTACTTACAAACGTTCTTTGTCTTATTCTCAAGAATTTTCTGAATTTGAAAGTAACACAACCTCTGATTGGCTAAACCATTTGGTTTAGCGAATCAGAAGTTGTGTGACTTTCAAATGTAGAAAATCTTGCATGATTAGACAATGAACATTCTTAAGAATGGCTGGTGAATACGGACCAATGAATACCTTTCTCTAAACTGCATACACACGAAATTTGCGTACGCAATTTAGGTAAGCAATTATCAAGTCTGAAAACGAGTTTCACTAAACTGCACAACTTTACGATTTGAGTAAATATTTGCATAAATTTAAGCAAGCTCATACATTTTGGTAAACCAAAGATCGTATGTGTATATACATGTATACAGCCCCCCCCCACCCCACCCCCCCCCCCCAAAAAAAAAATGACGTAAATCTACGATTATTAGTGAAATGTACCCTTGATCTTTTACTGAAGGTGTGGAATATTTTGTGCTGTGCTCTGATAACACGTCTTATCTACGGCTTGAAAATGAACGTGAGTCCCGATTTTCTTTAAGGCTATGCCATTTTTTTTTACGTAATTTCAGAGGACCCGGGAAATTGAAAGCGTTTGCTGACGACAAATTAAAATGGCTTAAATAAAGACCTTTTTCTTTGTAAGTGTAGTTAACGTTGTGGAAAAATTGCATTTCTAGCTTTTCCTACTATGTTTTCAAATGCCCTTTGTAAAAAGCCGAGATTGTTAAAATACACGATTTTTTAGTTACATGGTAAAATAAACGTTTATCATTCAGTCATGTGACATTCAGGTCAAAATCATGTCTTATTAAAACTTGACTTAAATTTTATCGTACACTTTATCATTGTATAATAACCCGTTATCATTTTGTAATAAAACTTTATCGTTCAGTAATAAATTTTTCCAATCTGCTTAAGTGACTTCAGGTCAAAATCACAAGTCGTTCTGATTAAGTCACCTTTTAATTAACTCTCAACCACAATTTTAACGATCCTAAGAAAGAAGCCCTTTGAAAACATTTTGGGAAATGGAGAAAATGCTGGTAACCAGCATTTTCTCCTTTTCCCACAATGTTTTCTACCCTTCCAAAGAGCAATTTCAGTTTTTGAGTCACATTTACCATGTCGTCTGCGAATGCTTTCAATTTCGACAAGTCTAAAATTTTGTCGTTTGGTACAGAGCAAAGAGTTTACAAGATGCAAAACACCCGGACTCGTCTACATTGCAAGCATGTTGAAGATGACTGATTGAATGGTTACCGAATGTTTGGCTGTTTATCTTCAAATGTTGACCATTTACTGATGGATTTTTTCCTATGAAAGGATTGAAAACTTCTGGTGACCACCATTTATTCATGATGTTCTCAAAAGCCTTCTTCTTCAGAATTTCAGTCATATAATGGCTACAGCTCACCTGTTCACGGTTCAGTTGGGTTCACTAGTGTCATCCGAGCCTTGTTGCCCAGTCATAAACGGACATTGACTGAAAGCTGGTGGTCGCTGCTTCGAGTCTTAGTCGAAGAATTAATGATGGTCAGTGCGACCGGTTTCATTCTTCTCTTAACCTCTGAATAATTTGGACGACGTCTTTTTGGGATAGTAGCCACTAGCTTGGACAGAATTTTGTGCCAATTACTGGTAAAGAAACTCCAGGTATACACTGATACGTGTACTAACCGCCGGGATATTAATGAAATAGTGCGGAAAAAGCGTTAAACAGAAACAAACGAAGGAACTATTTCACTTGTACCACACAGTACCGAGTTGAAACGACTCTGAGAATGAACGCATTTGAAAACATTGTGGGAAAAGGAGAAAATGCTTGTAGCCAGAAATGTTTTCTGCTCTTCCAGGAACAAATACCCTTATTTAAGCAACGTTTGGATTATCGTCTGCAAACGCTTTTAATTTGAATAAGTCTAAAATCTATTCATTTGGTCGAGAGTTAACGACAGAGTTTTAGACTTATCTGAATTGGTATCATTTGCAGACGTAAAATTTGACTGGGGCTTACATAGTGGGGCTTATTGTTTATCTTTGAAAGGATAGAAAACATTGTGGGAAAGGAGAAAATGCGGGCAACCAGCATTTTGTATGGTAAAGGGTGAATTAATATATGAATATACGTGTAAACATTGTTGCAAAATCATGTAAAGGTTGTGCAAGGGTATTTCTAAAAATAAGACGCAATGGGAAAAAGTCTCGTTCTAAATTTATCCTTTACCAAACAGAATTACGAGTTTTAACGACCCTTTGGAAGAAGACTTGAAAACATTATGGGAAAAGGAGAAAATGCTGGTAACCAGCATTTTCTCCTTTATCCACAATGTTTTCTATTCATTTAAAGATATATTCCATCAATCGAGCTAAGTTTCAAGTGTCGTCTGCAAATGCTTTGAATATGGACGGGTCTAAAATTTTGTAGTTTGGTAAGGAGTGGATGTAGTTTATCAAAGATAAATTGTGGCCTACATAATTACGTGTATAATACACAACGGTGAAGTAATATGTAGGGATGAAGGAAACGCCGTTGATTAAGCCCGATGGTACCACGCGTGGTTGCCGCCCCCGGGCGGTTCTCAGTCTCGTAGGCGGAGTTATGGTGCATTTGGCCCTCGGAGCTTATTATACTTTTGGTAAGTACATGTACCTTCTCTTTTCCCTCATCCCCGCACTTTTTTTGTTCATTTGATTTTCGTTTATTTGTCGTCGCCACCGGTTGGCAATAGGGGCGAGGCCGCCCTGGAGGCTATTAGTTATGTTACGAGATATAATGCAAGATACATGACGAAACGCATCCTAAGTTACAACTGTTCTTTAACGTGCTCGGTGAATAGCACCGTTACAGGGGCCTGGGTTTAATGTCTCGCCTGCAGGACTTCGCCATCCATGGGACTCGAACCCGTTCTCTAAAGTGTCCCGAGTCTCACGCTCTACCACTTGAGCGATTTCGGCTGACTAATTCTGCATTCCTGTAACAAACTGATCTGTGGTATTCTCAGATATGAGCCGTGCTCGGGGTTAAATGAATCTCTGTCACGGATGCATAATACCGAGCTAGTAATCTCATAATTACGGACCTTTGAAATCCATTTTGTTTAACAACCAGCTGAATCCTGAGGTAGAATGATCCTTTGACTAGAAGAAAATTTACCAAATGCAAAAAGTATTGACCCAGGTCAGCCTGCGCAGACTGCGCAGGCTGACCTGGGTCGATACTTTTTGCAGATGCATCAATCCTCGTTTTCATAGAGCATGAGTCGCACGTTGTATAAAAGTAGAACACTAATTTATCGTGAAGTTATCTTATGTATATTCATTTCACTCGTTACCAGGCGACAAAATTTTGGACTTGACCAAATTGAAAGCATTTGTAGACCACAAATCAGTCATGACTCAAATCGTGGTTTTTGTTTATGAAAGGTTGGAAAACGTGGTGGGCAAAGAATTTTCTCCCTTTTGTACTATTTTTTTCAGAACTTTCTTAGGGTCATTAAAACTCGGGATTGTTTGGTAAAGGTTTGCCTAAGTACTGCACTATTTTTAGACATACTGTTTCGACCGACATGGAAGAGAAACGTAATTTATAGAGGAAAAAGAAATGCGATAAACACTGGAGAAAAAGAGGGGTATTATTTCACAGGAAACACCTTCTCTGTCCATATTGCCGGAAAAGAATCTCTGACAAAGGCTCAATGTACTACATTTTCCTGTATGATAAACGATTTGATTATCTTCAGTTGATAGTTTTTGACCAAATGAAATCTGATCTTGTGACGTTTAAAAATGTGAATGAGCCATACTCTGTGGTAAAGGGGTTTAATGCATCTGTAAAAAGTATTGACACAGGTCACCCTTCACAATCCTTGCAGGCTGACGTGCGTCGAAACCTTTTGCTTTTGGTATACTTTCTGCATGTCAAAAGACCATTCTACATCATAATTCAGTTGGTTGTTCGACAAATGGATTTCATGGATCCATATTTATATGATGACTGGTTTGGTATAGGGCATCACGGAGATGCATTAAACCATAGGCCTCTGGAACTCCATTGGTTTAACAAGCGATAACGAAATGTTCATTATCGGACACAGTTACTATAAATAGCACATTGGGGATTCCCTCTGTATTGTAAGACAAGCCTGTCTTACTATATACGATATAGAGGGAGTCGCCAATGTGCTATTTATAGAAACGGTGTTAATGAAAATTTGAGTATATTCTGTGATATACAGGCGATGCACCAATGTGCTATTTAAGTGTTCGATGTTTGACCAAGGACAATTTTAGTGTTCCGTGATAGACCACTACAGCTTCAAAGGCCTGTGATTAAACCCCCTTTGCCAGAGCATGGCTCAAATTTCACTGGGTGAAGACAGGATAAACAAGATATCTACATCTGGCCCCGTATTCAACAACCATTCTTAAGAACATTCCTAGTCTATTTCTTCATAATTTTCTAACTTTGAAAGAAACACAACTTCTGATTGGCTAAACCATTCGGTTTAGCCAATCAGAAGTTGTGTTACTTTCAAGTTTGGAAAAACTTGGAGAATAAGACTGAGAATGTTCTTAAGAATGGTTGGTGAATACGGACCAGGGTCTTGGCTCTCGTTATGTCTTCACGGCTGTCGGCAAACCTCAGATGGTCCCTTGAGCTAATTCCGTGGCAATATTACGAAGGATGATTGTGACGTACGCCCTTCATATCTTTGCTGGAAACAGACCGCTTAGCTGTTCATAAAATCATAAGACTTCACTGAAAAAAGAAAAAGAATACACAAGTCACAGTTTTCAATCGAAGGCTTTCTAAATACACTTCATTTGACAAAAAGAAAATTGTAGACTCATTTTAAGTGTGATTCATTAATTTCGTTGGCACTTTTCACCGACAGATCGATAGATCTGATTAACTTCACAACAGTTCTTTGATAACCGATTTTCATGGGTGCTGCCATGTTTAAGATCATGTGACTGACAGTTTTTCAAATGGAAACCCCCTTGACACGGAGGAATTTACATGCAACTTGACGGAATTGGCCGATTTGTGACAAGTGGCCTCCGCTGTTGGTATGTAGAAGGTATCACCATCTTATAATAGGCCAACCGTCAAACTGAAATTCTGTGATGACGAATCACTCCTCTGTAACTAGAAAAGTATGTACTAATAGATCAATGAACAGACGCGTCCGTGTCATTTGAAGTGAGAAAATAACATGCAGATTGAAAAATTTGTGCAAGTCATTGACACAAAGAATGAACTTCAGAGTCAGATGTTATAGAATTAGCTGTAGGTTTGAAATCGGTCTCTTTTCACAACTTTGAAATGATCTAGTTCATAAAGTCTACATCGGAGATGAATAAGTAAGAAAAACACTCCAAAACATGTAAAAAAAAAAAAAATGTTATGAACATGAATGAACTCTTAATGAAATGATCTACTGTTAAAACCTATTTGCCTGCACACTTCTACGATTACCTTCATTTAGTACGTTTAGTACTTTTATTTGTTCAGTTACGTTTCGTTGTTCTTGAAACTAGAAAAGGACAATACTCCTTTGTTTTACGGAGAATCCACCATTCTTATTTCAGGCAATATGGCACCCTACATTGTATCCTATTTGCGTTTAAAGTCGGGCGAACCTTGGATAAAAAACGTGGACAGTCTATGGATATCAAACGTCGGGGTGTTGCCCGGTCCCTTCGCAGTGTTTCTTGCTGGGGTCCTAGAGAAGCGTCTTGGCTGCAGAATTACTACTGCAATTGGTTGTGTGGTTTTCAGGTTTGTATCGTTTCTGCGCGACACAGTGAAAGCTAGCTTATTCATATGACTCCTTTGTTTCAGCAATGCAACACATTTTTTTTACAGTAAGGATGGCACATATTAACGAAAAAAGGGACCAAAAAAGCATGATCGTTTGGCATGTATCCCAATAAGGAGACCCCCCTTTTTATGGTCTATATTGCGTCAAGAGCTTTTTTGACGTTGAAGATCACAGCTGTCTTGTCATGGATGATATTATGCTTTTAAGTGTTGCAGTGTCTTTGGTCTTGGATCGTTCACATGCTCTTCGATATCCCCCTCCCAAAGCTCACAGAGAAAGAAGTCTGGGAGATTTAAATCAGGAGTGTGTCGAAGTCACACCTGTACGGGTTTAGATGAAATCTCGCCTTGCTATAATATGACGTCATCCACATTGATGTTTCTCCGGTGAACTATTGCAAGTCTACATATTGTACCTCTTTTCAAATTAAGATGCATTTTAACACCTACATTGTTTACCCTTGGCCGCTACTTTGTCCTTTAAAAGTATTGAATTTATAATAGTTTGAAAGTGAAGCAGAACTATATTTATAGTCCTGTATCTTCGACTAAACACTATAGATATAACCAATTATTGTACAGCCTGATAAACGCCTTTACTTTTACAAATCACATAAAGGGCCAAAGACTGAAGAAAATATCTCTTTTAAATGAGCCAGAATCTGTCAAAGGGGGTTTAACCCTTATCCTGCTAAATAAATGAAATAAAAATTTAAAGCCGATATCAAAAACCCAAATTTTGGTATTTAAAATGTATTTTTTTGGGGGGAGGGGGATATATCTTTAACGGACAGTGTAGATCAAAGATCAGACTGCACGTTCTGTGCAGTCTGATCTTGATCTACACAGTCCGCTAAAGGTCAGTGGGCCACGCGTAGCAGCCTAAGGGTTTATGCATCTCCGAGATGAATTGTACAAAGCAATTCATGATATAATTATGGATACATAAAATCAATTTCGTCTATCAACCAACTGAATCTTGAGTTAGACTGGTCCATGGACGGGCAGAAAATTTAACAGTAGTAAAAGGTTTCGACCCAAGTTAGCCTGCACGGAGAGCGCAGGCTGACCTGGGTCGATACTTTTTGCAGATGCACTAAACCCACTTTTTTTTACAAAGCATTGTTCAAATTTATCTATTTATTTTTTTTTTGACAGTTTAAGTGTGGCTTGCACCTATTTTACGATAAAACAGTCACTTGCACTGGTGTGTATAACGTACGGCTTTGGTGTCAGTTTAGGAGGGTTTATCGCGTATGGAATACCGATACAGACCGCAGCAAGAGTAAGTATGTTGCTTTGTTGATGTCACGTGACTACATCAACCAATGGGAAATCAATGTCGGACGTAGTTTGACCTGCTTGTTTGATGCCATTGGTGTTGGTGTGTTTAAAGTACCGATTTGCTTCAGTTTTGGGGCATTTGTATCCTATGGAGTACCAGTAGACCGCCTCAAGAGTGTTTGTTTCTTTGTGGAGTTAAACGTCGTTTTAATAGCCTAGGTAATATAACGGCGGTCAGTGCACCTACATATATGTTTCCTGGCTTTCTCACACCGGTAGCTTTCTTTCCAAGCTACCGTCTACTTTTATTACATGCATCAGACGTGAGAGGCGAAAAGTCGCCGGAAAGATAGTTTGCCTCAACCGGGTATCGAACCCCCAAACACCAGGTCACGAGATACGCTAACCACAGAGCTACCTGGCCGGGTGCCGCAAGGGTGTATTGCTTGTTGTTGTTGACTCGTGATATTTACCTCTTATAAATCTATTCTTATGGTCTCGTCTGGTGTCAGTTAAGAAGCAATGGTCACCAATGGTGCACCAACACATACTAATGCAATAGCAAGTGAGTTGATTTGGGACATGCTCTGGCAAAAGGGGTTTAATGTTTCTCGGTGATGCATTATATCAAGCAAGTCGTCACATGATTGTGGATCCATGAAATTTATTTTGTCTGAAACTTCCACAATAGAAAATTGACTAAAAGTTTAAGGTTGGTCAGCGCATTTATGCTCTCTTCATTTAAGTAATATTTATTGTTTACAGCTTTAATCTCTTGGTAATGTCTTATTTCAACCTTTTCAAATATGCGCTACAGTTTTAAGCTTTTACAACAGATGTATTTCTTCGATAAAGAATTCTTACGGAAGAGGCCCCAGATGAAGTTGCAAAAAAATGAACTTAAAAGGCTTGTCAGAAAATTAGTAATCTCGCTAAGCCATCTTGCAGTCAACTTTGTTGACGCACAAAGAAATCAGAATTGTCTGTTATTCAAAGCAGTAATTTTCGTTCTATCCATTTAGTGGTTTCCCAACAACCCGACCCTCGTTATTGGTATCATACTGTGTGGATATGGCGGAAGTACTTTGATTATGAATCAAGTCATAACCGGATATATCAACCCGGAAAATAAATCTCCGGATCTCGAAACTGACGACGGGGAAAAGTAAGTTTTAGCCTTATTTGAAGTGAGGGAGGAATGTGCGTGCGCGCGTGCGTGTGTGTGTGTGCGTGTATATATGTGAGAGAGAGAGTTAGAGACCATGAAGCCATAAGGAAGTTGTAAGCACTGCATCATAATCAGTTTATCAGCATATGACTGTTCCTCGTGTTGCAGCGCACCACTTTCAGCTTGTGCAACACAGCTTTCGAAAACATTGTGAAAAATGGCGATACTGTTTTTATTACAATGCTTTCACAAATAGCCAAGTGTTATATCTTAACCGTTAGAGCGCCGAATAAACTCAATGGACATTTATAATATAGGGGTAAGACCAAATAATTGCAATTTCAAGCTTGCTCTTGTCCAGAATGTCTCAGCAAAGCAGTCTGATCTTTATCTACACTGGCCACAAAGGTAACATTAGTTGTGCAAGGCCTTTTCAGGGTCAAGTCAGGTTGGGTGTCTAGACTTTACATGAATGTCTTAAATGTAAAAGATAATGAGATAACTGTTGAACTGGTATTGCAGATATTTTACACAGACAGACGTCCTAAACCGAGTACCAACCATATTTCTGATATTAGCCGGTATATATATCGGTCTACAGATTCTTGGTGTTGCCCTGATGTTCGAGCCCATCGATAAACCGGAACCGGAAAAGGTAAGTTGGCCTACCATTCCTTCCTTTACAATTTCTGGCGTTTTCATTACCAGTTTAAAATTATGAAGTGTATTCATTTGATTTTATTTAATATAGTTGATACACCACGTGACTGTTTTAGGAAGAGGAACTATATAAGCTTTTATGATTTCGTTCCAGTGCTTTTCACAATGCTTTCTAGTACATGTAAAATATTGAATAAAATATGTTTCAACTAAGTTTGCCAATATCCTTCATTTATTAGCCTAGGATATTACCTCTTTTTTTTACGAAAAGCAATCTGCCTTTCCTTAGAATTAATCTTGGTTATGCTGTCTTCAGTTCCAGAGGTATTGTTAAAGCTGTTTCTATTTCGCTTTCCTAGTCTCTCAAGTTAAAACATCATTTGTTCTGCATTCTATGTTTAGTCTGTAATTGCTTTGGGTTTGGACAAGTCCAAAATTTTGCCATGTGGCATGGAATTAAAAAGCATAACAGTATTGATTGAACTCATTTCTATACGGTAAGGGAGGTAAGTTATAGGAGTGGATCGTAGCAATGTTTCATTGAGCTTTGAAACTAATATATATGAGCCACGCTCTTGCAAACCGGGGGTTTTGGGGGTGGTGGGGGGTGGATTAAGTGCACTGCGTGATGCATATTATACCATGCAAGTAATCACATTATTATGGATCCATAAAGTCCCTTTTGCATAACAAATGACGGAATCATGAGGTACACTGTTCCTTTGACATCTAGAAAATTTACCCTTAGCAAATGGTTTCGACACAGGTCAGCCTGCGCGGACTGCGCACGCTGACCTGGATCGATACTTCATTTGCAGATACATTAACCCCTCTTTTCACAGAGCATTTCCCAAATATACATAACAAATCGTCTTCAGGGAGAGACTAAATACACGAGAGCCACCCGAGATGAAACAAACCAAAGAACGCCAGAGTTGGAAGAGACACGTGACATGGCTGACATTGCAAGCAAGGAAAATATAAACAGCCAGTATGTTGATGAGATGCCATCGGTGGATGGAAAACAGTAACATGGTTTTGTTTGAGTTGACACGATCTGTAACCATTCCGTTGCATCTTAAATCATATGTGGGCAATGTATAACTTTGCCATTGTTCGTGTTTTATGTAATCCAGTTAGGTTGGGTTCGTATTTAGGAACTACCCTATCATGAAGCAAGCCTGAACGTGCCCTCGGTGCATACGGGTATTCGGTTATCTTTGTCTGCTATTATTGAATGTAGCCGATGACTGTTACGCAAGTAAATGGAGGGCAAGTCGAATTTCGTTTACCAACACATAGGCTATTGTTCTAGTTTTAACGCCAGATAAACCGATTTGACATATTGAATCTAGAAACAGGATCAAACTGATTGCATTTCCATATTTGTTTTTGTCCAGAATGTCTCATCTAAACAGACAGTGTAAATCAAAGATCGGACTCAACTTTATGTGATCTATACTGGCTGAGAGGGGAACCATAGTTATGATAGGCGCTTTTATGGTTAGATTCTAAGACCAGTTACATTATTGGTTCAGACATTTTGTCGCAGCCAATGGAAATGCTCGTCTCTAAAAATGTGAAATTTGAAAATAAATAAATAAATTGAAATGGGTTGTTGAAAACGACCTGGCTGTTTACATTTGCTAAATTTAGTGGACATAGCTCAACCGTCGAACTGAAAGTTTGAACAGTTCTCATATCGTTTCTACAGACCACCAACCACTTATCTCATGGACAGAAAATATATATGTTCTTTTCTTGCACGCTACCGTGGCCAATGTATATATGAATCTACATAATTATCCGTCATTATTTGGTTTTTAAACGAGACTGGTTGTTTATTTTTAGATCCAAACCTAGGGTACCAGTCAAGACGGTGTTGTCGACGATGGCTAAAAATAGAAACAGCTACATTATATTCTCTCTTGTGTTTTTCGTTTTTGCTGGAATGCAGTTTAATATCAGTTTGTATAAGGTAGGCTTGTCTATAAAATCAACAACTGAGAAAAATGTTTAACTCTCAGGCAGCGACGCAAAGACCTTTTGCGGATAGTGTAGATCAAGATCAGACTGCACATTACGTGCAGTCTTATCTTGGATCTACACTCTCCGATAAGGAGACATTGTCTTTGAAATAGCAACATTTGGGTATCTGCTATCGGCTTAAAAGTTTCAAATAACTTATAAATTTAGCAGTTTAGGGGTTGATAAAACAACCCTTTGCAAGCTTAACAAAATCATCTCTTGACAAGTGCAATTAACAAAGTAATTAGTTTATCGAAATTTAATTGAGCCATGCTCTGTGAAAAGGAGATTTAATGCATCTGCAAAAGATATCGACCAGGTTCAGCCTGTACAGACCGCGCAGGTCCAAGGATTATTCTGCCTCAGAATTCAGTTGGTTATCAGACAAAATGGACCATATGGATCCATAATCATGTGATGACTTGCTTGGTATCATGCATCATGGAGATGCATTAAGCCCTCTCTGTTACAGCATGGCTGACATATGTTTCTTTTTTTTATCGCCTGTTTTAAAATGTTCTTATATTTAGCGATGCCTGGGATGCCATTTTATAATATACTAGTACCTTCATTGTGATCGACGCTTTAACAGGTTCAATCTCAAATACTTTGACGCAGGGATTTTTAAATTTTCAGGCATACGGACAGACATTTATATCCGACGACAAATTCCTGGCGCTCGTTGGTTCGATTGCAGCAGTGTTTAACTGTATCTTCAGACCTTTATGGGGCTATTTAATGGATAAATATGGGTTTAAGGTCAGTATTGTTGTATACAATCAAAGTCTTTCAGGGAATGCCTGAGGACTGACCAGGAACAATATTTTCCTCACGTCAGGCACAAATCGTTTTTATTCGTACATTCCTTATAAACGTTATGATTGGTTTGCTTAACGTATTTTTCAACAGTTTTCGGTTTTATCACACCGACCAGTGCAGCTTTCCAGGTAGTCCTCCAGTTTCAATCGCTATACCTCAAACAACACTCGCTGTGGGCTACTGGCTGCTTTCCTACTCAAAGTGCAGTGTCACAGGAATGTGTCCTGCAGCAAAGACTCATCAGTCTTTAGAAAGATGTTTTGGGCGGGATAAAGAATCGAATGACAGAAAGCATTTTTATGTACAACGCTTGTGTAATCTAGATGAGTGTGTTGAGTCAGTCAGTGAGTCAGCCAGCCAGCCAGACAGCCAGACAGGCAGACAGACAGATAGCAAGCCAGCAAGTTATATTATGTTATGTTAGGCTAATTTTTCTAATTCCATTTCTTGCATCCTCAGGTAACTACAAAACTATTGTCGGCTTCATTTGTTTGTATAATGACAACGATATCACTGACAGAAAAGTTAGGAAAAGTAGCCTTTATGGTGTGGATTTGCGCAAGCTATGGTTCTTTTTGTGGTACGTAACTCTTTTAACCCTTTACCAAACATTTCCGCTTTTTACATAGAAGACAAATTAGCCATGCTCTGTGAAAAGGTGGCTTAATGCATCTGCGAAAAGTATCGACCCAGGTAAGCCGGCGCAGTCCGCGCAGGCTGACCTGGGTCGAAACTTGTTGCTGTTGATCAATTTTCTGCATGTCAAAGGACTACTGTACCTAATGATTCAGTTAGTTGTTATATAAAATGGAGAAAAGTGCTGGTAACTAGGCCAGTTCTTTCTTTTCCCACAAACTTCACTATTCTTTAAAGGACCAAGCCCATTATTTTGGAAATGTCGTCTGCAAAAGCTTTCAATGCGAATGCGCTCTTTGTTGTCTAGTGGAGGAGACAGAGAGAGAGAGAGAGAGCCAGGGCCAGAGCCATAGCCAAAGCAAGACCTGTATAAAGCCAGAGAGAGCCAGAGAACCGAGAGCCAGAGAGAGGCGGAGAGCCAGAGCAAAGAGAACCAGAGAGAGCCAGAAAACAAAGGGAGCCAGAGAGAGCCAGAGAGCGAGAAAGCCAGAGAACCAGAGAGCCAGAGAGAACCAGAGAGCCAGAGAACCAGAGAGCCAGAGAGAACGAGTGAGCCAGAGAGAGCTAGAAAGCAGAGAGAACCAGTGAGCCAGATTGCAAAGAGAGCCAGAGAGCCAGAGGGGCTACTTATTTGTTTAAGGTAGTGGACCCCTAATGCTTCTAGTGCAACATTGAATAAAATTTCTTGTTAGTTGATAAATAAGGATTTATACTGATATAATACTTTTGCACATTTTCAACCGACCAGAAATTCCTTTGATGTCTATCTTGAAATTATTTGTGATACTTTTGTGAGTTTCCTGAAAAGGGAGGTAATTATTACCTTCCTTTCAACGAGAATATAGTGGTTTTAGATTTATAAATGATAATTCTAAGAAGGAAAAAAAAAAAAAAGGAAAAAGTGGTTCGGTTAAAGTAGTACAATAATAGTCATTTTTTAATCATAGCAAATTTTAGAGGATAATGTTATAGTGGAAATAGCTGTTTTCCATTAGGGGTCTACTACCTTAAAGACAGTGGAAAACGTTAAATTAAACAAGATTTGATTTTCTCTCATGCAGGAATATTTCCTATCGGGCCATCGACGATGGGAAGACTTTTTGGCAATGAAAATATGGTTGTAAACATGTCCTTTCAGTTCTTAGCAGTCGTAAGTTCTCTTATTCTATATACTTGCTTTTCAATCTTTCCACCTGGGCGCGAAAACGGTGAAAGAACTTCTGGATTTATTGATTGTTTGTTTGGCGTTTCACGACAAAGTCAAAATATGATCGTCGGGTACCGTTTTCACCAACACTTCTAAATAGAATTCAAATTTTCAAGAATTTTCTACACTTTACAGTAATAAATTTTCTGATTCGTAAACAAATTTGGTTTAACCAATCAGAAAATTGGTTTCTGATTTCTTATTTTTTAAATTTGAAATTAGATGAGGATTTTTTTTTTCGCTCGTTTTTCTCTTCGCGAGTTGTTTATGGTTTGTTTCCTTTACCCGTTACCGTGGATGTCCCGGTAATCTCGCGCTGTCTATCGAGACTTGTTAATTTTCTTACCTTGTGTGTACAAGAGTGTTCAAAGGGTGATAACTCTATCGGACTCGCTATAATTTGTATCGTAAATTCAATTCATTTCCAGTCTGCTGCAACTCTATTTGGTGGTTTTTCGGGGTTAACGTTAAAAGATACTGTTGGTTGGCACGGATTATTTCTGACGTCCGGTTGTCTTGGAGCTATAGGTATGAGTCTATGTAACATCAACAATACCATCATAACCCTTGAGCTGCTAAATAAATGAAACGAAAATTTCCACGCAATAGTAAAAACCCAAATATTGCGGTTTCAAAGTTGATTTCACCGGAAAGAAAATACCGTAACGGAGAGTGCAGATCAAAGATCAGAGTGCACGTTTTGTGCAGTCTGATCTTGATCTACACTGTCCGTAATAGGCCATAGATTCGCGCTTAGTAGCCTTAGGGTTAATATTGGAAATGATTTTGAACATGTTAATGAATACATGTACATTAATTGTTTATTTGATGTTTCACGCCGTTTTCAACATTAATTTACTTACACCGCGTTTTCTCTCTGAAAAGGATTGGTTGATTGATTGATTGGTGTTTAACGCCGTTTTCAAGATTATTTCAGTCATATCGCGGCGGCCAGTGCACCTATCCATGTTTCCTTGGAGTCTCTTTTACCAGTATTCCGCGCAATTTTCTTTCCAAGCCACTGGCTGCTTTCCCACATAACCATCGTCGAGACAATGGTCAGCGGTGGGAGAGGAATGAATCCTGTCGCAATGATTATCATCAATCCTAGGAAAGAAATTGGCTGAGCCAGGGATCCTGAATAGGAGGGAAGCTTTAGAAAGCATTGTTGATAACCAGCAACATCTCCTTTTCCTTCAAAGTTGTATATCATTTGCAAGACATAATCATCACTGGGCCATATTTGATTGTCGTTAGCGAAATCTAATGCTTCAGTTTTGACAGATCTTGACTTTGTGTCGTCTGGTAACGAGTTTAAATCAATGGATTTGTCAACCAGACATTCTTGTTCGAACTTCTGTAGCAGAGTTCTGTTTTCTTTTGATGATATTTCCTTGAGCAAAACACGGCAGAGTCTGAGCGTATAAGTGACGCCAAGGAAATAAGGGAATAGTTGAACTGTCGCTGTGACTTTAAATCAGTACTATTGAAAGCGACATTCAAACAAACAAACTAAAAATATACAATTTGGACAGTGCACATCCAAGATCAGACTGCACCTTCTGCGCAGTCTGATTATATATAATTACTTTTCGAAAAGTAGCTAAAGTTTTATGACGAACATAAAATTTAATGGGCAATGCTCTAAGAAAATTGGGTCAAATGCATCTCCGTGATGTATTGTACCATGCAAGTCATCACATAATTATGGATCTATAAAATCCGTTTTGCCTGACAACCGACAAATGATGAGATAGAATGGTCCTTAGACATGTAGAAAATTTACCAATTGCAGGAAGTTTCGATACATGTTAGCCTGCGAAGACTGCGCAGACTGATATGGGTCGATACTTTTTGCAGAATCAATAAACCCCCTTTTCACCGAGCATAGCTGAAATTATTTTTTTTTTTCCCTGTAACAGCGTTTTTCTGCACGTTTTTCTTTAACGGGAAAGACGAAAATGGACGAGAAATCTAGATGACGACGAGTGAGCTGAAAATGAGGATTCCAACTCATCAGTGCTTTGATTTACTACCTCCTTGGCAATTTGAAAAACTTACTACTTTACTCGCTTCACGTCAAATATCAACCTCGTAATATGGAGCGAAAATAAAAAAAAGAATGTCGATACCACCATCTTCTCATGTTCCCACAATGTTTTCGAAAGCCTTCTTCAGGATCTTTAAAACACGGAATTATTTGGTAAAAGAATGTAAAAAAAGAAACAATCCCAGAAATATCCATTGAAATAATGATCAAAAAGGATAAGGGAACTAAGGGAGATAACTGACGAAAATATTTCTCTCTCTTTCAGCTACAGTGCATGTTAATATAACATAAATGAGTATGTATAATGAAAAAAGAACCGTTTTTGGACAAATCACACTTTTTGGAATAAAGATAGATTGAAACATCGATTTTTTGACAAGTACTAACTCCACTATATCCATGGTTCGAAGAATTCTCAGAATCACATTACATTGAAGCATGGATTGTTCGACATTATAGTTCAATTTCATCCATGATTCGAATAATTCACAGTACTTCGTTACCACCTGGAGCATATTCTTAGTTTCCTGATAATTTCGGTCGGTGAGTGAAAATGTCGGTTCTTTGAAAAGTTTAACCGAAATCAAATACTTAACTAAATATAATGCTTGCTGTTTGAAAAGAGGGTTTAATGCAACTGCAAAAAGTTTCAACCTATGGGTCGAAACTTTTTGCTATTGGTAAATTTTCTTTGAAAAGTTTAACCGAAATCAAATACTTAACTAAATATAATGCTTGCTGTTTGAAAAGAGGGTTTCATGCAACTGCAAAAAGTTTCAACCTATGGGTCGAAACTTTTTGCTATTGGTAAATTTTCTGTATGCCCAAGAATCAATTTACCTCATGATTCAGTTGGTAGTCAGACAGACTGGGTTTTATAGATCCATAATAGTGTGATGACTTGCTTGGTATCGTGCATCACGTAGATGTATTAAAGCCCTCTTTGCCAGAGCATGGTTCATATGATGTAGTTTATGATCGAAATTGGTAGGACAAACGATGAAATTCTCCAGAATATGTGATTTTTACACCGGTCAATATTCAGCTAAATGATGGACATTTATCACATAAAACCTCCTCCAGCAGTGTATTAAACCCATGACTTATTTTTGATAATACACTAGTGTATTATCGTTTTTTGGGTCCCGGTTCTGATAAATTTTCAGTCAGGAGCGCATGAAGCCAGAAAAACCAGCCACAGCATGTGCGGGAAATTGTACTACTTCGCCGTTTCGTGGAAAAATGACGTCATTGTTGCTAAGACGTATACGCGTGGAAATTTTATGATTTTCATGTTTGAAAAAAAAATGCGGCGAAAGTCTCTTGGAATCAATATTATTGCGGAAATAGGTGGACTTGACCCCTCTATAAACTATTTCATTCTTCTTTCGGCTTAAATGTCAACGAACTAACTACTTGTGCATATATACACAATTGAAACCAAACTACAACTGTAAACATGGACCCGTGAACGGTATAGAGGCAGCAGGTGATGATGCAGGATATTTTTCTATCTGTCATTCATTTTACGTGATAAATAGAATCTCACATTCGTGTTTACGTATTATCATTTTTATCAAACTCGTTGACTAAAATGTATTTGACGCTCGCCAAGGCTCAAGTTATACAATTTTAGTCAACTCGTTTGATAAAAATGATAATACATAAACACTCATGTAAGATCCTCTCTGTATGTGACATATTGATGAAAACGATGTGACATAATGGTGAAATTGCTCAAGATGAGACATTTCATCTTTTGTTACAATGTTTTTAAAACCTCTCGGTGACAGGAGACCCTAAATTCAAAGAATTGAAGATATTTGTTCAAGATAGATAATTGTCCAAAAATGAATTTTCCGGTGTAAATGAATGCTGTTATAACACGGCCACGGTCACGCAAAGACAGGTGTAACGAGGTGTAAATGAGTGTTCCTTTATCAAGGTCACGGTGAAACAAAACCACGATGCAACAAATTGTCGCTATAACACAGTTTTGTTTTAACGAGGTGTCTGTGTAACAAGATCTCGTTGTAACTAAGTCACGCCGTAATGAGGTTTCTTTATAACAGATCCGACTATAACGTTTATTTTCTTCGTATCATCATTTTCGAGGATTTTAAGGACTCATAACCCTTAAAGGACCTGTAGGTCATGGCCGCTTCTTGGCGACCATTGAATCCAACAGTGCTGCCAGGAACTCCGTAGTAGCCGTTCAGATTGGCGTAGGCACAGTTATCGAACCACCAACCTCCGCGGTCCTTCTCGGCACAGTTGTTTCCAGTCCTTTCCATGTCAAAGGTGCTGAAACTTTCACCGTTGTTATAGAGTAATCCTTTGGACGAGGGTGCTAAAAAAAATTAAAGACATGCTCTGTGAAAAGGAGGTTTGATACATCTGCAAAAGGTATCGACTCAGGTCAGCCTGCGCAGTCCGCGCAGGCTGATCTGAGCCGAAACCGTTTGCTTTTGGTCACTTTTCTGCATGTCGAGGACCATTGTACCTCCAGATTCAGTCGGTTATAATACAAAATGGATTTTTATTGATCCATTAAGCCTTCCTTTGCCAGAGCATGGTTCTTAGGCGTTCAATCAGAATTGTTAAGTTAACACTTGACCAAACAATCGCGTATTTAACGACCCTTGGAATTAAGGCTTAGAATTACATTAAACAGAAAACGAAACTGAGGGAAAAGGGAGAAAATACTGGTTACCAGCTCTTTTAAACGTAATTTTTATTGTTTGAGCCAAATGTGGGCTCCTGCAAGAGCGTAAAGTATCCTTGGGTTATGCTTAAATCGGCGGAATATTAAATCGGGGCTCAATCTTTTCATTCGGATCTGATTTTCTTTGGGTGTTCAGGAGCTAGGCACTGCAGAGGTCTAGAGCCTAATATAGAGAATAGATGGTTGGTGTCTTGGATGGGTTAAGTTTATCGGGCAAGGCGGAGGAATTTATGTGGTGAGCCGAAGGCGAACCGGATAAATTTCGGAGCCGAGCCCGATAAACTTAACCCATCCAAGACACCAACCATCTATTCTATTTATCCTGTCACTCACTTTAATGGAACAAAACAAAACAAACAAACGGGGGAAAAAAAAACATTGATAAAGACCGTACCTTTAATAAATTTCCGGAGCCGAGCCTGATCGACTTTCCCAATCCAAGACACCAACCGTCTATTTTATTTATCCTTTTTCTCAATTATAATCCAAAAATCCGACTAAACTGAACATTTCGCTCGAAATAAGGCACATATTGACATCTTTCTCACTAGATCTATGAGAAACTTTAAAAAATGAAGAACCGTGTTTACAAAACCCTCTGGATATGCAGCTGCAATAATGACGTCATGAATGATATTGGCTACGTCATAATTATTAAACGTGACGTATATCCGCAGAAAAATATTGTGGCGAAGAAGACAATGTGTTTTAACATAACAGACTATTAATCAAACGAGCAAAAGTATTCGCTAGCGATTGATTCATTCATTACGGCAGTAAGAGGCTTGGTTGGAAATAGTCCCAGTTAGCAGGTGCGCACTTAGCGGTCACGTGACCAACTGACGGATAACAAAAAAAATATATATGGCACCCTGTTTTCGGGTCGAAATTGTAGAAGGTGACAGGATAAAATGCGAAATCCTAGCCTTGATTTAGGTCTGATTTTTCTTTTTCATTCGTATTTTTCTGATGTTTCTTTTTCAAAAATGACAGTCATAATTACGAAACAGATTAATTAGCAGTTTATGCGTTAAGGTGTGTGTAAGGAATTGTTGGAGCCTGGGCCTGGGGTATTAAAATCCGGGCAATACAAATAGGTGAACAGTTGTCGTGATAAAGATTGAATACTGGTGTTAAAATCACCTTTTAATCCCTTACCAGATTACACAATCTTAAACTGGTCCAAATCGAAAGCGTTTGTGTTCGACAAATCTAAATGACTCATATGATGAAATTTGCTTTTTAAACGGGGAAAACATGTGTGGGTAAAGGAGAAAATGCTACTGGTTACCAGCAATTCACCTTTTCCCACTTTTCTTTTTTAAAGATCTCTTCTTACAGGATTTGGTAGAGGTTTAAACACATATAAACATTTAAAATATGTAAAGCAATATGGAAAAAGAACTGAAAGGTACTCACATATCCCCGATGGATATTTCACGTTTAAAGTATAGTACGGTGCGGGTGAGAGAGAGAATTCTTGGAAGGTCTCGAAGTCTTCAGTAGTGTCCGCCGCTGATAAGTCGATACGCAGTTCTGTAGTTGTCTTTGATAAATGGTACATATAGTGCAGTCCTAAAATTACAAAAAAAAAACAGAAAAATGTTAAATGTACCCTACATTTCTTGTCAGACGGGATGATAGGTGTGAGCTATGCTTTGGCAAGCGGGAGTTTAATGTATCTCCGTGATGCATTATATTAAGCAAGTCATCACATAATTATGGATCCATAAAATTCACTTTATCTAACAACCGTCTGAATAATGAAGTAGAATAGTCCTTTGACATGCAAAAAAATATATAGAGAGCAAAAAATTTCGACACAGGTTAGCATGCACGGACTGCACAGGCTGATCCGAATCGATCCTTTTTACAGATGCATTAAGCCCCCTTTTCACAGAGCATGGCTCGTGTGCTTTGCTAGGGTTATTGAAAAATACTAATTTCTCATTCATACTGTTATTTGAATGATCGATATTTTATCATGTATTTTCTCTATTTTCCACATTAATTGTCTACTATTTAAGTGACAAGTCCCATCATTTGGACCTCAATTCATTTCTCGTCTACATTTATGCCATGCTGGGTGAAAAGGGAGTGTAAAATGAATCTGCAAAAAGTATCGACCCAGGTCAGCCTACGCATTCTGCGCAGGCTGGCCTCGGTCGAAACTTTTTGCTCTTGGTCGTTTTCTGCATGTACAAGGACCATTCTACCTGAGGATTCAGCCGGTTGTTAAACAACATGGATTTTATAGATCCTAATTTTATGATGAACGTGCTCGGCACATTGCATCAAGTAAATGCACTAAACATTTTTTTTTTTGGCAGAGCAGGACCTGTGCTTTCAAGTCTAAAATTGTCTACAAAGGTAACGTTTCACAACTGGGTAACCGCAGAAGGGAGACAACTAGATACTGAGGAAGGGAGGCAACTGAGTATTCCAGAAAGGGAGACAACTGAGTAACCAGGGAAGGGAGACAACTGTAACCGGGAAAGGGAGACAACTGTTACCAGGAAAGGGAGAACACTTACCTAACCAAAATTCTCCATTTAGATCACCAAAACCAAACTCATAGTCCGAAAAATTTCTGAAGAAATTGACAGAGCCGTCAAATCTGTATTGAAAAACCTGAAAAGAGTCGTCAAGTGGCGGGAGAAAATTTGATATCCGCGAAAAAGTAGGTCGAGTGAGATGTTAAAAATTTCTTTCGCAGCGAGAAACAAACACAAGCCCCAGAAAAGCTTCTTCAATAGAATATCCATTTTATTACATACCTACAAAATTCTACAACAAAATGTTTGCTCTTGTGGACAATTTCATTCAAGAATGGGAAGACATAAAAAAAAACCCAAATACCGGTACTAATTTAATGAGGGAAAACACCATTCTGTTATGAACAGCGCAACATTATAACGTAAAACTTTGACCAATCAAATTAAAACCAAGTTGAAAGTAGTCTGAACGGGTTACCATCTCATACAATATTTGGACCGTATTTGGCACTGTGAAGATACCGATTTTTTTCCCCGTCATTTAAATTCTATCTGCGTGCGATGCCTGTATTTGAGCCTAATTTATTGTGGCCCCTCATGAGCGGCAGCACTATATTTTTATTCGCTTTTGAAAAGTACTTGTGGAGGTAGCCATATTGTTTACTATATGGACTGGTTCAGTGTTATTTTTTTACATACATGTAAATATACGGTACTTTCATTACCAGATCGAGCCCGTACCAACTTTGTTTTTCTATTTGGACTGATTTTTTGTTTTTTAACATATAAAATACCGTACTTTCATCGCCAGATCGATAAAAACCAGATCGTATCCCAGATGGCCCAGAGTTTAAATATTTGTCATGTAGTATCACCAGGTGGACTTCCACGAAGTTTGTTCAAGCGATGCCCTTGGCGTAAAAAATTAACCCGCTGTAATGTGCCCTATTTCAGAAACAACTGATTTGCGGCGCCATTGATGTAACGCATCAATATTTTCTTGTTGTTATTTAAAAAAGCCTTAAGTTGGATCTAATTCGTTTAATGTGTTGTAGAAATATTTTGACAAAATGCAAAATTTAATTCGGCCTTATTAACTGGAAAAAGTTTCATGTTAACTTGTACCCTAAGGTAATCATAATTTCTTACCCTTAGGCTGCTGAGCGCGATTATAGGCGCTTTTGTGGACTGAGTAGATCAAGATCAGACTGTACGAAAAGTGCAATCTGATCTTTGATCTACACTGTTCGATACGGTATATTCTTTCTTGTGATATCAACTTTGACATCGCATTACATGTATTTGAATTTTTTCTATCGAGTGGAAATTTTCGCTTCATCTATGTAGCAGTTTAACCGTTAGGCTGCTAAGCGCGATGCAAGGCGATTTTGTGCCCAGTGTAAATCAAGATCAGACTGCACAGAATATGCAGTCTGATCTTGGATCTACAATGTCCAATAAGGAGATATTTTTCTCCTAAAATAACTTTCAAATTGCAATATTTTGGAATTTTCTTTTTTTTTTTACAATTGGTTAGAAAGGTTTAGTTTCTATTTCCTATTTCCCAGGTTATTGTTAAGGGTTGATTTTACACTTTTCAAATTCACTTACGGTCCAGCCTCCGCCATCAGTTTCCATGTCGCAATATACTTTTACGTGTTCCTTTGTGCTAGCTAATCGGATGGTGTAAACTCCGCTGGTCTTGACTCCCGAATCTCTAATATCGACACAGTCTGTCATAGCTGCAATATGATAATTGGCTTGCAACACGCCAAAAGGGGCATTCGGACATTTGCGTAAAGTGTCGTCTCGGATCAGCCTGCGCAGTCCGCGCAGGCTAATCCGAGACAGCACTTTACGACTACATTAGATTTTGTGCTACAGTAGACTTGCGCTAAACAGAAAATTACATAAAAACGGAAAGTGTCGTTTCGGATTAGCCTGCGCGGACTGCGCAGGCTGATCCGAGACGACACTTTACGCAGATGTCCGAAAGCCCCTTTTCGCGTGTTGCAGGCCATATCGTATATGAGCGGGCGCTCCGGGAAAAAGAGGTCTTCATGCATCTTGGTAAAACATTATACAAAACAAGTTGTCGGATGAAATGGCTCCTCTGTTTATAAAAACCGACTGAATCATGAGATAGACTGGTCCTTTGACATGCAGAAAATTTAACGATAGCAAAAAGTTTCGAGCCAGGCTGACATGTGTCGATATTTCTCGCAGATTCATTGAGCTACCTTTCACAGGGCATGATTCGTGTACTTTCATTCATTCTTTTATTTGTTCAACTTTTACCACACATTTCCAACTTTTAACGCCCTGAAGAAGAAGGTTATTGAAAACATTGTGGGAAAAGGAGAAAATGCTGTGAGAAAACCAGCATTTTCTCCTTTTTCCACAATTTTTCTACCCAGTCCAAAAAGAATTTCAATTTTTGAGTCACGTATATTTTGTCGTCTGCAAATGCTTTGAATTTGGACTGGTCTATAATTTTGTCGTTTGGTAAAGAATTAAGCAGGGCTTAACAAAAGAGGTTCTAGGTGCAAATCCGGCTATGACTATTGCCTAAATTTGGCCCTACCTACACCATGACGCAAATACCAGCCAGGTTTCGAGAGAGCTATCATAGAGAGTGATTGATATATGTTTAGAACTTGTTTCAGATTCGATATAACACACGTAACCCTCAGGCTGCATAAGCGCGAGTTACTGACCTTTTGCAGACAGTGTAGATCAAGTTCAGACTGCACAGAACGTGCAGTCTGAACTTGGATCTACACTGTCCGAAGAGGAGCAGTTCTTCTTAAAAAAAAAAGTTTGAAATAACATTATTCGGGTTTTTAGCTATCGGCTTGAAAGTTTTATTTAACAGAAGAAGGGTTAATATGCATAAACAACATGTACTTACGTATTTCGCACCTAGGTCCTGTAGAACCAATACACGTGCAGTTATAACCTTGCGGGTGTGACGTGCAGTTGCCGTAGACGCATGGAGCCGATGCACAATGGTCCAAAACTTAAAGGATATACAGGCAGACATTACACACAAAACAAAACCAGAAATCTATTGGTATAAGAATGAGATTCTATTCATATTTATAAGATGTACGCATTTTGCGACTCAAATGCTTGCATTGCAAGCGGATAAGAACAGACAAAACAAGAAATATCTTTAAAAAAGATAGAGAGCGAAAGAGATACTGAAATATGAATATTGATACTCTATTGTAGCTCATTATGACGTAAAATTACTAAAAGCAACCTCGCGACCGAATGCCTCTTTCTCTCCTCACCGGTTTTCATTTTGTTAAAAAGTAGCAATGGGTTATTGGATGACGCTAATGAAAATATCAAATTTCCAAATAGAACAAGAAAATGAGCATTTTCTATTAGATCTACATTAATTTGCTATGGCATGAAACAAGGCCCCGGGGTATTGAGTAGCAATTGTAACGCTTGTATATAAATACTGGTTTCATAAATGTGCGGGCAAATAGGAGAGCTGGGGCCCGCCGAAAATACATGTGCACATTTTTTATCAATCCCAAATTACTATCTATTCATTCTTTACCAGTACCAAGAAGTAAGACGAAAGCCAGCACATTCAGCAACGCCGAAAAAAAAGTAATTAGAGAGCCACATTTGGTCCCAAATATAATATGATGACCTCACCCGCGTGCGGGCTACTTTCAGCTTGGATTCTGATTTAATTGGTTAAAATATCACATTACAATATTCATCTGCCGGCACATAAATTCACAAAGTGGATACATGTACTTGTTTTGAGTTTCTTTTCCCATTCGAATGAAATTGTCCATAATTTCAATATTTGATCGTTTAGATTTGTAGGTACATGTAAATAATTGAAGAACAATATTACGTTATAATAACTTTTAAGGGCGTGGGTTTGCTTCATGCTGCGAAGGAAAGTTTTGACATTACGCGAGACTGAAGGTATCAAATTTTTACAGACAGTTAGAAGCAAATACAAGACCTGATTCGATACTTTTTGCAGATGCATTAAGCCCCCTTTTCAAAGAGCATGGCTCGATTGAAATGTGGAATTTTTGTTACAGATCTGTTGACGGGGTATCTTGTCATACTCGTAATTGCTCGTTACTTTTCGGTTATCACAAGATTCAATGATGGTCACAAAGTAACGAGTACATGTAGTTTCGAAGAAGTCCTTCAGTGCCAAAGGCGAAAACAGGGGCTTTTCAGCACGGTATAGACAAAGATCAATCTGCACAAAATGTACAGCCTGATATTGGATCTATACCGCCCATTTGCAAAGAATCTATCTGAGTTTCAGTGGATTGTAGAGTTTATCATTGAGCCATGCTTTGTGAAAAGGGGGCTTGGTGAATCTGCAAACAATATCGACCAATGTCAGCCTGCGCAATCCGCACAGGCTCTAGTGGATCAAAACCTTTTGCATTTGTACATTTTCCGCATATTTAAGGACAATTCTACTTATGATGCAGTCGTTTGCCAGGCAAAATGGGTTTTATGGATCCATAATTATATGATGACTTGGTTTGTATAATCCATCACGGAGAGAGTGTGGCAGATATATATATATGGCACCGAAAGAGTTAAAGTCAAAACAATGGCAAGTGTTCCTGACCTACTATGGATGTTATATTTCGGGGTCAAGTGTTTCCTCTCAAGTTACTTAAAACTAAAAAAAAAAAGCAGAAGTGCGCATTGATGGTTGACAAAGTGTTTCATGTAAATAAAGGACGAAAGTAACAAAATACTGTACGTACCGTTGCAGTTTTGTCCGTTCCAACCAAGTGGGCAGAAACTTGTATATTCTTTGTACCCATCTGCACAAATTCTATGGGCACGTGGTTTTTGCATAATATAACATGCCAATAGAAGACGACAATAACTAAAAACGTACCCTCGCAGTTTTGTCCTTTCCATCCAAGTGCACAGGCGCATGTATATTCTTTGTACCCGTCTACGCAAGTTCCATGGACACAGGGATTTGACAGGCATTCGTCCGCATCTTAAATGAATAACGGTTGTTTTGTAATGGGATATGGATACTGAGATGGTAGACATATACAGAAACCACGGCAAATGGCTATCAACATTTACTATTTTCCCAAAAAAAGTTTTCAGAAATCCTTTTCATCTTCAGTGCCATGGTAACCATGGGGTTGTTTCGTATCGTGCTTAAGTTTGTTTTATAAAACGTATACCACTGTTTTATTTTCATGAGCCTACTTGGGAAATAGGATGGTCTTACGAATTGACCGGATTGCTATTTGATTTACTATTATCTGTTGTTAAAGTATTGTTACAATACCGTATTTAATCCATTTAAAATCTCATAAAACGAGCCTTCCCGAATAGTGCGGAAGTGCAGTTTTCTCTGTTCCACAGAAATGCCACAATACACCTACACTTGCTCTAGACCAGCCCAATAGCTCAGATGATAGAGCAGGAGACTTTTGAATATCAAACCTCTGGCTACTTGAGGATGTGGGTTCGATCTTTACCGCTGGCCACCTAAAACTACTAAAAAGTATTTTGGAAGAGACAGTAAACTGAGGTCCCGTGTGACAGCGCTTTACACCGAGCACGTAAATATCCAGCTGGCGTATTACTTATAGAAAGGGCTTTGGCCTGTATTTTGCACTTCCGCCGTAACATAACTAACAGTCTTCAAGGCGTGTCGCTCATATGGGCAATCAGTGGCGACGATGTATAAAAGATAATCAAATTTACCCTTGCATGCAATATTATGGCACCACTGTTTCTGCATGCTCTGGCCTGCGCAGCTAGTTATATTGACTTTTCTTCCTCTATGGTCCTTGCAAAGTCTCTCTCGTGTTTTGACACCAAAGTCGCAATGTGTGCTACAGTCGCTCCAGGTTTCCCATTCCGTCCAAAAGGATCCTTAATCAACAAATAATAATTGGCTTGCATCACGCGAAAAGGGGCATTCGGGCATTTGCGTAAAGTGTCGTCGCGGACCAGCCTGCGCTGACTGCGCAGGCTAATCCGAGACGGCACTTTACGACTAGCTCGTACATTAGATTTTGTTTTTCAATAGTCTTGCGCAAAACAGAAAATTACAAAACAGAAAACGGAGAGTGTCGTTTCGGATTAGCCTGCAAGGACTACGCAGGCTGATTCGAGACGACACTTTACGCAAATATTCGAATACCCCTTTTCGCGTGTTGCAGGCCAATAACATTGGCTTAGACTGAATACCAACCAACCTAAATTCAAGAATTCTAAATTCTAAGATCAGCAATTTGATTGGCCAAGACTTACTGTCTCGACCAAGCAAATGGCTGGTCTTGTACATAAACTTGAAATATGAGTGGTTGTCGCTGTTTGGTAACAAGCCATAAAGGCACACTTGGGGCCAAAGGCAAACAATTCAGGGGTCAAATTACAGACAATATCAATTCATACCATTTTATCTTTCTCCTACTAAATATGTACGAATGAAACTTTTAAGCCGGTAGTGCGAAACAAATTTTTGCTATTTAAAAGCTATTTGGGGCGGATATCTCCTTATCAGACAGTGTAGAACTAAGATCAGACTTGGATATTATTATGAGTCTTACAATGTTTTACAGTATGTTCTGTCAAATTTCCAGTCGCTAGAAAAAAAGAATGAATGTTTAGCTTTTAAAATACCATCATTAGTTCCAGTATTAAGCTACGGTTTTAAACATGTTATGGTCAATTAACCCGCAAGGTACTGTGTTTTGCTTTGTCTCAGATTTGATTGGTCAAAATGTTACGTTAAACATATTCATTCGCCATTCATAAAACATGGTTTTTACCTCTTAATATTCATTTGTTTTTCTTTATTTTTTTACCACTCAGGTTCGAAGAAAATTGCCCATAATTGCAATATGCTATAGTTAGAGTTTTAAAGTATATAATGAAAGGAATATTATGTTGTAGTAATTTTCTTGCCGCGTAAGAAAATCCTTACTTCTCGCTCGACCTTGTTACTTCTCGCGAGATGTAAACATTTTTCCTACGCAGCTCGAAGCAAATACTAGGCCCAGGAAAACTATTACAACAAAATACTCTGAGTAAACGTTATGAACCATGTTCTGGCAAAATGAGGTTAATGCATCTCCAAGAACCATTAAACCGAGCAAGTTATCAAATAATTATAGATCCATAAAGTCCAGTGTGTCTAGCGACCAACTGAATTATTCGGTAGAATGGTCCTTGGACATGTAGAAAATTGCCCAAAAGCAAATTGCGCAGGCTGATCTGAGTCGAAACTGTTTGCAGATGCATTAAATCCCTGTTTTCACAGAGAATGGCTTATGTTTCCCTTAACTCTTTGACCTTCTCATAGCACAACACAAGTCAACATAAATATAGCATATTTGTTTGAAATAGTAACGTGGTATGGAGCACTTGAGAGAGCAAGCGTATATACCTACAAATACATTACATACATCATAACTAACCATAAAGACATATATGTAGTAATACACCGACTCTTGTTTAGCTTGGCCGAACTTGAATAACCAAACCTGTTCTCCTAACTGTTGTCTACAACAACAACAACCAACAACAAAAACCTTTGTTGAGAAAACAGAAATGCTGGTATGAGCAGAGACAGAAATATATAAATACATATGACACATGGACATTTTTCAATTTACAGCTCAATCCAGTATGTACAATACATGACTATAAGTAATATCACATGTATTAATAATGAAATGGTGATTTCTATCTACAGTATTTATGACCATATGAGCATCTCTCATTACATTTATCAATTATTCTATGGTCGACTCGCCCAGGAAAAACCAGAGATAAGAACTACTTGTAGAAAGAACTCTGGAAACATTGGGCCTCATTCAATTAATTGGATTTTAAGCTACCGAAAACAACTTCAATGAACAACGCCCGTGCAAATCAAGTGATTTCTTTTGGAAATGGTACTACCGTAACGATGGTATTCTTGTAAGGAATTAGCGACAGTGCTTCAGAGCCACAGTCACTAAACCATGTATCGCTAGGTACGCACGCTTACTTTCACAAAAGAAAAAAAAAAAGAAGTCTGTACGCATTGCTGATTGAACCTTACAAGTACCAACTACATGTACAACATCCTTATCATGAATCCCGTGCTTTATACCCTAAAGTTACATATATCTAAGCGTCATCGAACAAGGGAAAATAATTTCCTTCTAATTCCTTCCTAAAACGTAGGAAATTAAATATATCTATAGGTTACATGTACATTATCTGAATCGTCCATACCATAGCATGCTTCCTTGTTGCACATTCCTTCTTCCGTGCTGTTTCCCTGACATCTTCCGCCTCCGATGTTTAAAGCCGTGTTATGACAAGATCGACTTCTGGTCCGCTTACAAACTGCTTTTGTCTTGGTACAGGTGCTCCATGCAGACCATGGCAACCAATTGTCATCTAGATGACATAATTGAAATAATAATACTAATAATAATACATATAATAATAATAATAATAATTATAACGATTATAATAAAAGCACAACGACAAAAACATAAAAAACAACAATAACAACGACGAGGACAACAACAACAACAACAAAAACTGAAGATGACGACGACGACAGCAATTTGTTTGTGTTGGAGTTTAACGCCATTTCAACAGCTTAGGTCATAGCATGGCGGTCAGTGACGCACCCATGTGTTTCCTGGCTTTCTCACACCAGTACTGACACAACTTTCTTCCCAAAGACACTGACTACTTTTCTCACATGCATCAGAGGTGAGAGGCGAAAAATTCCCGGAAAGAAAGTTCGCCGCACCCGGTTATCGAACCCGCAACCTCCAGATCACGAGTCAGATACGCTAACCACTGAGCTACGCGGCCGAGCTTGACAACAACCACATGTTATAATAATAATAATGATAATGATAATAATAATAATAATAATAATTATTATTATTATTATTTCTAATTTCACCCTTTCAAGGACAAAATCAATCATGTTAGATACGTTCAATTTCTCGTCGCGATATGTTTTTAATTCGAGACAAATCTGAAATTTTGGTCATCTGGGTAAAGTGCCCAGTAGCTGTCAAATGTAAACAATGCGGGTTTTAAAATGCATTTAAATTTGAATCATATCGCTTAAAAGTGTGGAAATTATTGTGAAGATGACAATCCGTTATTGTAAGGTCGGTCCAAATGTTAGTTGCTGGCAGAAAGAGAATCTTAAAACCAGACAAAAAGTAAAAAATAAAAGATAGAGCGACTTGAAAACTTTCTACCTACATTTAAAAATAATTTTTCTGTCAGCGACTGGACCGAACCTACAATAAAACATTATCATTTGTATCGGCCAGAGTAGATCCAAGATCGGATTGCATGTTCTATGCACTTTGATCTTGATCAACACTGTCTGCTAAAAGGAAATTGAGTCTCGTTGTCCAGCCAAAGGGGTTATGATTCTGTACCGTTGCATTCCTCCATAGCACAAATAGTGACTTCATTATAAAGTCCGTTGCACATCGAGGGCTCTTCTAGGTCACAAGTTCGAGATCTCATTTTCGTTCCAACGCCGCAAGTCACACTGCACGAGCCCCATTTACTCCAGGCAGACCAATGCTGGAAGGAAAAATAATTGTGAAAAGGGGCTTAATGCATGTGCGAAAAGTATCGACCTAGTCCGCGCAGGTTGACCTGGGCCGAGACGTTTCGCTATTGGTCAATTCTCTCTATGTCAAAGGACCAGTCTTCCTCATAATTCAGTCTGTTATTAGACAAAATGCATTTTATGAATCCATAATTATATGATGACTTGCTTGGTATGGTATTATACCTTCTTTTGCCAAAACATTACTCGTCCATGGAGTTTCCAAAGAGGACAAATATGTTGAAATGCGCCTGTATTAAGCAAACACCTGTCCTATGCAAGCATATTTTGAGAGTCCCTTATATGGTTGCTTAATACAGAGTGGACTGTGTGGTAAAAGCAGCAAGTAAAACAGTAAAGTAAGAAACAACAACAACTAACCCTCAACCAGACGATAAAAGTTTAACTCTTTACCATACGACAAAATTTTAGACTTGTCCAAATTGAAAGCATTTGCAGGCGACACAATAAATGTAACTTGAAAATTGAAATTTGTATTGTGTAGGGTAGAAAATATTGTGGGAAAAAGGAGAAAATGTTGGTTACCAGCATTTTCTCTTTTTCCCACAATGTTTTCAAAAGGCCTCTTACTCAGGGTCGTTAAAAGTCGGGATTGTGTGGCAGTGTTAAACTTGTCTGCGAAGAAATCACTCGCAGACCGCTAATCAAATGTGGATCAAATTATAAGATTCTTCTGTGAACGGGTAGAAAACATTGTGGGTAAAGTAGAAAATGCTATCAGGTTCGTATAAACTCGAGTTCGTGTTATTTATTTTTTTTTTTCTTATTAAAAGCGTAACGTATATAATGAAAAACGGTTAAAAAATAAACGATTAAAAAAGCCAAACCAAGACCTAGGTAACTAAAATAATTCCACACGCAGACGGCCGCTTTCACCTTGAAGCGGGCTTCTTTTAAAAACACTGTGAAAAAATTCGCTTGTCAATAGGAATTTCTCCTGTGCCACAAGATATTTACATGTGTAAATGAGCGATGCTCTGGCAAAAGGCGGCTTAATGTGCCTCACATAATTGTTGATCCATAAAATCCGTTCTCTCTAACAATCAATTGTTCACATTATGGTGTAGACAGGGTCCTTTGACAAGTAGAAAAATGGCCAGTAGCAAAATAGTTTCGACCCAGGTCGGCCTGCGCGGTCTGCGCAAGCTGACCTGGGTCGATACTTTTTGCAGATGTACTAAACCCCTTTTCTCAGAGCATGACTCTGATGTTTTAACTTTAATCCATGTTGGTCATAAACTGCAAGTTTGTCTTCCGCAGGAAATATTTTTTGAAAACAAAATGAAATGAAAGTGATAATTTACAAACTGTTTAAATCACAAAAGACTATTATGCGTATTTCGAACAAACACAGAAATAATATAATATGTATGAAAAAACGAAGCAACGAACGAAGGACGGACGAACGAACGAAAGAAAGAATAGATAAATAAATAAATATATAAATTTTGACTTTTTTTATTCTAAATTACATGTAATTGCTAAATGCAGTGAATGAATAAATTTGAATGAGTACAATAATAATAATAATAATAATAATAATAATAAAACTTCCTTGTGATGGGTGTGACAATGTTGCTAATATTGCTAATGATGATGATGATGATGACGGTGACGATGATGATTATGATGCTGATAATTTACCTGATACAAAGCTTGATATCCGTGAGCTTGCGAATGTTTTGCCGTATAATGTCCCACTACAGCACTGATAACAAACAGTATCATCACGATAATCAAAATTACCGTACCAATCACCAGCAAATTCTTTCTTTTCACCGTGTACGTTTTTTCCAGGGGATGGAAACTCCCAGACGCCATGTTCTCTTGACCCTCCTCTTTACGAATGGATTCCATTGCCAGATTAAAGTCTTCGTCGGCTGCAGAGTTTTCCCTCTCCATCTTCGTGAATTTTATTGTATCAGCACTCATTCTATTAGTCCTCTACAATTATTTTTATACCACTATTTCATGTTCAGAACTTTTTTTAATTTGATGTCATATTTATAATTAGTAGTCCTTGGTCAGAAATTGCTTCTTTCTTATGCAATGATGCTAACTTAGCGTTTTTTTCTTGTATCCCTTTTTATTTGCCCTTTCTTCGTAATGGTCCTTTTTGAACATCAGTCCATCTTTTATGTGTCAGAGAGAAACTCTTATTTTCAAACAATTAGTGAAGAGGTTCGCCGAAAACTCTCAACGGGCTTGAGGACTTTCATCCAAATGTCTGCTCTTTTCTCTGTGTCTAGTATGCCATTGATTGAGCTCGAACCTTCGCTAAGAAGCGTAAAAGCAGGCCTTGTTGCCAATACAAGTATCCAGTACATTAGCTTTGCTTTTATTTCCGAAAGGTGATTTTTTCTATGAGTTTTGCCCAGCAAAGTGTGAAAGTTAGCACAATTTTTACCGACCGGAGAAAGCTTATGTATAGGATCCAATTAGTAAAAGGAATAAACACTTAAATTACGAAATGACCTACTTAAAGCCTTTACAATGAAGAGTCTTTATAAGGTACTTTGTAATATAAATGAGTCATGCTCCGGCGAAAGGGGTTTAAATGCACCCCCTTGACGCATTATACCATAAAAGTCATCACATATTTATTATCCATATCCATATTTATTATGGATTGAAAACAAAAAGGAATCTGAAGGTACAGTGGTCTTTGAACATGCAGGCAGTTTACTAATAGCAAAAAGTTTCGACCTAGGTCAGCCTGTGATATTTTTTGTAGATCAATTAAAACCCCTTTTCACGGAGCATGGCTGAAATCTTTATAAACTTAGTTTAAGTTTATTCCGTACAATTGTGTTTTTTTTTTTCTTCTTTTTTGTTCTATAGTTAGTTTTGGAAAATTTCAACACTTTTTCAAGTAAAAAAATATACCTTAACCAAGAAAAATAGACGCAATTAAATGATCGAACCAAGCACCTCTTAAAAAAATCAGCGAAGTCGAACTAAGAATAAAATGAATCGCATATTCATATATCTCTAATTTATTTTTAAAACGATGGAACGGCCAGACTATACTGTTTAATTTCTATGATTGGTACAGACTGGTATAGACATGGCCTGATTTGTATGATTTGTACAGACTGAAAATAGAGCCTGATTTCTGTGATTGTTACATACTGACAATATAGCCTGATTTCTCCAATTTGTACAGACTGACAATATAGCCTGATTTCTCCAATTTGTACAGAATGACAATATAGCCTGATTTCTATGATTGGCACAGACTGACGATATAGCCTGATTCCTATGATTGATACAGACTGTCAATATAGCCTGATTTCTATGTTTAGTACAGACTGACAATATAGCTGATTTCTATGTTTAGTACAGACTGACAATATAGCCTGATTTCTATGATTGGTACAGACTGTATGTTTAGTACAGACTGTTAATATACCTGATTTCTTTGTTTAGAACAGACTAACAATATAGCCTGAATTCTATGATAAGTACAGATTAACAATAGAGCCCGATTTTTATGATTGCTACAGACTAACAATAGAGCCCATTTTCTATGATTAGTAAAGACCGAAAATATAGCCTGATTTCTATGATTAGTACAAACTGACGATATAGCCTTATTTCTATGATTAGTACAGACTGTCAATATAGCCTGATTTCTATGATTAGTACAGACTGTCGATATAGCCTGATTTTCTATGATTGCTACAGACTGTCGATATAGCCTGATTTCTATGATTGGTACAGACCGACAATATAGCCTGATTTCTATGATTGGTACAGACTGACGATTCAGCCGATTTCTGTGATTGGTACATACAGACAATAAATCCCGATTTCTATGGTTGGTACAGATTGACAATGTAGCCTGATTTCTATGATTGGTACAGACTGTCAATATAGCCTGATTTGTATGATTTGTACAGACCTACAATATAGCCTGATATCAATGACTGGTACAGGTTGTCAATATAGCCTGATTTCTTTGATTGGTACACACAAATTGTATAGCTTGATTTCTATGATTGGTGCAGACTGACAATATAGCCTGACTTCTATTTTTGATTCAGACTGACAAAGAAACTTGATTTCTATGATTGGTACAGACTGACAATTCAGCCGATTTCTGTGATTGGTACATACAGACAATAAATCCCGATTTCTATGGTTGGTACAGATTGACAATGTAGCCTGATTTCTATGATTGGTACAGACTGTCAATATAGCCTGATTTGTATGACTGGTACATACTGACAATTTGGCCTGATTTCTGTGATTTGCACACTGTCAATATAGCCTGATTTCTATTAATGGTTCAGATTGACAATATAGCTTGATTTCTATGATTGGTACAGATTAAGAAAACGATCACATTTCTTTTAATGATTCAGACTAACAATACAGCTTGATTTCCATGATTCCCGCAGAGTGATAATATGTCCTCGTTTTATGACTTTTATGATATTTAGGTACACAATGTCGCATCATTTCTATTATTGGTACAGACCCTACCATACACCTCATTTTTGTGATTTGTACAGACTGAAAATATAGCTTGTTTTTTATGATTGACACACATGGACATCATCTCATTTCTATGATTGGTTTAGACTGACATTACAATTCCATTCCTATGCTTGTCTTTAGTTTGATATATATATCTATCTAAGTACTACACTTTCAAGCACTCGATTAAATTTGCATATATAACAAATCAAGTAGGAGCTTGGACCTTAAGTACTGGGTCGATAAGATCAAGTATAGTGACACAAGGATGGGACTGCACAAGGTTTTAAAAGTGCATTTAAAATAAATATGAGCCATGCTCAGTGAAAAGGGTCTTAATGTATTGGCAAAAAGTATCGACCCATGTCAGCCTGCGCAGTTCGCGCAGGCTGACATGGGTCGAAACCTTTTGCTATTTGTAAATTTTCTACATGTCCAAGGACTATTCTACCTCATGATCCAGTCCATT
This sequence comes from Hippopus hippopus, assembly GCA_946811185.2. Taxonomy (NCBI): domain Eukaryota; kingdom Metazoa; phylum Mollusca; class Bivalvia; order Cardiida; family Cardiidae; genus Hippopus; species Hippopus hippopus. The sequence goes on from OX328110.1 coordinate 37,431,106, forward strand.
GTTAGACAAAATGGATTTTATGGATCCATAATCATGTAATGACTTGCTTTGTATAATGCATCACAGAAATACATTAAGCCCCCTTTTGTCTGAGCACGCCTCACACACACACACACATATATATATATTGTCTTTGGATTGCGTCGAACATTACCCTTACCTCTATAGCAGACAACAAAATTTAAGATTTGTCCAAACTGAAAACATTTTCAGACGACAAAATAAATGGGCTATTAGATTTACTTGAAAATTGAAGTTTGGCTTTTGTAGTGTAAAAAAAAAAAACAGTGGAAAAGGAGAAAATGCTGGTAACTAGCATTTTCTTCTTTATTAATGATTAAAAAGGAACGACTGAATATTAACAAAGTAATATAAACTTTATATGAAAATAATTTCAGCAAAATGTCTGCGTAATATGAAGATGTCGCGGTTAAAAACTCTTTATTTAAATGAAAATGTAGATTTTAAATAATTTCTTTGTTTATTACAACTTTTTAAAGATTTTTCCGCTGTCGATTTATTCGTCATAATGAGAGGATAGGAAGGAAAACTTTCAAGTACGACACACTCCTATAGAGGATAAAGTCCAATCCTCTCGAATGATGCAAAAAACCCCGCATCACTTTGTTCGTCCGTGAAATTGAGACTGTGTCCAACATTTAACCCTGAACCTGCTAAATAAGTCAAAGGAAACTTTCAAGCCGATAGTAAAAACCTAAATGTTGCTTTTTAAAGTTATCTTTTGTAGAAATATCTCCTTATCGTACAGTGTTGATACAAGATCAGACTGCACGTTCTGTGCAATCTGATATTGATCAACTCTGTCCGAAAAAGGTCCTCGATTCGCGCTTAGCAGCCTAAGGGTTAATAACAAATCTCCTGCTTTGAACCATGTGAAATTAATGATCTGCACAACTTTTTCATATGACCGAGTCTAACATTTTGTCTCCTAGTAAAGAACGAAGGAAAGAAGTGACGAATGAACGAAAAACCCTGTTATAATGACCATACAGAAGAAGACCTTTGCAAACATTGTGGGAAACGGAGAAAATTCTAATAATCAGCATATTCTGATTTTCCAAAATTGATTTCCATTTTTTCGCAGACAAATAAAAGCTTTCAATGTGGAAGAGACTAAAGGTTTTGTCATCTGGTAAAAATAAAAAGGGGCATTTTTAGATTTTGTTTTGCTGCGAATTGTTATTTTTTGTCAAAAACTGACACTACAAAATGTACTTTTTCCTGTAATACAGGAAACAAACGGTGCATATTCTGCGCTCATAACGGGTCGCAATCGGTAACCCCGTCTTTTTTTTTTTTAAATGAAATCAAATCATGACGTCACTGTTCTGACATGCATACGATCACTCGTCACAACTCGGCCTATTCCGTACCTACATCTTACCTCGTCTGTATAACAGTTGTTTCCATTTGAACTGCCAATCACGTGAGCTTATACATGGCGGCGCCACTGTAAGTCGTTAGCAACACCATAAACAACCTCGATGAAGTTACTCACATATATTTTTGTGTCCGGGAAAACTTCAATCGCAATCGAGAAACCACGTTACAAAATGAATGTACGAACTGTTTGTCAACTAAAATATAGTTAGAAATATTGCGATAAAAAATTGAGACTCAAGTTTTCTTTTTAAGATGAGCCTTACTACTTTCATAACGTTAAACCGGCGTATTTCCGGCGAAGAAATGTACCGTGTAGGTGTATCTAAAGCTACCAGATAGAGCCTACAACTGAGGGACTTGATGGCTTCCATCACTCGAGGAATGCCAAATGGAATACGATCCCACACAACCAACGCCATTCGGCAATCTTCGGGTTATCCGTTGATCAAGTCCTTCGGCTGTATCACGTAGTTTGATATACAACTACACGATACATTTCTTCGCCGAAACTACGCCAATTTAACGTTCTTAAAAGTGTAAGGCTCCTTTAAAAAAGAAAACACTAGTCACAATTTTCTATCAGAATCTTTCTAAAAACATTTCCGTTTACAAGCCTTTTGTACTTTTATTTTCTAACTTGGTCTACCAATTCCGAAGACATTTTTCAGCGACAGATTGCTCATCACAGTGGCTGTTGCTGCAGTTGCTAATCGATTCGTACGGGCGCGGCCATGTTTTCGATCACGTGCCTGGTAGTATTTCAAAATGGAAATCCCCTTAATACAGACGAGGTTAGATGTAGGTAGATACGGAATCAGCCGAGATGTAACGCGTAAATCGACGCGTGTTACTGATTACAAGACTTTCCCATAAACCTTTGAGAATTTCTGGTGCGAAATATAGATATGAGCCACGCTCCGGCAAAAGGGGGCTAAATGCATCTCCGTGGTCTAAATTTCCAAGCAAGCTATCACATACTTATGGATCCATAATAGCCAATTTTTTAACAACCGGCTTAATCATGAGGTAGACTGGTCCTTTGACATACAGAAAATTGACCGATAGCGAAAAGTTTCGGCCCGAGTAAGCCTGCGCGGACTGCGCAGGCTGACCTGAGTAGATACTTTTCGCAGATGAATTAAGCCCCCTTTTCACAGATCAGACATATGCTTACCTACGTAGCCCATTAAGGACATACCATTGATACTTTTTTTCTTACATTTGTCTTTTTTTTTAACAGACAGTTTGCCAGCTTTTTTCTGACTTGATCCAGCAATGAATCTTTTTTGAAGTTTGGTATGATTTGGCCTATCAAAAATTGAATAGCCCCCTTTAACGCTTGCGAGAAACTCACACTTACAACAGCTAAAGGAAAGAATTGCACAATACCTCAAATCATTTAAACAGGTCAAAACAGGAAAGAGAGAAATCTTATGTTTTTTTTTTCTTACATGTCCTTTTTTTTAAACAAATAGTTTCCAAGCTACTGTCTGACTTGATCCATCGATGAATCATCTTTGATGTTTGGTGTGATTATAAAAGTCTGTATAACCCCCCTTTAAGGCTTGCGAGAAACTCACGCTTACAGCAGCTGACAGAAAGAATTGCACAATATAACCCAAATCATTTAAACATGTCAAAACAAGAAACAGAAAAAAAAACCGTTCAGTGAGCCACCACGTCATCTTAAACTCTTTAATCCTGTTAAACAAACCCGTTGTTATGACGACATAGAGGAAAAACGATTTTGAAAACATTGTGGGAAAAGGAGAAAATGCTGATACCGGTAACCAGCATTTTCACCTTTTCCCACAAAATCTTCTGCTCTTTCGCATGCAAATTCCATCATTTGAGCAGCATATTTAATTTGTCGTCTGCAAATGCTTTCAATATGGACAAGTCTAAAATTTTGTCATTTGTTAAAGGGTTAAACAAGTAAGTGGATCTACGTCGATGTACATACCAGTCACATTGAGGCTGTCGTAAAATCTACTTGACATAGTTACGTTTCAATTAACTATTTACCAAACGACAAAATTTTAGACTGGTCCGAATTGGAGTATTTGCAGATGACATATCTAATATAGCTGAAATGGTGGTAATTGTCTGTAAAAGTGTAGTAAATATTGTGGGAAAAGGAGAAAATGCTGTTTACCAGCATTTTCTCCTTTTCCCACAATATTTTCAAAAGGCTATTTTTTCAGAGTCGTTTAAATTTGGGATTCTGTGGTCATCAAGAGTTAAGTCCTTCTACACTTGTTCATAAACTTACCGTGAATGGATGAAAAACCAGAAAAAGGAAAAACCCTGCAATTTCTAAGCTAAATTATCAAAAAAAAGTCTCGAATTACATGTATATCTGTTGCATGTGAGTGATCTTCTGTGTAAAAAGGGGGTTTAAGGCATCTGCAAAAAATACTCGACCAGAGTCGAAACTTTTTGCATCAGTTTTTTTTTTTTTTTTTTTTCTTGTCATGTCCAAGGACCATTCTAGCTTATGATTTAGTCGGTTTTGAGGCAAAAGGGACTTGAGAGATCCATAATCATATGATTTACTTGGTATATTATTATACTGCAAAGAAATTTCTCGTGATCTGATTGGATGTACACTGGCAAATTCCACGTAAAAGCAGTTTCCCTTTACAAGTAGGATTATCATTTGATGTCGTTCTAAAACAAATACAAATTGGGGGGGGGGGGGGTTAAAACGAACATCCCTTCGTCAGGTAAGCAAACTGTGAAATGTCGAAACTCATACAGTGTGCATAACGTTAAAAGGATAACCTAATGGTCGTTTGAGGCAACTAATGGTCGTTTACTTTTGCCAACAAATCATTAAAATTCATAGTTACTTACCTTGAAGTTGTTTAAATCCGTGTTTAAGGTAGTAGATCTAGACCCCTAACGCTTCTAGTGCAACATGGAATAAAATTTCTTGTTAGTTGGTAAATAAGGATTTATACTAATGCACATTTTTAACCGACCAGAAATTCTTTTGATGTCTATCTTGAAATTATTTGTTGATACTTTTGTTAATTTCTTGAAAATGGAGGTAATTATTTTCTCCCTTTGTAATGAGAATATAGTGGTTTTAGATTTATAAATGATAATTCTAAGAAGGAAAAAAAAAAAGATGAAAAAGTGGCTCGGTTAAAATTGTACAATAATACTCATTTTTAATCATAGCAAATTTTGTAGGATAATATTATAGTGGAAATAGCTGTTTTCCATTAGCGGTCCACTACCTTAAATGAAAATACGACGAATGTCTATCGCAGTGACATCATCAAGATTATGCACTAAAATGCACGTTTTACCAAGGTTTCAGTGACGTCATTTCCCAGTGACGTCAGTTTTCATTGAATTGAGACACTCAGGAGGGAAATTCTAATTCGTCAGCGTACTCAATTTTTGAGACCATAAAACAGGGAAATTTCGCTTAACACACTTTGGAATGGTCAAACTTTGCAGTATAATAAATTTGTTGTACGGTCAGGTGGCAGGGGACTTGGAAACTTGTTCACCGCTGCGGCGAATAATGTCGCCATCTCGCCTTCGGCTCAGGGCGACATGATTCACCACAGCCACGAACAAGTTTCCAAGTACCCTGCTACCTGACCGTACAACTAATAATGCTTCATTGAGATGGAGAAAAACCCCTTTTGCCAGAACATGGCTCATGTATTTGTAGATCCAATGTCAAGCTAGACCATCTGTGCAGTCTGACCTTGATCTACACGGGTCGAAATGGGCCAACAAGCCAAACGATTGGTCTAATGCTATTTCTGTGATTGTAAAAAAAAAGAAAGTATTGATCAAGGTCAACCAGGGTCGATACTTTCTGGAGATACATTTTTAAAAAACACAAAGTATGATTCAGTCGGTTGTTAGATAAAATTGATTACCGTAAATGGATCCATAATTATGTGATTACTTGCATGGTATAATGCAGCACGGAGATGCTTTAACTCTTTCCACACCATAGACGACATCAGATGCTTTGTGGATAGTGTAGATCAAGATCAGACGGCACAGAACGTGCAGTCTGACCTCTGATCTGTACTGTCCACTGCCATGTTCTAAAGTATGACCGAATTGTCTTTTGGTCCTGAAGAGGAAATGTATTTTTAGCTTTTCCGAAAATGTAATTTATTTATTCAGTAGTGAATGACTTAAACCTCCTCCCCTCCCGTACGCCTCAGATGTAAGTTAAAACCAGGGGCATGGCTAGCCCAAAAAGTATACGCAAAAGTAATTCCGTAGGGATTAACCGAGGTTCGAAGCACCGGGACGGGAGGTTGCAGGAGGTCGTAGAAGGGAGGGGAAACGGGTAATCAAATGCTCGCAGAATAATCTACCTGCAAGATCGCCATTTAGCCTACATTATTCTAAACGTCAATCGATCATAACTGGGCAATCATGATCATGCTTAAGTGTTTCACGTACAGATAGTAAATAATTTGATAACACAACATCATTTGCGAATGCCGCTAGTGTGTGTCTTTTAAATAAAGTTATTTTTCTCGGTCTTTTTTTTTTAATTCATTAATCAAAGTTTGCACAAAGTTCTGAAAACTAGAAACTGATTTCAGGACTAATCTAATTCTACATAAACAGTTTTTTTTTTTTTTTTTTCAAACTAAATTTCGGTGGACAACTTTTTTACGGGAATTCATGTTAAATGTCCAGGCCTCAAACAAATTTGTGAACACTCCTATTGAACATTAGCAATCTCCTGATTGCGGTCTGCAGCATTGACCTTTGGCAATGCTCTGTTTTGGGCGGAATATCAAATGATTTCATTTCCTAGACCCTTTTATAAAAGCACATAGTCATGAAGTTCATGATAACGACAACAAAATTCGGTTGGAAAAGGAAATTGTAGTCGCAGATGGTCAAGGATGGAAATTTTCTAATAAAATCGAAAAGGTATCGGTGTGAAACCGCAAATAAGTCGTTGCTATTATTATGAATTAACATTTATAACGCACCGTTCGGCTCTTTCGTTAGAATCGCTTCATGATGACATTATTATCAAAATTGTAAACATGGATTCAAAAAGAATGATAAAAATCGAAAATGTCAAAATTGACATTCCACTCGGTATACTAACAGCAGTGATGAATGAAAGTAACATTAAAACATCTAAAACTCTCTCATGGGATGTAAGAACGAAAGATGCTTTTGACTGTAAATTAGATACAGGCGAGTTTTCCATCGTAAAACTTTCAACATATATTCGTGGGTCACACTTGACAATTGAATTCGATCAGTTGTATTTGTACCGTTCTGATAATAACCACGCTTGCATTTTATATGATCATGCTCTACAAGACGATTCTTGCGAAACACTTGAACCAGAACAAGTGGATGGATTGTTAAAATCGCTCTCATCGAGCCCTTTTAAATCTGTCACAGAAGATAAAGCTATCCAAACAGAACCTGTTGACCCTAATCCGCAAGAAGGGATACTCCAAGAGAAAATAAACCAACCTGAAGATGTGCCTCAGAAGAGAAAGAGAGGACGGCCAAGACTGAATAAAGATGGTCATGGAAAAAGAATTGTGAATATTGGCAAAAAAACAGAACCCGACACAAACTTGGAAGGTGGTGTCCACTCAAGAGATCCTCTTGCATTGAAAGATAATGCAATAAGTGAGAGCTTTGATATAACAGATAAAGACGCGGGGACTAGTAAAGTCTTGAATACTTTGGTTGATGATAGTCCACAAGTCTTGAAAGGATCCATGGAAGTGAACAACGTGGAAAATCAGTCAAGAAGGTATGGTTTAAGAGGAGTGAAACTAAACAAACAGATGATGAATGCTGTGAAAGGACTAGATTCTTCAATAGCAGAGGATGAAAATGAAAATACAAATCAAGACATTGAAGCTGAATTATCCAACAATGATTCAGAGTATGTGAGAGAGAATGAGAATGAAATGGATGAAAAATCTGGGGAAAGTGACACTGATAATGAAAAGTCTAGAATTAAAAGGATGAAAAATGGTTCTCTTAAAGAAAAGTTTACATCTGGGGGTAAACTCTTAGCTAATAAAAGAGTTAGAAAGAAAAGGAAACCAGGAGTGTTGGCTTGTAAGATTTGCAATAAGTTACTCTGTGATTACACAGGTATATACAACCATGTAATTAGAAGACATTCAAGAAGGAAAAATATATCTGAATATTTAGAAGAACTAAAACGGTTGAAGGTTGTGCAATGCGAGATTTGTAATATTGAATTTTCTGACAGTCTTAAACTTAGACAGCATATGGAAATAAAACATGGCAAATCAGAACCAGTTAAGTGCCGTGACTGTGGGAAATCCTTTAAAAACTCACAAAGTTGGAAAAGTCACGTACGAGCAATGCATTTGAGTGATCAGGGTAAAACTAATGTATGCCACCTGTGTCCTGCATCGTTTAAAACAGTGTCAAATCTAAACCAACATATCAAGCAGATTCATTTACAAAAGAAAGAATTTGCTTGCAAAATCTGCTCCAAGAGATTTTTCAACAAACCTTTACTAAAACGTCACTCTAGGACTCATGGTTTAGATGAATCTAAAAGGGTATTTTGTGAGGTCTGCAACAAAAGCTTTTTGTTTGAATTCAACCTGAAAAGACACAAAGAGAGTGTACATGTGCAGCAGTCTGATAAATATCACTGTTCATACTGTGGAAAAGGTTTTGGAAACAAAATTGGAATGATCACGCATGTTCAAAATGTTCATTTCAATTTATTTGCCTATTCCTGCAAAGAGTGTTCAGCGTCTTATCCACGCTCTACAATGTTAAGGATGCATATGATTTCCTATCACGGTAAATCTGAGTTTGAACTTTCAGAGCTTCCATCCAAGAATGGTGTTTATGATAGAACTACAGAGAACATGTTCTACTGCTCATACTGTGGATCAGCTTTCAAACATAAAGCAAAGCTAGTTGAACACATGCACACTGATCATGCTGACGCCTTTCCACACAAGTGTTCAATCTGCAAACAGGGTTTCCTGGAAAAATCTTTCCTTAGTGTCCATAATTTACGGGCGCATGATTTAGTTGAAATGGACAGTGAAAATGAACCGGGGCAAGAAAACAATAAAGATGGATCAGGGGAAATATTGCAGTTTATCGCTACAAAAGCAGGATGTCCGAGTAAAGTTATTGGCCTACAGTCAGAGCAGAGTCCTAGCTTGGGGACTTGTGAGACTGAGGTATGAGTATCAGATTTCTGTAACCCTTACCTTTTACCAAAAACAAAACTTTAGACTGGTCCAAAGTCAAAGCAACAGCAGATGACAAAGAAAATGATTCTTGAATGATGGAATTTGTATAAAAAAGGTTGGAAAACATTGTGGGAAAAGGAGAAAATGCTGGTTACCAGCATTATCTTCTTTTCCCACAATGTACCTAAATGCCTTGTACCTCAAGGTCTTTAAAACTTGGAATTATGTGGTAAAGGAGTAACAGAACAAGTCTTGAAGAAAAGATTTATAAACATCTTGGTGAAAAGAAAAACTGCTTGTAACCAGTTTTTTCTTCTTTTTCCATATCTTTTTTCTATCCTTTCAAATCAGCATTTGAGCCACTTTCATTTATTTCCCACAATTTTCTTCTTTCTTGGGTCGAATGGTTGGTTAATATGGATCCAGGCTTTCCTTTGATGATCAATACCCAATTTATTCATATTCACAGGCAAATGGCTTTAAAATGATCATAATATGTTTTACAGAATCCTGGAACTTCAGCCAATCAAACACTAGAGACTGGTACCCTATTACTTGAAGTTGCAGATGGTTCCACAACCACACAATATGTGGTTGAGGCACCAAAGGGGCTTGTAAATGAAAGTACTGTTGTTCAAGACATTTCCAGGTTGTTACTAGCAGCTGGACAACGTTTGCAGGTTTGCAGCATACTACCATATTTTTTAAAAAATTCTCATAGATAGCTTATTCAATAATAGACAAAGGCTTTTACATTGTTTAAATGAAAAGATTTTGTAATTTAATGAAAAAGCAGCTGCATATGATGGTATTTCGACCTTCAGAGTGCTAAACAAATGAAATGGACATACTCAGCCCATGCAAAAGATGCATATAATGCATTATCTAGGCCGTTTTTGTGAGAACATCAGGCAAAGTAGGGGGCAGTGTGTGACCAAGATCAGACTGCACATTTTGTGCAGTCTGATCTTTATCTACACTGTCCACATAAGCAACTAAAGCCAGGTTTGGTGGTAAAAGGGTTAACTCTTTACCAAATGACGAAATTTTAGACTCTTCCATATTGAAAGCATTTGCAGACAACAAAATTGATGTAACTCAAAAATTAAAGTTTGTTTTGGGAAGGGTAGAAAACATTGTGGGAAAAGGAGCTCCTTTTCCCACAATGTTTTCAAAAGGCTTCTTCATTGGGGTCGTGAAAACCAGGGGTTGTTAGGTAAAGGGTTAATTGGCATAAGAAACACGGGAAAACATTTGAGGAAAAAGAAAGTATCTTTTTTTACCTTGAAATTGAAACATATGGGCCATGCTCTGGCAAAAGGGGACTTACTGAATCACACCGACACATGATACAGAGGAAGTTATCACATACATGTAAGTATGGATCTATAAAATTCATTTTGTATAACAAATGCCTGAATCATGAGGTACACTTGTCCTGTGACATGCAGAGAATTGATCAGTAGCAATATTATTATTATTGTTGTGAATATAACAATTTGTTTATGTACAGACGGTCCCAGTGTTAATCACTGGCATAAAAACAAATTTTAAAACCAAGTAAAAAGGAAACAAAAGATCGAGCGACTTGAAAACTTTGTACCTAGTTATCCCCAGTTGAAGGTGAGGGGATGTAGTTTTTGCATTGCCTGTCTGTTCGTCTGTCCAGACATATGTCTTCTAAAATCCTGGATGAAAGTCTGTGAAACTTCATACAGGTCTTCCTTATGAAAGTTCCCCCAATATAGATTTTTTTTTTAATGCTGTGTCATGGAAAAAGGGGGCTTAATAATGTAAATTTCCATTACGGACCAATATCTCTTTAACTACTGGACAAAATTTTATGAAACTTCATATTTATATTGTTAATCATAAGCTGCAGACAATCTTTTTTTCTCTATTATTTCATGAAATGTCATGTCATGGAAAAAAGAGGCTTAATGTATAATTTCATTATGGACCAATAACAACAAGGCCATATGTACATGCAAAACATGATACATGTACCTCTTATATGTTTCTATCAAAAAAAAGTCTTTTTCTGCAGGGGATATCATTTCAACAAGATAGTTTGTTTCAAAATTTATTTTTCTGCCAGCAACTATCACTTGTACTGACCTTTGTAAAAACAAGTTGCCATCTTGACAATAATACCAATACTTTTAAATGGGGTGATTTAAATCTAAATGCATTGTAACATCTGCATTGTTTACTTTTGGCCACAACTGGACCTTTGGCAATGACATATTTCAAATAAGACAGTTTAGTGGAAAAAGTAAAAGCAGTTAACTCTTTCCTCACTGTAGACAACAACAAAGGCTTTTGTGAACAGTGTGGATCAAGATCAGACTGCACAGAACATGCAGTCTGATCTTTGATCTACGCTGTGGACTACTTTATTTTATATTATTACAAAACTGTCTCTTCATCTTGCAGTGGAACAATGTTTGTAGACATTGAAAAAGTCTAATTCATTTGAGTCATGCTCTGGCAAAAGGGATCTTAATGAATCTCCATGATGTGTTGTGCCAAGCAAGCCATCATATTGTTATGGATCCGTAATAGCCACTTTCTTTAACAACCAACTTAATCATAAGGTAGACAGGTCCTTGGAAATACAGAAAATTTACCAATAGCAAAGTTTCGGCCCAGGTCAGCCTGCGCAGGCTGACCTGGGTCGATGCTTTTCGCAGATGCATTAAGCCCCCTTTTCACAAAGCATGGCTGATTTATTTGGTAGTGAAGAGTTAAAGGAAGACATTGTTAAAAGTTAAAACAGGTTGCATTGAAATTTTCTTCCTTTTCTTTTCTACAGATAGGGGACGGCAGTTCTGATGTTCATGAAATAAGTCTAGTTATAGAGAAACCTCCGACTGAGAACCCTGAACACCATAATACTGAAATACAGGACTGTACTGTAATCACTGAACCAGGTGTTACATTGATTTCATCGTCGGAACTAAATACACACAGAAGTCACAGTGATATTGTTGATTTAGCTGAAAAGGCTGTTGAAGCAGGTGAAAATGATTCTGACCATGGAAATGTAAAACATATGCATGTAGATGCTGGTGATGTCAAGGAAGACATTGTGGTAAAAGGAGAAAGTGATATAACTGTAAATTCTGATAATGTAGGAGGGAATTCTGATGTATGTGATTTTGTTGATAACATTGAAGAAGTTGGACAGTCTGAATATAGGGTGGAAACTCTGAACTGATATGATGCAAATCAGAAAAAAAGATAAGCAATGCTCAGTGAAAAAGGGGATTAATGCATCTGTAAAAAGTATTGACCGAAGTCAGCCTGCGCAGTCCATGCAGGCTGACCTGGGCCAATACTTTTTGCTTTTGGTAAATTTTCTGTATGTTCAAGGATCCTTCTGCTGCAAGATACAGTTGGTTGTTAACCCATTACCAAACAATACCAGGTTTTTACAGCCCCAAGAAAGAAGTCTTTTGAAAACATTGTGGAAAAAGGAGAAAATGCTGGTAACCAGCATTTTCTCCTTTTCCCACAATGTTTTTTACCCTTCCCACAAGAAATTTGATTTTTGAGTTACATTAATTTTGTCATCTGCGAAGGCTTTCAATTTGGACAAGTCCAAAGTTTTGTTGTTTGGTAAAGAGTTAAATGAAATGAGTTTTATGGAATTACAATTGTTTGATGACTTGCTTGGTATAATGCATCAAGGATATGCACTAAATAGAGTTTATTTCATCAGCTTGTGGTTAATATGGGGAAATATTTGCCGAAAAAGGGAAAGGTATGCGAAAATAACGAGTGCCGTAAGGCACGAGTTATTTTCGCGGACCTTTCCCTTTTGAGGCAAATATTTCCTCATATTAACCACAAGCTGATGAAATAAATTATATATTATATTTCCTCTGATTATTTTGTCAACGAATACCACTTTTAAAACTTAAAAACTTAAAAAACTTAAAAAAGTAGTTCCAGATTTTCGGCAGGAGGAAAATATTCACTGTGATGGGGAAATAATTCCCCCCAGCTTAAATTACGACATTTCTTTACCCATAACATTTCTAAAAATAGACACATGAAATATAATATACCTCCTTTTGTAAGAACACCACTATTTTATAGATAATGATGCTATCAACCTTCGACCAAACAACCAAATTTTGGACTTGTCCCAATCTCAAGTATTTGAAGACAATATATTAAATGCCTTTGGGAGAGAAGAAATTACTGTGGGAAGAATAAATTAAATGTGGTCGAGATGTCCGAAAGCGTCTTTCATTTGATAGAGTAGAAAATATTTTCTCCTTTTTCCACAATGTTTTCAAAAGCTTCCTTCTACAGTGTCATCAAAACTTGGGATTGTGTGGGTTAAACTCTATATAGACTAGAAGACAAAATTTTAGATGCATCCACATTAAAAGCAATTGCAGACAACAAGGTAAATTTGCCTAAAATTATGGGATTTGTTGGTAAAAGGCTGAAAAAAAATTGTGGAAATAGAAGAGAAAGCTGTTTAATACCAGAATTTTCTCCTTTTCCCACAATGGTTTCAAAAGCCATGTTGGTCAGTGTTTTTAGCTCATCTGAGCACGAAGTGCTCAAGGTGACCTTTTGTGATCGTGCTGTGTCCGTCGTCCGTTGTCAACTTTTACCATGTGTACACTCTAGAGGCCACATTTTCAGTCCAATACTCATGAACCTTGGTCAGAATGTTTGTCTTGATAATATCTCGGACAAATTCAAAAATGGGTCATATCAGGTCAAAAACTAGGTCACTAAGTCAAATCTTAGAAAAACCTTGTGTACACTGTAGAGGCCACATTTTCAGTCAGATACTCATGAAACTTGGTCAGAATGTTTGTTTTGATGATATCTCAGACGATTTCAAAAATAGGTCATGTCGGGTCAAAAACTAGGTCACTAGGTCAAATCTTAGAAAAACCTTGTGTACGCTCTAGAGGCCACATTTTCAGTCAGATACACATGAAACTTGGTCAGAATGTTTGTCTTGATGATATCTCGGCTGAGTTCAAAAATGGGTCATGTCAGGTCAAAAACTAGGTCACTAGGTCAAATCTTTTAAAAAACCTTGTGTACTCTCTAGAGGCCACATTTTCAGTCCAAAACTCTTGAAAGTTGGTCAGAGTGTTTGTCTTGATGACATCTCGAACAAGTTCCAAAATGGGTCAAAAACTAGGTGACTAGGTCAAATCTTAGAAAAACCTTGTGTACGCTCTAGAGGCTACATTTTCAGTCCACAACTCTTGAAAGTTGGTCAGAATGTTTGTCTTAATGATATCTCGGACAAGTTCTAAAATGGGCCATATCAGGTCAAAAACTAGGTCACTAGGTCAAATCTTGGAAAAACCTAGTGTATGCTCTAGAGGCCGCATTTTCTGTCCTATACTTATGATGATGAATAGCGTTTTAAGGCCCGTCGACAACTTAGGTCATATTGGGCGCACTTACTTAGTAAACAATAATGCGAGGTGAAAATAACATACATGTGCAACAACATAAGACAAACATGATAAATGAGGAATATACTTATGAAAGGTGGTCAGAATCTTTGTTTTAATAATATCTACAATGGGAAAATGGGCTATGTTTGGCTAAAAAGTAGGTCACTGAGAGAAATTCTAGAAAAAGCTTGTGTACAAGCTAGAGGCCAAATTTTCAGGCCAATAATTATGAAAGCTTGATAGAATGTTTGTCATAATATCTCGAAAGAGATTAAAAATGGGTCATGTTTGGTCAAAAGACTCAGGTGAGCGACTTCAGGGCCATCATGGCCCTTTTGTTTAAACACAGGATTGTTTAGGAAAGGTTTACCAACTAAAGTGTCGTCTTACACAACAAATTAGAATTTAGTGTATTTTTTTTCTTGACATCTAGCTAAAAAAGAAATCAAATAATAAAACTACACCCTATTTGATTCTTGGTTTTTTTTTTTCTGTTTTAATCAATCATCAACATACAAAGATAGCAAATACAATGTACAAATTTTAATAGAAAGCATAAATGAAATTAAAAACAAAATTCAGACAACAGTAAAGGCATCCTTTCTATAAAACTGGTGGCTCAGTTGGTACTGTACAGTACTTGAGAACAGGAGGTAGCTAATTCGATCCCTGGCTCAGCCAATTTCTTTCTGGGGATTGATGATAGTCATTGCAATTGGATTAATTCCTCTCTCACCACGGACCATTGTTTCAATGATGGTTATGTGGGAAAGCAGCCCCTGGCTTTGAAAGAATATTGTGCGGAGTACTGGTAAAAGAAACTCCAGGAAATCATTGTTCCCATTCTCTACTGTTTAAACTTGAATTACATCATTCCCAAATGCAATGAAAGTTTTGAAGGATGCTGTATGGTTTCAGACTTCTAAAAATTATAAGCAAACATCTAAAAATTATAAGCATACATACCAAATAAATAATTTTTTACAAAAACAATTAACACTTTCCGTAAGCAATGATATGTTCAAGTATAAGTAAAATGTATTAACTACTAGTATTCTCAAAATGACAAAACGTTAAACTGGTTAAAACTGAAACGACAGACAGATGACAAAATGAAAGTTGCAAAAATTACGAAATTGTTGTTTGAAAGGGTAGAAAACATTGGGGGGAAAGCACAAAATGCTGGTGACCAGCATTTTGTACTTTGCCTATAATGTTTTCAAAAGTCCTTTTCCTTCGGGTTGTTAAAACTTGGGATTGTGTGGTAAAGGGTTAGAGAGTTTTAACATTTTTTTTTTTAAATTCTTTGTCTCCTGTATTTTTTGCCTCCTTTTTTGTGTGTGTTTGGAGAAGTCCACCTTTGAAAAGATGTGGCAAAGGGAGAAATTGTTTGTAAAGAGCAAATTAATCTTTCAACAACATTTTCATATGCAATTATGTTACCTACATCCTTTACAAAGTAAACATATTTTTACAGTTAGAAAGACAATCTTTGAAAATATCATGAGAAAATGATGAATGTCAGCAATCAACATTTTTTTTTCCTCAATAATGTTTTCTACCTTTTTATCTTCTTATAAAAATCCTACCAGTTTAGCTGTTATTCCCAATTTTTTCAGTAAGGACAAATCTAATCCTGGTAAAACTAGAGCTGTCACTGAATGTGACTTATACCCCCGCCAGCGCTTTGACAGAAACAGGCAATTATTTGTACACAGATGGACACAAAGACGGACAAACAGACAGACAGGCTGATTCCAGTATACCCTCGAAAACATTCGTTTTGTGGGGGTATAATTAACCCACAATCCTGACTATTAACAAAATTGACGAAAAGGCTTGTGAAAACATTCTGGAAAAGGGGAAAATGCTGATTTCTATTCCCTATAATGTTTTCTACTCATTAATAGACCAATCCTATCATTTGAGACACATTGTAGTATATCATCTGCAAATGCTTTAAAATTGACAGGTCAAAAATTTTGTTGTCTGGTAAAGTCTATCTCATGCTGATTGTTCATAATCAACAAACATCAATCTGTTCCTTTCTTAACTCTTTACCAGATGATAAAATTTTCCACTTGTCCAAATTGAAAGCATTTGCAGACAACAAATAAAATTTTTCTTTGAGAAGGTAGAAAACAGTGTGGGAAAAGGAGAAAATGCTGATTACCAGCATTTTCTCCTTTTTCCACAATGTTTTCATAAGCCTACTTTCTCAAGGTCGTGAAAACAAGGGCTTGTTTGGAAAAAGGGTTAAGGATAATGAGTTTTAGCCCTTCACCAAACTGACTGCAGATGACAAGTCAAATAAGACCCAAATGATGGGATTTTGCACTCAAAATGTAGAAAAACACTGTTTGAAAAGGAGAAAATGTTGATAACCAGCATTTACTCTTTTTCCTACGACGTTTTCAACAGCCTCACTCTACAGGGTCGTTAAAGCATGAGGCTGTTATAAAATTGGAATAAATAAATACAATGAAAAAAAAAAAAAAAAGGAAAAAGTACAATAATTATTTTGCGACACAATGATATGTTCACATATAAGATTCATTAGATTTTTGAGATTGTACAAAGATCTCTAAAAAGCTGTAAAAAATCAAATCTTTCTGAATCTTATCATAAAAAATATATTTCACAACAAAGAGATTTTAAACATATACCAACATACAGTCTGACCTTTGACATATGCTGACCTTTATCTTAATAGATATTCTGCTTAGAACAACCGCAACTCTTAAAGCACTAACTTAATCTTTTTCATCTTGTCTCTGCAGCCAGTGTAGATCAAGATCAGACTGCACAAAATATGAAGTCTCATCTTTAATCTACAGTGTCTGCTTTGCTGCGACAATCTGGGCAAAAGTGGTCTAAAACTTGCACTGATTTGGGTCAAATTTCTAGATCAAAATGTCAGCTTCAGTTCACTTTATTCCGCTCTCTACAGGTTAAAGGCCCAATAGCAGTCAAAAAATAATGCAGGTGTTAAAATGCATTTTAATATAAATCATGCCATTTAAAGTGTGCAAATTATTGTGAAGATGACAATCTGTTACTGTGTGGTCGGTCCAAGAGTTAGTCACTGGCAGAAAAAGGAATTTTAAAATCAAGCAAAAAGTAAACTAAACACAGAGGGACCAGTCACCTAGCACCTTTTAACCAATTTTTTAAATTCATTTCTCTGCCAAAGCAGTGAGAAACATAAGATTTGTCATCTGCAAATGCTTTCACTTTGGACTAGGCTGAAATTTGGTCTTGTGGTAGTGAGTTTACTCTTTAACACACAATCCCGACTTTTAACGACCTTGAGAATGAAAGCTTTTGAAAACATTGTGGGGAAAAGGAGAAAATGCTGGTAACCAGCATTTTCTCCTTTTCCCACCATGTTTTCTACCCATTCCAAATCAAATTTCAATTTTTGATTCACATTTATTTTGTCTTCTGCAAATGCTTTCAATTTGGACTAGTCCAAAATATTGTCGTTTGGTAAAGAGTTAAAAAAACTTAAATATGATTCATTTAATCCCGAACCAAATGATTCTGAGAGGCATACAGCTATTTAAAACATAGAGGGACAAGGAGAATATGCCTTTTCACCTTATCAAATGATGTTTTCTACTCTTAAAAAACACAAACACTCTCATCTGGTCCATATCTTCATATGTTGGATGCAACAGGCTGTCAGCCTGCATTTTCTCCCTATCTCCAAATGTTATAAAAACCCATCATCTTAAATCTTTACCAAACAAATTTTTAGACTTCTCCAAGTTGAAAGCATTTGCAGGAGACATAATAAATGTGACTCAAAAATGGAAATCTGTTGTTGGAAGGACAGTAAACATTGTGGGAAAAGGAGAAAATGCTGGTCACCAGCATTTTCTCCTTTTCACACAATGTTTTCAAAAGCCTTCATCCTCAGGGACGTTAAAAGTCGGGATAGTGTGGTAAAAGGATAGGGGATGTTCAAACGCAGTGTTTGGTACACGTATGGAAACACTTACAAACGACAAACTAGATGTGGCTCAAATGATTACATCTGTTTTTGAAATGTAGAAAACATTGTCAGAACAGGAAGAAAGACTGGTTCTTATTGTTTTTTTCTTAACCACAATATTTTCAAAAGCCTTCTTCTGTAAGTCTTTTCCGAACCACAAAATTTTAGACCTGTCCAAAGCCATTGGAGAAGACCATTTAAATTTGGCTCAAACAACATTATTTATTTCTGAAAGAGGACAAAACATTGTTGGTATAGGAGAAAATGCTGGTTACCAGCATTTTCTCCTTTTCCCACACTGTTTTCATATGCCTTCCTTTCTTAAGGTTGTAAAAACTAATTAATGTGTGGTAAGAGGTCAAGGTCAACAGTAGTTAATATATCTAACCCGAAAGCATCACAATACATGTATAAGACTAGATATTTATATATGTACTGACTCCTTGTTTGTATTATACTGTACAGGATTATCAAAATTGTCATACGACTTCGGGACATGTCGAATATATCCTTTCTTGATTGCCCAGTAGACGATCGCCACCGTTCCAGCGACTCCGATGACAGCCATTATGATGGGAATGCCGATAATAATCGTGTATCTCCAGGCTAAGGATTCGTCTTCATGAATATACGGTCCAAGTTTATTGTCAGCTGTGCGATAAACAGAGTTACAAACTTGTACATGTGTGACTGTTTGGAAAAGAATGTGGATTTAAACCCTTTACTAAACAGCCTCGAGCTTTAACAATCGAAAAGGAGGAGGCCCTTAAAATAGTGTGGGAAAAGGAGAAAAAGCTGGTTACCAGCATGTACATTTATATATACATATACTGTCTTTTTACCAATAGCATGAAAAACACTGGTGGGAAACAAGCAACTACTACATGTTGTTACAAGCCAGAGCTCCTTTCTCCATTAATGCTTTCCATAACTTTGAAACAAATTATTTTCAGTATCCCCACAAAATAAGATTTATGTTCAATTTTTTGTACTAACTGGAAGGTTTAAAAATAACACATGCAAGACCATAGTTATGTGAAGGCTCATCAGTTGCTTACTTATTACTTGTTGCAAGAGACTTCCTTTTCTCACAATGCTTTTTTAAGTCACTCACCAGCAGGGATGCTAAAATACTTTCACAAGCAATTACAACGTACATTTTTATGTCCCTGATGAAAAAGGCTTTTGAATACATTGTAGAAAGGGGAGAAAATGCTTGTAACTTTTTTCCACAAAGTTTTCTACCCTAACAAAGACAAATCCCTTGATTAACCCTTACTCTTTACTACACAATCCCAACTTTTAACGACGCTGAGGAAGAAGGCTTTTGAAAACATTGTGGAAAAAGGAGAAAATGCTGGTAACCAGCATTTTCTCCCTTTTCCACAATGTTTTCTATCCTATTAAAGACAAAAATAATCTTTTGAGCTACATTCAATTCATCATCTGCAAATGCTTTCAATTTGGTAAAGTACAATATTTTGTCATTTGGTAAAGGGTTAAAGCACCGAATAAAACAATCAGTCATTTTCATCATAGAAATACAATCCAAATAATTGTAATTTCAGGGTTTCTTTTGTCTAATGTGTTTCAGCAAAGCAAACAGCGTAGATCAAAGATCAGGCTGTACACTTTGTGAAGCCTGATCTTGATCTACACTGGCCGCAAAGGCAACTATAGTTGTGAAAGGCGCTTTAAGGGTTGTGGCCATATTTAGTTTTTCGTCCCTAATTGCATACAATATGGATGAGTCTCAAATGTTCCTATCTATTAAAGAATTAACTCTGTATCAGACGACAAAATTTTAAACTCTTTCAAATGCAAAGCATTTGCAGTTCACAAATAAAATGTAGACCAAATGATGATTTCTGTCTTGGATAGGGAACAAAACATTATGTCAAAAGAAGAAAATGCTGATTTTCAACATTTTCTTCTCTTCCAACAATGTTTTCAACAGCCTTTTTTAAGGCCGTTTAAACTCTGCATAGTCTAGTAAAGGGTTGACCATTGTATTTTTACTGTAATAATTTAACTAATTACCATACAACAAAATTTGTTCTCTTTCAAATTGAAAGCATTTGCAGACAAAAAATTCAAAATTTGAAAAAAAAAAAAAAAAAACAAGAGCGGCAAATTGTCGCAAGATATGCCCGTCCCACTGCCAGTTGTCGAGGGGGGATAATAATCGTAAAGGGCAGGTAGAGAAAAATAGTAGTGCAGCAGAAATCATGTAAGTGATTGAAATAGGCATGAATGTCTCCTCTAATGTTAAGGAAACATGCATATAAAGTTTCAGGTCATTCCAACATGAAAAGACAAAATTATATTGTAGAGAAGCAAGAAAAGCTGTAAAAAAAAAAATAATGAATAGGGAATAATTCCAAAAGGGTATTAGGTAAGGTTACGGCTCCAGTGCATTGCACTTCTCGTAACTGCAACAAACATATTTACCAAGTCTCAAGTCAATTTGACTTGAGGTGACAAAGTTCCGTTTCGGACAAGAAATACTGTAAAAATGAAGATCAAGGTGGAATTACTCAAAATCTGCGCTAGGGAGAGTTATTGTTCTTGCGCACTGTACTCCGTAATATTGCAACAAACATGCATACCAAGTTTGAAGTCGTTCTGACTTGAGATGACAAAGTTATATTCCGGACAAGCACTAAATGCTGTAAAAATGACGATCAAAGGGAAATAACTCAAAGACAGCACGAGGTACAATTCTTGCGCACTGCACTTCCAAATATTGCAACAAATAAGCATACCATATTTCAAGTCATTCCTACTTAAGATGACAAAGTTATGCTCCAGACAAGCAAGAAATGCTATAAAAATGAAGATCTAAGGGGGAATAACTCAAAATTTGTGCTAGGAAGAGTTATGGTTCTTGTGCACTGCACTCCGTAATTTTTCAACAATCATGCATACCAAATTTGAAGATGTTCAGAGTAGAGATGATAAAGTTATATTCCGGACAAGCAGAAAATGCTATAAAAATGACGATCAAAGGGAAATAACTGAAATACAGCACGAGGTAGAGTTATGTTTCTTTTGCACTGCACTCCGTATTATTGCAACAAACACAATTGCCAAGTTTCAAGTCAATCGGACTTGAGATGACAAAGTTATGCTCCGGACAAGCAGAAAATGCTGTAAAAATGACGATCAAAGGGAAATAACTCAAAGACAGTACAAGGTAGAGTTATGGTTCTTTTGCACTGTACTCCGTATTATTGCAACAAACACAAATGCCAATCGGACTGGAGATGACAAAGTTATGCCCCGGACAAAGAACCGGATGCCGCCCGCCCGCCCGTACGCCATGGGTGATCCCATAATACGTCCCATCTTCGACGGGCGTATAAAAATGAAACAAAGAAACTGAACTTTTCTGATTACAAAAAGATTACTGTAATCGGAAAAAAATCGCTTGTTACAAACAATATCTCCTTTTCCTAGAATGTTTTCAAAAGCTGTCTTCCTCAGTGTGGTTAAAACTGCAAAAATTTTTGGAGTTTAAAAATTTCAGACTTACTTGGTTGGAGATTAATAGCGCCAAAAAGACCATTATCAGGTACAGTCACTGTTCCTACATACTTCCAATGTCCACTGTCTTGAGATAAAACACCTGTAAACGAGAAATTCTCCCAAAACCGTCCAACATGTTCAAACATCACATGGACATTAAAGGTCACTTCAAGGTCATTGGAGCCTGGTGATTCACCTACAATATATGTATGTAAGCAGGAGGATCATGATGGGCCTATGTCCTTTACCAGGGTCAACCAACCATTCTTAATAACATTCTTGGTCTTACTAATTGGTTTAGCCAATCAGAAGTTGTGTTACATTCAAATTTAGACATTCTTAAAGAAAAAGACTAAAAATGTTCTTAAGAATGGTTGCTGAATACGAATCCAGAGTTAATTCTTTGTAACAGGAGTAAAATGAACAAAAAAAATGTAGACTTTTCCAAGTTGTAAACATTTGCAGACAACAATATAAATGTGGCTCAAACAATGAACCTTATTTTTGATAAGCTAGAAAACACTGTGGGAAAAGGAATAAATCCTGGTTACCAGAATTCTCTACATTTCCCACAATGTTTTCTAAAGGCTCCTTCTAAAGGGATCATTAAAACTCAAGATTGTGTTGTGAAAGGGTTAACTCTTTACCACACATCCAAATTTTATACTGGTCCAAATTCAAAGCATTTGCAGTGAACCAATTCAAGGCAGCTTAAATGGCGATATATCTCTTTGCAATGGTAGAAAACATAGTGGGAAAAGGAGAAAATGCTTGTTACCAACATTTTCTCCTTTTCCCACAATGTTTTCAAAAGGCTGTTTCTGTCAGGGTCGTTAAAACTCGGGATGGTGTGGTAATGGGTTAAAAAGAATAATTTTCAAATACTTCAAATGGAGAGAGCCAGTGACCCCTGCTGATGGCACTCCCTTCAACCCACAGACATAATTTGCATGGTTTTATACAGGACCATTTGATAATAGAATAAACAAAATTCCTTATAAAAATTTGATAACAAACGTTCAAAATATGTAAAAAGAAAGCCTCATGTTAGCCCCGTGCTTCTATCCAGGAGGATTTTTGACATTTTGTAAATATATGTGACGCCTGGATATGAAGATCTTCAAGATACATCTATACTCGTTTTCAGCTAGTTTTTTATCTGTTTCAAAAGTCTTCTTCTTTAGGGTCGTTAAATATGAAGATTGTGTCGTAAAGGGTCAAATAGTGTTCCCTGTGGATATCAGTAGGAAAGTGTCTGAAGTTTAACCTACCAAAAAGAAGGTCAATAGCCCATTTATGCTTCATCATCTGAACAAATTTTGTGTTATGTTCTGCCAATTATTACTGCTGATACTGGATACTAAATGCCCAGCCTGGTAGCTCAGTGGTTTGTGTATCTGACTTGTGACTTGGTGGTTGAAAGTTTGATACCAAGTTGCAGTAAACTTTCTTTCTGGTGTTTTTCAACTCTCTCACCTCTGATGCATGTGAGAAAAGTAGTCACTTGCTTGGAAAGAGAGTTGTTTCAGTACTGGTGTGAAAAAGCAAAGAAACACATGCCTTGGTGCACTGACTGCAGTGATAATGATATGACCTAAGCTGTTAAAATGGTGTTAAATTCCAATACAAAAAACTGAATACTACACCATGTCCATATGAAGTTTCAAAACCATGCAATAGGAAAATATTTCGTTACTTTCAAAAATCTTTTCTGAGCACTGGTAACCATTAATGATAATGTGATCAATATAATTTTAAAAGTCTTTTTCGTATCCAATCTAGGTAGGCAGCACATGAAATTTCAGCATGAATGTATGAACAGCTTGTGTGGAAAAGATCTGCACAAATATTGATCAGAGCTGGATGGATGCATGGATTGACCCACAACACTCAAAAAGCAAGGACAAAACTTAAAGCCTGTGACTTACAGAGCAGAAATTTTGCACTGCCAAAGAATTATTACTCATAATACTTAACACCTTACCAAGCAACAAAATTTTGGAATTGTCCAAATTCAAAGCATTAAATTTTTGCAGAGGACAAAAATAAATGTGACTCAAAAAATTTGATATCTCTTTCATGTAAGGATGAAACACATTGTGCGAAAAGGAGGAAATGCTGGTTACCAACATTTTCTCCTTTTTCAACAATTTTTTTCAAAAGGCATCTTCTTCATGGTTGTAAAAACTCGGGACGACAAAATTTCAAACTGGTCCATTTTGTAAACATTCACAAGGGACAAATTAAATACAGCTTAGATGACGAAACTTGTCTTAGAAAAAGTGGAAAAATTGTGGAAAATAGCTGGATACAAGCATTTTCCCTCTTTTCCCGTAATGATTCTGTAAGTTTTCTTTCCATAGGTAGTTTCAACTCAAGAATTTTTTGTTAAGCCTTTACCATGCAATTACGAGTTTTAACAACCTCAGAAGGAAAGGTTTTGAAAACATGCTGGGAAAAAGTGAAAATGCTGGAAACAAGCATGTTTTTTGTCCTTTTTTCAAAATGTTTTCTAACATTCCAAAAGCAAATGTCACTTTTTGAGTTACATTTATTTTGTAGTCTGAAAATGCTTTCCATTTGGACTGGACAAGTCTAAAATTTTTTGTTTGGTAAAGCATTAATCCTTTACCATACAATCCTGTCTTTAAAAAGCCCAAAAGAAGAGGTCTTATGAAAACAATGAGGGACAGGGGGAAAATAACCAGCATTTTCTCCCTTTCTCAATATATTTTCTACCATTTCAACGATAGAAATGACCATTTGAGCTACTTGTACTTTCTCGTCTGCAAATGCTTTCAAATTGGACATTTTTAAAATTTTTGCCTTGTGGTAAAGGTTTAAAGGTGAAATCTTTGATACCATACATGTAAAGATTGTACAAGATTTTTTTCAAGCACATTCACCTTCAATTTCAATAGTTGCACCTTCTTTGTCCTTAAAGGTTGCTAATAAGCCATTCTCCTTTGCATAATGTTCAGAATGTACATACAAGTAACAGTAATATGAGGTATGATTATACATGTAACTTCCATCCCAGTGTGTGTGGCTGGAAAATACCTTAAAATACTCAGGTTCTTCTGAAACAGAAAGGAAAATGACAGTAAGATCTTGAAAATTCTAGGTATGTAACAATGACCCTTTTCTTAAGCAATCCCTGGTTAAATGTTTACCCTAGGAAGACAACAACCTAACAAAAAAGATCGCCTAATGATATCAAAATCATAAATCAAATATCAATTCAATACCAATTAAATATCAGTGAACTCAAATTAAGTCAACTTTTCATAAAAACTGGACTATTTTTGTGAGTAAACATTATGGTCATATAGCGTGTCTGATTACTGGTATAACAAGTTCACAGCCCCTAACTTCTGTTCTCGTTATGATTGTGCATTGTATTTATCATTTCAGGACAGATTGAGAAATCAAGAAATGACTTCACTTACCCTTTTTTCATTTTAAAAAATGTGAAAATCATCTTACTGGTCATGAGTGCAGATGAATGCACTTGGCTTACAAAACTCAAATAACCAATGACAACTCTGAGGCTTCAATGGCAACATAAAATTTAATTGTCAAGTTCACAAATGGGTCACCATTGTATGAGAAAACAAGTGCACCTGACTCTTTCAAAAGTCTTACACAGGATTTTCTTCCCTTCACCTTCCTTATTTTGCTTGGGTGCATGTACCAGACCATTCAAATTCTTTTGCTTGCACACACAGATATTTTTTTTTTTCTGTGATTCATGCAAAATTTTGTGAAAGAGCATGCTGTTGTGATATGGAGAAAAAACTTTTTTTACTCTTTGAAATCAGTGAATCTACATTTGATTTGTTATCTGCAAATGCTTTCAATTTGGGCTAAGTTTGTTTTCTGGTAATCTTGAGTTAACTCAATAGGGATTTGGACACTTAGACCCCTGACATTGAAATTTTTGAGTTTTCGGTGACACTTACCTTCAGTCTGAAGGGTTGCTCAAATATTATTTTTGTGATTGTGCCTCCACCCCCTTCAAAGCAGCCATTCTTTAATACCTTCTGGAAATTTCAGAATCTTACCAGTCATTTTTCAGCTGGCTTAATGTGTCTTAAAACTGCTTGTCAGCTATGAAAATGGACATGAATCGATAGATAAATGAATAAACATCATGCTGACACCAAGTTTAGTACAAGGTTTTCATTGATCTTTTTGTAATTTACCATTTAACACACATAAACACACCTACTTAATTTGTAAACAAACACTCATTATAAATTCAGTTAACTGGGCATGCATGGTCAATTTGATTTGAAAAAATGACATCATCTGATTGGCAATTTTAGTGATAAATATGACTCCTCTTAAATGAAATACATCTAGTACATTTTAGTTTTCCTTTCCATGCTCATGCTGTTAACAGAGATGACAATAGATTGTGAAAAAAAGAACTTTACTGTACTGAAAATGACTTTCGAAACATGTGCGGTAAATGTCAAGCCTAATTTGATTTCCTTGGAAATGGGTCAATGGATACTTACATTCCGAAAAAACGGAATTACAAGGAGGTAGGAGGTTACACATTTTTTCTTTTTAAATTATTTCTGTGTTTTAGTAAAGAATAATCATTAGTCTATCCATTAAGGGCCTTATTGTTTGCTGACAAAGAAAAGATCGCCGCATACGGCCATTTGAAACAAGGCCGGTATTTTGATTTTCAACGCCAGGATGGATATAATCCTGAGTGGCTGCTGCGGGGGCTAGCAGACAAAATCACAAAGATAACACCGGAGCTAGTCACCGAATCGGGGGTTGGTGACACTCAGATCCTTTAGCGTCATATTGACTCCCCTTCCTCCGGAGACAATTTGAGTAAATTAG
The DNA here is from genome assembly GCA_946811185.2 of Hippopus hippopus. Taxonomy (NCBI): domain Eukaryota; kingdom Metazoa; phylum Mollusca; class Bivalvia; order Cardiida; family Cardiidae; genus Hippopus; species Hippopus hippopus. Next base: position 37,457,568 of record OX328110.1, read on the forward strand.
ACCCCTATTTGCAATTTTTAGACCCATATTTTGATTGTTTATTCACGCAAGTCAAGCCAACATACCTTTAGAAACTGCACATGCATATCCAATCATCAGCGAAATGACTGTAAGGCACAGTATGTTTTGCAACAGTAAGTACATTTTGCACAGGCTAATTATGCTTAAATCTAGTTTTTTGTCCTCTCAAACCATGTTGACAGGGGTTTACTTTCACATTTGACAGCTGAAATATTTCTTACTTCCGCATTTTGTAGTTTTAGCAGCCAATTCCTTTAGCAGCCAAAACGCTCTGGCCTAGTTCGTACCAAAACCTGTTTGTCCCCTGTCCTAGACTTATTCGTTCTCGTCCTTCTACTTGCGTTTAAGGTGGTAATAACGGACACTTTTTAATATTCAAGCTAAAATACAGGTTATGTGTTTCATGAAAAAGAGGAGTTCAATCGTTTTTCCGGAAAGCAGTATTTCTTCTCTGTGTTTGCAATGGCCTTCTTCGCCGCAAAAACACGTAATGGTTTAGTTGTGACTCCTCCATAAATTCAATTAACTATTACCACTGAATATTCAAATTTTTATTCCTTTACTGGAGAAAACTTGTACATGTCACAAGTAACTGGTCCTTATCTGATAGTGTTTTTCCATACACTAAAATTGATATTTTCCCCTCTTCATGTAAGAGTTCTTTTCGTAATTTTAAGTCCTTTATGGTAAAGTTAAATACCAAACGCAGAAAACACATTAAAGCATTGAACGAAAATGAGAACATGGGCCTACTTGACTGGTAGATGGTATTTTTTCTTTTCCTGCATTATTATTATTATTTTTTTTTTTTTTTCCTAATCCACCAAATGACAAATTCCACCAATTATTCGTCTGTAAATCTAAATGCACGAGTCAAAAGTCTTATCGTCCAGTACAGATTTAACCATTTACTATACAATCCCGAGTTTTAACGGACCTAAGAAAGATGCCTTTCAAAAGGATAATGTGAAATGGAGAAAGGTACTGGTAAGCAGCAATTTCTCCTTTACTCACACTGTTTTCAATCTATCCCAGGGATCGTATATGTATATAAGATCCCTGATCTATCCTAAGAAGAAAAAAAAAAAAACATTATTTGAGCCACATTTAATCTTACGTCTGCAAATGCTTTGCATTTGGTTTTGTCTGAAATCTTATCTTCTGGTAAAAAGTTAGACACGAATAATTTGCTATGATAGGCGTGTGATATTACAGGAATATTAACCTTTTACCACACAACAACACTTAATACTCGCTGATTTTCCGTTTATTTGTCGTCGCCACTGGTTGCCCATATGTGTGATACCTCCCTGAAGGCTTTTAGTTATGTAACGAGAGAAAGTGAAAGATACAGGACGAAACCACTCGTAAGTTACGCCTGGTTCTTTAACATGCTTTGTGTATAGCACCGTCACACGGGGCATCGGTTTAACGTCTCATCCAGTAGACTATTAGTACTTTCAGATGGCGAGCTGTTGGGCTCGAACCCACCCCCTCAAGTGACCCGAGACCTGACGTTTACAAGTCCTACGCTCTACTACGAGTACTTGAGCTGTTCAGGCTGGTAAAGAGAGAAAGTTATATACAATGATACCTCATTACATGTATGGCAAACTTTTTTAATGGAGCGTGTAATTACATGTAGATTGACGTTAAATCTCTTATTTGGTGATTTTATCTGTTTTCGCCAATAGCATGCTCGCATGAAAGTAATTGAAATAATCATAATAATAACTACCGTATTATTATAATGATAATAAATGCCAGAATTAGCGATTTTTCTTTTTTTAATTTCTAATTTATATTTTAGGGTGAGTGGGGAAAGAGCTAAAACAGCACTTTTCAATCTTGTTTTTGTTTGTATTGGAGTTTTTCAACGCCGGTTTAACAGCGTAGGTCATATCATGGTGGTCAATGCACCCACATATGTGTTTTCTGGCTTTCTCATACCAGTACCGACACAACTTTCTGTCCTAGCCACTGACTACCATTCTCATGTTATCAGAGGTGAGAGGCAAAGAATCATCGGAAAGAAAGTTTGCCTCAATCGGGTATCGAACTCGTAACCATCAGGTCATGAGTTTGATACGCTACCAGGCCAGGCTTTTCAACCTTACATACAAATTTATAATTATAAGAAGACAGCTGGTATCCATTACTTCAAAGCTTTCACAGACACTTCCTTAAGCAAAACGAAGTACTTGGTATCATCGATTTTGAAAATTTACTTTTGCTTTGGATTTTCGCAATCTAATTAAGGGACATTCGACCGGTAATCGAGACAGTCATTGTAACAAATAGTATAAGCGGAAAAAAAAAAAACGCTCAAATGAATGAGCGATGCTCTGTGAAAGGGCTTAATGCATCTGCGAAAACTGTCGACTCAGGTCAGACAGCGCAGTCGGCGCAGGCTGACCTGGGTCGATACTTTTCTCTATAGGTCAGTTTTCTGTATGTCCAAGGACCAGTCAGCCTCAGGTTTAAGTCGGTTGTTCAAAAAAAGTGGCTATTATGGATCCAAAATTATGTGGTGTCTGGATTGGTATCATGCATCACGGAGATGCATTAAACCCCATATTTCCAAAACATGGCTCAATTGATATGCTCCCATAATGTATTCGTGGTAGAAAGAATCACGACAAAAGGCAAAATTACTGAATATGAGCAATTTCAACTGTTGTCACAATGCTTTCAAAAACTTTCGTTGACCAACTATATGTTATTCTTTAGCAAATCAAAAAGAAAAAAGAACATTATAATCGTATTTAACCCATAGACTGCTAAACTCGACTCACTCAGTGTAAATCAAGATCAGACCACACAGAACGTGCAGTCTGATCTTGGATCTACACTACCCGATTTAAGGAGATATCAGGGGAATGGCCGTACCTAAGTTGTGAGAACTTGTGGCCAGACCCCTTTGCCAATGTACATGTATCATTCTATGTTCTTTGAATTCTGTTGTTTGTATCGCCTATGTGAGCATGTATATAATACGGCAATAAAATATGTTTAAACTAAACTAGGAGATATCTTTTCTCCAAAAAGTATGTTTGAAGCAGCATTATTCGGGTTTGTACTATCACCTTGAAAGTTTAACCTTTCTTATTCAGCAGGATAAGAGTTAATAGAACAGAACAGAACATTTTATTGACTTAACCTGTACAGGTTATCATCACATATTACATTTATAATCATCAAACTACATTACGTGAATCATGCCCTAGACAGAAAAAAATCTAATATGATAAGCATACTATCGTATAGAAGAGAAAAAAAAGTATGGAAACTGAATAGAAATTGGTTATAAAGGTGTAAATTGCACTACTAGTAAAACTGGTACCATCTAATACAGAATTTGAGATGAAAACAAATTAGGTACCAGTTAGTTCATTACGTAATGAAAAAGCCTCATATATATAATGACCTAGCTTCTTTATTATAACTGGGTTTTTGGAATTTAACAACTCGACAAATTTGTACATGCTGGGTCTAACATGGTAATATTTTTTAATGTATTTCTTTCTTAGATGCAGGTAGATCGGACATATCAAAACGAAATGAAATTCGTCCTCTATGTCCGCCCTAGTGCATAAATTACAAACTCGTTCATGTCTATCAAGTCTATTGCTACCATGGCGTCCAGTTTCGATGCTTAGACGATGGGATGAAAGACGTAGCTTAGATAAAACAATTCTATATTTTTTTGGAAGGAGATCTAAATATGATTCAAAACTGACCGTAGATTTAAAAAACTTATAAGAGCACATCGAGCTTTGCAATACTATTTCGTTACACCATGTCTGTTTGAAAACATCAATAGCTCGACTTTTAAATAAAACATGAAAGGTTTTCAAATTGACAGTATACGGATCATAAAAAACGTGAGAAAAACCGTAATTGTCAAGTAATGTCTTTACATTTGACAACCAATTCCTTTTATTGGTTGAAGTACATTCATTAAACATAAGGTTATAGACAGCCTTAATAATTGAATTATTACTTAGTAATAATTTGCACCAATACTTTATGATTCTTCCGTATCTATTTATACTTAAGGATAGCGTCCCAACTCCCCATATACGCCTAGAGTACTGGTTGATCCCTTAACATTTAGAATGCGCTTGCAAAAATTTAAATGTACTTTTTCGATGTCGTTGAACGTACCATAGCCCCAAACCTCGCTCGAATAGTGTAGAATCGAACCAACAAAAGCATCGAATAATTGAAGTTGAACTGAAACTTGTATATCGTATTTATTAATGTTACTTAAAAGGGTATTCAATGCTTTATACGACTTTCCAACTATAGTCTCCTGATTTTCCCTAAAAGAACCAGTGTAATTAAAAACTGTACCAAGATAATTAAACTTGTCAACGACAGCAAGAATATCTTGGCCAAAATGCCGTTGTTCATCAGCGCGTAAACCCCCCCTTTTGCGAAAAACCATAACTTTTGTCTTTTCAGTATTTACAGAAATATGTATAGGCTGTGTACGTATAACATATAAACGGTTTGTTTGTATACGTGGCCGACACGGAAGCCCCTGAATGCGCAATTTTAGGATAAATCTAAAGTTACCAGACGACAAAATTTTAAACTTGTCCAAATTGAAAGCGCTTACAAACGACAAATTAGAAGTGGCTTAATTGATGTGAATTGCTTGTGAAAGGTTACAATTGGTTAGCTTGTGAAAACATCGTGGGATAAGGAGAACATGCTAGTTACCAGCATGTTGTCCTTATTGCACAATGTTTTCTAACCACATTTAAAGTCTCTCTATTCGATATACAACTGTTGTTGCCATTCATTTAGTGACTAAAAAGTTATAAGCCATTTTATTCCACGGAAGACTTTATTTTTTTTAACAGATTAACGTACAAGCTCAATATTCAAAATACATGAAATACCTTTCCTAGCTTGCAACAGAAATAGCATGTATACTTTGAACAAAATATTGGATGGGTGGACATGTACTGTTCATAAATCTTGTTTACAAATGCATGTGTGAATGTGTTTACAATACATTTGACCCATGCTCTGTGAAACAAGGGTTAAATGCAGGATCTCCCTGATGCATTATACCAAGCAAGTTATTGCATAAACGTTCTGTGAAAAGAGGGTTTAATGCATCTCCGTGATGCATCATTCCAAGCAAGTTACCTCAATTATTGATCCATTTAATCTTTTTTGTCTGACAACTGACTGAATCCTGATGTAGCATGGTCCTTGGACATGCAGAAAAACTAAGCAAAAGGTTAAAGTTTCGTCACAGGTTAGCCTAAACAATCTGCGGTAGGCTGACCTGTGTCAAAACTTTTTGCTTTTGGTAAACTGAAAATTCTACATGAATGGTGCTCTGGCAAAAGGGGGGGGGTCTAATGCATATCCAACAAGTCATCACATAATCATGCATCTCTTAAATTCATTTCTAAAAGTCAACCAACTTAATTATGAGGTAGACTGGTCTTTGGACATGCAGGAAATTTACAAAAGGCACAATGTTTTGATGAAGACAAGCCTGCGCAGATTGCAAAGGCTGACAGTGCCTGCAGATGACATTTTAAACTTGGCTCTAATGATGGAATTTGGCTTAAATTGGATGGAAAACATAAGAGAAAAAGAAGAAAGGATGGTTACCAGCATAAAACTCTGGATTGTGTGGTAAAAGGTTTAGTCCCCTTGTCACAGTGCATGACTCACTTCATTTGCTGGAAAGGTTTTCAGTAGAATAAGAAGTCAAATTCAAACTGTCAAAAGGGTGTACTACATACTACTACGTGTACAGTGACAGGACCGAACAAAACTCAACAATAATGTCTTTAACGATGTATAGAGAGTGAAGAGGTGTTGTTTAGATCATGCGATTGGTCTTTGAAAGGGTATTTATAAAACATTGTGGTGTAAGGGGAAAATGCTGTTTACTGACATTTTCTCCTTATCTCGCAGTTCCTTGACTCTTTACTGAATAACAAACTCTAGACATAGTCAAATTGAAGGCATTTGCAAATGACAACCCAAATGTTGATTTCTTTCTTTGAAAGGTTTTAAATCTATCTCACGAAAAAAGTTTAGGCTAGTTCAAATTGAAAGCTCTTGCAGACAATAACATACATGTGGCTCAGATTGAATTGGGCTTTGGAAGGTAGGAAAACATTGTGGGAAAAGGAGAATATGCTAGTAAACAGTATTTTCTCATTTTTACCACAATGTCTTCAACAAGTCTGATTCCTCTGTCTTTAAAACTCATAATTCTGTGTTATAGGTTGAAACATTGTGGAAAAAGGACAAAATGCTGGTTACCAGCTGGTAACAAAGGATAAAACATTGTGGGAAGAGGAGAGAATGCTGGTCACCAGCATTTTATCCTCTAGTCAAAATGTTTTTTCGAGGCTTCTTCCTCAGATTCGTAAAAACATGGCATTGTTTGGCAAAAGGCTTTTCTTCAGTTATATATGTCTTCTGTTGACTCTTTACAAAATGAAAAAATTCTAGACTTCATTCTGATAGCTGGCTTGGGTTCCAGCCTGATTATTTTTTTTCCTCTTAACTATTCGGACATTTCTTTGTCAAAAATAAGTATTGTATTTTTTGTTTTGGGATCTGTTTTACAATTTAGCTGGTAATTGTTTCGATGTTAGAAGATTAAAGCTTTTCAATCTGATGTTGTAATATAGTTGAAGGTCAAGGTGGCATATATTTTATTTCCCTTAAAGAAGACAAAGCTTGTTGCAGCCTCGATCTCACTGTCATCCCTCGTTATTAAGGTGGTAATAATTACAAAAGCGAAACCCCTTTGTGCCACAGATCTGTATGGACTGTGAAAGGAGACTGCGAGAAGGAGTGATAAAAAAATTATCATCGCCTGGACCCAGGCTGATAGGTAGCATTTGCAGACGACAAATTTAGTGTAGCTAAAATGATGGAATTTGTTGTTGAAAGGTTGCAAAACATTGTGGGAGGAGGATAAAATGCTTGAGACCATAATCTTTTCAGAAAATCTTCTTTATCAGGGTCATTAAAATTCTATATTGTGTGGTAAAAAGCTAAAAGGATTAGATGTTCATTTGAGCTTCTCAAATCAAACAGAGGTATGGTCAACTGAGAACTTGAGATTATTCTGGAAGACTTTTCAGACTCAAGACTTTGACATTTTGCACTTTTAGTCTGTCTAATCTTAGAATTTTTTGTGGGGAAAAAAAAATATCAGAAGGTTATTTTGAAACAATACTTCTAATATTGAACATAACAGAATATTTTATAGATTTAACCTGTATAGGTCACCATCACATAATAAATTGTTTGACATCAAATGACAACGTGAATCATACAAAAGACAAAAAAATCCTGTGATAAACATATGCACAAGTATACATGGGAACTAAATAAGGTTTAGATGTAAATTTTTGAAATTGCCATAGTATTACTGGTTATCTCAAATAAAACATTGAGCTTGAAAATAAATTAAGCAGCAGTCAGATCATTAAGGAACAAGCAGCGAATTGCTTCTAAAAAAGAAGAACTGCTTGTGAAAACAAAAATTCTATGAAATTTTTTGTGACATTTTACAAAGCCTGCCAAAACTCTAAACTTTGCTACATTTGCAACTAAGTGAAAAAATCTTTGCATCTTAATGTAACTCTCTACAAGACGACAAAGTTCTAAACTTGTCAAAATTGAAAGTACTTGAAGAGAACCTATTAACCATGAGCCAAAAGGTGGGAATTGTCTTTGATAGGGTAAAAAACCATGTGGGATAAACAAAAAATGCCTGTCACCTGCATTTTCCCATGAGGTTATCAAAATCCGCCATCCTAATGGCCGTTTCATGAGATTGTTTGGTAAAGGGTGAAAGCTTGGTGGGCCAATCACAACTTCACCATTTTGTTGGAAGTGTAGATCAAGATCAGGTTTTAAAAAGTCTTCTTTTCCCTCAGATTAAACAAAAACAACTTCAGCAACAACAACGAATAACTAGCTGAAAATCAATCCAGTTGTGAGTCACCATACTGTCTTATAACATGTTTTTGTTTTGCAGAGATTGTATGTGTACATGTTGTCTCCTGATCTTGCTCTGCCCTCTTACTCTTTGCTACAGTTGGTTTGTGTCATATAGATTCTTATGAATAAACAAAACAGCCCTGCATGAAGGTGTAGGATTCTAATCTGTCTCTAATGCAGTGTTGATGATTTCTCTTGTAGTGGTGGATGTCTTTTTTCATACCTACACAAGATAAACATAACATTTATTAACTCTTCACCAATCAAAAAAATTTTAGACTTGTCCAATCTGAAAGAATTTGTAGATCTGGTTCAAATCATGAAGTTTTTCTTTGAAAGGGTAGAAACCACGGTAGGAAAAAGAGAAAATGCTGGTTCCTAGCATTTTCTCCTTTTCCCACAATGTTTTCAAAAGGCTTCATCCTCAGGGTCACTGAAACTTAGAATTGTGTGGCAAAGAGTTAAACACTATTCTTTGTCAACCACAATACTAATATTGGGCTGAATGTAGACTAGTATCACTCCGTTAGGGAAAAAAAATTAAAAAAAACCCCGCAAAACAAATACACTGATATACATAATGTTCTGCATGTCTGATTTAATGCATCCGTATTTTAGATAAAGGGCAAATAACAACATACAGTTCTGTGGGTTTACTATAGTTGTGTACCTTTTTTATTTGAATGACTCAAATGCAGGGTCTGAATGCCAGGCTAGGCTGAATGATTCACTCAACAGTGCAAAAACAAACGTTCTTCTCTCTTTCAACATGTCAAAAGCCATGTCACATGTCTCATAACCAAAATGCAAATACAGCTCACAATGGCTACTTTGTAAGCAGTGCTCATAGTATGCATACCATGACTGTAGTTTAAGGCAGTGTAGATGGAGATCAGACTGATTATAGTATCTACATTATCTTATATATTCGCATAAAATCAACAACGACATTGTAATGCTTACTGACTTAAAGCCCTAAAAGCTGCCATACTAATCAAAGCAGGTGTTAAATGCATTTCAATTTAAATCATATCATTTAAATGTATGGAAATTTTTGTGAAAGTGACAATCTGTTATTGTACAGTCGGTCTAAGTGTTAGTCACTGGGAGAAAATAGTTTTTAAAGTAGGTCAAAAGTTGCCAGGTTGTTCTATCTTAGGTTCTATCTTATACCTGACTATTTACTTGTTATTTTCACAATCATTTCCATACTTTTAGAAGGTGGGATTTAAACTCAAGTGCATTTTAACCCTTAACCTGCAAAACAAGTTAAATAAAACTTTAAAGCCAATAGTAAAAACCCAAATTCACAGATGATAATTTAAAAGTGGCTCAAATGAAAGAACTTGAGGGCCCTAAAGCGCTCACCTGAGTAAAGTCGTCTTGGACTGATAAAGCTGAAGAGGTATTGATTGAGATGCTGTAGAACAATTGATTGTTAGTCACCTATTTTTTGACTGATGTGGCCTATTTTTTACCTTGTCAGAGATATTATTAATGCAAACATTCTGAGTCAACATGTTTCATGAGTATCAGACTTAAAATGTGACCTCTATGCATGCACAATAGATTTTTCTAAGATTTGTCCCAGTGACCTTAATTTTGATCCTCCATGACCAAATTTTGATATTGTCTGATATAATTTATCATCTAGATAAACATTCTGACCAATTTTCATGAGACTGAACTGAACATGTAGCCTCTGGAGTACACACAAGGTTTTTCTATGATTTGTCCCGGTGACTTACTTTTTGACCTGACATGGCCCAATTCAAACTCATACTAAATATCATTAAGACAAAAAAAATGACCACATTTCATGATTATCTGGCTGAAAAAGAGGCCTCTAAAGAGTACACAAGGTACATGTAGCTCTAAAATTTGCCCCAGTGACCTACTGTTTATCCCAACATGACCCAATTTCAAATTTATTTAAGAAATTATAAAGGCAAACATAATTACCAAGTTTCATGAGTATCTGACTGAAAATGTGGCCTCTAGAGTGCACACAAGGTTTTCAAAAGATTTGTCCTAGTGACCTACTGTTTGACCCAACATGACCCCATTTCAAATTGCTTCAAAGAATTATTTGGACAAACTTTCTGACCAACTTTCATGAGTACCTGACTTCAAATGTGGCCTCTAGAATGCACAAAAGGTTTTTCTAAAAGTGTCAGTGACATGTTTGAAATTGGGTTTGACCTGATATATATGTCCAAGATATTATCAAGACAAACATCCCGACCAACTTTCATGAGAATTTGACTGAAAATGTGGCCTCTAAGAGTGCACACAAGGTTTTTCTAAGATTTGACCAAGTGACCTACTTTTTGACCCTTTATTACCAAATTTTACACATGTCCAATATATTACCAAGACAAACATTTTTACTAATTTTCATGAGAATCCGACCAAAAATGACTTGTGGCCTCTAGAGTACACACAAGGTAACTAAAATGGACAACAGACACAGCATGATCAAATGAATACATTTACGCCTTTTCAGATGGTTGAAAATACAACTTCAAGCAAGCATTGTAGATCCACATCTATGCAGCCTGATCTTTGGTCTATACCGTCGGCAAAAGTCCCTGTTTTTGCCCATTCACTGAAAGAGTTGACTGTTTTTTTAATTCTTTTTTTTTTTTAATCTATACAAAAAGACAAAATTTCAAACCTCCCGTACCTGAAAGCATTTACAGATGACAAATAAGTGGGACTCAAAAACAGAAATAAGTTTTGGAAAGGTAGAAAACATTTTGGAAAAAGGACAAAATGCTGTTTCTCCTTTTTTTCAATATTTCAATATGCTTCTTGTATCTTTGTTTCTTTATTTTTTTAAATCTTTACAAAAAGACAACATTTTAGACCTCCTCTCACTGAGAGCATTTAGAGGCAGCAAATAAATGGGACTCAAAATTTGAATTTTGTTTTTGAAAATGTAGTAAACACTTGAAAAGGAAAAAAATGCTTTTTACCGGTATTATTATATAAAATTTCTCTTTCTTTCCCAATATTTTCAAAATGCTTCTTACTGAGGGTTGTTAAAACTTGCAATTGCTCCGTAAAAGATTAATTAAATCATAATACAGCTTTTGTAAAAAGCAGAAGATGATGGGTGTATTACCAGTGTTACGGGAGACTACTCCTTCATGCATGGCTTTGTCCCGATTTAAATACAATACCTAACAACTGCATTAGGGAGATATCTCTTTAGCTCAGTGGTTATGGTATTGGTCTTTTAAACCTCGAAAAACAAGGATCTTGTCCGCCATGGGTTCGAATCCCGCCAGATGCAATTTGTATTTCTGCCATGCATTTGTTCATTTGTTTCTTTGTTACGGACTTTGTTCTTAAGATGGGGGCTCGTCCGGGATTGGCCATTGAGCCATTAATCCCATTTGTTGTCCAAAAGCGGACATTTGTTGTCTAAATAATAGACTTACTGCCTAATAAGGCTTTGAGTCATCAATAAATGATGACTTTAAGAGGGGGTGTGTTACGGGAGGCTACTCCTTCATGCATGGCTTTGTCCCGATTTAAATACAATACCTAACAACTGCGTTAGGGAGATATCTTTTTAGCTCAGTGGTTATGGTATTGGTCTTTTAAACCTCGAAAAACAAGGATCTTGTCCGCCATGGGTTCGAATCCCACCAGATGCGATTTGTATTTCTGCCATGCATTTGTTCATTTGTTCATTTGTTGCGGACTGTTCGTAAAACCAGATCCTTGAATTTCTTTTTTAAAACTAATCTTTCATTTAATAAATGACTTTGTACCTCTTAGCAATCCAACTTTCAATCACTGGTCCTTTGAAAATCGATATTTTCACAAGCTAGTCTGTAGTAAAAATTGAACATTCCATGTTTGTCTGGTTTCTATGAAATTTAATCATTCTGTTTGACCTGAAAATAGAAAAAAGAATTAAGGTTAGGAACAAACCACATTCCAAGTGAGTCAAATTTATCATCAGCTGCTTATATGGTTTTAATCAACTAACATAAAAAAAAACAAACTTTTCCACATGCTGACATATCATGCACTGTTTTATATACACTCCATACTCTAAATTAGACAAGACTGTCCACTTAGCACAGTGTGGTCACTCAGTGGTTTATGATGCTACACTGGGTATGGTCGCAAATGTCTCCAGACATGCCCTCGTTTATGACTCTCAGTGGTCAGATGCTACATTGGGTATGGTTGCAAATGTCTTCAGACATGCCCTAGCCTGGGAGTCTTTAGAAAAGACACCGATGCAAGTTTTAGGATAATTTAATTGGGTCGAGGTTTTAAACAGTCTATGGGATGCAAACACTGTGACAGTACTGCCATTACCTACAAAAAATGCAACAGAAAAAGTATGAGGCCTTATATCTCTTTCTATACACCTGACCATATCGGGAATATTATTGCTGACCGATTCCTAGGCTACAGGTGTGGTGACAGCACTGCACACAAAAACCTCTGCAGAAAATATAAGGTAAAGCTACAAAAAACAAGTTATGGTTAGAAAACAAATTCAAACGCTACCTGAATTGATTGATTGTATGGTGATTAATGCTGTTTTCAACAATATTTTTTTAACATTATATTGCGGCGGCCAGTGCACCTATCCATGCTGTCCTGGAGTTTCTTTTACTAGTATTCCGCACATTATTCTTTCCAAGTCAATAACTGTTTTCCAACATAACCATTGTCAAAAGACAGATCATCAGTGAGAGAGAAATGAATCCTGTCGCAATGACTTTCATACGTCCCAATGACTTTCATACAAGAGGAATGAATCATGTCGAAATGTCTTTCATACAAGAGGAATGAATCCTGTTACAATGACTTTCATACACTACCTGAAATTTATTAACATAAGAAACATGATAAAGAAGTACTGTAATCCTTCAAAAAAAAAAGGACATGGTTAGAATTAAATACAAACACTACCTGAAATCTATATTAGATAAGAAATACAATAAAGAAGTAAAGCTATAAAGGAAACCAAGACATGGTTAGCAAACAAAAACAAACACTACATGTACCAGATACCTATATTACATAAGAAACACATAACGAGAAGTAAAGCTAAAAAAAAAAAAGACATGGTAAGAAAACAAATAACAAATATAAACACTATCTCATATATATATAAAATAAGAAACACAATAAAGAAGTAAAGCTAAAAAACACAGACATGGCAAGAAAAATGCAAACACTACCTGAAATCTACATTGCATAAGAAAGCGTAAAAAATACAGTAGAGAAAGAAAGCTACAAAGAAAAAATAAAACAAGGCATGGTTAGAAAACTAATACAAATATACCTGAAATCTACACAATTAATAAGTAATCCTACAAAAAAAAGACATGGTTAGAAAACAAATATAAACATTACCTGAAATCTATATAACACAATTAACACAATAAAGAAATAAAGCTACAAAAAAAACAAGACAGGGTTAGAAAACAAATACAAACATTACCTGAAATCTATATAACATAAGTAATACAATACAGAAACAAAGCTACAGAAAAATCATGACATGGTTAGTAGACAAATACAAACATTACCTGAAATCTATATAACATAATTAACACAATATAGAAATGAAGCTACTAAAAAACAAGACATGGTTAGAAATGAGTACGAACAACACCTGAAATCTTTATTACATAAGAAACACAATAAAGAAATAAAGCTACAAAAAAAAACAAAACATGGTTAGTAAAGAAATACAAACATTACCTGATGTCTATATTACGTAAGAAACACAATAAAGAAGTAATTCTACAACGAAACAAGACATGGTTAGTAAACAAATACAAACACTACCTGAAATCTACATTACATAAGAAACACAATAAAGAAATGAAGCTACAAAAAAACAAGACATGGTTAGAAAGTGATTACAAACAACACCTGAAATCTGTATTACATAAGAAAAACGATAAAGAAATTAAGCTACAAAAAACAAGTACATGGTTAGAAAATGAATGCAAACAACACCTGAAATCTGTATTACATAAGAAATACAATAAAGAAATAAAGCTACAAAAAAACACGACATGGTTACTAAATAAATACAAACATTACCTGATGTCTATATTACATAAGAAACACAATCAAGAAGCAATCCTACAACGAAACAAGACATGGTTAGAAATCAAATAAAAGCACTACCTGAAATCCACATTACATAAGAAACACAATAAGGAAATAAAGCTACAAGAAACAAGACATGGATAGTAAACATATGCAATCATTACCTGATATCTATGTTACCTAAGAAATATATGTTACCTAAGCAATAAATGAAAGGTGTGGTTAGACAAATTATATATAATCCAAAACTTACCAAAATTTTGATGAAATACATATAAGAAAAAAAGCAAGTTTTAAGCAAATATATGAGACAAACAATAACCAATGTTTATATTATATTACAACACAAACATGAAAGTAAGAAGAACCTTACCAAACCTGTCATAAGTTATACATAACCACAAGTATTTTCAAAGCATTGTCAAGACAAATATAATAAAAAATATTCTGAATTTTTATGAAATGTAAAATACATGAGACAGAGCACATATATAGACAAAAACTGACTGCAAATTTTATATGAAATGTATTAAATGAGACGAAGCAACTTCATAGCATGGATTTAAATTGAAAAAACTTGAAACCTTTCTTGTCAGAACCCCCCTGGTCAGAGTTATAATAAGAATGGTTTCATCCTAGCAAAGAAAAACCGAATGAAAAATTCAACCCACCTCTATCTTCAAGCTGTTGTAACAGAGCAATGTCCATGTTGACATCTGAAAAGTCATAAAATAAACAATTAAAGGGTAGAAAAATGGAACAAAGTACTGTTATCTCTTAATGAGAACAACAAATTTCAGACCTGTCCATATAAAAGTATTTTCAGACAACAAATTGAGCCATGCTCTGTGAAAAGTTGGTCTGAATCTGTAATGCACCTACAAAATGTATTGACCCATGCCAGCCTGCACGGACTGCATCAAACTTTTTGCTATTGATCAATTTTCCGCAAGTCCAAGGACCATTCTACATTATGAGATACGCTGTTATGAGACAAAATGGATTTTATGGATCTCTAATTATTGGTTGGCATGCTTGGTATAATGCATTCAACCCCCTTTTGCCAGCATGCCACTCAATTATATGTGACTCAATTAAAGGTTGTATGTGCGAAAGGCCAGAAATAATTTTGGATATTTATAAAATGTTGGTTAACAGTTTTTTTTTCTGCATTTTCCTTAATTGTTTTAACAGTGGCCTTTTTCAAGGTTGAAATCACAAGAGTTTTTAGGTTAGGCTGCATGTAGTCTGCCTGTAGTCTGTTTACCAGGATATCTCTAAAGATATATAAAGTTAAGTCCAACATTAAATTGTATTGCACATGCCTTCTGATGCCAGCTGCATAGTTTATTATTAGCACATTATAATAGCAAATGTTGGAAAACATGGTATGATTCAGCAGATCTATAACAGGACATCACAATTATACAAATTTTAGCCCGCCTGGGTAGCTCAGTGGACAGTGGATAGCGCATCTAACTCGTGACCTGGTGGTTGCAAGTTTGAAACCAGGTTGAGGCAAAATTTCATTCCAGTGATTTTTCACCTCTCGACCCTGATGCATGTGAAAAAGTAATCAGTGACTTGGAACGAAAGTTGTGCCAGTATTAGTATGAGAAAGCCAGGAAACATGTGCACAGATGCACTGATCGCTGTGATATGACCTAAGCTGTTAAAATGGCGTAAACTCCAATAGAAACAAATGAAGTGTGAAAATTTTATTTGCTCACAACTGACATTTGTGTATGTTATAACCGCATTAGACCAACAATTTTGTCAAAAAATTGTTACTTAATAAGTTAATCTAATATTGCATTGTTTTATTACATGAATAAAAGTGGTGGAATGTTTCTTTGAAAGTGAGTAGAAAGCATTGTGAGACACAAAGTAAATGCTGGGTAGCAGCATTCATGTTCTCTGTTTTCTACAATGTTTTCATATGCTTTCACCAGAGTCATTAAAACATGGAAATCTGTGGTAAAAATTAATGACAGTATTATGTACTTACAATAATAAACACCCCACATTGTATATAAATTGTACATTATGTAATTGTATATAGGCCAGGGGCCTAAATAATACATTATTAAAATGGAATTTGGGAGAAAAATGGAATTTGAAAGATACTGCAATAGAAATTAACAGATATGACTATATGGCTAGATGCTTTTAAAAGTCTTGCTGATCACGTAAAGGATCATTGTGGCAAAAGAGGAAATGGCTTGTGAGGGCAATTTCTCTTTTTGCCCATGTTTTTATGTGCTTTTATACATCAACTCTTATCCTGCTATGTAACTGGAATGAAATTTTAAAGATGATAGTAAAAACCCAAATTTTGCAATTTCAAAGGTAATTTTTTGGGGAAAATATGTCCTTATCGGACAGTGTAGATCAAAGATCAGACTGCACGTTCTGTGCATTCTGATCTTGATCAACAGTGTCCGCAAAAGGTCAGTGAGTCACGCTTAGCAGCCTAAAGGTTAAACAATTGAAACAAACACATTTTTACACAAAGTTTGCTCACAAGTTTTCCCTAAAAATGTGTCTTTTTTTACATAAAGTAATAGATCTACTTGGCTGTTATTTTTTACATAAAACAACAGTAGTCCTTGGCAGAGGAAACTAATATTGTCTACTTATACCATCTATGAGTCATGCTCTGGCGACAGGGAGCTTAATGCATTTCCTTAATGCATGATACAAAGCAAGTCATCTCATGATCATGGATCCATAAAGTCCGTTTTGTGTAGTAACTGACTGGATTATGCTGAACACTGGCCCTTTCAGCTACAGAAAATTAACTGCACAGGCTGTAGTCTGCACTGGATTTCACAGGCTAATCTGGGTTGATTCATTTTGCAGATACATTAACCCCTCTTTTCACAGGGCATGGCTCAAATAAAATTCAAGGTATTCGATAGAACGTTAGTTTAAACGTTTTTTTTCACAAAAATAGCATTGGCGCAACCCTTCAAACTGAAGATACATGTAGGTAGGGCCAAGAGTTCTATTAACTTCAAATCGGTTCTTCTCCAGCAAAACAATTTCAATAGAATTTCAAAGTCATATGTGCAACTACATTATTTCTGATTTTAGAATATTACAAAGAACCATCAGTAGATGTAAAAATATCACAAATAAAACATAACAACAAATATTCATAAATGCGGTTTGGGTCGAAGATAAAATGCGGAGGTTAAGTCCAAAATAATCAAATATAATCAAAATCATGCGTAGGAAAAAATTGCACAATATTTTACGGATTCACTCCGTATACATCAATATAGGTCAACGGAATGAAGCTGAAAATTTCACTAATTTCTTATCTTTTCACTCATAAAACAATGCCACATGTATGCATAAAACTGTATTTATAGTGGTGGGGGTTTGCCGGTATAAATGCCAACTCCCTGTCCTATCTGATCTTGATCTATGTACACTGTCTGCAAAAGCAACTGTTTTTTACTTTTCTGTCTAGTCCAATCTTACTAACAACAAAAATAATGCAATGTTACCTTTGTAGTATGCCACTCCTAGGGATGCTGTAAGATTACCCCACAATGTTGACTTCAAGTGCAGTACATGCGAACATTCCCCTATTCTGTAAAAAGTCGAACGAAACTGACCAACCTCTCTACTAAAAACAAAACCTGCTCAGCACACAGCACGAACTGACTTAAATGCTCACCTCAACAATTGGGTATTGTCCGAGACTCAACTCGTGCACGTGAAAACAAGTGAGCTCAACATCTGTACTCCACTGTGTCTTTCACAACTACAAGAATAGTTTGATATCAGCTGTCACTGCACACTAAGACCCGACTTCACAGAAAGTACTGTCTGGTCTAAGCTCTTCACTGACCACTTTCCACAGAAATTCTGACAAAAAAATAACAACAATCTTTAAACACAGCAATTATTTAGATGGGTTTTCCTGACTTAATGTGTTAAGTTTGTTAATTTGGCGCCTTAACCCTTATCCTGTTTAATAACTAAAATGAAACTTTCAAGCCGATAGTAAAACCCCAAATGTTGCTATTTCAAATATAGTATTTGGGGAAAATATCTCTGTATCAGACATTGTAGATCCAAGAGTAGACTATGCGTTCTGCGCAGTCTGATCTTGATCTACACAGTCTGCAAAAAAGGTCAGTGAGTCGCGCTTAGCAGCTAAGGGTTAAGGGTTATCAATGAAGGGCACGTTTTCAATCGGGAAATCTTCCTATCTATCGCTATATTGTATCAATGAAGGGCACGTTTTCAATCGGGAAATCTTCCTATCTATCGCTATATTGTATCAATGAAGGGCACGTTTTCAATCGGGAAATCTTCCTATCTTTCGCTTTATTGTATCAATGAAGGGCACGTTTTCAATCGGGAAATCTTCCTATCTATCGCTATATTGAGGTTTCTTTCTTGTTCCAAGAATATATTACAAAGTAGCCATAGTGTAAAGCAAAGATTAATCTGCACAAGCTGCACTAAATAAAGTGTTATCTTGATCGACATTGTCTGCAAAACCAAAATCACAGCACTCTTACGGATAAACTCTACCCGATAACAAAATTTTAGGCTAGTCGAAATAGAAAGCATTTGCAGACAACAAGTAGTGGAACTTGTCACTGAAAGGGTAAAAATTATTGTCGGAAAAGGAAAATAATTGCTCTTTGGGAGCATACAGAAACCGGAAGGTTGCCGGAATTTACAGATGACGAGTCAAGCGTTTTCAAGTTCGTCTTTTACTAGGAAGAAAATATTGTGGGAAAAGGAGAAAATGCTGGTTACCAGCATTTTCTCCTTTTCCCACAATGTTTTCAAAAGGGTTCTTCCTCAGGGTCACAAAACTGGAATGTTTGGTACAGGGTTAACTCCTTACTTACGGCGTCAAAATTTTAGACTATTCAAATTCAAAGTTGTCCAAAAAGATAGGTATTGTTTTCGAAAAGGATAGAAAACGTGGAAAAAGGAGAAAATGCTGGTACTACCAGCAGTTTTTCCCCTTTTCCCAACGTTTTCAAAAGCCTTCTACATTTGGGTTGTTAAATGCCAAGAATGTTTGGTAAATGGCAATTTTAGTATTTTTCTATAATCATTGCATACGTGTATGCTTAATATGTACTTAATATTTTTCTAAAATGAGAAATGTCCAAAAAGGACAGAGAATTATCTTTGGCATTTTAAAGCACAAGTATCACGTGGCTTAGAACAACACGAACTCTTCTTTTTCAAATCTCTTTACTAAACGACAAAATTCTACACTTATCCAAACTCAAAGCATTTGCAGACGACAAATAGGATATTGCTCAAATGATGAGATTTGAACTATAAAGTGAAGAAAACATTAGAGGAAAGGGAGAAAATGCTGGTTATCAGCTTTTTCTCCTTTTCCCTGGATATTTTCAAAGGTCCTTTTCGAAAGGGCGTTATCAAATCACGGGATTACTTGGTAAAGGGTTAAACTTTTAAACCAAACGATAAAGTTTTAGACTTTTAAAAATCAAAAGCATTTGCAGACGGGAAATTTAAGCGTAGTCTTATTGAAGCAATTTGTCTTTGATATGGTATCAATTAAACGCAGTCGGGAAATTAGACAAGAGGGCCATGATGGCCCTGAAGTCGCTCACCTGAGCCTTTTGATCAAATATGACCCATTTCAAATCTCTTCAGAGACCCATTTCCAATCTCTTCAGAGATATTAAGACAAACACTCTGACAAACACTCATTAGTATTGGGCTTACAAATATGGCCTCTAGAGTGCACACAAGCTTTTTCTAGAATTTGTCTCAGCGGCCTACTGGATATGTAGAAATTATCCAGACATACATTCTGACAAACTTTCATGAGTATATGAGAAAATTTGGCCTGTAGGGTGTACAAAAGGTTCTTTTCGAGAATTGACCTAGTGACCTAGTTTTTTATCCACCATGACCCATATTCATACTAGTCTAAGATATTATCAAGACAAACATTCAGAGCAAATTTCAAGATTATTGGACTGAAAATATGGCCTCTAGAGCGTACACACAGTTTTTCAAGGATGAAACTTGGTGACCTAGTTTTAATTTCACGTGACCCGTTTTCAAACTCATGCAAGATATCATCAAGACAAACATTCTAACAAAAGTTTAAAGAATATTGGACTGTAATTATAGTACAAAAGGTTTTTCCGAGATTTGACCTTGTGACCTAGTTTTTTATCCAACATGACCCATTGTCATACTAGTCTAAGAAATTATCAAGACAAACATTCTGACCGAATTTCAAGATTATTGGACTGAAAATGTGGCCTCTAGAGCTTACATAAGGTTTTTCTAAGATTTGACCAAGTGACCTAGTTTTTGACCTGACATGACCCATTTTCAAAGTCATCCAAGCTATCATCATGACAAACATTCTGACCAACTTTAAAGAGCATTGGGCTGAAAATGTGGCTTCTGGAGCGTACACAAGGTTTTTCAAAGATTTGACCTAGTGGTGTAGTTTTTGACTCCACATGGCCCATTTTCGAACTCGTCTGCGATATTATCAAGACAAATATTCTGACCAAATTTCAAGAGTATTGGACAGATAATGTGGCTTCTGGAGCATACACAAGGTTTTTTTAAGATTTGACCTAGTGACCTAGTTTTTTGACCCAACATGGCCCGTTTTCAAATTTGTCAGAGATATCATCAAGACAAACATTCTGACCAACTATCAAGAGTTGGTTGGTTGGTTGTATTAGGGTTTAACGCCACCTTAACAGCTAAGGTCATATCATGGCGGTCGGTGACGCACATATGTTTCCTGGCTTTCTCACACCAGTACTAACACAACTTTCTTTCCAAAGCCACCGACTACTTTTCTCACATGCTTCAGCAGAAGTGAGAGGCGAAAATACGCCGGAAAGAAAGTTCGCCTCAACCGGGTATCGAACTCACAACCACCAGGTCATGAGTCCGACACGCACACCACTGAGCCACCCGGGCGGGCACTATCAAGAGTATTGGACTGAAAATGTGGCCTCTAGAGCGTACACAAGGTTTTTCTAAGCTTTGACCTAGTGACCTAGTTTTTGACCCAACATGGCCCACTTTCAAACTTGTTTGAGATATCATCAATACAAACATTCTGACCAACTTTCAAGAGTTTTGGACTGAAAATGTAGCCCTCTAGAGCGTACACAAGGTTTTTCTAAGATTTGACCTGGTGACCTAGTTTTTGACCTGACATGGCTCATTTTCGAACTCATCCGAGATATCATCAAGACAAATATTCTGATCAACTTTCAAGAGTATTGGACTGAATATGTAGCCTCTAGAGCGTACACAAGGTTTTTCTAAGATTTGACTTGGTGTCCTAGTTTTTGAACCGACATGGCCAATTTTCGATCTCGTCCGAGATATCGTCAAGACAAACATTCTTACCAAGTTTCATGAGTATTGGACAGAAATTATGGCCTCTAGAGCATATGCAAGGTTTTTCTAAGATTTGACCTAGTGACCTAGTTTTTGACCCGACATGACCCATTTTCGAAAATGTCCAAGATATCATCAAGACAAACATTCTGACCAAGGTTCAGGGGTATCGGACTGAAAATTTGGCCTCTAGAGCTTACACAAGGTTTTTCTAAGATTTGACCTAGTGACCTAGTTTTTGATCCGACATGACCCATTTTCGAAATTGTCCGAGATATCATCAAGGCAAACATTCTGACCAAGTTTCATGAGTATCGGACTGAAAATATGGCCTCTAGAGCGTACACAAGGTAAAAAGTTGACGACGGACGACGGACTACGTACGACGGACGCCGGACGCCAGACACAGCACGATCACAATAGCTCACCATGAGCACTTCGTGCTCAGGTGAGCTAAAAATGCAGGTAGTACCAGCATTTTCTCCTTTTCCTACAACGTTTTCAAAAGCCAAAAGTATTCTGCCTCAGTCGTAGGTCTAAATCACTGTCAGCTGATAAAGAGATTCTATGCTAGTATGTCAGTTCTTGTCTTTTTTATTGCAACTTATTAGTGAGCATTTACCACCATCCCCGTGAAACATTCTTCCAAAATGAAGTCAAAATTATTATTATACACCATTAGTCGCATTATGAAAGTTTGTGTCCATTTACGATAAACATGCTATCAAGGTAATATAACCTAAAAATTATCTAATAGATACCAATTTACATTCATTACGACTCTAAAAGGGCATCCCACGGCCTATAAAATGCTGCCTCCGCGATCAGTACTCGTGGAAGTTGGTTTATGACAGTGTAACGAAACGACACTGTTAGAAGATACCAACATGATTGGATACTTAGGTATGGTATTATTTGTAAACGATATCTTTATTTAGATTGATTGGTTGTATAGTGTTTAACGCCATTTTCAACATTATTTCAGTTATTTCACAGCGGCCAGTGCTTTGTGAAAAGGGGGCTTAATGCAACTGCAAAAAGTATGGATCCATGTTAGGCTGGGCGGACTGCGCAGACTGACATGAGTCGAAACGTTTTGCTATTGATCAGTTTTCTGCATGTCAAAAGGTACCCCATGATTCAATTAACAATAATGTAATGACTTGCTTGGTATTGTGCGTCAAGGAGATGCATTAAAAACCTTCTTGAGAGAGCATGACTCGTGTATAATAATTGTACACATTGCTAACGAGGGCTGTATAGGATTAGACAAGTATAGGATAGACCGCGAGTGGACTTGTCTATGTGATGTAGATACAAGCGTTCGCGTGTGTCTATTTCACACTGACAACTCCACAAGCTTTGCCTATCTGACCAAAGACCACGAATGGGCTTGTCTATGTGATGTAGATACAAGCGTTAGCGAGTGTCTATTTAACGTTGACAACTCCACAAGCTTTGCCTATCTGACCATAGACCAAGAATGAGCTTGTCTATGTAATGTAGATACAAACGTTAGAGAGTGTCTATTTCACATTGACAACTCCACAAGCTTTGCCTATCTGACCGTAGACCACTGTTTAAAATGTAACATATAGACCATTCGGCTAATTAAAAGCTACACAACAATATTTTCAAAGTTTCATAGATTAATGTTAGACAGCATTTTTCAGTTGTGATAATATCATGAAGTCCTTTGTATTTTTAGACAATCGGCCACGTTTCATCAGCCGGCCAACATATTCAGAGCCGGTTCACGTAATCGAGGCCTTTGTTTATTTATGTCAATTTTTTATTAAATCCTATCTTTTCTTTGCCAGCAGCGATTAGAAAAGTTTGAAAAAATAATTTTCGCTTTTAGGACAGCAAAAATATCTCTTATTTGCTAATCTAATGACAATATCAGTCTGAAATTAGGTCCTTCACGTATTATTTCGGCTACGTTCAACCCACGGCACAAATGATTTAGACAACACTGTACACACTCTGCAACTTTCCATGGTGTAGAAAACACGTTAAAAGACCAGAACATTGCATGAGATTGTCCTCTTTTTTTTTTTTTTCGAATTTCAAAGACATAAGAACAAATTAGTACAAAGAATTACAAGCTAAACTGTTTTTTTCCCCTATTTTCTTTTTTTTTTCAGCCGATACTTTCGGAAACGGTAGACCAACGCAACATTTTATCGTCAGAGCCATTGGCTCTGAATTTGAAGTTTCTTGGCCGTGTGTGTGGTATAATACAATTTATCACATAAAACCTCCCCCGGCAGTGTATTAAACCCATGACTTATTTTTGATAACACACTAGTGTATTATTGTTTTTTGGGTCCCGGTTCTGATCAACTTTAACGGGAATTTTTACTACTACGCCGTTTCGCGGAAAAATGACGTCAGTGTTGCTAAGGCATAGGCGCGTGGACAATTTTTGACTTTCATGTTTAATAAAAAGCAAGAAATGTAGCGAAAGCTTTTTAAAAAACATCACAATTGCTGCACTTATCCTCTCTAGAGACTGTTTTATTCTACTTTCGGTGTAAATGTCACGGAGCGATCGACTTGTGTATTTACACATTTCAAACTGAACTACAGCTATAAACGTGGACCAATGAACGGTATATAGGCAAAAGGTGATGAGACAGGATATTTTTTGTCTGTCATTAGTTTTATGTGATAAAGAGAATCTTACACTCGTGTTTATGTATTATCATTTTTATCAAACTCGTTGACTAAAATGTTTTTGACGCTCGCCAAGGCTCGCGTCATACAACTTTAGTCAACTCGTGTAACACTCATTTAAGATCCTCTATTTATCGGTAGTGGGTGTATATATGCACTGGTCCGACGCATTCGCGTTTCTTATATTTGAATGATGCGCCTGCGCTATAGTGATAGACATTGAGTAAATATTTTTTCATCAACAGCACTCAAATTCATCCTGTAAACAGCAAATATGCTTAAACTATGTGGGAATTGAAATGAAGACATAAAAATCTTACTTGTTTTAGGTGAAAGGTAAATTCTGTTTACATCCGGGGACTGTCCTATTGATCCGTGGGTCTGGTGAAAGTTGAATTTGAAGGGCTCCACAGGGGTATTTATTCACTTTTTACATCATGGTTGAATAGAAGTGATATATATACTGAACCGAAAAAGAAACTTCCCCTGTGTTTAATTGCAAATGCAATGTTATTAAAAAGAATCAAAATATCAGATGACCTACGTATGTTCGGACGAACGATTATGTGTCCGATAAAACAAATTTTAACTCGATTGAAAGCATTTTGCAGAAGAAACGCGCTGAAAGCGACTTTCACGTGCATGCACAGACCAGTACAATTCGTGTATATTTTTTGAAACCTTTCAGTCTAATTTTATAGACTTTCATGTCAATAAGAAAAAGACGCTGAAAAAAATTAAATTCTTTTTAGTTTACTTTATTTTTGATATGCCTAGAATTCCGCAAAATTTACGCGAACGTGCCATTGGCATGCTTAATGCTGGTATGACGATGAGTGCTGTTGCTATGAATATTGGATGTTCTACTCGTGCTATTCGACACCTTAAGCAACGTTTTCAAGCAACAGGGCGTACGGAAGATCGACCACGTAGTGGACGTCCTCGCGTCACGACGCGCGGCCAAGACTGCTATATTCGGAACACCCACCTGCGCAATCGCTTTCAAACTGCCACAGCCACTGCTGCTAACACCCCTGGTACACATAACAACCGTATATCTGCCTAAACTGTGCGCAATCGCTTGCGCGAGGGTGGGCTACGTGCACGTCGTCCATACGTTGGTTGTGTTTTGACGCGACGTCACCGCGTAAATCGTGTTAATTGGGCACGTACACACCAACGCTGGCTTAGACAACAATGGAATAGCGTTCTTTTCTCTGACGAGTCCAGGTTTTCCATTCATCGAGGTGATGGCAGGGTTCGAGTATACCGTAGGAGAAATGAACGTTATGCCAACTGTTGTGTACTTGATCGAGATCGTTTTGGGGGTGGGGGTTCTGTCTTGGTCTGGGTGGGCATTGCACATGGCTTTCGCACTAATCTCGTCGTTATCGAAGGGAATTTGAATACCCAACGCTACCGAGATGAAATTCTTGCGAGGCACGTTATCCCACTGTTTCAAAATAATGCCAATATCACTCTTTTTCAGCATAATAATGCCACAAGCCATACAGCTAGGGACAATGTGAATTTCCTCAGGGCGAATAACATTGCATTTATTAATGACTGGCCTGCCAAAAGCCCTGATCTGAATCCCACTGAACAGCTTTGGGATAATTTGGACCAGCGTGTTAGACGTCGCCCTATTCCACCGTCAAACGTCATTCAGCTAAGACAAGCCTTAATTCAGGAATGGAACAACATTCCACAAGCCGAAATCAATACACTTATCCGTTCTATGCGCCAACGATGCCAGGCAGTCCTTGATGCTGAAGGTGGTCATACCCGGTATTAATTTGTGATTTTGGTGAGCGACCCCTTCCGCATTTTAAGTACCATTTCACTACTTTTGGATAAGCCCTCAGCAATAATTTTTTTCACACAAAGTCGCAATAAAATACTCTTTCAATGCATATAAATCTGGTTTAATCCTGATTTTCATTTTTGTGTATATCTGCACTTAAACACAGGGGAAGTTTCTTTTTTGGTTCAGTATATATACATTTACATGTGCATGACAGTGTGGACTTTTGTTTTTCAACCTTATTTAGCCTCTTTTCCTGATTTCATTGCCATGAGTTTCTGAACAGGATTTTCTTCAATGAAGCTTTCACTGGGATACAGTTTATGTTCTTCTACAGCTTCCTTTGAAAAAGGGAATATCCCAGTTTTCCTGAAGCCAGACATTATATTAATAGGTGTCATTGCCCTCAGGTAAGCCCGGCATGCTATATGACACATGTCATAACGTGTGATGGTCTTACCAATGGATGACTGCATAAAGGATGCACACTACCTATAGTAAAACGCATTAAAAGGACCGAAAATGGAGACATCTAGGGGCTGAAGAATGTGTGAGGTGTGGGCAGGTAATACAAAAAGAATCAAGTAGTTAGACATAGCCCAGTTAATCAAAGCTCTAGAGATGTGTGATGCATGCCCGTCAAATATAAGCAAGATATGCTGCCCATCATTATCTCCTCTTTTTACATAGGGTAGAAAATGGTCCTTCAAATACTGCTGAAAAATATCAGCATTTGACCAGGAAATCGTTGTTGTCGTTACCGGTTTTAAATGAGGACAAATCCCTTGTGTTTTTCTATCCCTTAAAACATAAGTGTGTGTGTGTGTATATATATATATATATAATTAGTGGAAAAGTGGTATGTTTTCACAGTCACGACAAAATAACCCGTTAAAAGAAGAAATTCTGTCGTTTGAAAACAATATAAAAGATTTGAACCATGCCCTGGCCTGAGGGGGTTAAATGCTTCTCCGAGGTGCATTATACCAAGCAAGTTATCACATAATTATGGATCCATAAAATCCACTTTTCCCAACCACTGGATAAATCCTGAATAAGAATGATATTTGGACATACAGAACATTTATAGAAAACAGAAAGTTTCGACCTAGGTTGATACTTTTTGCAGATGCATAAACTCCCTTTTTTCACAGGGCATGGCTCATCTTTTCTCCCATTCGTCACTTCTGCGTTACTGTACTTTTACGGGAAAACGAGTTTCGGGTGTTTTTGTTTTCAGCAATTACACTGTTACTTGCGGGTGTCACGCCAGGAGTACACGGTGAATGTGAACCTGTTGTGTCACAGACTGGCTATAGCTGTCGGCGGTACTTTGATCTGCGAGAGTCATTTCGAGATTGCAGAAACACCTCCTACAACGTAGACATCGCCGTGGACGCTGTGTATCAGGCAGTTACAGATTTGTGTCGGTGAGGATTGTTTTGTTTGTTTGTTTATCTGTTCATTCCCTTCCCTTCTTTTTCTCTTCGCTCCTTGCTTCTTTGCCTGCCTTCCTTCTTATCTATCTCTCTTATTCCGACCCGCATCTTTATTCGCTGTGTTACCTTGTTCCTACCTTTCTGCTCGCTTCTTTCCTTCCCTGCTACTTCCTATGCTTAGTTCCTCTCTTATTACCCCCTATGCTTACTTCTTTCTTTGCTACCTCCAATGCTTCTTTCTTCCTCGCTATCTCCTATGCTTGTTTTCTGCCTTGCTACCTCCTATGCTTGCTTTCTTCCTTGCTATCTCCTATGCCTACTTTCTTCCTTGCCACCTCCCATGCTTGCTTTCTCCCTCGCTACCTCCAATGCAAGCTTTCTTGCTCGCTATCTCCCATGCCTATTTTCTTTCTTGCTACCCCCATGCTTGCTTTGTTCCTTGCTACCTCCTATGCTTGCTTCCTTCCATGCTTCCTCTCCCCTTCCTGTCGCAAACCCACTTATAATAATAATAATAATAATAATAAACAACTGCGCATCTTTCTTTAAAGCGACGAAGCAGCCATTCGAAGTTGTTTAATAGACAGTGTTCAACAGTGCGGGAATTTAGACGAAATCCGCGCTGCTATGGACAGTACTTTCAAATTCTGCCAACCCTATGGAGTGCCTTTTCTGATGAAATCGTGTGAGTAGAATTTTTAACGATTCATCTGTCTGTCTGTCTGTCTGTCTTTGTCCGCCTGTCCGTTTGTTGAGAGAGCGAGAGAGAGAGAGAGAGATGATCTTCGAACTTAAATTTTTACAAAATTTTAGACTCGTTCAAATTCAAAGCATTTGCAGACGACAAACTGAATGTGACTCAGATATTTGAATATTTCTTTGTGGGATTAGAAAGCACTGTTGGAAAAACGAGTTAACCAGCATTTTCTGCTTTTCCCACAATGTTTCCAAAATCCTGTTACCACATAGTCCTCAAATCCCGGGATTGTATTAAGACTCGTGGCCTTTTGGTTGCGGGTTCGATACCCGGTTGAGGTAAATTTTCTTTTCGGCGATTTTTCGTGTCTAACTTCTGATGCAAGTGCGAAAAGTAGTCAGTGGCTTGGAAAGAAAGATATTTCAGTTCTGATTGAGAAAGCCAGAAAACACATGTGTAGGTGCACTGGTGTTAAGATAGGCATTTAACTCCAATACCATGTACAAACAAACAAACAATGGTCGTACAATCCTCAGCACTTTCAGGCCTTTGATTTTTTTTTTTTTCCAGTTCTAGTTGCAAACCAAGGTAAAGTTGTCACGCGTGAATGTTTAACAATGGTTGCAGTGGAGGCTCATAGCACATGCATTGCAGAAGAGGAGCCGGACCTCCCTTTTTTGGCAACACTCGAACAGCAAGTGGAAAAAATATCAAGGTAATTGTTTACAAGTATGGTCTTTTACGCCTTTATCATCATCATCATCATCATCATCATCATTTCAGGAATATTGCGGCGGTCAATGCACCTTTCCGTGCTTTCCTAGAGTTCTTTTACTAGTACTTTGCACAATATTCGTTCCAAATCACTCACTGCTTCACTACATCACCGTCGATGGAACAATGATCAGCGGTGAAAGAGGAATGACTTTTGACTATTATCATTCCTCGGAGCTGGGGATTCGAGCAAGCGACCCGCTGGTCACAGGCCCTGTGCTGTAGTACATTTTCCAAGCAATAAGAATTTGTTCATAACCTTTATCCCGCTAAATAACAAAAATGAAATTTTCAATTCGATAGTAAAAACCCAAAATACTGCTATTTCAAAGTTATGTCTTGGAGAAAACTATCTCATTAATGGACAGTGTAGATCCAAGATCAGACTGCACGTTTCGTGCAGTCTGATCTTGATCTAAACTGTCTGCAAAAGGTCAGTGAGTCGCGCTAAGCAGCCTAAGGGTTAAAACTTATATCAGTCGACGTAATTTTAGACCGACCAAATTGAAAGCATTTGCACACAACAAATAAATACTGCATAAATGAGCGAAGTTGTCTTTGAAAGAGTAGAAAACATTGTGGGAAAAGTGGAAAATACCGGTTACCAGCTGGTTATCTATGCTTTCCGGGAGTATGTTTTCCCAGTACTTTGCACAATATTTTTTCCTGAGCCACTGGCTGCCTTCTCACTTAGCTATCGTCAAAACAATGATGAGCAATGCGAGAGGAATGAATCCTGTCGCAATGGCTATCATCAATCCTCGGGGTGAAAGGAATTGGCCGAGCTGGGTATTCACAATTTAGGCCCGTATTCATGAGTTTAATGTATCTGCAAAAAGTATCGACCCAGGTCAGCCTGCGCAGTCCGCGCAGACTGACCTGAATCTATACCTTTTGCTATTTCTGCATGTTTTAGGACCATTCTATCTCATAATTCAGTTGGTTGTTAGATAAAATGGTTTGTATTGATCCATGACTATCTTTGATGTCTTTCTTGGTATAGTGCACAACGGAGATGCATGGAACCCCCTTTTCGCCAGAATGTGGCTCATAATAGCTATGTACATAGACTATTTCAACTTATTTTTTCCAGCCGTTACAAGTGGTACGTGGACTGTTTTCTGACGAAGAACATGACCGAGCCAATCCCTGAATGCAATAACATGATCCGCGGTAACATCTATGGTATCATGATTACGTCACTGCAAGTGCATGTCAACTTTGGCTTCGATTATAACGAGTATTTTGAGTATTTTCTAGAGGTACGTATGAAAAGTGTTTTCTAGACAGACAGACAGACAGACAGACACGGACGGACGGACGGACGGGCAGACGGACGGACGGACAAGAAAGAAGATAGACAGAATCATAAAGGTAGGAAACAATTCAAGTGCGGTGTAACGAAAATAAAATGAAAGAAAGCAATGAGTAAACGGTGAATGGGGAAGAAAGGAATGAAGGAAGGAAGGAATGAAGGAAGGGAGGAAGGAAGAAAGGAAGGAAGGAAAAAAGGAAGGGAGGGAGGGAGGGAGGAAAGAAGGAAGGGAAGGAGGAACATTCTCCTTTACAAGTATTTATTGGTCTATTTGTCCATCTTTCTGTCTGTCCGCCTGTCTGTCTGTCTTTGTTTGCCTGTCTGTCCGCCCTTCGTCCGGGAGGAGGTTGAGGATGAAAATAAGACTGACAAATTCTCTTTTTTAAACTTGTACTTCTTGTATGTATTGCATTTCTTTCTCTCTCTCTGTCTGTCTGTCTGTCTCTCTCTCTCTCTCTCTCTCTCTCTCTCTCTCTGTCTCCCCGCCTCTCTCTCTCTTTCTCTCTTTCTCTCGAGCGCGGGCTAGTGTCCGTAGGTGCGGATTGGTGTGTCTGTCGTTGTGTATGTCTATCTATTTGTCTGTCATCATATGACCAAATATTCAATGGTCTTTTAACAATTCCTTCCGTTCTTTTTGCAGGAATCATAATTTCTGCAACCAACCCTTCAAAGAAGTTCCTTGTCTGGACGTAGAGAAAAATCCTATCACGGTATAACCGATTTACGTATATTGAAGGACTGTTCAGAGTGCAGTTGGCGTCACTACCTGAACTATAGAATAAAGTTTTTTTTTAACCTTTGCATAATCAGACATGGGTATTTCGCTCTCTTTTGTTAAATGTCCATACTGTTATTACTTTGTTTTTACTCTCCCGAAACCGTGATTGTCTAGGCTGTACCTGGCAGGGCGTGATGTAAGTCAACCAGTTTACTGTTCATTTTAGTAGCCTCGAGCCAGTTCGGAATTGTTCGGCGTAAATCTACCTAGTTACATGCATCATAACAGCACTTTCTCGATCTTTTGCTTTATGGACACATGAAGTGCATATTCTTTTACCGTCTGAAAACATTGTGAAAAAAGGTGTTACTTATCCATGTTGTTCAAATCTCGCGTTCTTTATTGGAAGCCGCTAGAAAGCGGCTTCCAGTAGGAATGTACCTAAACTATTTACAATGTAGATGATCAGTAATTATTCCATCGGTTATTATTTTTGGAAATTTTCTAATAATGTCGTGTTAGTGTTACAAAATTACTCCACATGACGTTTTCTTAAATATCAAATCAGACCTACATGAACATCAAGTCTGGTTTTCTTGCAATATAAGTTCATTCCCAAATAACGACGAAAACAGAGAAAAATAAACTTCCTTTTATCGCCTAGTCCCTCGAACTTTTCCAACTTAAAGGATTCCCTCCTTCTTCTCAAACGAAAATGTAATACTTTCCGTTTATCACAGGCTCTTCCACCTCTAAACGGTTTTCGCATTTGTCTACTTTTTTACAAGACAAAATAATAATAATTATGAGATGGAAAACATCTTAGAATTTGACAATCAGAAGCAGTTTTATGTACAAGTGTTTCGTCCATTTTTAATCTGTAAAGACAATAGGGCGGTTAACCTTTGATCCAGTTATAGACTGGTTACCTCCCTACACAGTTAATCGTGCTTGTGAAAAGATAACCCTTTTTCTTCCCTTCGCCGACACTTTAGCCGAATGTAATTTTGTTACATGGACGATCTACCTTATGAGCCCTGTAAAATTTAGCATTTAATGTATTGTGTGTCGAAGCTGTTATGATCAGACTGTAGGTTCTGTACAGTATGGTCCTGATCTACAGTACTCGTGAAAAATGTATGGATCGTGACGTGCGTTTGTCCACAAAAATTACCAAAGTGGTGCACAGTGCTCTCAGGGTTGAAACTGTTCGAAAATGACAGAAATAGATCAAGATCAAACAGTACATAGCCTGTGTAATATTTTTTTTATATTTTATAGGATATTGTAAACGTAAAAATTTCTTGTTTCTTTTTCTTTACTCAGTATATTAATTTCGTTCGGTGCAGTTGAAAGGATAAAGTTATTACCGAACCTATCACTGTGCATATACAACTTTTTACGTCGCTGCTAGTCAAGGGTTTGGAATGGCTCTTGAAGTTTACATTAGAAGTTTTATAGGTTTGTACAAGGCCTATGCAGAAAGTGGTTCAAACTAATTTTTATTAAACGATATATATATAGTAATAGTTACCGTGTTGTTGTTGAATAGATCTAGATCCTTAAAGACTTCAAAAGATAATTTTGTTTTTTTAGCGGTTCGCGCCAACTGTGAAGGCTATGATCAGAAGAATTTTGGAGATACTATGCGAAAGTCTCTAATTCTGGAGTAGAAATGTAAAGATTCACTTTGATACAAGCAGGCTAAGATACTTTTTGACAAGCAAAAAGATAATGTTTTAGAAGAAAGTTGTTGAATATTTTTTTCTTTTTGTAAAAAATGAAACACAAAGAAAATATCACAAAAAATTGTAAATACATGTAGATCTACGTGAATAACGATCTAAATATCACTTTCAATAATTACTAACTTACATAATTCCGCAGTGTCGCCTTTGATGCCCCTCCAGAAGTTTGCTTTTTAAAATCATTTAATAATGAAAAATGCTGTACTTGAATGCGCAATTTCTCCATTTCAAACTTTGAGTGGAAATTTGAAAATTCCAATGCTTTTACATGTTTTCTCACATACGCATTATCACTTTAAATGATAATGATGATTATGATGATAATAATGGTACAAAATAATTTAAGATTCCTCTCTTAACTTCTGCCTTCCACCCCCCCCCCCCACCCCCACCCCCCCGCATTTTAGTATCATTTGTCACGATCTTCCGTTTTTCTTTTTTTTTTGGAGGGGGGGGGGGAACAGATACAAAAATGTCATCACATTTTTTTCTAGAAAGTCAATATTTCTGAAATTGTCCACCAAAAGATTGCGGCTCCTATGATGCCATGCATCATAAATTTGTCTTGTCTTTATATTGCATTTCATATCTACAGCTACTAACAATGATTTCCGAACATTAAGGTCTATTTTACCTCAATCTAAAATGCAGTGCACTGTAACATAGCTCCTCTCTGCCAGGTCAATTTTTACAGCCTATTATTAGTTAAAAACCTTTTACCGAACAATCCCGAGTTTTATCGACCCTGTGAAAGACGGCTTCGGAAAACATCGTGGGAAAAGAAGAAAATGCTGGAAACCAGAATTTGCTGCTTTTCCCACAATGTTTTGAAAAGCATATCACAACTATTATCAATAAATCACGTGTAACTGGTAAAACTGCTCCGGCTGACTTTGGTCGACACTTTTCGCAAATGCATTAAGCCCCTTTTTCACAGAGCATGACTCATTTCTTTACAATACGCCAGCGTTACGTCATGTACCACTTTAAATAACTCTTTTAACAGACGACAAAATTTTAGACTAAACCAAATTGAAAGCATTTGCTGACGAAAAATTAGATGAACTCCAAATAATCGAATTGCCAATGAAAGGGTAAAACGCCGTGGAGTAAAAATCCCGGTTACCAACATTTTCTTCTTTTTCCCATGATGTTTTCAAAAATCATCTTTCTCAAGGTCGTTGAAACATTAGATTGGTTGGATAAAACATTTTAGTCTTTTGCTGCAAAATAAATCGGACGGAGCGGCACTTTGGGAAAAGGGAATGGGGGTTTACCATTTACCGCAGGGGTCCTGTGTGGCTCAGTGGTAAGTGTAGGACTCGTGACCTGGTAGCCCCGGGTTCGAGCTTCACTGGCTCCACTGGGTTTTTCACAGGAGTGTCCTTGGGCAAGACACTTCAGATCCCTAGCCCAGTACTGGTAAAACCCAGGAAAACATGTATAAGTGAGCTGTCGCCGTGATAAGACTGAAAAAAATGTTGAAAGCGGCGTAAAACACCATTCAAACAAACAAACAAACAAACCATTTACCACAAAGTCCCGAGTTCGAAAGACCTTGAGGAAGAAATCTTTTGAAAACATAGTGGGAAAAGGAGAAAATACTGGTAACCAGCATTTTCTCCATTTCCCACTATATTTTCTACTCTTCAAACACAGGTTTCATTTTTTGAGTCACATCTATTTCGTCGCCTGTATGTGGTTTCAGCCAAGTCATCGCATAATGTGCATCTATGTTTTTGTCTAAAAAGCGGCTAAAACACGCGCGATGATAGAATGGTCCTTTGTCATGAAGAAAATTCATCCATAGCAAAGAGTTTCGACCTCAGACAGCCTGCGCAGTGCGCTTACTGCGCAAACTGAAATAGGGCGATACATTTTGCAGGTGAATTAAATTACTTTTTGAAATGTACATACATAGAGACATCTCGTTCGTAAGACAGAATAGCATAGCGGGTGCAGCAGATCCAAGATAACACTGCACGTTTTGTGCAGTCTGATCTTGATATAAAAGATCTAGATACCATGGTCGTCGACGGTAAAAAACTGAGATCCAACTACACAAACAGTACATGCACTGTTGGGCGTATCTAGTGAACTCACTATTATCTTCCACTAAGTGGTGTTTTTCAAATACTGGCCTATCTGATTTGAGCATCCCGTTACAGAACCGGACTACTTTTCAGTATAAAATATGTTTATTCAAAACAACGCGAACGTTTACGATTCACGAATCTTTTCAGCCCATGTGTACCTTTGCTTCGTCTGTCTTCCCCATTTCGGAACAGAATTCCTGCCTTAAAGGTTGTTATTGAGAGAATACTTATTATCTGTTTGATTATGTATACACATGTTATTGTTTGGACGGTTTTCCTAAATCTATATTCAGAAACGGTATACAACGAATTGCAGTAAACAATGGTATTTTTTTTAAATATATTTTTCCCATTGAAGTAACTGTATTTTCATCAATTCGGTGCGAAAAACAGGCTTGATTTCTCAACAGACGCATTATTTTATAGCCATTTTCCGCATGTTACTATTTAGCCGCAGAATATAGAGTTATAAGCACGGCGTATTAATATTTAAAATGTACAGGATAGTGATGTGTCATACAGACAGCAATCGTCACAATCCGGCCGATTCCGTACCTATATCTAACCTCATCCGACCTCATGGAGATTTCCATTTTGATTTTATGTCATATTATCGTAAACAAGGCGGCACCCATAGTTCTAAATCATTCAGCAACGTCACCAACAACTATTATGAAGCTATTCACATTTTTCAATCTTTCGGTGAAAACTGCCAACGAAATTGATAAGCCATGTTTAACAATGACTAACGTGTTAGTTAACGGAAATGTATTTTGAAAGATTTCGATAGCAGATTTTGACTCGTGTTTTCCTTTTTTTTTTTAATCGAGGTTCTTTCAATTTTAAGATCGTTAAGGCAGTCAGTTTCCGGCAAAAAAGTGAACCGTGTATATATGTATGTTCATGTCATCCAAAGTGGCCTCCAACACGCGAAAAAGAGCTTCGGACATTTGCATAAAGTGTCGTCTCAGATCAGCCTGCGAATCCAAGACGACACTTTCCGTTCTAATGTGAATTTCTGTTTCATGCAAGTATACTGTAGGCCAATGTAGTTTTCATTTTTAATGCGTTCACTTCTTTGTCTTGACGGTGTGTAGTGCCTAATGATTCTGTTTGATTTTACTTACAACATAACTGTGTACATCGTAAAGAACATAGATCTGGACATGTGTTGGGTTGCTACATGTTGTTCCTGTACTTACTATGCGCAGTAACATGAACTGTAGAATTTTAAGGTATCTTTGTAGCAACCCAACATATTGTCCACATCTTCATTTTCATCTGACTGTTACACTGTTCATTCTTCTTTCAGTCCTAAGCAGTATGTGCTATTCATATTCAATCCTAATGAATATTAGACAATCGTTATCTCTGACAAAACAGGTTTTACATCACAATAAAAAACGATTATTGACAGGTAAACGTTGTGAAGAGAACGTACAATTTTGTAGAACGGTATTTCAGATTACTATTTACAGCTTGTTGGCTTTGATGATAGTGACTCATCTTTTGATATTGCAAGCAGGCGATGTCCATCCAACTCATGATCCTGGTCCGCAACCTAGTGAGTCTTCAGATAGTTTGTCGAGTACAGATTTGTACAATTTTCTTAATCTGCCCAATCATCTCTCTACCGTCCATTATAATGTCCAAAGTATAGCTAACAAGCTTGATACTTTGATTGCGGAGTTTTCCTTTTTTGATGTTTCATTTTCTGAGACTTGGGGCTACATGATAGTTTATCCTCAGACGGGCTGCTTTTCCCTTCCTTCCATCCACCAGAACGAAAAGATAGAGTTCATGACCGATACGGTGGTGTAATTTTATATGTAAAAAATAATCTGTCTTACATACGTAGAAATGATCTCAAAATTGGTAGACTAGAGTGTTATTTGGATACAAATCAAGTCCATTAATAATAGGAACATTTTGTATGGTGTATTTTATAGACCACCGAACTCTGACTCGACTTATACTTCACTTATTGAAGATTCTATAGGTCTTGCTATAAATTCGAGTATCGCAGATATTATAATTACTGGTGATTTTAATCTCAATACTATGAACGAAAATCAATTTCGTAAGTTCGAAGCTTTATGTAATCAGTTTAATTTAGTTCAATGTATTGACGAACCAACACATTTTACCAAAAATTCCATGTCTACTATTGACTTTCTTTTTGTTACTAATAAAAACTCAATTCTAACAACTGGCGTTGGTGAGCCTTGTCACTTGGTCTTTCAGTGCGTTATCACTGTCCTGTCTTTGGTGTATTTAATTTCTTTAAGCCTAGGTTAAAAAATATTCAACGTACGATTTGGAAATACGATCAATGCGACTATAACCAGTTAAGAGGCTGTCTTGCTAATTTCGATTGGCACTCTATACACAATGATAATATTGACATATACGCTGGAAATCTTGCAAGTGTCTTCACGGATAAAACTCGTATGTTTATTCCAAGCAAAACTACTAGGATTAACCCCCAAGAACCACCATGGATGACCTGTTCTATTAAAAGGAAAATTCGCTATCGTAAGAGATTGTACAAGAAAGCTAAGGCATCAAATAAAGCTAGTCACTGGACAAAATTCAAATCTGTTAGAAATGAAGTAATATCACTAATTCGACAAACCAAAGAAATTACTACGATCACTTATCCTCAAAATTAAAATATGGTTCACTATCTCCGCGTGATTGGTGGAAAACTTTAAAGTCACTTATGTCTTCAAGTTCTTCATCGTCAATCCCTCCTCTCTTTGATTTTTCCAGCGATTCAATGGTAATTGACGATAATGAGAAAGCTAATGTACTAAACTCTTATTTGGAAATCAATCAAGTATAGACGATTCTTTAAGCACTCTTCCAGAAGCAAATTATCCACTGACACAATCTTCTTTAGATACAATTAATATTATGCCGTTCGAGGTACTGGATGTTCTGAAATCACTGAGACTTGGGAAAGCTTCAGGGCCTGACGGTATTAATAACAGGATTCTTATTGAAATAGCTGGACAGATTGCACCTCATGTATGTGATTTGTTCAATCACTCATTAAATACTTATACAGTTCCATCTTCATGGAAAATATCCAATGTACATGTATATCCAATATTTAAATCCGGTGACCCTTCTCTTCCATCTAACTACAGGCCCGTTTCGTTATTAAATAGTATCGAAAAAGTATTCGAACGCATTATATTCAAGCATGTTTATAACCATCTGAAAGACATCAATTATTTACACCCTTCCAGTCCGGTTTCATGCCCGGCGACTCTACAGTTAATAAAGTAACTGGTCTTTATAATGAAATATGCAAAGCCTTAGACGACGGGCTAGAATTTAGAGCTGTGTTTTTTGACATAAGTAAAGCATTCGACAAAGTTTGGCATAAAGGCTTACTTTTCAAGCTGAACAGGGCCGGGATCCGTGGTAAACTATTATCTTGGTTTTCTAATTATCTTTCGAATCATTTCCAGAGAGTTATTTTACCAGAGGGAGTTTCATCCTTGTGCCATGTGCAGGCCGGTGTCCCTCAAGGATCCATTCTAGGACCTAAAGTTACTATTTTTAATTTATATAAATGATATAGTTGATGATATTCAGGCAAATATCAATCTTTTTGCAGACGACACAAGCTTATCAATGACTGTAGGCGATCCGGCTGATGTAGGAAGTATTTTACAATCGGACATCGATAAAATTACAAATTGGGCACAGAAGTGGCTGGTCAAGTTCAACCCAGCAAAGTCTGAGTCGCTGTTTATATCCCGCAAACGTTTTAAGCCAGATCATCCAAGTCTCTTTATGTCAAATATTGAAATTCCCTCAGTTTCAAGTCACAAACACTTAGGTTTTTTCCTTTCTAATGACGGATCTTGGGACACCCATATCAATAAATCAATTGAAAAAGCATGGAAAAGAATTGCGGTTATGCGGCATCTGAAAATACGACTCGACCGACTGTCACTTCAGACCATTTACTTTTCATTTATAAGGCCTATATTGGAATATGGTGATGTCATATGGGACAATCTTTCGCAGGGGTTAAAGGATCAGCTAGACAAAGTTCAAAATGAAGCTGCACGTATAGTTACAGGCTGTACTAAACTCGTTGCTGTTGCTGATCTAATTCAGGAATCTGATTGGGAAACTTTAAGCGAAAGAAGGCGAAAACATAAGCTGATTCACTTCTACAAAATGGTAAATGGACTTTCTTCAAATTATCTTAATGTTCTCGTCCCTCCAACGGTTGGTAATTCAACAAATTATAATCTGCGTAGACCAAATAATTTGCGAACCATTGCTTGCAGAACTAACTTGTATAAGAATTCATTTCTACCGTCTGTAATTAATGATTGGAATTCTCTACCGGATGAGATTAAGAATGCAGAATCACTGACATCTTTTAAATATCATTTGAACCTTGACAAACTCGGTCCAAGACAACTGTATTTCTTCGGCGAAAGAAAAATTCAGATTATCCATGCTAGATTGCGTAACAGGTGTAGTTCTCTTAATCACCATCTTTACTAGAAAAATTTAGTGCAGTCGCCACTTTGTAGATGCGGCTCAGTTGAATCAACTGAACACTATTTTCTAAGATGTCCAATTTATAGTGACTTAAGAAATCATTTAAACTTTAATATTAATGATATAGTAAGAGTCTCCCTTCGAATCATCCTGTATAGAGATGAGAGTCTTAGCCTGCATGACAATGAAAGGATATTTGCAGCAGTGCATACTTATATCCGTGCAAGTGGAAGATTTGCTCTTTAGTGTGTTGTTTCTTTGTTGTTTTTTTTAAAGGACAATACTATATTCTGCTGGAGGACCTGGCAGAGGACACTCGTAGTGTAGCATTCGTATCTTCATCTTTATGAAATGTATTAGTAAACACTTACGTAGCAGTGACAGTCAGGTTTTAACGTTTTTATTGTCTCTATATATGGTATCTTCACCATTAGGCCTAACACTCCACACCTATCTCAACCCCCCCCCCCTACTTTCCCCAATCTTTTTCCTGTATTTTTTTTTTCTAAACTTTAATATATCGTACTTTATACATGCAATAACCGGAAATTGGAGAGGAACTCTATAAGCTTTGCTTTCGTTCCGATCCATTTCTGCAGGATTATTTTTGTTAATTGATTGTACTGTATTGCTCATGTATATTGTATTTCTGTGGAATAAAATATGTTTAAATTTAAATTTAAAATCAAATGTAGTCGTAAATTGCCGTCTCGGTTTACGCACAGGCTGATCCGAGACGACACTTTATTAATATGTCCGAATGCCCTATTTTTCGTGTTGCATGCCAAGTAATACAACCGAGAGATTTTATCAACGGATCATCCGAGAGCTACCGGATGACTAGACAGGTCAATCTTCGGAGAAGGTGTCACACCCCCGGTTTTTGGCCTTATTGAAATAAGTGCGAAATTGAACATATTTTTAGCTTCGCATAATTATGCTTAAAGGCAAAACTATGGCTTTTCCGTCTGTTACTCTGAAAACTACCATTATACGCCTGAAAAAAATGAAAAAAAAAAAATCATGTCAACCGATTGCGTTTTCGCTAATTTCCAACCAACACGAGCACCCTAGATTTTCTCCTCTCAGGAACACCTGTTCACGGCCATGATCTCATGTTTTTGTTCCTCCACTGATACAAAGTAGTCCTGTCAGTACGCAATAAAAACACATCTAAGTGGTCACCCATTGCCCAAATTTCAAGCAAATCTAAATTATATACCTCCAAGCCATCTCGGCTCCATGACACCGAGCAACAGATGTGCTACTGCAAAATTTCATATGGGACTACTTTTGATTTCTACGACCCGGAAGCAGTCTTGCAGTGGTGCGACACCAGAATATGACAATATACGCAGACAACGATGAACTGACAGGAAGACGTTTAAGTTCTGTTTTCCTGATTTTAACTGTTCATGTTCAAGGAGGCAGGAAACCGGTTTCAAGCGCACATATTATCCCTTCGTTCCATCTAAAATTTCGTTACTGGGGTTAGAAAAACAGAAAATGAAGTAAACGTTTATTATCTAGATACCATGAAACCACTGTAAGTGATCTGTAAATTTCTCATAATTAGTTACCCATCGACCTGTCACAATGTTTCTTGATGGTGTTCACTGTGTCGTAAGCTGTACGGGACGAAATGTGTAGTCACTTCCAAGATGGCGGACTGTTTACATGGAGAAAGGTGGGTGTCATATTTTATCATCAATAACTTTTTTTCTTGAAACCTTCCAGTCATGATACTTACAATATATTGTGGGGGAATGATATGGTAAGCCTCGGTGCTATATAGCAAAGAGCCAGTACCATTATTCGATACGTCATATCGGCGTAAACATTGCCATTCGGAAAAATTTAAATTTTAAGCGTGGAACTTGCATCGTTTTCAGTTATAGAATGGAAAATAAGCTAATGCAGTGGATGAAGGTTGTTATTTCTGTAGGTATTCATCACGTACTTTTCAATGATTACGGTAATTTTTGTGAAATATGTCTAAAAAGGCCCGAAAACATGTGTTTTGTATATCGCTAATGCAGCGGTGTAGTCCACATCAACAATTTCACACACAGCGGTGTAGACACGTTGTTTTCTGAACGGTTTAGACACAATTTAAAGCACAATGTATGTACGGTTTAGACAAAATTGGCTTGGTCTTGAAACGAATCTATTCTTTTCTGAATATAACGTAACTTGGCGTTAATCCAGAATCCTGAAAATTGGCACCAACAGTTCGAGACAGTCTCCCTTATTACCGAAACCCACCGAAGGAACCGTCTGGAACCGGTATCAAGACAGTTCCCCGACAAGACAGTTCCCCGACACAAGTTTTCGAGACAGTTCCCCGACAGATTTGGAGACAGTTCCCCGACACTTTTGAAGACAGTTCACGGACACTTTTGTTTCATGGCAAATAACCTTTTATATTGTAGAATTTACACAATTATGATTGATAATCATGAGAAATTAGAAATTTTCGTGGATAATTGATGTTGTGATCGAATTATCTGTATCCTGTGAAGAAGATTTCTATATAGAACGACGGATAGTTATTGTCTCGTGGGTGAATTCACGACGAATCACGCCTGTTATGAACATAAGAGAATTCTAAGAAGACTTTTAGCCAGCCTCAAAGTTGATAAAAGGATAGAGAGTATTTGGCGCTGAATAATTTGTACATGTATTTTAGTTATTTGCATTCCCCTGTTTTATAGAAATACAGTAGAGAGGGGGGGGGGGGGGGTTCTGAGTGAAATACCTCTTCTGTTTATCTTGTACACTCGGACAATTTTGCATACATGTATATTGTAGATCTATATATATACCATGGGAGAATGTAGTCTATTTCGACATTGTTTGATATTTTGTGACAATAGGCCGTCAAATTGTTCCGTCGAACTAAGCTTATAGGCATTACCACGATGACGAAATGTACGCGCCAATTAGTTTAAGCATTTATTTTACATCGATTGAGAAACAAGTTCTAACAACTTATACTAATCTCTCTCGATTCTCACCAATTACATGTACAAACACTTCACAAACGATCATTTATCCGTAAAATCCTCTATCAAACATGTTTTTTATCCATGATAAGATTTATTTTGTTGTTTAACATCGAACAAAAGTGTCGGGGAACTATCTACAAAAGTGTCGGGGAACTGTCTCCAAATCTGTCGGGGAACTGTCTCGAAAACATGTGTCGGGGATCTGTCTTGTTGGGGAACTGTCTTGTTCCCGTGGAACCGACAAGGGATCATCGTGGAACGAAAAAAGATAGTTGGGAACAAAAGAGTGCATCAAGAGATTATTTACGATATTATATATGTAATAGTCAGTATTATATCACGAAAAAATAAACTATGAAATTACTAATGAAAGTTTGTGCAATTACAAATCAATTCCAGCATGGTGGCAGCCATAATTTCAATCATTCACTTAGGATGATAATTACCATCCCGGACTTGCCAATCATTTTTATTTCGAAGTTGTTTGAAATACTTTCGCTGATTCGTATCTTGGTATCTGTTTGTTTAATATCTAGTTAAAGTTTTTGGTTTCTGTGCCACTGTTCGAGTAAAATATGACCGGTAGGTTAACAGGGGATGGGGGATCTACAAAAATTCCGACTGGAGTAAAAAGTATGTTATGTAATTGTTGTTTTACCCCAAAAGGAAAAATCGTAAGATGGAATTCCGCGTGATCGATATTCACAGTTTTCATTTACCATTGTACAGTTTGATTTCATAATACACGGGTCACGGATTTATATTTATAAAATCGAATGTTACCCATTAAGATAAGTTATCTCATAAAGTTTTTTATTTATTCTTATCGTTTCCCGAATGTTTCTTTCGGCCCCGGACTACATCTTGTAGGTGAATACGCAGACCCGTTCGCGAAGTACCTAAGAAATATGACCGGTAGGTTAACAGGGGATGGGGGATCTACAAAAATTCCGACTGGAGTAAAAAGTATGTTATGTAATTGTTGTTTTACCCCAAAAGGAAAAATCGTAAGATGGAATTCCGTGTGATCGATATTCACAGTTTTCATTTACCATTGTACAGTTTGATTTCATAATACACGGGTCACGGATTTATATTTATAAAATCGAATGTTACCCATTAAGATAAGTTATCTCATAAAGTTTTTTATTTATTCTTATCGTTTCCCGAATGTTTCTTTCGGCCCCGGACTACATCTTGTAGGTGAAT
Source organism: Hippopus hippopus (assembly GCA_946811185.2). Lineage (NCBI taxonomy): Eukaryota > Metazoa > Mollusca > Bivalvia > Cardiida > Cardiidae > Hippopus > Hippopus hippopus. Next base: position 37,501,107 of record OX328110.1, read on the forward strand.
ACGCAGACCCGTTCGCGAAGTACCTAAGAAATTTCAATTTCCCATATTTTTACAGGAAGGCAATCGATGATTAGCGAAACACTTTCAAAACATGAATAATTCCCGTGGCATCTTATTTGATATAAGTTTGTCTTTTAGAATATACAGGATAGCAATAATATTGTATACTGAACCAAAAAAGAAACTTCCCCTGTGTTTAAGTGCAAATGCAATGTTATTAAAAAAAATCAAAATATCAGATGACCTACATATATTCGGGCGAACGATTATGTGTCCGATAAAACAAATTTTAACTCGATTGAAAGCATTTTGCAAAAAAAACCCGCTGAAAGCGATTTTCACGTGCATGCACGGACCAGTATAATTCGTGTATATTTTTTGAAACCTTTCAGTCTAATTTAATAGACTTTCATGTCGATAAGAAAAAGATGTTGAAAAAAATTAAATTCTTTTTAGTTTTCTTTATTTTTGATATGCCTAGAATTCCGCAAAATTTACGCGCACGTGCCATTGGCATGCTTAATGCTGGTATGACGATGAATGCTGTTGCTATGAATATTGGATGTTCTACTCGTGCTATTCGACACCTTAGGCAACGTTTTCAAGCAACAGGGCATACGGAAGATCGATCACGTAGTGGACGTCCTCGCGTCACGACGCGCGGCCAAGACCGCTATATTCGGAACACCCACCTGCGCAATCGCTTCCAAACTGCCACAGCCACTGCTGCTAACATCCCTGGTACACATAACAACCGTATATCTGCCCAAACTGTGCGCAATCGCTTGCGCGAGGGTGGGCTACGTGCACGTCGTCCATACGTTGGTTGTGTTTTGACGCGACGTCACCGCGTAAATCGTGTTAATTGGGTACGTACACACCAACGCTGGCTTAGACAACAATGGAATAGCGTTCTTTTCTCTGACGAGTCCAGGTTTTCCATTCATCGAGGTGATGGCAGGGTTCGAGTATACCGTAGGAGAAATGAACGTTATGCCAACTGTTGCGTACTTGAACGAGATCGTTTTGGGGGTGGGGGTTCTGTCTTGGTCTGGGCGGGCATTGCACATGGCTTTCGCACTAATCTCGTCGTTATCGAAGGGAATTTGAATGCCCAACGCTACCGAGATGAAATTCTTGCGAGGCACGTTATCCCACTGTTTCAAAATAATGCCAATATCACTCTTTTTCAGCATGATAATGCCACAAGCCATACAGCTAGGGACAATGTGAATTTCTTCAGGGCGAATAACATTGCATTTATTAATGACTGGCCTGCCAAAAGCCCTGATCTGAATCCCACTGAACACCTTTGGGATAATTTGGACCAGCGTGTTAGACGTCGCCCTATTCAACCGTCAAACGTCATTCAGCTAAGACAAGCCTTAATTCAGGAATGGAACAACATTCCACAAGCCGAAATCAATACACTTATCCGTTCTATGCGCCAACGATGCCAGGCAGTCCTTCATGCTGAAGGTGGTCATACCCGATATTAATTTGTGATTTTGGTGAGCGACCCCTTCCGCATTTTAACTACCATTTCACTACTTTTGGATAAACCCTCAGCAATAATTTTTTTCACACAAAGTCGCAATAAAATACTCTTTCAATGCATATAAATCTAGTTTAATCCTGATTTTCATATTTGTGTATATCTGCACTTAAACGCAGTGGAAGTTTCTTTTTTGGTTCAGTATATTTCCAAAAGCCCTGATGTTATTTTTGTTTCAGTACTATAAATGCTATGGAAGATACTGTCAAATTTTATGTCTAAACCGTACAGAACATAAAGCTTATGTCTGTGTCTAAACCGTTCAGAAAACAACGTGTCTACACCGCTGTGTGTGAAATTGTTGATGTGGACTACACCGCTGCATTGGCGATTTACATAACACATGTTTTCGGGTCTTTCTAGACATATTTCACAAAAATCACCGTAATCATTGGAAAGCACGTGATGAATACCTACAGAAACAACAACCTTCATCCACTGCATAAGCTTATTTTCCATTCTATAACTAAAAACGATGCAAGTTCCACGCTTAAAATTTAAATTTTACCGAATGGCAATGTTTACGCCGATATGACGTATCGAATAATGGCACTGGCTCTTTGCTATATAGCACCGAGGCTTACCATATCATTCTCCCACAATATATTGTAAGTATCATGACTGGAAGGTTTCAAGAAAAAAAGTTATTGATGATAAAATGTGACACCCACCTTTCTCCATGTAAACAGTCCGCCATCTTGGAAGTGACTACACATTTCGTCCCGTACAGTGTGTCACCTGTAACATATGAGCGGCGCACAGTTAAAAGGGGTTTAATGTATCTCCATGATGCAATATACCAAGTATGTCATTACATAATAAGGAATCCATCAAATCCATTATGAGTAACAATCGACTGAATCAGGAGGTAGACTGGTCCTTTGACTTGCAGAAAATTTACAAAAGAAAAAGTTTCGACCCATGTCAGCTTGCACGGTTCGCGCAGGCTGACATGGGTCGATGTTTTTTTCTAAGTGCATTAAGCCCCCTTTTCAGACAGCATGGGTCATAAATTATGATATGTACATCGTTTTCCATTTCTACTCGAGGAAATGGATCATCTTTAAATGAGCCATGCTCTGTGAAATTGGGGTGTAATGCATATGCAGAAAGTATCGGTCCACGTCAGCGTGCACGGCTCGAAACTCGTTGTCATCTGTAAATTTTCTACATGTCCATCTACCGTTCTACCTCATGATTCAGTCGATTGTTAGACAAAATCGATTTTTTGCATCAACGATTATAATACGCCATGCTTGGTATAATGCATCACGGTTAATGCTAAAAACCATCTTTTTACCATAGCACCTCTCAATTATTGTGCAGTCTGCATGGATTTCATCACAGGTTATCAATGCATTACACAGCCGTAAAACGTAAGAAAAACAACGATTTATGCAAAAATCGCCCTTAGCGAACAATTTCCTCGTACTCTGCTTTCGGGTTTTCTTTGGGGTTGTTTTGTTTTCATTATTATTTCAGATATATCGCAGCGGCCAGTGGACCAGTCCATGCTTTCCTGGAGTTTCTTTAATCAGTTCTTCCCACAACATTTTTTCTAAGCTACTGGATGCTTGCCTGCTTAAATTGTATGATCGTCGAAATTATGATCCGCGGTGAGAAAGGGATGAATCCTGTCGCAATGACTATCATCAATCCTTGGAGAATTTGACCGGGCTGAAGAATCGCATAAGAGTCTGGGATTAACTTTTTACCCCATTATCCTGAGTTTAACGACTTTGAGAAAGAAGCCATTTGAAAACATTGTAGGGGGAGGAGAAAATGCTGGAAACCAGCATTTTCTCCGTTTTCCACACTATTTTTTAACCTTTTGGAGTCAATCCTTTTTGTTTGAACGGCATTTATTTTGTCGTCTGCAAATGCTTTCAATTTGGACATGTCTAAATTTTATTCGTTCGGTAGAGTTCAAGCTACTTGCGCAGGTACAACTGAGCTATCGGTTTCGGTTCGCTCGTTGTCTGCGCATGTCATATTCTTCGAAGATTCGACCTGTCTGCTATGACGCATCACCCATCCCCGGATACTTGGGAAAAGTAGGACTTATACCGTAGCTATACTCAAGCCTGTAGGGCCTGTTTTAATAAATGACCGGTGCATAGGTTACCTGCTTGCTGAACATAGCTGAATGAATCGCACCAGGTAGTTTATTTTATTTTGAAATTCAAAGTAACGGTTGTTGTTTTGAAAAATTAGTCCGCTTCTGTACCCAGAATGCCCAAATTAGATAGATGTGTATTTGTACAATGCCATCTAGCGGAAGGTAATGTCGGTTCGCTATGTTTTCGCAAACGCGTAACGCCTATTACGTAGCGTTCGCACATGCGTAATAAACTTCTGGCCACGCCCCCTGTTTCGTATGCAAGTATGATAGCAAGTGTAGATGTATAGTTTTTGCGTTTCTGTTTAACCCTTCTCCTGCTAGATAATTCTAAATGAAGTTTTCAAGCCGACAGTAAAAAATCCAAGTTTTGCTACATGTATTTCAAAGGTATTTTTGGAGAAAGATATCTCCTTATCGGACAGTGTAGATCAAGATCAGACTGCACGTTCTGTGCAGTCTGATCTTGATCTACACAGTCCGCAAAAGGTCAGTGAGTCGCGCTTAGCATCCTAAGGGGTAATCTATCTCTTATAGTAGACAGCAATTTAGGAGTTGCAGCTGACCGTTTTGAAAATATTGTGACAAAGAGAAACAAAATTCATGCTCATTTATTATATGTAATTTTATTAACTGTTCAAATAACTGATTGATTGTATGGTGTTTAACGCCGTTTTCAACATTATTTCACTTATATCGCGGCGGCAAGTGCACCTATCAATGTTTTCCTGGAGTTACCAGTACTCCACACAATATTCTTTTCAAGCCACTGGCTGCTTTCCCACATAACCGTCGAAACAACGGCTAGCGGTGAGAGAGGAATGGATCCTGCCGCAATGGTTATCATCAATCCTCGGAGAGAAATTGGCCGAGCTGGCGATCGAATCAGCGACCCCCTGTTCTTGAACCCTGTACGCTACCGACTGCGCTACCAGGGCTTGGCATCTTATTTATGGAGGAAAATATTAATAATGTTTAGGATTACGACCCCTAACTCATCGACGGTCTCCTAAAGGCTATTCGGCCAATCTCGGCAGCTTCCGTCTTTTAATATGAGAGTTAGGGGCCGTAGACTCACTAAGTCATCGGTAAATATCGTGTAACATCGACGTTTTCGTAAAGGCTATTCGGCCATTCTCGACAGCTTCCGTCTTTTAATATGAGTGTTAGGGGCCGTAGACCTTAATTTAGTTATCATAATAACTACGATGAAAATAATGTTAAACTCTTCTCCTCTTATAAACAACACTTTTGGATGCTTAACATAGATACATGTAACAAGGTTGAAAAGATTGAGGCAAAAGGAGAAATTGTTAGTAACGAGCAAGCTCTCCTTATGCCACTGTTTTTTTACAATTTAACAAGGACCAAAAAAAAAAAAACAATCCTTGATTGCTGTTGATCATCCATCTTTGACAAGAATATTTTTCAAAGTCCACCGCTTTAAAATTGTTTCATGAGGGAACAATGTAAGTAGAAAGATAATTAACATAATACTAAAACACAGTCCTGCGTTTTAGCGACCCTTAGGAAGAAAGCCTTTGAAAACATTGATGGAAAAGGAGAAAATGCTGGTAACCAGCATTTTCTCCTTTTCCAGCTATGTTTTCTACCCTTTCAAAGACAAATCCCGTTATTTAAATCACATTTAATTTTGTCGTCTATGAGTAATTTGATTTTGAATCAGTCTAAAATTGTGTTGTCTGTGAACAAAACATTGCGTAGGCCTACAGCTAATTGTAAAGTCGATAATTTTGGCACCGTATCAATGAATTGATCGTAGAGGGAGCGTTAATAAAATTTATCTATTGCATTATGAGCAATTTTATCCTTTTGTGGCGATATTTTCTGATTGAAACAGTAAATAGATGGGGTTTTTTAGCCGTCCGTTTAACCTTTTACCACACAACCCCGAGGTTTAACGGCCATAAGAAAGCTCCTAGCTCTTTGAAAACCTAGTGGGAAAAGGAAAAATGCTGGAAACCAGCATTTTTTCCTTTTCCCACAATGTTTTCCACTCTTTCAACGACAAATCCCGCCATTTTAATGTTATTTGATATGTCATCTGCAAATGCTTTTGATCTGAACAAGTCGAAAATTTCTTTGTTTAATAGGGAGTAAGGAAAAGGGTAATTTACATATGCTTAGCGCATTTTATGCTGACTACCAGCAGTTTTTCCCCGGTATCGATCGGTGACGGATAAAACATGTTCTTCAGACGGATCTTATTGTATGAGTTAACATGTGAAGGCATATTGAGGTTTATGAGTATGTTTTAAAGGCGCACATGTATGTATACATTATTTTCTTTTATTTTATATGTCTTTCTATAAAATCTGACATTTTCGAGTAAGTAACTTCGACCCCCCCCCCCCTTTCCTCTTTCCCTCCCCCTCCTTCACGCTTTGTGTTTTCTCTCTTTATCTGTTTTTTCTCGATCTTTCTTTTTCCTCCATGCTCTTTTTTGAAAGGGAAAGAAAATGGCTGGAAGTATTGTGTATTTTTCCTTAAGATATTGACTTACCAATTAGTACCAGAAATGGATTATCTCTCATCAGATTCATTTGCTATGGTATGAATAGTGCTCGGGGCTATTGATTAAGCGCTACCAACGCTTGCATATTGGTGTTATAGATGTTCCCGCAAATAGGCCAGCAGGGCCCGCAGAATAAACATGTCCCAATATTTGACCAATCATATAGCACTCTTTATTCATTTGGATATGTCAATACCAAAGAGTAGGTCAGAAGCCAGCATAGTCTGCTACCCCGAACAAAATCAAGTGGGGTTATATACCATGGATTTGTGTGATCGAACTCGACCAGTGTTGTTTTAGTACAAGTATAAAAAGTTAATCGTGTTCCCCCCCCCTCTCTCCCCCCCCCTCTCTCTCTCTCTCTCTCTCTCTCTCTCTCTCTCTCTCTCTCTCTCTCTCTCTTTGAGTATATGATCTGAATGAAACATATTTCTTAATCACCCAACCCTAACTTTCTTTCTGTCTATCTTTCAATCAGTACACACGGAAATTAATATCTTTCTGTCTGTCTATCTGTCTGTCTGTCTGTCTGTTATTAAAAATAGAACAAGAGCTCACAACCTTCAAAATATTTGGTGTACTCGGATTCCAGAGGTCAGAAATTGGAGTACACTGACCTATTAAAGTTCATCCAGTTTTATTGACAAATAGCAAATAATAACTCTGGTTCTTACACCTGCACAAAACGATCCATTGCTTCTATATGGCTTACAGCACTCGAAAAGGGGCATTCGGACATTTGCGTAAAGTGCCGTCTCGGAGGCTAATCCGAGACGGCACTTTACGACTAAATTAGATTTTGTCCTTCAGAAGACTTGCGCAAAACAGAAAATTACATAAAAACGGAAAGTGTCGTTTCGGATTAGCCTGACTGATCCGAGACGACGCTTTACGCAAATGTCCGAATGCCCCTTTTCGCGTGCTGCAGGCCAATTATAGTCCTGTACAAGAAGGATAGTAACCAGCATTTTCTCCTCTTTCCACGATCTTCTCTACCCTTTCATCACTTGCATCGTATTTGATCGGTCGCCTGCGAATAATATCAATTTAGAAAGGTACAAAACTTCGTGTTTATAAATGTAAACAATCAATCACCAACTCTTTACCAAACGACGAAATTCTGAACTAAGCGAAATTCAAAGCATTTGCAGACGACATATAAATGCAGCTCAAATGTTATCCTTTGTCTGTAAAATGGTAGGAAACATTGTGGCGAAAGGAAATGTTGGTTACAATTTTCTACTTTTCAAAAGCCTTCATCTTTAAGATAGTAAAAACTTGAGACTGCGTCAAGAGTTGCCATATTATATTTACCAGTTGGATATCTAAGTCGAGGGAAAAGTATTGCGGATTATTTCACTTTTTAATTACAGCCTGATCTTGATCTACACTGGCTGAAAAGCCATCTATAGTTGCACCTCGGAAAGAAAAAAAGAAAAATCCAAAAATTGAACCAATTGGTTCCCTGTATTTTCCCCTTTTTTTTACCGTGTTTTCAAAAGCCTTTTCCTTCAGGTTAGTAAAACATGTTATTAGTTTGATAGAGAGTTGAACTGCAATTATCTGCACGAAAATACGTGTAATCCGTTTTGTATTTAGGCTTTAATCCTTTCAGCTGCATATAAATGAGCGGTGCTTTGTGAAAATGGATTTTAATGCATCTGCAACATGTATCGACCCAGGCCAGCCTGCGCAGTCCGCGCAGGCTGGCCTGGGTGGATACTTGTTGTTATTACTAAATTTCTGCATGTCCATGGATATGTCTACCTCATGATCCAGTCGGATGTTGGGCAAAATGGATTTTATGTACCCATAATTACATGTATATGATGGCTTGCTTGGTATAATGGATCACGGAGATTCATTAAACCCCCTTTTGCCAGAGCATGGCTCATATAAAATCGACCTCTTTCGACGGCCGAAAATACTATCCACTGAAATTGCCAAAGATTTTTACGGTTTAGGCTTATTTAAACAAGCGAATGATATAGATCAAAGATCAGACTGCACATTCTGTGCAAAAGACGTATTTTCCGCCCCACATGGTGCTGAAAGGGTTACAGAGCAACTACATGTATAATGAAAATTTCATCTCGCGTTTATTGAAAAAAACAAAACAAACCTGGACTCTTTACCAAACGACACAATTTAAAGATACGTCTGTATTCGTTTTCAGCCAGTTTTGAGCCGGTTTTTAATCCATTTCAATTCTATTTTATGAAACTATAATCAATCTTGTATCTTCATACCAAATGTCGTCCCTGATGGCAGCAAGACTGCACCGATAACGACAAATAGAAATTGCATTTCATGTTTTGGAGGCCTTCAAAGCAACCTCTGTTGTCGTTTTCGGCTTTAAATGATGACAATAGCCTTGAGTTTCTCTATCCCTTACATCATATACATTGGTAATTTATCTATGTTTACACAGCTGAGCCATTCTACACACTTTCAAGTTTAACAGCGTTTTTCTTCTTTCTAGGTGTAAGGTTGTATCTTTAAGACAAGTCCAAAGTGAAAACATTTGCAGATAACACAGTAAATGTGACTCAAAAGGTGAAAACATTGCAGGAAAGGGGGAAATGCCGGTTTTCAGCCCTTATTTTACCTTTTCCCGCAATGCTTTCAAAAGGCTTCTTTCTGAGGGTCCTTTAAACTCGCAATTGTGTGGTAAATGCGTAAAAGGTTACAATTATGCACGGCTTTGGAATGCTGCACATGAATAGATATGAGGCAGTTACAACTTAGGTAATGCCCAGCTAGATTTATTCTTAGCCGAATATCAACAAATACGTAATACTTAACCCTGAATTTTACGACCCTGAGATAGAAGCCTTTTGAAAACATTGTGGGAAAAGGAGAAAATGCTGGTAACCAGCATTTTCTCCTTTTCCCACAATGTTTTCTACCCTGCTGGAAACAAATTTCAATTTATGAGTTACGTTTATTTTGTCGTCTGCAAGTGCTATCAATTTGGACCAGTCTAAAATTTTGTCGTTTGGTAAAGAGTTAATCCTTATGCTGCTAAGCGCGACTCACTGACCTTTTGTGGAAAGCGTAGATCAAGATCAGACTGCACAGAACGTGCAGTCTGATCTTGGATCTACACTGTCCTATAAGGACATACTTTCCTCAAAAAAGATTTCCTTTGAAATAGCAAAAATTTGGTTTTTACTATCAGCTTGAAAATTTCATTTCTTTTATTTTACAGGCTTGTTTTAACCATCACAGCGCTGAATAAAGACAACGTGTATTTTCATTCTAGACATTAGACCCTAAGAAGATTAATTTAATGATTGAATCGTGTTTTACGCCTCTTTCAACGTTATTTCAGTCATACCACGGCGACAACTCACATATTCATGTATTTCCAGGGTTTTACCAGTACTAGGCTAGGGCTCTCGGGTGCCATGCCCATGGGCAACTCCTACGAAAAGCCCAGTGAATCCAGTGCGGCTCGAGCCCGAGACCTCCAGGTTAGGAGTCCTACACTTTACCACTGAGCCACGCAGGAGCCCTACCCTAAGTGTTAAAGTATGAATTTGTTTATGTCAATCATTGTTTCATTTCAATCACGTTAACCTTATAACACACAACCTCGAATCTTAACGACCCTGACTGAAGGAGGCTTTTGAAAAAAAAAAAATGTGGGAAAAGAAGAAAATGCTAGTAACCAGCAAATTCTCATTTTCCCACACTGTTTTCTTTCGTTTCACAGACAAATTCCATGACTTGAGCCACAGTCAACTTGTCAGCTGCTTATGTTGTCAATAAAGTCTAGAGTAAAATTTTTGCCAAGACATAAAGACTCAAAGACCTTTTGCGGACAAAGTAGATCACGATCAAACTGCACAGAACGTGCTACTACACTGTCCGATAAGTGAGACATCTCCCCCCGCCCACCCCAAAAAAACTTTGCAATAGCAAAATTTGAAAATTTGCTTTCTAACTATCGGCTTGAAGGTTTCATTTTACTTATTTGGCAGGTTAACGGTTTAAGGTCTGTGCCATTTTAGGTTTTATAAATAATTACATGTATGTGAGGTATGAAATATATACTATAACTTTACACAACCGGGACAAAAAATCATACATGTATATGGATCAGGCTAACATGTTAACCTGACATATGTTCTTTTTTTTTCCTTTACTAGAATTTACTTAATTAAGTATACTAGATCTATAAGTATTATTAAATAGAAATAAACAAACATTTTTAGAGGAGTTTAAAAGGTTTTGGTACCCGGCCAAATGGGATTTAATAACATGTGTCTTTTTACTTTATCATGACATTTATTAAATAGAAATGATAAAGGATTTTTGCAATAGTGTAAACAGGTTTTTGATCACGGTCTAACGGGTTTATAGGTCACCTTAACTCTATACCAAACGACAAAATTTAGACTGGTCCAAATACAAAGCATTTGCAGACTCCTTATCAAATTTGGGTAAAAATTTGCGATTTGTCTTGGAGTATAAAACAATGTGGGAAAAGGAGAAAATGCTGGTTACCAGCATTTTCTCCTTTTCCCCACAATGTTTTCGAAATCCTTCTTCCTCAAGTGGTTAAAACTCAAGATTTTGGTAAAGGGTGCCCCCATTGTCGTATAGATACAGTTACTCAAGCTAGTGTTGTAGAATTTTTGAAGACTGGGGAATTGGAAATACAGAAAAGCGATTCCTGTTTGCTTTCCAAAGATTATCATAATGCACCTTTGCAGACTCGGACATTAACCCCAAAACCTTCACCAAAAAAATCCAATCTGTTAACGATCCTTTTTATGGGACGAAACGGAAAGAATGTAGTGCGAGTAATTGTCAAAAGAAAATAAAAGACGAGAAGGGAAAGTATGGATAGGTGCGCTGTTAATGCGATATAACTGATCAACTGTCGAGGATGAGGGTCTTCCTGTTAGAAGAATTATCTCACTTGCTAGATAAAAAGACTAAAGGTAACCAAATAACAGATTGGTCCTTTTTGCATGTATTCCCTTGTTTTTTATCCTATATTTTACATGGGGATGCTGCGATAAATATAATTTGATTCGTCATTATTTGTATGCTTCTCATATTATTTTAAAGCAAATTTTGCTCTCAATCATCAGAGAAATGCGTTTGTAGTGATTTGTAAAACAATCTAAGCAGATTTGGTTGAGATATTATCTCAAGAACATACCTTTGTAGTGCAAGAAAATCAAGGATAAAAAGAAAGTAATCTCCTTATCAGGACCAATGTAATACTGGAGAGGAATCAAGGGAAATAATTGAAGAATGGTTCTCTTAACACAACGGAAAAATCATATAGATAACGACATATTACCCAAAAGATTAAATATCGTCTTATCAAAGGCCCAATAGCAGCGAAACGTAAACAGTGCGGGTGTTAAAATGCATTCACACATGTAAATTGTAATCATAACACCTTAAAGCATGGAAAATATTGTGAACATGATCTGTCTGTTATACGGTCGGTCAAAGTGATAGTCTCTGGCAGGAAGTTGAATTTTATCACCAGGTAAAGTTGCTAAGTTGCTCTATCTTTTGTTTACGTTTTGACTGGCTTTAAAATTCAATTTTCTGCCAGCGACTGTTACTTGTAGCGACCTTACAATAACAGATTGCCATCTTCACAATAATTCCCCCTTTTTTTTTTATATGTTATCATTTAATTTTAAATGCATTCTAACATGCTTCAACATGTTAGCTTGTGACAGCTACTGGGCCTTTAATTCTTACGTTGCTCACATTGCACGACACAGTGTTATTTTTGTTATTTTGCAGACAGTGTAGATCAGACTGCACAACGCACAGTCTGATCATGAATCTACACTTTGTCGTTGATAATTGATCAGAACGTCTGTCTAAGGTAGCATTGAAAGTTAAAAAAGATTTTTATCCATTAAGCGCTTCTGAAATGATGGAATTTGTCTTCGAAAGTCAAGAAAACATTGTGGAAAAAGGAGAAAATGATGGTAACCATCAATTTTTCCCTTTCCCTACGTTGTTTCAAAAGTTCTTCTTCCCCAGGACCGTGAAAACACGGTATCGCTTAGTAAAGGACTATCGAAATTATCAGTCAGAAAGATTTTTTTAGTATTACAAAGGTAAAATAATTACGCTAAGTGAAGTAAGTTCATTGTTTTAGTGTCCGGTTACTGGGTCAAGTTGACCTTTTTTTGTTTTTTTGGCCGACTGTAAATAGGTCATAGACTTTTGAAGTCAATCATTCAAAGGTAAAAACCGATATTTATTTAGAAAAATAAACCGTAGTTTTTTTTTATGTATGTGAAATGATGTTATGGTTTTGAGTATTGATTCAATTTAAGGATTTAAGACAGAAGTTCTTGGGTGGGCATTTTTTCTTTGATACCTTTAAACATGAATATGAGCCATGCTGTGTGAAAAGAGGTTTAATGCAGCTGTAAAAAGTATCGACCTAGGTCACCCTTCGCAGTATGCACAGGCTGACCTGTGTATAAACTTTTTGCAAGTTCAAGGCCCTTTCTACCTCGTAATACAGTTGGTTTTTTAGACAGAATGGAATTTATGGATCCATAATTATGTGATGACTTGCTTGGTATAATGCATCAAGGGGATGCATCAAACTTCATTTTGCCAGATCATGGCTCAGGTACATTTTACACAGAGATCTGGTAACCAAAAGAATGTGAGTATTTCAGAATTCGGGAGGTGTTCGAAAAGTATTTGTATTTTATTTCATGCTTTCCGGTAGGATATCGAGAAATAGCAGTGAAAATATTTTTCGATATTACACGGGTACAACCAGTGAAAATACCGATTTTCATGTTCTTGTTGCCTAGGTAAATTGCGCGTGCCTCACAACCAGATGGAAATATGACGTCATTTACCTTACATTTCTCGCGCTTGATGTAATATTGTAATGCGTTGCTATGCGGGAGGGGTACGCCACGGGGAATAACGGAAAAGAACTGTACTGGATTTTGATAAAGCTCCTCCCAGAAAGGGTTAAAAGCATGAAATAAATAGAATATTTGTTTTTTTCGGTGAAAGATCGAAATTTATTTCATCTCGTGAACACCATCGGTAATATTTTCACCGAAAAAAACAAATATTCTCTATGTATTTCACGTGGTTTTCATATTATTTTAGTTATATGACGTCCATAAGAAACGCCTCATCTCCCTCTGTCGCGTCATATTTCATGAATTAGATATCGAATGCATGATTTTGTAATTCAAAAATGGACTTTGTCAATATTTCTACACACATCACATGACACAAGCGTTTAGCTAAATATTACACAAATTTAACAACCATTTTAACAAACTCACCCCCTTAAATTCATCAATACCGTGTATGGCCTACTTGACTTGCTATCAATGCCTGCAGTCGCCGTCCCATGGACCCACACAGATTACGCAGGAGGTAGCGTGGAATGCGAGCCCACTCTTCACGAAGAGCATTTGTCAATTCTTGGACGTTTTGCGGCTGTGGGTTACGTCGACGTAAACGACGTCCAAGGTTGTCCCACATGTGTTCGATTGGGCAGGTAGCAGGCCATGGTAGCACGGCAATATTATTGGCCATGAGAAAGTTTCTGGTAAATCTGGCCGTGTGGGGGCGCGTATTGTCATGTTGAAATGTAAGGCTACGGCGTTGCTGAAACATGGGAACGACCACAGGACGAAGAACTTGGTTTACATACCGTCTGGCATTTAAATTACCATTAATAACCGCTGGGTCAGTTCTAAATGTGTGGTTTATTGCTTCCCAAACCATTATACTACCACCACCAAAACGGTTGTGCTCCAGAACACAACTTTGGGTGTACCGTTCATTACGTCGACGGCAAACACGGACTCGTCCGTCGGCACAGCAGAGGTTAAAACGGGATTCGACACTGAAGACCACATCACGCCAACGTCTTCCAATGTTGTTTTGAGCCCACTGCCGACGTTCCCGACGGTGGCGGTCAGTTAGCACAACACCACGGTACGGCCGCCTGCACAATATTCCACGCTCCCGAAGACGTCGCCTTACTGTATTCCGACTTACATGTCTTCCATGATTCCCTATAACCATCGACGTTGTGGATTGCGCTGTGACAAAACGGTTTCGCAAGTGACGTTGACGGATGAAATTGTCTTGTCGTATAGACGTCACACGCGGAGCACCGGGTCGGGGTCTATCAGACAAGCTCCCTATTTCGTTTACCCGTCGAACAAGACGCACTATTGTTGATCTTGCAACGTTAAAGCGTCTTGCAACGTGACTTTGAGAAAGACCGCTTTCAAGCATGCCCAAAATGCGTGCTCTTTCTTCATTATTTTGATTTGGCATTTTCGAAATTGATGTTTACAAAATATTGCTTGGAGTACTTAATTGTAAATCAAATACTGTATACACATGCGTAATTTTGACAGACATAACCTCGTGGGAAAATGCATGGGGCGCCTGGGCAAAACGGTGCCATGAGCCGTGGTTGAAGAAAACAGAATACACGGGCACGAAAGTTCATGCTTCAGTAGATTAGAGAAGTGAAAATTCTATGGTAGGCAAAAAGTGACATATATATTCTAGGTATGTACAAAGCTATCGCACTTTTTCGATGAGGCGTTTTTTATGGACGTCAGTATATATCGCAGCGGTTAGTGCGCCTATCCATGTTTTTCCTGAAGTTTCTTTTACCCGTGCAGTACTTTGCACCAGGCCACTGGCTACTTACATAACCATCGTTGAAACAGTGATCAGCGGTGAGAGAAGGATGGACTATCATTTCAACAAGGTTCGAAATTCTCTAAATCAGGTGACATCATTTTAATACGAGTACTTGTCCTAAATTGAAAGCATTTGCAGACGTCATGTAAAATACGGAACAAATGATGGGATTTGTTCTTGAAGAGGTATTATGGTTTTTTTTTTGTAAAGACAATTTCTTTCCTCTCTTTCAGGTAATATCTAAAAACAAACCCGTTCCCGAAGGTCCCTTTACACACTTACAGGGATGGAGGCGGAGTTCAGGGGGCGTGACATAGATCGTGGATGGGCATGGGTCGTCATGGGTGCCACTTATCTTGGACTAATGATGTTTTCTACATCATACTTCATGGTGGGAGTGGTTTACGTGGAACTTTTGGAGCGTTACCATGACGACGAAGTGAAGACGTCACTGGTAGGAACTCTGAATATGGCGATCTACGCTCTTTTAGGTGAGTTGACGTCGGCCTCCAGAATTATTCTACATACCATACATGAGTGATGGGGACAAAAAATTGTAGCACTCAAACGTATCGCTGGAAAAAAGCTAGCTCCACTGCAGTTATGTTCTTTATGCTATGCTTCCAATGACCTTTTACATATGAGCCATGCTCTATGAAAGGGGGCTTAATGCATCTGCAAAAAGTATAGACCCATGTCAGCCTGACCTGGGCCGAAACATTTTGCTATTTGTCAATCGTCTTGATGTCCAAGGACAATTCTACCTCATGATTCAGTCTGTTGTTAGACAAAACACACTTTATGGATCCATGATCATGTGATGACTTGCTTGGTATCATGCATCATGGAGAAGCATTAAGCCCCCTTTTGCCAGAGCATGGCTCATATTTGAACACTGTACCATTGTGAAGACTCGTACTCACATCTACAGTCGCAGACACCTTTTTTTCGTTTTCTTTTTACGCCCACCACAGCAGACATCGTCTTGTACATTAGATTAAAGAGGAAGAAGTTTGTCAAAAACCCAAGGGCCTTTACCGTAGTATATAGCCATACAGCTTAAGTGCGTCAGACCTACTTATATACCAGGGTTTTCCCAGAAATTTGGGAACTATTTCGTGCACATGGCGGTAGCACAGTCGGATGCAAGCAGGACTTAAGTACAGGGGGTCGCATGTTCGAATCACCAGCGCTGCCAATTTTTTTCCTGTGGATTGGTGACAGTCATTGCGACAGGATTCATTCCTCTCTCACCGCTGATTATTTTTGCGACGATGTGTATGTGGGAAAAAGGCCAATGGCTTTGAAAGTTTATTGCGCGGAGTAGTTGTAACAGAAACTACAGGAAAGCATGCATAGGTGAACTGTCCGCCGCGATATAATTGAAATGATGATTAAACGGTGTTAAACCCCATGCAATTAATCAATGAATCTTTCGTGCACATGATGGTATTTCCTGCTATGATATTTCATGATATAGCTAGACTAATTGCTATGTTCGAAGAGGCTGTAAATTGCCTTGAATCGACATTTTTTTGTTTAACATTGGAAAATCACTCAGTTAATAGTCACATCGGGGCATATAGATATATATAGATACCTTTCTTGACTTGCACTTTGTAATAGACTTAAGCTCTGTGGTTCCTTCACCAGAGCCTGCGGCGGATATAGTATCGGGATTTCTTGGTAACAAATTTTACGCTTCGACTAATGCGCCGCAAAGGAGTTCTTACGACATATGTACAAGGATCCGAGCCATTAGAATTCCAAGTCCAACCAAGCCAGGGGACCCCTGACCTGATTCTTCAATAGAATTTCGGACAGTGTTTATATCCAAGATCATACTGGACATTTTGGAAATCTTGACTTTTATCTACACCATCCTCTTGCGTTAGTATCGAGATTACAACCAATTTTAGAAACTAGTCATGCTCTTTGAAAATTGGGCTTAATTCATCTGCAAAAAGTATTTACCTAGGTCAGCCTGCGCAGTCCGCGCAGGCTAACCTGGGTAAATACTTTTTGCTATAGGTAAATTTTCTGCTTGTCAAAGGAGCAGCCTACTGCTGGATTCAGTGGGTTATTAGACAAAATCGATTTTGTGGATCCATGATTATGTGATGACTTGCTTGGTATTATGCAGCACAGAGATGCATAAAACCTTTTAGCAAGGGCGCCTCTCAAATATTTTATTGACTTCTCTATTTCACAGCACCCTTTGCTAGCGCTGTCGCCAGCCGATGCACCTGTCGAACATCTGTAATGATTGGCGGTTTACTAATGGCGACATCTGGAGTGTTGAGCTCATTTGTAGACAGTGTTGGTATGCTTATATTGACGTATGGCGTTTTTGGAGGTAAGTTACCGGTATTGGCAACGGTGGAATCAGATTGATTAACTGATTGTATGGCTTTGACCACCGTTTTCAACATTCTTTCAGTTTTATCGCTGCGGTCAATGCACCTATCCATGCTTTCATTGAGTTCCTTTTATCAGTGTTTAGCACAAACTGTTCCCAAGCCACTGCTTGCTTTCCCACATAAACATCGTCAAAAAAAGTATCAGCAGTGAGGGAAGAATGAATCCTGTCGCAATGACCATCATCAATCCTCGGAAAGAAATTTGCCCTGTTTGGATTCGAACCAGCAACTCCCTGTTCTCAAGTCCTGTACACTAAAGACTGCGCTACCGGGGATAGGCAGTGGAATAAGAATTTTGGATCAAGGTACCATAACTCGTACAGTTACTAGTAGTATTACAAAATGAGAGTAGGCCTATTTACTTTGCGAACTTCTAAAGTTATAATGGCGCAAAGTGTAGTATGTCTTGTCGAAGTTCTAAGTAAACGATTTGCTGTTTCGAAGATTATTTATACTGTACAAGGATCTTTTCATGTCGCCTGCAGTAAATTTCCATAGCAGCTAGCTAGTTAAACTGAAATGTTACCATCTTTCACATAACTACAAATGTTTTCACTGTAACAGCCATTAGAAATTTTCTTATCTTACACACGTTTGAGAAAAGCATTATTTTACCTCATACGCGTGTATGACGTCATTTTATATAACTATCAGAGAAATGAGACGGTTTTTACTCGTGGAAATTTCCAAGTATGCATATACTGTTTTGCATATTCAGACGTACAAGTCATGCGATATTGGTGACGTGACGAAAAAGCTCTTGCATTCGTTTGCCTTTGCTGTTAAATAATACTGAACTCGTCTAAAATTATCATGAAGCTCGCCAGAGGCCCCAATGATGAGATTTTTCTCGACTCGATTGATAAAATTTTATCCCAAATGCCATCTTATGTCAGGGTGTTTCATCATTTTATGTTACACTTTCAAATATGTCTAAGGTATATTGTTTCTAAAGGTAATACAACAAAATACGTACCATTTAATAAGTTTAAGAATAAAGTTTCATGACATGCACATATATTAAGGTAACACTGAACAATTAAGGCGGCTAGCGCCTTTCAAAAAATACACTAATTACATGGAATGTTCAAAATGACGTCCATTTTCACGTCGCTTGACATTCGGTCTCTTCATTCATTAAGTTTACATTCATCGACCTGGTTTGCGATCAGACTCATCTCAGGAACTTAAACTTTATGAATGAAGAGACCGAATGTCATGCGACGTGAAAATGGACGTCATTTTGAACATTCCATGTAATCAGTGTATGTTTTGAAAGGCGATTTTTCAAGAGATGAGCCTGATCACAACCCAGATCAATGAAAGCAAATTTCATGAAAAGACCGGATGTCCTCAAAAAGGACGTCATTTTGAACATGTGTTGAAAATCGATGTATGTTTTGAAAGGCACTAGCTGCTTTTATTGTTCAATGTTACCTAACATACTGTGCATGTCATAAAACTTTATTCTTAAATCTATTTAATGGCATAGATCTTATTTTATTACCTTTATAAACAATATAACTTAGACATAGTTGAAAGTGTAATATATATTATGAGACGTGTATAGACATGTATCTATTTAAACCAAACCTGTAAGCACGCTCGCTGGCAAACCAAAATGCAAATGATAGGTCTAATGTGAGCGATTCAGGACCATCAAGGCCCACTTTGGCTTTTCGTTTATACTTTCCACTCTATTTTTAGGTATCGGAAATACCTTAGTCGGAATACCTCTTGGAGTCATCCTCGGATATTACTTCGAAAAACGCCGCCATTTTGTGATCTCATTGGCAGCTGCCGTATTTGGTGCGGGAATGTTTCTTTCTACACCGGTAGCTTTGTCGATATTTACGGAATATGGGATTAAAGGGGGATTCATGATTTTAGGTGGATTTAATCTTCACATGTGTGTAATTGGAATGATATGCAAGCCGTCATCTCTAGAAATCAAGATTCAACAACACATATCCACGCATCGTTCATTTATACAGTCAGCTGAAAGAATCAATGGAGTTGGAGATTTAATTAGAAAATATGTCACAAAGTTGAACGATTTATTCCACATTGAAATGATGACAGATTTTAGATTCGTAATGTTTCTACTAAGTACGTTTACGTGGAATTTTATGCTAGCCATTTGCCAAATGCATTTGCCGAACTATATGTTGCTCCGAGGTTCAGGACCAAGGGAAGTAACTGCAATTATGACATTATTTGGTGCTTTCAATACTATTGGTCGTTTTCTTGGTGCATTTTCTGTGAATAATTCGCGAATAAATAGTTTACTTCTACACGTCATATTGTTAGCTATATCGGGCATTTTAGTATTGACATTTCCATTGTATGGACATTTAAATGGTGCGAACTACTTTTTTGCCGTTGCCATAGGGCTGTTAACAGGCGGACCTAATGGTATAATGGCATCAATAGCTCTTAGTATTTTAGGACTGCAAAGGTTAGCAGCTGCTCATGGATTAGAGTATTTCTTCTGCGGGCTTGGTTTTGGTGGCGGACCCCCAATTGCTAGTAAGTTATAAGGTTTCTCGCTTACCATCTGCTTACTTTTATTAGATAACACTATTTTAGACTGTTCATATCGGTTGGGGCCATTTGCAGACGACAAGATATGATAGAGTTTGTCTTTGACAACCCCGGAGCCTTATTCACACCATGAAAAAGATTGCAAATATTCATTTTCTTTTTCCTCATATCCTCATACGCCGTCTATTTTTTCTTTAAAGATATTGCTTGTTTTTAAAAGGACGTTCCTTGTTTCAGGTGCCCTTTACAGCCATGCGGGATCTTACGGTACCAGTTTTATTGTAGCAGGTATATCAGGCTTAGTGCTTATAAAACTTTTTTCGTGCTGAACTCAGTTGAGCATGGAATTCCATTGTCGTAAAAGTTTTATTTGATACAAATGATTGAGAAAATTCTTCACTTAAAAAGTGAAATTCCTTCCTTTTTCTCCTTTGATTGATTCCTATTCTGCAATTTTTTTTCAATGGCACAACCTCAGCTGAGCATAAATGCAAGTTTTAATAAGCATGGCACCAGTTGGTTTTCTTTCCCCATTTTCAATTTCAAAATCCACTTCAGCCCTTTACCCCTTTATCTCGAGTTGAACCTTTTCATTGTAAGATAGCGCTTTGTTTGATTGGTGTTTAACGCCGTTTTCAATATCATTTCAGCTATATCGCGGCGGCCAGAGCACCCATCCATGCTTATCTCGAGTTTCTTTTACTAGTACTTCGCACTGTATTCTTCCCGAGCCACTGGCTACTTTGCCGCATAACCATCGTAGCTTGGATAGAGGATTTATTCTTGTCCCAATGACCATCATCAATCCTCAGAAATAAGTTGGCTGAGCTGGGAATTCGAAGCAGCCATCCCCTGGTTTCAAATCTTGCTGGCTACTAAATGCGCTATCGGGGCTCGGTGTAAAATCGTGCAGAATTATTTCTAATTACTCTAATGCACAATCAGATCTGCTAGCACCTTTTATCCGAATTATTTCTATCTACTTAAACTTCAGCCATTCCTTTCGAAACGACAACATAATCGAAAAAAAAAAAATGTTCAAATAATTCATATTTCTCCGTCTCTTCTCTTACAGGTAGCAGCGTTATTTTAGGAAGTGCTCTTGCATTATTAGCATATCTACGATCTCGAAATACAGAAGACGCAGGTAGCGAGGCAACTGAATTACAAATTAATACAACCAATGACAGTACAAGCAAAATCTCAGAACAAAACAAACGCAATAACTTGGACGATCCGCTGCTCAATACAAGTACCAACAAAAACGGTGTTCATGTTCTGACAAATGGACTGCCTCCAGACATTGAAGATATTCTTACATTAGCAGGATCGAGTCACAGTCTAACTATATGAAACGTTTTTTTTTTTCGTCATATTATGATCTGAATAAATCACAATGAAAATCAACTACATGTATTTGTTATTGATGGCGCCCAATCTTTTTATTCAGCCGTCAGATAGTCCCAAAACTGAGTAAAGATGGACAATGATAAAGGACCTGTTCAGATTCGGCCCTGATCTTGAACACATCTGGGCAACCTTTATTTATCGCAAGTCCATCTGAGGCCGCGGTATATGCTCCGGATTTTGAGTAGCTTTTGGCCAGTGTCCGGCATTGCTATATGGTGTCAGTGCTTTGACATCGTAATTTATACATTACTCTAAACCAAACGCTTAAGTTTCCGACTCCTCTAAATTGAACGCATTTGCAGGCAAGAGGTATATAAGTAAAGACTTATATGAAGGGATTTATTCTTTGAAGAGTGGAAAACGTTGTGGAAAACGGAGAAAATGCTGCTCACCAGCATTTTCTCCTTCTTCCGCAACGTTTTCAAAAGCCTGCATCATTTAAAGCTTAAAAGCACGGAATGGTTTGGTAAAGGGTTAAAAGAGGCATAATCGTGCGATTATCTGCAATCTTTTACTTGCAGAATAGACCCCTATTGGCGTTAGTAATGAACTTGTTGATAACTCCATCTTTAATGACGACGAAAGGGAGAATTGCCGTAAGTTGTTAAGCGAGAGAAGCATAAAGCTTTGACCATGTTTCCCATGGCGTTGCTGTTCTCGTAAACGCTTTCATTATTTAGGCGTCACATTGCCCCAAAATTGACAAAGGTGGCCATAATTGGACAAGTCGTAAGGACATCATGTGCTATTGCATCATGACCAGCTCTTGGCACTACTTCGGCTTTTGATTAGCTGTTAACTAGTGTTCGATGATAACTTTAGACGAAATTGAACATTTCACATTCGTACTGCCTTCTTATGTCAATTTCGGGTTAGTGTGACACCAGCATGAAGGCATGATCTAGGACATTCTGCAAACCTCTCGTGATCCTTTGATCAAATTCCTCAGCTGTATTCAGATGGGTGGTACCGTGTCGGTACATCTCTTTACCAGAAATACACCACTGCACCGTTCTTAAAATTGTAACGCTTCACTTAAAGAAAGAAAACACTTGTCACAATTTTCTATCGAAATCTTTCTATACACATTTCCGTTGACGAACACGTTGTACATTCAATTTTTAATGTGGTCTATCTATTCCTGTTTAAACATACTGTATTGCCGTAGTATTACATGTTCAAATAAGTGATACATACAACAGAAATTCAAGAATGGAATGATACATGTACATTGGCAAAGGGGTCTGGCTAGCCTGGCATTCAGGCCCTGCATTCTCATAAACAAGGTACACAACTATAGTAAAATCACAGAAATATGTGTTGTTATTTGCCCTTCATCTGAAATACAGACATTCAGAACATTATGTTAGTGTATTTTTTTGCAGTTTTAATTGACGATCTTTTTTTTACTGAAAATACTCTATTTAACGGACTGATACCAGTCTAGGGTCTGGCCACAAGTTCTGTACGGCCATTCCCCTTCTCCATTTACATGTTTAAGAAACACAGTCTTATATGGCAACTGAAAAACTTTTAAACATTTCAGTAATTAAGGAATGATAAAGAAAAAACTGATAATGAAATATCTAAACACACACGGACTGAAAACAACATGACATAAGATATAAGAGCGATATTGATAGAAAGATAGGTTATAAGCCGGGGTTCGAGATTGGACAAGTCTAATTAAATGGCAACTCATACAGGATAGGCATAAAGAACGTTGAAAAATCGATCATTCGAACCTTCCTGAATCTTAAATAAATCCTTACACAGAATAGAAATATTAATAAAAAAAAAAGAACTATTTCAATGTTATCATTAAGGCTTAGATGATCAGATCCAAACAATAGTAAATTAAACTTTAAGGGCGGTACTTACAAAGTGTGCGAAATAATATCAATCTCTGATTATTATAAGACGGTCAGTGAAAGAAATAATGTTGCGCATCTTCAACATGATAGCCGCAGTGGCACGAATTATTTTCCAAGATGTGTTCTCTGTGCAAGTCAAATTTCAGATGACTGCAATTTTTCCTAAGCCTTGCATGAAAAACTGAGAACTTACGATCTCCTACACTATAGTACTTTGGGACCATCTATTCCGGTGGCAGATTTCATAGACAGAGTGATAGATGTGAATAACTTCACTGTGGTTTTGATGTCGTTAGTAATCGATTCATATGGGAGCCGCCATGTTTAAGATCACGTGACTGACGTTATTCAAAATGGATCCTTGATGCTGACGAGTTCAGATGTAGTTCCGGAATCGGCCGAGTTGTGACGAGTGGATCTTGCAATATCTAGAATGCATACAACGATTTGTACTTCAAGACAAAGTTGTTACTAGTGTCCATGACAAATTTGTTGACGACCCCGTCTTTCACGACAATACAAGGGAGATAAGCGCCAAGTTCTAACGGTGTTTCCTGTGAAATTGTCCTTCTTGTTAATATTCCCGTCGATTACGGGCATATTGGTTAGCCTACCAGCATTTCTCTTTGTCCCACAATAATATCAAAAACCTTTAACTCAAGGGTTGTTCAAATTCGGATCTTTTGGTATAGACTCAAAAAGGATAATGACATTAAACGGCGCTCTGGCAAAAGGGGGTTTAATGAATTTACGTGATGCTTTATACCAAGCAAGTCATCACATAATTATGGATCCATGAAATCTATTTTTGTCTGATAAATGACTGTGAAACCAGCGCTAGAATGGTCCTTTGCAATGCAGAAAATTTACAAACAGCAAAAAGTTTTGTCCCATATCAACCTGCACGGCTGTGACTGCCAGGCTGACACTGGTCGATGCCTTTTTGCAAATGCACTGAACATCTTTTTTTTCACGGAGCTTTGCTCAATTATACAAATATATGAGGATAAAAACTGAATTAGCATTTCACACAACTTATGAATATTTATCTTTTCACCGCCGTACACGAAGCAAACGCTTCTGCGGATGGCATAGATCAAGATCAGACTGCACCGAAGGGTCAGTCTGATCTTGGATCTATACTGTCCGCTTGTTAGGCAAGCCTGTAAGATAAAAAAAAAGAAATCTTTTTAAGTTTCTGTGCATTGTAAATTCTGCCGACGAAAGAAGTCGAATCCATGTGAGTCATGCTCTGTGAAAAGGAGGTTTAATGCATCTACAAAAAGCATCAACACATGTCAACCTGCGCAGTTAGCGCAGGCTGACATGAGATGATACTTTTTGCTATTTGTAAATTTTATGCATGTACAAGAACTGTTCTACCTCCATATCCAGTCAATAGTCAGACTTCATGGATATTATGAATCCCCTATAATGTGATGTCTTGCTTGGTATAATGCATTACGGAAATGCACTAAGCTGCCTTTTCCCAGAGCATGGCGCATATATTTTGGGCTGAGAGAGTTAATTGACATGGCGGCAGCACGCAACATTGATCGTCTCTTATCACGTTTAAAAAATAATTGAATTTCACACCAAGATATCCATCATAAAATCACACGTACAATGAAATCTTGTAATTATTTTTCTCCACAGTCTTCCTGCAGCGCTTTTTGCTGACTCGTTATATTTTAAAGCGATCCTGAGAAACTTAAGGTAGTAGACCCCGTAATGGAAAACAGCTATTTCCAATATAATATTATCCTACAAAATTTGCTATGATTAAAAATGAGTATTATTTTACTACTTTAACCGGGCCATTTTTCTTTTTTTTTTCCTCTTTAGAATTATCATTTATAAATCAAAAACCACTATGTTCTCATTACAAAGGGAGATAATAATTACCTCCCTTTTCTGAAAACTAATAAAAGTATCAACAAATAATTTCAAGATAGACATCAAAGGAATTTCTGGTCGGTTAAAAATGTGCAAAAGTATTATATCAGTATAAATCCTTATTTTTCAACAATCAAGAAATTTTATTCCATGTTGCACTTGAAGCATTAGGGGTCTACTACCTTAAGTAAGAAGATTCGCAGCACCAGATGAAAACATGTACAGAAAAATTGATCATCTAAGTTTACCAGCTCGATCACTAAATGAAAAAAAAAACGCAGAGGTATCGAAAATTAAAAAGATAGGAGTCATGCTCTGTGAAAAGTTGGTTAATGCAACTGTAAGTAGTATCGACCCAGGTCAGCCTGCGCAGTCCTCGTAGGCTGACCTGGATCGATTTTTTGCCACTGGTCAATTTTCTGGATCTCAAAGGACCAGTCTACCTCATGATTCAGTCTGATGTTGGACAAAATGGATTAATGAATCAATGAATATAATGACTTGGATGTTGTAATTAATGCATCATGGAGATTCATTACACCACCTTTTCCCAGAGACTGGATAGTTGTTGACTCATACGAGGATTGTCCAAAAGATACGTAGACTTTTTAAATGGCCCCTCAGTGGCTTGTACCATTGCAAAGAAATAACTACTTTCGGACAAAAAAAGTATTTCTCTAGATACTGTAAAAATTTCATTACTTTATCTTGTACCGATATTGTTTTACAGATATTTTAAAAACCTCCTGAAGCCATCCCGGGGCAGGAGTGGAATGACGTTGACGTCAAGGTGTGACCCATTTCAATTCACCTGCACCACGGCGTTAACTTCTTTTCCAAGTAATCTACATTGTTGAACCCACACCGTTGATACCGGGTCACCAACTGGTCAAAAATATCCCTATGTCAGTAAGATTTAAAACTTACCTTTTAACAATATTGAGAGTTGTCAGTTTTGCCTTTCGGAACAGCATGACACAGCAACACCCCGTTTCTGTCAGGTGACATAATAAACATGTGTTTTTCTCCACCCTTGTTTACACGAGGTTTCATTGGTAGTGGAACCAGTCCTTTTCCAGACCGCTGACTGATGTATTGCTTTAGGATCAAAGAACCATAACAAGTTTGCGTCCGTTATGATGATTCTGTTAAGGAAAGTGCCCCCGTCTTTCTTAAGCTGCCGTAGGGATAACTTTGAGTCTGTGACACACCTCTCTTTCTTCAAACTGCTTAGAAGTCGTGGTAACCATCGATCAAATACTTCTGTAATTCCAAATTATGTATAAAAACTTTGTGAACAGTTCCATGGCTGGATCCTGTCATTTCAGTATTCAAACGAAGTGTAGTCCTTGAATGACGTCCTTGATATTATTGATGACGGCGTCATCAACAATTCGTTTCCTTTTGCACACTGTGTCATCTTTGGGCTTATTTCTCCCTCATTGGAGCGTTTGTGCCTTTTTAAAAAAAGGGCCTTTGATAAGGGTTTTTTTACTTTCAGTTTGTCTCATCAGCTTTAAAGTGTGTGCAGAAGTTTTTCCTCCTGAACAAAATTTGATAATTGTCCTCACTTCTTTTCTGTGAAGAGAAGTTATGACGTTGAAATTTGATAACCACATAACTTGAGTTTAACTTTATTTGAATTACAACTGCCCAAATAATGTCATAACTTGTCATAACATCGTTAATGATGGTAATGTAGTTTCCCAAATTTTTAATAAGTCTTCAGCATTAGGAAGGCATTTTGCTAAGTAACGTTTCATAAGCAATAACTTACTACACCTCCTGCCCCGGCAATGCTGTATTGCGTGTCTATAGCAACACCATACATGTATTCTGAATGTACGGTACAAAATCGGCCAATGGTAAATTGCACTGTAGGAAAATGTTTTTACTACGAAATGATGCAGTTTTGTGTTTGTACATCGGAAAGTATAGAAGTTATGATAAAAGTCTACGTACGTAGTTTTTGGACAACCCTCGTAAGTATTATGATGAGCTGCGCATACAACATTCCTTCATTCGTTCGAAAGTCTGTCTATTCGTTCTTTCGTTCGCTCGTTCCTTCCTTCCTTCCTTCCTTCCTTCCTTCCTTCCTTTCTTTCTTTCTCCATCCTTCCTTCTTTCCTTCCTTCATTCATTCATTCTTTCATTCATTTTCCCATCAATTTCAATCGAGACGTTGAGATAATAATTCCACAAAACCCAATAATTCACTCACGAACGACTGCCTAGTGCAACGTCTTGCCTCAAATCCGACCTATATCCCACTCTCGGGCCCTCTAACCATTAATTTACGAAGGGATTCGGGAAGCGAGGCAGTCTTAAATTAGTATTATTAACGTAATTACTTGCCTTATTTCAGGGAAAAATGATTCAGTTGAAAGCACCAGAGCTTTTATAAGAAGTCACTCACAGCCATTTTCACCGTTCTTTACTATATTTACCAGGCGACAATATTTTTAGACCTCTCCAATTTTAAAGTATTTGCAGACGACGAATTAAATATGGCTTAAATGTTGGAATTTATCTTTGAGAGGATCGAAAACAATGTGGTAAAATGAACAAACTGCTGGTTTGAGTTAAAATCATCAGATTTTTTATATGAGCTCAGACAGAATCATTTTCACAAAGCACTCTTAGCTTTTTACCAGACACTTTTTAGGCTTGTCAAATTGGACAGTATTTCCAGACGATGAAAGAATTTATGCTTTAATGTTAGAACTTATCTTTAAAAGGATTGAAAACATTGTGGTAAAAGGAGAAAATGCTGGTTTCCAGCATTTTCTCCTTTTACCACAATATTTTCAAAAGGCTCTTTCTTCAGGGTCGTTACATTACTGGATTGATTGGTATAGGATTAAAACTGTCCACTCTTTAAGACTAGCCTTGTAGTCTCTGCTATTTAGACTAGTTCAGCCTTGAAATTGAAGCAAGTATCATATTTGGGGCGGTTACCTTCTGTATTCACTGTTGGGGAGGCACCAACCATTTACCCTTTACCTCACGACAAAATTTTAGACTCGTACGTATTTAAAGCAAAAGGATACGAGAGATTGTATGTGATGCAACTGATAAGAATTGTCTTTAAAAAGAGCAGAAAACATTTTGTGAAAGGGAGAAAATGCTGGTTATCAGCATTTTCTTCTTTTCCCAAAATGTTTTCAAAAGCCTTCTTCTTCGGGGTCGTTTAGGGATTGTGTGGTAAAGGGTTAAACTTTTAAAAAGCCTAAATCATTGCGTCTTAGAAGTTGTTTTCACAAGAAAATTTCGCAATTAACGGATATTGAAAAATCAAAGATCAGACTACAAGTTCTGCGGAGTTTGATCTTGATCCACACTATCCATAAAGTATCTGGAAAGGGCGTTGAGTCGAGCTTAGCAGCCTAACCGATAATTGTTTGTTTGTTTGGTTGTATGGTTTTGAAATCTGTTTTAAACATTATTTAATTTATATCGCTGCGGCATGTACACCTTCCTATGCCTCTCTGGAGTTCCTATTACCAGCATTTCGCACAGTATTCTTCCCAAGCCACCGGCTGCTTTCCCACATAACAATCGTATACACAATTTCAGTGGTGAGAGAGGAATTGTTCTTGTCGCCATGACTATTATCAATCCTCGGAAAGAGATTGGCCAACCTGGGGAACAGCGAACCGCGATCCCACTGGTCTTAGGTCCTGTACGCTACCAGCTGCGCTACTTGGGTTTGGCAGCCTCAGCGATAAGGGTATGCTTTTGATCTTGCTGAACAAAACCTGCAGTCTGATCCAAGATCTATTTGCTCAAAAACTCAATGAGATGTTCCGGGTTTAATAGCGAATTTTGATTTTTTGTTCCCCATAGATAATTTTGTCTATTTGGGGAATTAAATCAGAATGATAATCAAAGGACTGAAAGTCTCGAAAAACGGGTTTGTGCCAGAGTGTTAATGCGATACGATGTAGAAGTTATGAGGAACTGAAGAAAAAAGATTTGATCATACTTCGTAAATATTTGAAGCATGCTATGGCAAAACAGTGTTTAAGGCATCTCTGTGATGCATTATACAAAGCAAGTCATCACATAATCATGGATCCGTAAAATCCATTTTGTATAACATGCGACTGAATTTTGAGATGAACTCATCCTTTGAAATGCAGATAATTTACAAAAAGCAACAGGTTTCGACCTGAAACCTCGGACTGAGCAGGCTGACATGCATTAAGCCCCTTTTTCACAGAGTTGACTCATTTGCTTGTTTGTTTAACGGCTAAAGTTTTTCTATCCATACTTTCCCGAAGTAACTTTTAATGATGCTTTGCACTTTATTCCTCCCAAGCGACATAAAATAGTCGAAAATGTGTTCAGCAGTGGCGGAGGAATGAATCTTAACGCAATGACTATTGTCAATCCTCAGGAAGAAATTCTCCAAGCTTGTAAAAAAAGATTTATGATGTCTGTAATTATGATGACTCCATGAAACAAGCAAGTTCAAGAAAATAATAAAACCATACGCTGGTAATGTCTGAACTCAGTTACCACGGTGTTTGGGGACAATAACAACATAAGAGAATGCATAAACATTACATGTCAAAATACATTCCAAATGCATGCAATCTAAAGCACTTTGTGCGCAAAGCTGCGTATAGGATAAAGCCATATTTAAAAAGAGTGACAGAAGGATTACACACCCTAATACCGCCTCAAGACTTCCGATACCGTATTCAACCACAGGCCTTTGAAGCTCCATGATTGGTCTATCAGGGTAGACCAAAATTTTCCTTGGTCGATCATCGATCACTATTACTAAAAACAGCGCATTGACGTATCGCCTCCTTTTCGTATATACGATGTAGAGACGATCCTCCAAAGTTCTATTTTAAATGACACTGTTCGATGATAAAGCTATGAAAATGTCGATATTCCGTAATACACCAATGGAGTTTTAGTGGCCCATGATTCAACATGCAAGATTCAGAACTACATGCCAAAACTAGCCATCTGATTGGCTAATAAAACAGAACAGCCAATCACATGACAGGTTTTGGAAATTATGTATCAGGAAAATAGAACAATATTCAGAAAATTGATGAAATCGAACTAAGATGACTCCGTTCATCGCAGAATAAAAGAGGAGTCAAATCATATCGAATTTTCATTATCTCAGCAAACATTTACTGAAAGCCTCTTCCCGGGAATTGACAATTAAATCCGCCATACAGGTTTTGATGTATTAGTTACGGATAGAGAGCAAGTGTTCTTGTCTGCCAGATTGATTAATCCTTAGACTGCTAAGCGCGACTGACTGACCTTTTGCGGACAGTGTAGATCAAGATCAGACTGCACAGAACGTGCAATCTGATCTTAGATCTACACTGTCCGATAAGGAGAAATTTTTCCCATAAAGCATTACTTTGAAATAGCAATATTTACGTTTTTACTATCGAATTGAAAATTTCATTTCTGTTATTTAGCAGGATAAGTTAACTCTTCCAGTCAAAAAATATGGCCTGCAACACGCGAAAAGGGGCATTCGGACATTTGCGTAAAGTGTCGTCTCGGATCAGCCTGCGCAGTCCGCGCAGGCTGATCCGAGACGGCACTTTACGATTACACTAGATTTTGTCCAACAGTAGACTTGCGCAAAACAGAAAATAACATAAAAACGGAAAGTGTCGTTTCGGATTAGTCTGCGCAGAGTGCGCAGGCTGATCCGAGACGACACTTTACGCAAATGTCCGAATGCCCCTTTTCGCGTGCTGCAGGCCAATTATTTATTATACAAAGTCGACCCTCGTTCGACGGCTAAAAATACAATCCACTGACACCCAGAAAGATTTATATCTTATATGCTTGAATTAACAAGTAGACGGTATAGATTCAAGATCAGACTGCACATTCTGTGCAGCCTGATCTTAAGCTATGCCACCCACAAAAGCCCAGGTTTCGCCTAAAGCGCTTAAAGGGTTATTTTTCTTGTCACCCTCGTAAAACTTTCTTAAACATCCTTCTAGTTTGTTCAGCTCTGTCTGTAGAAATATGTTTTGTTTATGACTACAACACAATGGGTCATTGCATTTTTCCAGGATGATATGAGCCATGCTCCGTGAAAAGGGAGTTTAATTCAGTTGTAAATAGTATCGACTCGGGTCAGCCTAAGCAGTCCGCGCAGGCTGACCTTGGTCGAAATTTTTGCTTTTTTTGTAAATTTTCTGCATTTCAAAGGACCAGTCTGCCTCATGTTTAAGTCGGTTGTTGGACAAAATGGATTTTATGGATCCATAATTATGTGATTACTTCCCTAGTAAAGTGCATCAAGCAAATATAAGTCCTAGGAAAGTTACTACAGCATAAAATGGTTTTTATTCCATTATCTATTAAGTCTAACAACATGCATTTACGAACAATTACGAACATTTACGAACAATTTTATTCGAAAATTGTCAGAAATTAAAAACAAAAACTGATGTAGCAGGTGAAAACTTTTTTCTTACGAATGGCGGATGACAAAATATTTTGACCAATTAAATGAGTATCCTCGCCGAAAGTAGTTTGCACGAAGGTTACTTCATTGTATGATGCGTGTATCTTAGCTAGAAAATTTATATATAGATCTAATTCAGTTGCGACAACAACTTTATTTTTGTACAAGTTGGCTTCTTTACAAAAGAAGCCAGGAGAGGTCAGCATCAATGTTTTCAAATAGTTTATTGGCTTTTAATTTCAATATATTTTGGAACATGTAAACAAACAAGTGAAAAAGCCACCGTGTAGAAACCTCTTATGCTTTACATGATGGTCATTTGACCTTCTTCCCACGTTTTCAAGTCGCATGATCTTGTCCAGCGGTCTTCTCTCTCTTTTTTAACGAAATTCTTCTTATTTTTTCTTCTGCTTAGATTTATTTGCTTAATGAAAAATTGCAATTATTTGAGAGGTCATTTGCAAGCATGGCAAATTAATATAACAAACTTTCTTTTCTAAAATTCGTCATATAAAAATAAACGACGTCTATTTCCTGTTTCGGTTTTTTGATTTCGCTTTATTTACAAAACCATGACGAAACAGACTGTGTATCAGAACAATTTCGCAAGAACAATTGATTTAGATAGCAAATTCTGTGGCAGTCTGCCTTTTAAACTCACCACTATTGGAGAGGTCTGATGACCTCTCCAATAATGATGGCCTTTGCTGCAGGAATATTTTTCTCTTACCGCCGATCAAGGTTTCGAATTAGTATTTCTGGAAAAGCAGCGAAAGGGCTGACTAGAGGTATTGTGCGTAGAAGTGTTTAAATAAAGCAAATTTGGTTGTAAATGATAGATGCTAAAACGGCGTCCCGTTCAATTGAATTTTGCGATAACAACTAAGTAATCCGAATCTCACATATGTCAGTATTATTCGAGATTTGCGATCTTATCCAAGAATTGAAATACAAAAAAAAAAGCAGTTGCTTCAGGAGCATTGTTCGACTGTAAGCTAAAAGTCCGAGAAATCCGTAACGTTCAAATCGCAACATCATTAAGTCGACAAAAATAATCACTTAACAAAAGCTTCTTCTGACGATATGAGATAAAAGTAATGATTTTTTCCGGGAAATTGAGGCTTAATGAGACGTTTTTGTGGGAAGATGACACTAGATTTGAACTAACGAGGGACATCTTTCACTCGTTTTATCGTCGGAACAACTTGCGGGTTATTTGTTTAATCCTTTCCGAAAGGACAAATTTTAGACACCTTCAGTTTCATCAGCAGATGATAATTCAAAATTGTACAAATGAACTTAAGCTTTCCGACAAGCTTGAAAACATTACCAGCATTTTCTCCTTTTCCCACAATATTTTCAAAAGCTTACTTTTCCGAATCCTCGGAACCCAGGTTTAAGCATTACGTTACTCTCCATGCATTACCCCT
Source organism: Hippopus hippopus (assembly GCA_946811185.2). Lineage (NCBI taxonomy): Eukaryota > Metazoa > Mollusca > Bivalvia > Cardiida > Cardiidae > Hippopus > Hippopus hippopus. Next base: position 37,534,057 of record OX328110.1, read on the forward strand.
GGGAAAATTGACTAGCAAATCGTCGTTTCTTATGAATATTCATATGGTCGGAAAGTACCCTAATAGCCAATCGAAAGATCGATAACATAATCATTCTCTCTTGTTGGGAGGGTAATTTCATTTCGTCAGTTACTAAAAATAGAAATGACGGCATATTTGTGATAAAAATAGTTTAAATTTTCTCAAAGATAAACTGAGATTACCAATCAAAATGCTTCATGAATAATCCATGAGAACGAGGAAACCCAGGGTCGATTACAGTATGAATCGAAACTGGGTCAACGAGGATGACCAACACGATACAATCTGAGCTTTTGTGCAAATCACTCCAAACAGACGGGAAACCCAGATAACAAAGACTTTTGCCACCTCCTGTTCTCGTTGACAGAAAGACATCCTGATCTTTCATCAATGCTGCTAAGGACTTCGACTGATAATCTTTCGGTGTCACGCCGAAAATCTCGTTTAAACGCTTCTCAATTGTGGCATTGATGGCCGCCGCCATATTTAAAGCATCGCTAAGCTTGATTTGCAACGAGTGATGTGATTGGATATCGACAAGTCAAAAATAGAAATGACGTCGTATATGTGATAAAAATAGTTCAATTTTTCTCAAGGAAACACTGAGATTACCAATCAAAATGCTTCATGAATTATTCATGAGAACGAGAAAACGCTAGTGAAATAACCCAGGGTCGATTACAGAATGAATCGAAACTGGGTCAACGAGGATGACTTTTCCGGGGCCCAGAAAACCTGGTGTTGTTCGGTTAAGGCTTAACTCTTTCACTGTAGATATCTTCTGCTTTACCGCGCAGATCAAGATCAGACTGAACAAAAGGTGCAGTCTGATCTTTGATCTGCACCGTCCGCTACGTAATGCTTATCTATGACACAGTTATCTTAACCGGCAATCAAACTGAACATTTAGACCTAGATCGGAATCCAATAAAAATGCGTCTGTACTCAAATGAGTACAAATATTGAAGCACTTTTTGTTTGATTTTAGTCCTATATTGCATTGGTTTGTTGGTCGAGCGGCTTTGAATTTGCACCAATCAGGGTTGGTAGCCAACAACTATTCTACATGAACCATGCTCTGGCAAAAGGGGATTAAATGCACCAGTAGTATTAGTATACTTTTTTCAGACCTTTCTTGCTGATCCTGAGCCAACATTCCCCCCCCACCACGTGACCGGAAATGACCACGTGACCGGAAATGGGCGCCGCCATCTTGGATGACCTTGATCGCCGCCATTTTGGATGTCCTTCAGGTCATCATGTGATATGATGTTATGAATAAAAATAGAGCTAAAAACAGGTCAAAGCGTGTTTTCGTCGTGTCATTACTAAAAATAGGTCTAGATAGAAACAGGACGATGCATGATTTCGTTGATTCTTTAAATAGAAGACCTATTATCTAACCGCGTGACGTTAGAATGGGGTCATAAGTGATAGAGAAATGGGTTGACACGTGTAAGAGGTAAACGTCTTCATTTCAAATTTAGCGCTCATTTTGTAGCTTGTGTATAAGCCCATTTCGTGTGTACCATACCGTGACACCTACCTACCATCCCTTTACACAATGTTAAACACTTCTCTTACATATGAAAACTTGACACAAACATTTAAGCGCCATCAGGCTAAAACCACCCTGATCTCACTGACACCGTGAATAAAATTTCTTTTACACACTCAAGAAATAAACCCTCCTCCAGTTAATGGAATATCTCTCTTTCTCTCTCTCTCTCTCCGTCTCTCTCCGTCTCTCTCTCTCTCTTCTGTCTGTCTGCGTTTTTGTTTCTATCTTTTTTCGACCGATCCTCCATGGCTTAGTGATAAAGAGTGGGATCAGTAACCTGATCTGGTTGGTTTTTTGTGGGAGTGTCCTTGGTCAAGACACTTCTAAGCCCTACGCAATTACAGGTTAGTTGTATTCACAAGTTTTGGCCCAGCTCAAACTGTCTTTTATGTCAACACAACACAACAAATGGGATCTGTTGTTGATACATTACTTTTTTTTTGTCTGTCTGTCTGTCTCTTTTTCTCTCTCTCTTTCTCTCTCTCTCTCTCTTTCCTGATTAACGAAAAGGAAAAGAGGAGGTTGGCGGAGTGCATGTCAATGGTGTAGGAGTGGCGAGGAGGTTCAGGGAGAATGGAGAGGAGTCACACAGTAGGTGATGATCAGCTTGAGCCTTATTAGTCAGTACAAAAGGTTGTGTTTATCATTGTATGTATGTATGTCAGTGTTAAAACAACTGTTCTTGAAGCGAACCAAAAGAATTAAGACCTATGTACCCGATCCTTTGAAATGGGAGAGGTATTTCGAAAAGGTTATGAACGGACAGATTTCACCTCGATTGTCGTATAAAGCAAGCATTATACCCATCGAAGAAAATAATCAGAGATCTGAAAAAAGCGAGTTGGTTACTATAAAGGCTGTGACCACTGTGGAGGGAACTGTTGAAAAAGCCAAGAGTGAACTGCGCAGGCGAGGTTTCGTTTTTGAGAATACCATTAAAACACAGGCTCGAAAGAGAAAACGAGAAGAAGACGACTTACCGGTTACAGTTGAACTACAGCGACATAAGCAAGTTGATGCCGAAAAATCACCATTTCCCCAAAAGCGTCACATCTCGCAAATAGACAAGTCTGGATTTTAGAGGTAGGTTTTGGTCACCGCTCTCGTTCAGGAATGGAATAACATTCCTGATGCAATGATTTTACGTTATGTAAGGTCAATGCGACGTCGAATAATTGCCTGTATCGACAGCAGAGATGGCCATACAAAATATTAATTGAAAAATTACAAGAACTTTAAGAAAAACCTAACTTTAATGTTACCTTAGTCTTTGAGTACTTTTGCAACTTTGATTTTAGTACCATCTTCATTTAAACCTCAAAAACCTAACTTAAACTTTCTGTTAGTCAAAATCTGATTAGCCTGGCATTTTCTACAGACTCTGAACTAAAGTATGATACCAAATTTGTTGGTCTTCAGTAAAACATGCGACGAGAAATAAAAGAAAATTAAGTGCACACTTATTTATTGAACTGAGTATATTTTAAAGTGGAATAAAATGAAATTTCCTGGAATTTTATCCCCGATTGTTTACTCTTGGCCACTGTTTTGGCATTTAACACTTCCCCGCTGATGTGGAAAATGAAGAGAAAGCGTTGAGAATACGAATCACAGAAACAAGGAAAACGAGTGAGTTATGCTCTGTGAAAGGTGTTTAATGCATCTGGAAAAAGTTTCGACCAAGGTCAGCCTGCGCAGTCTGTGCAGGCTGACCTGAGTCGAAACTATTTGCTTTTGGTAAATTTTCTGCATGCCCAAGGACCATTTTTCTTTAGGATTTAGTCGGTAATTAGAAAAAGTTAGAAAAAATGGATTTTATGGATCCAGAATTATGTGATGACTTGCGTGATATATTTTATCACACAGATGCATTAAACCCCCTTTTGCCAGAACACGGCTCTATTACAATACGATGTTTTCTCCCAGATGAAATTAACAACTCTCCTTGAAACATGAAACGCTGGTATCAAATTGACAGATATTTCCAGTAAAACATGCCTTCAAGTCTAGAATTAGTCAATCCGTATTAGGTACAAGAGCCCTAAAAGATTAAAACATGCCTTCAAGTCTAGCATTGTTCAATCCGACTTGAGTAGCAGAACTCTAAAAGATTCCTCTGACAGTAATGCAGACAAATTTGGTAGATTCTTTACATAACGAAAACCGTTTTCGCCATAAGGCAATAATTTTCTTTTGTTTTATAAGTTTCTTTAAATTATTGATCGCCTTTAAACCCTCTACATTACAAATATACCACCGACATTCAGTTTGTCTGTGACCTGCAAAAAAATACTTTTTTTTAAAAAAACATCGTGGCAAAGGAGAAATTGCTTGTGACGAAAAACAATTTTCAGCGGAGAGGGAGGAATTAATCCATTCGCAATAATTGTTGTAAATGTCTCGACTTCTCTCTGTATAGTCGGATGTATTAACCCTAAGGCTGCTAAACGCGACTCAATGACCTTATGCAGACAGTGTAGATCAAGATCAGACTGCACAGAACGTGCAGTCTGATCTTGGATCTACACTGTCTGATATGGAGATGCCTTTCTGGCAAAAAAAATCTTTGCAATAGCAGAATTTGGGTTTTTACCGTCGGTTTGAAAGCTTCATTTGATTTATATAGCAGGATAGTGGTTAACAACGCGGATGCCCTATCCCACGCGGATGTCTTTACAACGCGGCTGCCTTTCAATGTGGATGTCTTTACCACACGGATGTTTTTATAACGCAGAAGTCTTTACAACGCAGATGCCCTTCCCACGCAGATGTCTGTACAACGCGGCTGCCTTTTCAATGTGGATGTCTTTACCACACGGATGTCTTTACAACGCAGATGTCTTTACCACGTGGATGTCTTTTTAACGTGGATGTCTTTACAACGCGGGTGCCTTTACCACCAGGATGTCTTTACAACGCGGATGATTTTACCACGAGGATGTCTTTGCTACGAGGATGTCTTTACAACGCGGGCGCCTTTACCACGCAGATGTCTTTACAATGCGGATGCCTTTACCACGCGGATGTTTTTACCACGTTGATGTCTTTACCACGCGATTGCCTTTACAACACAGATGCTGTACGACTAGAATACGGAGTGCTCATTGCGTACTGGGTAGTTGACATCAGCGGGAAGATTTGGATTAGTACAATATCGAAAACATTAAAATACTGTTAAAAGGGCAGCACAGAAATATCAAAGTATTGTTCTCAGTGCAAAACTGTCTACTCTTGATACGTCATTCGAAAGATGCGCTAAGCGTTGTCTAGGAAATAAACTGATCCACGTTATATATATATATACATATCAGCCATGCTTTTTGAAAAGAGGTTTTAATGCATCTGCAAGCTGACCTAGGTCGAAACTTTTTGCAACTGGTCCATTTTTTGTAAGTCAAAGACCATCCTACAGCTGGATTGTGTCTCTGTTCGGACATACTGAATCCATATCATATGACAACTATCTATATAGAATGCATTATGAAAATGCATTAAACCCCCCTTTGCCAGAGCGCCGATCATATTACTGGACACTTCAACTGTATCAGGGGAGGTACCCGATCTATCTAGGACCAACTTGTAGATGAAACACTGGGAAAAAAATGCATAAGGTGTCAAACCACTGTTTTTTTGCTACAGTACGTCGAAAATACAGTGAAATTCACCATCTTTGACCCTCTGCTGTACTTTTATTGGCACACCTAGGGCTTTGCTGTTTGTCTCACTTAAATATTTGTCCAGTGGCCCACACAAGAAGTTAAAGAATGGCAGCTCAACTGATTTTTTTTTTTTTTTTTTTTTACTTCAAACACAACTATCATTGAAAAATCACATTGAAAAGGGTCTTTTCGGGTGGTAGACCATGTACCTTCATGAAGGCACAGGCTGAAAATAGTTCCCCAAGAAATAACAAACTTGCACTCAGTTTCCACAGAAATCATCAAACAACACAAGAGATAAATTTTAGGCGTGTCTTTCCATTTTCTATGATAAAACAGTACAGCAGAAGTTTCAAATTTTTAAAAGGGACTACTTTTGACTACTACTACACCAAAGGAGTTCGCAATGCTGTTACACCGTAAGTGCAATTTAGCCAAAACGTGACTGAAATACTGCTAAAATGCAGTAAAAGTCGGCTCAAGGTATTACTAGGACCATTTTGACAACGGAAAATTGTTTCATCCACTCCACTCTGTATCCAACAATTGATTGATTGATTGATTGATTGAATGTGTGGTATTCAACTCCCTGTTCAACATTATTTCAGTTATATCCCGGCTGTCAGCGCACCTATCTGTGCTTTCCTGGAATTTCTTATCATCAGAACTCCGCACAATATTCTTCCCGAGCTTCTGGCTGCTTTCCAGCATAACCATCGTCGAAACAATGATCAGCGTTGATAGAAGAATGAATCATGTACAAATGACTACCATTAATCCTCAGGAAACAATTGGCCGAGCTGGGGATTCAAACTAGCAGCCCCTGTTCATAAGTCCTGTACGCTACCGACTGCGCTACCGGGGCTCGGCCCAATCTGCCAAGGGACCAGCTTATAGATGATACACCGAGAAAATTTACATTAGTGCAATTCTGCTGAGATATGACTGAAATACTGCAAAAGGGCAGTAAAAGCATGTCCAAGAAATATCGTTTTATCAACGGAAAAACACGTTTTATAGCATCCACTCTGTATTCAACTATCGATAGTTGCACATGACCTTCTCTAGGGACCTGTTTAAAGATGACACACGGGGGTTTGAAATGGTAATATGTCGCCAAGATATGCTTGAAACACTGTTGACCCTTTGCCAAGCGATCCCAAGTTTTAACCACCCTGGGAAAGAAAGCTATTGAAAACACTTTGGGAAAGGAAGAAAATACTGGTTACCAACCAGCTTTTTCTCCTTTCCCCGCAACGTTTTCTGCATTTCCGTTTGGTCCAATTTTTCATCTGCAAAAGGTTTCAATATGGAAGGGTAGCAAATAAATCCCCCAAAAATTATTACATATATTTGTGTCAAACAGAACGGGTCCGTTTTGTATCACATAAGAACGATGCAACAGATCTTCTCTGGGGACCTTCTGTTGTTTTCGATGTTAGATGTTTCTACGTATGCAAATAATTCACTCTAAAGTAAATGTAATCTAGTGATCTGAATATCAATAGAAAGACATAAAGGGATCTTTTCTATTCAGTATATTTCTTTACCACACGACAAAAAAATATAGACTTGTCCAAATTAAAGGCACTTCCAGAGGACGATTCAAATAAGACACAAAGGATGGAATTTGCCATTTTATAAGGTAGAAAACATCATGGGAAAAGGAGAAAATGCTGGTTACCAGCATTTTCTCCTTTTCCCATAATATTTTCAGAAGTCTTCTTCATAAGGTCGGTAAAACTCGAAACTGCTTGGTGAAAGGTTAAGCAAGCTAGCAGATGACACAAATAAAAACATATCAAACCCTTTTCCCAAATTGTATTCTATTCTTTTCTGTCATGGACAAATGTAATCATAATGAGCCACATTTCGTTTGTCGTCTGCAGATACCGTTAATATGGTCGAGTCCAAAATTTTGTTGGTCTTCTTCGGGGGTCAAGAATTAAAAAGGATGAAGGAAAATCTGTATATATTGTCATAGCCTCTTAAGCTGTGGTCACACCTTACGTAGTTGACCGTAGTGGGGAACGACCGTAGATGGCCGTAGTTGAACGTATTAAACGTTGTTGAACGTAGTTACACGTAGTTAACCGTAACTGACCTTACTTAACCGTAGTGTATTTAATACGTTCAACTACGGTCAACTACGGTAATTTCCGAATACGGTCAACTACATAAGATGTGACCAGACCTGGGTTCAATTATTTTAAAAAGTAATTAATTAATTACAATTAAAATAGTAAATGTTTCATTAAATTATGATTATAATTACTTGCCTTTTTTAAAAGTAATGAATTCAATACAATTATTTTCGAGAAAATATTTAATTATTTTTTAATTATTTGGCATTATATTTATAAATAGAGTATGAAACTTTAACCTGTTACCACACAATCCCAAATTTTAATGATCCTGAAAGATAAAGCCTCAGAGAACATTGCGAGGTAAGGAGAAAATGCTGGTTACCAGCATTTTCTCCTTTTCCCGCAATGTTTTCTACTTTTTCAAAGACAGAAATTTTCATTCGAGCTACATTAGATCTTATCATCTGCAAATACTTTCAGTTTGGTAGATTCCAAATTTTTTTGGTTTGGTAAAGGATTAAAGAACGAAGAAAATCTATTTATTTAAAGAAATGTAAAAAACACATCTGTGATGAATGTACAACTAATTAATTCTTTACCATACAATCCTTTTCCATACAGTCCTGACTTTCAACGACCCTGAAACACACAGTTTTTGAAAACATTGTGGGAAAGGAGAAAATATTGGCTTTTTCTCCTTTTCCCAAAATGTTTACAACCCTTTTACAGACGAGTTCCAGCATTTGACCTACATTTAATTTGTCCTCTGAAAGGTCTTACAATTTGGACAGTTTTGGTATAGGGTTTATCCATTTCAATAGTTTAACATTCATGAATGGTCTGGCAACACCTTTTTAGGTGATAACCAAGGGTGAATTTTATACTCCAAAGTAAAAATAATTACTGCATGAAAAACCTGTCTTTTGACAAGGGTATATTTGTTGCATTGTTTGCTACATGTAATTGAAAAGTAATTGAATTTAATTGTTAATTATTTACTTGTTATATTCTTTTAATTAATTAATTTCAATTGAAGAAATTCATTTTTACATCAATTACCAATTACTTCAATTAACAGAAAAACTATAACTAATTACACAATTAATTAAACTATAGTTGTAATTGGACCCAGGTCTGGATGTGACAGTGGTTAAAAGTACAATGACTGCACTTTACCCGTACTGAGCAGGCACAACCACAACGTTTTACCGTAGCTTAACGGAGTTGACCTTAATTTACCGTAGTCGTGCGTATTTAGGACGTAGTTTATGCGTAGTTTAACGTAGTTAATCGTAGTTAGACGTAGTAATACCCTAGTTAACCCTAGCCACTTTGCACGCAGTTGAATGTAGTTAACCGTACTTACACGTAGTTCAACCTACTTAGACTTTCTCTGTTCCCTCTTATTGCCAAGTTTGAACGTACTTTGAACGTACTTCAACTTAGTTGACCGTAGTAACACTACGGCAGACTACGTTTGAAATGAACTACGGACAACTACGTGCATGACCGTAAATGTGACCATGGATTTAGATTGTTGTTTCCTGGTAAACATCAGCACATTAGTACTAGTGGAAGAAATACTGCAAAAGGAACTGACGTGACTCGTGTTTTAGAGCGTCGGGCTTGGTTTGCCACCAACTATTGGGATCTCGCATGAACAAACAATCATTGCTTCGAACAATAAAAAAAGGAGGATATTTATATGAGCCATGCTCTGGCAAAAGAAGGTTTAATGCATCTCCTTGACTCAAGATAGAAAGCAAGTCTCACCATATGGGATTATGGATCCATAAAAATTCGTTTTGTCCAACAATCGGCTGAGTCCTGAAGTAGTAGGTCATTTAACACAAACAAGACGAGCAGTCTGCTCTTGGTTCTATATTGTCTGATACGGTGAGAAATTTCTTGCAAGAAGAACTTTGAAATCGAAGTATGTTTGGCTCTACCACGGGCCCGAAAATTCTAATTTTATCTGTTTGGCAGTTTAAAGCCATGGTCACACGTTACGTAGTTGACCGTAGTGGGGAATGACCGTAGATGGCCGTAGTTAAACGTATTGAACGTAGTTACACGTAGTTAACCGTAGTTAAACGTAGTAATGAACGTAGTTTGAACTTACAATTTGCCCGTAGTAAGCGCAAAATTTTTAAACATGTTCAAAAATTTGTTACGGTTAACTACGATGTTGTGACCGTACTGTGACCGTAGTTTGAACATAGTTGACCGTAGTTAACTGTAATTGACCTTACTTAACCGTAGTGTGTTTAATACGTTCAACTACGGTCAACTACGGTAATTCCCTAATACGGTCAACTACATAAAATGTGACCAGACCTGGATTCAATTATTTTAAAAAGTAATTAATAAGTTACAATTAAAATAGAAATGTTTCAATTAAATTGTGATTATAATTACTTACTTTTTATAAAGTAATAAATCAAATACATAATTGTTTTTTTATCTTTTGGCATTATATCTATAAATAGAGTATGAAACTTTAACCTGCTAGGTACCACACAAGCCCAAGCTTTAATGATCCTGAAAGATAAAACACACAGTTTTTGAAAACAGTGTGGGAAAAAGAGAAAATATTGGCTTTTTCTCCTTTTTCCAAAATGTTTTCTATCCTTTTACAGACAAGTTCCAGCATTTGAGCTACATTTAATTTGACCTCTGAAAGGTCTTACAATTTGGACAGTTTTGGTATAGGGTTTATCCATTTCAACAGTTTAACATTCATGAATGGTCTGGCAACACCTTTTTAGGGTAAATTTTATACTCCAAGGTAAAAATAATAACTGCATGAAAAACCTGTCTTTTGACAAGGGTATATTTGTTGCATTGTTTGCTACATGTAATTGAAAAGTAATTGAATTTAATATTGTTATTTATTTACCTATTATATTCTTTTAATAATTAATTTCTGTTTAAGCAATTCATTTTTACATCAATTACCAATTACTTTCAGATAACAGAAAAACTATTATTAATTATAATTTATTAAATTATAATTGTAATTGGACCCAGGTCTGGATGTGACAGTAGTTAAAAATACAATGACTGCAGCCTACCCGTACTGAGCAGGCACAACCACAACGGTTTACCGTAGCTTAACGGAGTTGACCTTAATTTACCGTAGTTGTGCGTACTTAGGACGTAGTTTATGCGTAGTTTAACGTAGTTAATCGTAGTTAGACGTAGTAATACCCTAGTTAACCCTAGCCACTTTGCACATAGTTGAATGTAGTTAACCGTACTTACACGTAGTTCAACCTACTTAGACTTTCTACATCGCCAAGTTTGAACCTACTTTGAACGTATTTCAACGTAGTTCACCGTAGTAGCACTACGGCAGACTACGTTTGAAATTAACTACGGACAACTACGTGCATGACCGTAAATGTGACCATGGCTTAAAGGTTATTAACCGTGACAAGAACTATTCTTAACACTAGCACGGCGAATCGAATTTCAAATGAGACGAACCAGATGAATGAATGGACCTAACAGGGGCATTGACAGCCGAAAATCATACTGAGACATCCGAAAATGCACTAGAAGTGCACCTGCATCAGTCTATATATTAATACAAATACAAATGACTATGCATTTGAATCAGCTCTTCTCATTTGTATCCGTTAAAGGGAGGTAATAATGCCAATCATAGCACACGTTTCACAAAATAATGATAATTTCAGGGCACTGCAATGCAAGTTAAGTCAAATTCAACGAAAATGTCAGTGAATTTCAAAAGCATCTAACGACAAAGAATTCTGTCTTCGAGGTGTTTCAACAAATGTGAAAACAAAAGCCCCATATATCATACGAGGCGACGAGCAATATAATTATACTGATTTATGGGTTTTCTCAAAAACTTCATTTCACTCCATTGTTAAGAAAGCTTTATCTTTTTCAAAACCAACTTCTAATAAATTATTCAAAGCTTTTCTCGAGAAATTGTTGACGGCTTTCTTGTCAAACATATAAAACAAATTCTAGAAATGTTTTTTACCACTTTGCAGTTGATGTTGTAATATATCATGTAAGGAGTTGTTAAGAGAACCCTTTTCCTCATGGACTATTACGTTAAAACCCATGTTATCGACCACCTTTACTAAGATAGCAACCTGTATCAGCCCTTTACCACAAAATCCCGCGTTCAAGCAAACCTGCCGTAGTTGGTAGCGGACAGGACTTGAAAACAAAGGGTCGCTGGTTCGAACCACCAGCCCCGCCAATTTCTTGCAGAGGATTGATGATAGCCATTGCGATAGGATTCTTTCCCCCGTCAACTAAGAATACGGATACTTTAAAATGTGCCTGTACTACGTAAGCACATTTTGAGTATCCAAAATCACTCACCACAACGCCGATTCCATAACTACATCTAACCTCGTCCGTATAAGGGATCCAGTTTGAAGTACTGTCAATCACATAGTCTTACACATGGCAAAGTCCATGTGAATTGCTTAGCAACGTCATCAACAACCAGGGTGAAGTTATTCTCATCTATCAACCTGTCCGTGAAATGTGCCAACGGAATCGATAGACCACATTAAAAATTGAGTGTACAAACTGTTTCTCAATGGAATTGTTTTTAGAAAGATTTCGATAGAAAATTGTGACCTGTGTTTTCCTTTTTTAAAAGGAGCCTTATGATTTTAAGACCGGTAGAGCAGTGTGTTTCCGGCGAGGATTACTCTGTAGGTGCATTTCACCCACCGTAATACAGCAGAGAGATTTGATCGACGGAACACTCGAGGTTCGCCGAATGTGTCCGATATATGCTTGCTTGCAGGTTTGACTGCATTTATTATTACTACTTTCCTGTTTCATTGGAGAGGTCATCAAACCTCTCCAACAGTGGTGAGTTTAAAAGGCAGACTGCCACAGAATTTGCTGTCTAAGTCCATTTTTCTTTCGAAATTGTTCTGATACACAGTCTGTTTCGTCATGGTTTTGTAAATAAAGCGAAATCAAAAAACCGAAACAAGAAATAGACGTGGTTTATTTTTATATGACGAATTTCAGAAAAAAAATAGTTGTTATATTAATTTGCCATGGCTGCAAATGACCCCTCAAATAATTGTAATTTTTCACTTGGCAAATAATGCATCTCCGTGATTCATGATACCAAGCAGGTCATCATATAATTGTGGATCCATAAAATCTATTTCTTCAAACAATCGACTGAATCATGAGGTACACTGGTCCTTTGAAATGCAAAAAATTGACGAAAAGCAAAAAGTATCGACTCAGGTCAGCCTGCGCAGTCAGCGCAGGCTGACCTGAGTCGATGCGTTTTGCAGATGCATTAAGCCTTCCTTTTCACAGAGCATGACTCAAATATATGTGAGGGTAAACATAGAAATATTGAACTGGTAAATCAGACAAATACAAGCACGACAACTAAATATTTGTTCAAGCATACAAAAACCTGAACTCTGCATATCTCATTAGTGGATGATGAATCTGTCTGGACTTGGTACTGATACCTGTACGCTTTATGGATACAGGATATTGCATGAGTGGAAATTTTCTTGTTACAATCTAACGAGTCGTCCAAAAAACAGTGGGAAACGAGGCTTTAATGGACCAACTCTAATACTTCTATGTACAGCCCCCGAAATGCACAGTACAAACCCTCATAGTTCAATTGAAAAAAAAAAAAACCGTAGCTCAGTGAACATACCTTGCAGCTAAATGTACACACACCAACAGTTTAATGCACAAACCCTCATATCTCAATTATAAATCCGCATAGTTCAATGCATAGACCCTCGTAGTTCAATGAACATAAGTAGTATAGGACGGTAGAATAGTGCACTACCCTGGCCTGGGTAGTGCACTATTCTACCGTCCCTGAGTGCACTATATCACCGTCCCTGACAAAAATGTGGGCTAATTTGCCTTCCCGAAAGATTTTTTTTTTAAAAAATGCACTATGCTACCGTCCCTGAGAGGGATTTAGCATTCAAAATGGCGGCCTTGTGGAGGATACTCTGGGGATAAAAATGCCCCAGGCTCTCTTCCCTGAGCGGTATTTTTTGCAAAAAAGGGAAAAGGGGGGGAGTTTTTCCTAGTCTCTCTACCCTGAGAGGGATTTAGCATTCAAAATGCCGGCCTTATGACTAACGGTCTGGGTAAAAAATGGTCAGATCACTGAGTTGGACTTAGTTTTTTCACCCTATGATTGATTTTCTCTCTTTCTAAATGCCTGATCACTGAGTTGGACTTAGTCTTTTTTCACCCTATGAATGATTTTTTCTCTTTCTAAATGTCTGGTCAGTGAGATGGACTTAGTTTTTTTACCCTATGGATGATTTTCTCTCTTTCTAAAAGCCTGGCCATTGAGTTGGACTTAGACTTTTTTTCTAAATGTCTGAGCACTGAGTTTTACTTAGTTTTTTCTTCACCTACGTATGATTTTTTCTTTCTAATTGCCTAACCATTGAGTTGGACTTAGACTTTTTTTGCATCTCTATGAATGATTTCTCTTTTCTAAAAGGAAATTTATCCTATATCACTGAGTTGGTCTTAGCTTTTTTCCCCTATGAATGATTTTCTCTCTTTCTAAAAGGTTGACCATTGAGTTGGACTTAGTCTTTTTTCTACACCTATGTATGATTCTTACTCTTTACAGTATAACTCTCGGGAGTATAACTCTTTTGGAGTGCATCTCTTCTAAAAGAAAGATAGAACTTTCGTGGTAGTTGGTTAGTCCTGAAAAGGACTGTTGGGTTAGCTCTGAAAAGAGCTGTGACAATTTGAAGAAATGACAACTTGAAGATAGAACTTTTGTCTGACAGCCTGAAGGTAGAACTTTCGTCTGACATCTTGAAGATAGATCTTTCGTGGTAATGGTTAGTCCTGAAAAGGACTGTTGAGTTAGCTCTGAAAAGAGCTGTGACAATTTGAAGAAATGACAACTTGAAGATAGAACTTTCGTCTGACAGCTTGAAGATAGAACTTTCGTCTGACATCTTGAAGATAGATCTTTCGTGGTAGATGGTTAGTCCTGAAAAGGACTGTTGGGTTAGCTCTGAAAAGAGCTGTGACAATTTGAAGAAATGACAACTTGAAGATAGAACTTTCGTCTAACAGCTTGAAGGTAGAACTTTCGTCTGACAATTTGAAGAAATGACAATTTGAAGAAAAGATAGAACTTACGTCTGACAATTTGAAGAAAGGTAGATCTTCCGTGGTAGATGGTTAGCCCTGAAAAGGGCTGTTGGGTGTCCCTAAAAGGGACCTGGTTTTGGAGGTTGTGTTTTTAAGCACAACCTCCAACCTTCCTGCAGGCTGGGCAGCTACTCGCTGCCCGCCTCTTTAACCTTTTCACCTCCTGAGCGTCTAGGTTGAACTTCAGCGAGAACGGTGCCTCGTTGTCATCATCCCAACTTTCTGTTTTTGGTACTGTGAACTCCTTCTTTCCGTCCATCTTTTTTTCTTTGGATGCCCGCTGGGCAAGTTCAGAAAAACTCATCTCTCGAAGTGCGCATTCCATGTTTCATCAACTTGAAGAGAATGAATGATGTGCGGGAAATAACGCTGGGTTTTATAGCTTTTCAGACGGATTGAACTAGCTGACCCATGACGTCATTTTCTCCTATGTTTTTCCCGCGTCGGCGTTTCATGCTGTTTTGGCTCCAAATTAATGTTATCCAATCAGAATCAGCGTTTTATTTCTAATACTAAATGTTTTATTGTTGACCAACCCGTGGGTTTGTTACATTTTCTTGTTCGGGTTAGAAAAACTAGAGTTTAACTAACCTATGACTTTTTTGATTATGAGTCTTCTGACAAAATGAAAAGAAAGATGTTTATTTAAGATAGCTAGCCCTGAAAAGAGTTGCTTTTTGTACAGAATGCACTTTTTTATCCCCCTCTCTTTCTTTTGATTGATTCCATTTTATCTAGCATTTGCATCGGATGTTCAATTTCATGTCTGATATATCTGAAACGTTCTCTTTCTTCTAACCAGAAGAGCAATAAGAGAAAAAATGTTAATCCAAACATTGTACGATACTGGCTCAGGTTTTACAAAAAGTTAATGGTGAATGAGAAAAAATAATCAAGAGTTTAGTGTTTTATATGTGTAATGGATCACTTTTTAGTTTTTTCATCCTATGAATGATTTTTTCTCTCTAAATGGAATTTGTCCCTATATCGCTGAATTGAACTTAGATTTTTTTTGCACTATAAATGATTTCTAAATGTCTGAGCACTGAGTTGAACTTAGACTTTTTTTTACCCTATGTATGATTTTCTCTCTTTCTAAATGTCTGACCATTGAGTTGGACTTAGTCTTTTTTTTTACATCTATGAATGATTTTTTCTCTTTCTAAAAGCCTAATCATTGAGTTGGACTTAGTTTTTTTCTTCCCCTATGAATGATTTTCTCTTTCTAAAAGACTGACCACTGGTTTGGACTTAGCTTTTTACATCTCTATGAATGATTTTTTCTTTTAAAAGACTGAGCAGTGAGTTGGACTTAGTCTTTTTTCTGCATCTATGAATGATTTTTTACTCTTTGGAGTGTAACTCTCTGGAGTGTGAGTCTTTGGAGTGTAACTCTTCTAAAAGAAAGAAGTTTGACAATTTGAAGAAATGACAATTTGAAGAAAGATAGAACTTTCGTGGTAGATGGTTAGCCCTGAAAAGGGCTGTTTTGAGAAGAGCTGATTTTATGAAAATGTTTATTCAGTATCAGCATCAGTCGATTCGCTGTCTGACTCACTCCTTTCAGTGGCGATTTGCGCACGGAAAAGACGGGTCACCTGCTCAGTTTTTAAAATAACATACTGAAAATACATCTCAAGCATGCCCTCAATAATGAGTTCCTTCATCCGAAGGTTATAACAGAACACCCTGTTATTAGCAAGCTCAGCCCTCTCGTATCGTCTTCTCACTCCAGCTAGGCGTTGTTTAAGTAAGACGATTTGTCTCCTTGCTCTTATTAACTTTCGCTCAGTATCCATCCAAGTGACGACTGGTGATTGTCTTGAAGCCATTGTGAAAAAATGAAATGCATGGAAAATAAATCGCCGAGATTTATGGCTTTTCAGACGGATTGAACTAGTTGACCCATGACGTCATTTTCTTCTATGTTTTTCCCGCGTCGGCGTTTCATGCTGTTTTGGCTCCAAATTAATGTTATCCAATCAGATTCACCGTTGTTTTTCTAATACTAAATGTTTTACTGTTGACCAATCTATAGTTTTGTTACATTTTCTTGTTCGGGGGATTTTATTGTTGACCAATCCGTGGGTTTGTTACATTTTCTTGTTCGGGTTAGAAAAAACTAGAGTTTAACTAATCTATGACTTTTTTAGTGTGAATCTTTGCAGTGTAACTCTTCTAAAAGAAAGAAGTTTGACAATTTTGAGTTTTTTGACAATTTGAAGAAAGATAGAACTTTCGTGGTAGATGGGTAGCCCTGAAAAGGGCTGTTTTGTTTTTTGGAGGCTGTGTTTTTTTCCAGTTCTAATGGCAACACCCGAAATTCGCTTGGCAAATGGGGCATGCTGTAATCTTCCTCCCGAACTTGATATCAACCAAAATGATATCCGGTGTTGTCTTTAATAATAGCTGAACTAATCTTTCGCCGAGATCTTTGTATGGCTGTGTTATACGTTGCAGTTGGTTTTGTTCCTCCTCTCCTACGAGACGAGTGGTTAGTTGCAATAACTGTTGTCCTGCATTTAGATACTCTTGGAGAGCCTCACGTAGTTGATGATTTACCTCCTCCATATTGATAATGTTTCCGAATATTGACACTGCTTTCGAAGTGATCGTTAGCTGAGAATCAAAGAAATGGTGAATGTATGAAAAATAACGCGGGTTTTATGCGTTTAAGGAGGATTGAAATTTTTTAAAGAGCTCGGACCTGGTAGAAAGCACATACATTTTTTCCATGCTACGTTTCACGCTAATATAGCAAAAAAGTTATGAGACGCTGTATGGAAAAAAATGTAGACAGAACAAGTCTTTTGGGGAAAAAACAGAATGAAGAACTCTATTGTTTTTGAACTTTTATTTACTGAACTTTTATTTACTGAACAGAACTAAACATTGAAACATTTTTTGCAATGCATCATAAAAAAATTTCTTGACAATGAAAAAAATTTCTTGACAATGAAAAAAATCACAATGAAACATTTTTTTGCAATGCATCATAAAAAAATTTCTTGACAATGAAAAAATTTCTTGACAATGAAAAAAATCACAAGCAAACATTTTTTTTGCAATGCATCATAAAAAATTTCTTGACAATGAAAAAACATTTTCTTAACAATGAAAAAATCGCACTGAAATATTTTTTCACAATGAATTATTTTTTTCGCAACGAATTATTTACAATGAATTAATCGCAAAAAACAGTATATAACAAATTTTTTATAATGCAAATTCGCAAACACCACGAGATTCACATTTGTTTTCATATTCCATAATGTCTTTATGCAATTGGTCATACCCTAAAAACATTGTATACTCACTGTCCATATCGTCGAAATCTCGTAGTCCTATGAATGGAGCAACATGTCTATAAGCGTCTTTTGTTGAAAGAGCTGAATTCACTACTTCTTCTGTAACATCTCTATCAAATAGAATATACCCTGACATGGTTTCCAATGTTTCTCCGTAGGAATCATGAACAAATCCTTTTTTGTAGCGTAAGTAAAAGTCAAATAGAACTGATTTCATTTTCACAACGTTAAGAAAACTTTCTTCTGTTGTTCCTATGATAAAAAATGTCCATCGACTTGTGGATCTAAACAGATTACTAATAACATTGTCTTTCATACAGCTATCTGCTAAATAAGTCTTGAGAACGAGATCCATCCCCGAATCGTCCACCATCATCGCAATAAAGTTGAATATAGCATACACTTTGTAGGACTTTTCTCCTTTTGCAACCCATTTAAACATTTTTTTGATCCACATTTTCACACAGAAAAATTTAATGTTAAGCTGTGTTTGTTCATCAAGCGTATGCTGTCGAACAAATTCTCCATAAATTTTTTCACGTAGTTCTATTGGTAACGGTAACATGATTGTTATTTTTTGAACAGTTGCTAATATTTTTTCCCCGACTTACTTTGACTGATTGGTACACAACAATGTGATATGAAATTATTTTCTCAAACTTTTATAGCCATAGGGTACAGTATCAGTACCATTTACAATAACTCTCTTGGTGTATACAGAACGAAACGTTTTTGTTTGTGGTTCACTGGTAACCGTTCTATCTCTGTGTCTTTTAATTTTACAATCATACTGAATTTTGATTTCTATTGTGCGATCCAAAGCACATTTCGAATATGTATCGAAATTTACCACCTGTTTTGTATTGTAATCCAGAGTAATCCCCTTTACTTTACATTTGCTTATCTCTTTTCCATCTTTTGTTTTCATTTTGTAAGCATAATTCTTAGGTCCAAGTCCTCTGAATTGAGTAATTTTACAAGTAGGCTCTTCATCAGTCCATTTTCCTAACCGACTGTTAATAATAGGGGGATTCCATAATTCAGGGTCGTGAATGTACATACAACTATCTGTATCGAAATACAGAACTCTATCTTTTAACTTTTCAAGAACGCTGTACAATTCCAACCTTGCATAAGCTGTTACGTAAGAACCTACTACCACATTGGCTGTAGCATGAGTGTCAATATGTTCCAACTTTGATTCATAGTTAACCAAGATGAATGAACAGTTCTCATCAAAGATTTCTACATGCTTTACAATGAAATTGGGATTGGTGACTAATTCAAAATATTTAGACGGATCACTGATGTATTCCGTCTGGGTCATTTTTTCACGCTGAGCTAATTTTCCCCAAAGGCAGTTCAACATAATCTTAGCAAATGATCTTCTCCCAGGATTTCTTTGAATACAACTTGGATCAAGACGAACACCTTCTGCCTTCTCATATTCACAAACGAACTGATCTTTTTCTGAGTCTGATTGACAGCAATCTGGATAACCACTGGCTTCTTGCTTAATTTTCAAGAAATTGTCCACATAATGTTTAAAGAACTGATCTGACACAGAATTGAAATGCCAAATTTCATACACTTGCAATAATCGATAACCACAGTCAAGAGCCTTGAATAATTCAAAAGTAACCCAAGTTCCGACCAAAGCCCTCTCTTCTTTACCATGTCTACAAATGTTTGAGCTTTCTTCTGCACATTTCATACAGAGGGGAAACATCATTTTGTTGTTACAGTGAACTGGGAGAACGGGGTGAAACAAATCAGTTGGAGGCAAAACTTTGCATTTGATTAATCCCTCATATTGGCGAATATTGTTCATATCAATATTCTCAGCAGACAAAATTTCTGGCTGACCTACAGGATAGGATTTGTGTTTACAAACATAAGGGTATAGAGAACAGATATCGATGTACTTGATTTCCTTTTTGGTTTTTTCATCAACATCATATCCAATTTTTATTGCATTACATCTTCCCCCGGACAAACCATCCCTCGGATCGATAGGGTCCCAATGTGGATATAACTTTTCAATGAGTTTTTTGTACTCTTTATCCTTCATCTTAGCATCAAATTCGTGTTCCCAAATGTACACTACATTATATCCCATGTCTTCGATATCTGCTATACGTTCAAAAGTACGTTCGTACAATTCAGACATGGGTTTTCCATTAATAGGATTGATCTGTTTTCGATCTGTATAGCATACAGGACAACCATGATACAAATCCCCAAGAAATTCATAAACAGTGTTTGATTGATGGTGAAAACCATCTACACTATATTTCCCGATTTGAGCTTCACCACCATTTTTTGCATGCTGAATATTAATACCTTTTTCCTGAGCAACGCTTTGAACCCATCGTATCGCTTTCATAGAAAAGCGACGTCTGGATGAGTCTTTACTTGAAATGATAGCTATTTGATTTTCTGGTAAATATTTGCTTCGCCACACCTTGTTACAGGCATCTGCGATGGTAATCGCCTCTAAAAATGGACAAATACCACCCTGTTCGATAAACAGCTTTCTGAATTCAGCACACCCTCGTCTGAGGATATCAACGTCTGACCTACAGTACATTTCCATCTCCTTCTGAAAATTGAATTCCTCACCATTTCGAACTTTGTCATTATACCAAACTATAAATTTTGACCTAGCCTCTTCAGACATTGAGTCGGGTTTGTAATAAGACATATCCAAGTAGGGTCCGATGTAACTCCAAAATTCATCTGTATTCGCCCAGTGAGGAAAGTAACCTTTTTTCATTTCTTGAAGGTCAAAGGTGGATGGAAATTTTGCCAAACCAAAACTCATGAAATTGAAAGAATCGATCAGACGTACACCGTTCAGTTCTAACTTCATAATATTGTTTCCATTCATGATCACTTTTGGAAGTTTTAACCCAACTTTGACAATATAGTCAAGAATGAACTGACCGTCATAGCCTTTGAAATTATGGGCAATAGCCGTAACCCCTTTATGATGTTTTGAAAAGAGCCAGTTGCAAAATTGACTCAAAGTTTCTTCACCTTGAAAAATAACTTCCCTACCCTCTTCAAATTCACTGCATGTAGAACAATGAAAATCAAGTGATTTATCGATACATACATCACACGCTCTGTGTGCGATACAATAATTCGGGATGTGTACGCCTGTGTCTTGTTTGCATTCAAAATCAAAGAAAATAAACTGTGGTTTTTTGACTACAGAAGAACTCGTCTCATCATCGCTGTCATGGTTCAACTTACTTTGGTAAGGTTGAATATAGCAATGATGAGAAAAGTTAACAATTCTCTTACAGATATGACATCTTTTCTTCCCATTGCAAACATGATTTTTCTTTCTGACATAATATTGTGCACCGCATTTCGAGCAGAGTTTCACTAATTCACAAATGGATTTCTTTTCTTTACCATTTACAGTTCTGTGATTTTCAAGGCATTCAGCACTAAAAAATCGTCTACTGCAAACACTGCAAACATATTCTTTTGATTCTGATGGACATTTTCCTTTGCGATAACAACCTTTACAGATATTTGAACAAACATGACTTTCCCGGTGAGAGTAACCCACATCACAGAACTCACAATAATATGCACAACTAAGAAAACCTTTGATAGATTTAATGTAGTCATAATGGTTTTGATGAAAGTACAAATGTATGATCTTACTATTGGCTTTCACTTCTGGATGTTTAAATATTTTTTCCACTTTTGAATGCTGTTGGTGAACTTTAATGACATAGCCTTTTTCATACAAGAATGTTTGAATTTTTTTGTATTCATCAATTCCTACAGACTGTGTTGGTGAAACTCCAGTTTCACGTAACAATTTCTCAGCTTCAGTCTTTTGAAGGGCGTATTTTGAAAGACGAATACGATCCCATTTTCTATTCCATGCCCCGGTGTTTTCACGTTCACTGTAGCAAATTCCCACAACAACGGCTCTTGCAAAACATAGTTGGTCATGATTGTCAATTTGAATAATAGATCGCTTCTTCTGGGCAAAAAACTTTGAATCTAATTCTGACGATCTATTTTTTTGTTTTCCGCTACCACTTGGTGGTGTTGTATGTGTAATGTCAAATGTCATGAATCCATCGTTCAAGACGAAATCTGTATTCGATTGTAAAACTCGTTCAATTTCATTCAGCATAGTTTCACCTTGTAACTGGTCTGCAGCTAAAAAAGGAATATGGATTCCCATTTCCAACGAAGGATGATTGATGGTAATTCTAATCATGTCCGTCGGGTTGGCATTTAACTTTCGAATGATTTCACAGGTAACATCGTCAAATAATCCAAGGAGTCTCTGAGGTGTTAATTCTTCAAATTTCTTAAAACTCAGCATCAGCACATGTGATTCTGTTTTAAATTTTCTTGACTTCTTATTACCCTTTTCTGTTAAATCATATAGACTTTTCATGTCTAAGTTAGAGTTGGTACTTTCATCGTTGCTATCATTTTCTTCTTTTAACGGTTTAGTTTTTTTCTTTTTTATTGGTGGAAACACCTCATCGTCACTTTCTTCTTTCAAAGGTCTAGTTTTTTTCTTTTTTGTTGGTGGAAACACCTCATCGTCACTTTCTTCTTTCAAAGGTCTAGTTTTTTTCTTTTTTGTTGTTGGAAACACCTCATCGTCACTTTCACTGTCTGAATAGGTTATTATTCTTTTTCTTTTAACCATCGTTTTAGCTCTGAGTGAAAAGACAATAATGCCGAAGTGAGAAAAAACTAACAATTTATATACCCTCTCCGTTGTAACAGTGTATAAATAAGACGTTAGTTGTGAAAATCTATTCATTCTCCTACTCGATCTCAGACAGTAAAGCTGATAAAAAAAATATGAGTGAGTTAAAGCTGCAAAATACATCACCACTTAGAAAGAGGGTGTATCTGTATGTTAATCCATACACCCACGATTATGAGATCAGCAATATACCATCAAAGTATAATGTTAAACATATCGGAAACTATGTGGGATCATTTTTATCCCAGCAACATTTAGAAGAAAAAGATGTTTACCGTACTACCAGCTACAGAGTTTTGGATCAAGCGATGATTGACAAACGATATGGTGTGAATGGTGTAAGAACAAATATTTGTTTCACATGCAACGAAGCAGGACATTGGGCCAAAGAATGTGCAGAAAAAGAAAATCAGCTAGGAACAATTGTTTTTGTCTACGTGAATCCACACAGTCACGACATTGAGATTTTACCATCGTTTTACAACGTTGATGGTCTCAAAGATATAAAATTCGTCGGCACACTAAATTCATTCTGTAGTGAAAATACATGGAAAAAAAGTTCACCACAAGCTACATTCTCATCGGATGAAACTCAGATCGTAGACATGCAGAGCGATACAGCGGTTAACAGCGATTCAGAAATCTGCAAAATAACAGATGATTTAGAGACATCACGAAAAAATCTAAGAAATCAACAAACTTTGGATCTAAGAAAACAACAAACTTTGGATCTAAAAAACGAATTTTCTGCAGAACCGGGTTGTTCGTACGGAAAGGAAAAACAGCAAAACATCGAAAAGAAGAAAAAACGAGTAACAAAGAACTATTTCTTTTACAAATCAACAAAACATGAGGACAAAATCTGTCCAGATGTGGAATTAAAAACCAACGATAGGAAAAGAAAACGTAAAACCAAATGTGAATCTGACATCTCAAAGAAAAAAGAAAAAACATACTGAGTGAAAAAAAGATTTCAATACAATATTGAATATAAACAAAAAAGACTGACTTGATTTTTTCATTCATTTTTGTCTTTACAGTTCATTCATTTTTGTTTTTACAGTTCATGATTTGATTTTTTCATTGTACATAAGTTCTTTTTGAAATAAAAAATATAAAATAATTACTTCTTACTTTTGACTTTTTTCTAGTTATGACTGTAAGTCTTTTTACTTTTGACAATTTGAGAAGAAAGATCTTTCGTGCTAAATGGTTAGCCCTGAAAAGGGCTTTTTTTGAAGGATCTCACATTGACATCCAGTTCTACGATTCTTCCGTCCGATCCACTGGGATGATTTCACATCCACAATGTTCGCAGCAAATCGTCGAACCTTCATCGCCATCATAAAATCCTTCATCTGTATCTGGACAGTTATGCTTCTGGCCAAGATACTCGAGTATGGAAAAACATTTTCCACACTCTATCAGACATCTGTTTGCACAGTGAGGGCATACAAGAATTCGATCCATTCTGGAACAAATATGATTTCATGTAAATTATCGCTGGGCTTTATAGCTTTACAGGAGGATTGAACTAGATGACTCATGACGTCATTTTCTCCTATGTTTTTCCCGCGTCGGCGTTTCATTAACATTGTGCAATCAAATCGATGGTTATATCGGTGTTTTTTTACCACTCCTAATTCAGTGTCACACAGTACAATACCGGTGTTTTCCGCCAGGTCCGCCCTCTTTAAAAATTTCAATCCTCTGTAAACGTATAAAGCTCGGTGTTATTTTCATACATTCACCATTTCTTTGATTCTCAGCTAACGATCACTTCGGAAACAGTATCAATATTCAGAGTCAGTTACAATATGAAGCACAACTTAGATGAAATCAGCTTGGACGATTTTCCATCAGTGGAAAACAATGGAGACGTTCTTTCATCAGTTATGAATTCGACAATTATCAATCCACCACCGGAGTTAAATTCGGCAACCATTATTCCAGCGACAGTGTTTGATAACATTTATGAAGAGGTAAAGCAGCTAAATTTGAAACAAGATAGCATGATGATCCGAATCATAGATCAGCTGGAGACTTTAAACAGACATTTGGAGGAAATTAAAACTTTAACCGCAAGTACTGATCAGCTCAGTAGAAATATCGAGGTACTACATCAACAGGATCAGCGCATTTCAACAACTCCTGTGAAGATTCCTGTGGAGTTCGAGTTTGATAAATCCAATCTTCACAACTTAGTGGACTCTATCGTAAGTGTTGTGAAGAAAAATCAACCAAAGAAAAATCAACCAAAGGAAAAACAACCAAGAAAAACAACAAAGCGGAAATCTGAGGAAGATGGTAACCCTCTCCACAAGAAGCAGCGAGTTGATCAAAAACCAACTATACCAATATTGACAGGGCAGGGCAAATACGGGAAAAACATTGACAATCACGTTGATTTCAAGATCCCGAAAAAACCAAAGACAGAACGAAAACAACCAAGAAAAAACAACAAAACGGTAGGAATATGAAAACAAATATGAAACTCGTGGTGTTTCCGAATTTACATTGCATAAAATTTGTTATATACTGTTTTTTGCGATTAATTCATTGTAAATAATTCGTTGCGAAAAAAATAATTCATTGTGATTAATTCATTGCGATTAATTCGTTGTGAATAATTCATTGTGAAAAAATATTTCAGTGCGATTTTTTCATTGTTAAGAAAATGTTTTTTCATTGTCAAGAAATTTTTTATGATGCATTGCAAAAAAAATGTTTGCTTGTGATTTTTTTCATTGTCAAGAAATTTTTTCATTGTCAAGAAATTTTTTTATGATGCATTGCAAAAAATGTTTCATTGTGATTTTTTTCATTGTCAAGAAATTTTTTTCATTGTCAAGAAATTTTTTTTATGATGCATTGCAAAAAAATGTTTCAATGTTTAGTTCTGTTCAGTAAATAAAAGTTCAGTAAATAAAAGTTCAAAAACAATAGAGTTCTTCATTCTGTTTTTTCCCCAAAAGACTTGTTCTGTCTACATTTTTTCCATACAGCGTCTCATAACTTTTTTGCTATATTAGCATGAAACGTAGCATGGAAAAAATGTATGTGTTTTCTACCCTGGCCGAGCTCTTTAAAAAATTTCAATCCTCCTTAAACGTATAAACCCCTGCGTTATTTTCATACATTCACCATTTCTTGATTCTCAGCTGACGATTACTTCGAAAGCAGTGTTAATATTCGGGAGCAATATCAATATGGAAGAGCTAAATCATTAACTACGTGAGACTCTCCAAGAGTATCTAAATGCCGGACAGCAGTTATTGCAACTAACCACTCGTCTCGTAGGAGTGGAGAAATAAAAACAACTGTACTGTATAACACAGCCATACAAAAATCTCAGGCGAAAGATTAGTTCAACTATTTTTAAAGACAACGTCTGGCATCATCTTAGTCATTTACCAAGTGAATTTCGGGTGTTGCCATTAGAACTGGAAAAAAACATAGCCTCCAAAAAACAAAACAGTCCATTTCACGACTACCCATCTACCACGAAAGTTCTATCTTTCTTCAAATTGTAAAAAAACTCAAAATTGTCAAACTTCTTTCTTTTAGAAGAGTTACACTGCAAAGATTCACAATAAAAAAGTCATAGATTAGTTAAACTCTAGTTTTTTCTAACCCGAACAAGAAAATGTAACAAACCCACGGATTGGTCAACAATAAAATCCCCGAACAAGAAAATGTAACAAACCCACGGATTGGTCAACAATAAAAGCCCCGAACAAGAAAATGTAACAAACCCACGGGTTGGTCAACAATAAAACATTTAGTATTAGAAATAAAACGCTGATTCTGATTGGATAACATTAATTTGGAGCCAAAACAGCATGAAACGCCGACGCGGGAAAAACATAGGAGAAAATGACGTCATGGGTCAGTTAGTTCAATCCGTCTGAAAAGCTATAAAACCCAGCGTTATTTCCCGCACATCATTCATTCTCTTCAAGTTGATGAAACATGGAATGCGCACTTCGAGAGATGAGTTTTTCTGAACTTGCCCAGCGGGCATCCAAAGAAAAAAAGATGGACGGAAAGAAGGAGTTCACAGTACCAAAAACAGAAAGTTGGGATGATGACAACGAGGCACCGTTCTCGCTGAAGTTCAACCTAGACGCTCAGGAGTTGAAAAGGTTAAAGAGGCGGGCAGCGAGTAGCTGCCCAGCCTGCAGGAAGGTTGGAGGTTGTGCTTAAAAACACAACCTCCAAAACCAGGTCCCTTTTAGGGACACCCAACAGCCCTTTTCAGGGCTAACCATCTACCACGGAAGATCTACCTTTCTTCAAATTGTCAGACGTAAGTTCTATCTTTTCTTCAAATTGTCATTTCTTCAAATTGTCAGACGAAAGTTCTACCTTCAAGCTGTTAGACGAAAGTTCTATCTTCAAGTTGTCATTTCTTCAAATTGTCACAGCTCTTTTCAGAGCTAACCCAACAGTCCTTTTCAGGACTAACCATCTACCACGAAAGATCTATCTTCAAGATGTCAGACGAAAGTTCTATCTTCAAGCTGTCAGACGAAAGTTCTATCTTCAAGTTGTCATTTCTTCAAATTGTCACAGCTCTTTTCAGAGCTAACTCAACAGTCCTTTTCAGGACTAACCATTACCACGAAAGATCTATCTTCAAGATGTCAGACGAAAGTTCTACCTTCAGGCTGTCAGACAAAAGTTCTATCTTCAAGTTGTCATTTCTTCAAATTGTCACAGCTCTTTTCAGAGCTAACCCAACAGTCCTTTTCAGGACTAACCATCTACCACGAAAGTTCTATCTTTCTTTTAGAAGAGATGCACTCCAAAAGAGTTATACTCCAGAGAGTTATACTGCAAAGAGTAAGAATCATACATAGGTGTAGAAAAAAGACTAAGTCCAACTCAATGGTCAACCTTTTAAAAAGAGAGAAAATCATTCATAGGGGAAAAAAGCTAAGTCCAACTCAGTGATATAGGATAAATTTCCTTTTAGAAAAGAGAAATCATTCATAGAGATGCAGAAAAAAGTCTAAGTCCAACTCAATGGTTAGGCAATTAGAAAGAAAAAATCATACGTAGGCGAAGAAAAAGACTAAGTACAACTCAGTGCTCAGACATTTAGAAAGAAAAAAGTCTAAGTCCAACTCATTGGTCAGACATTTAGAAAGAGAGAAAATCATCCATAGGGTAAAAAAAAGTCTAAGTCCATCTCACTGACCAGACATTTAGAAAGAGAAAAAATCATTCATAGGGTGAAAAAAGACTAAGTTCAATTCAGCGATATAGGGACAAATTCCATTTAGAAAGAGAGAAAATCAATCATAGGGTGAAAAAACTAAGTCCAACTCAGTGATCTGACCATTTTTTACCCAGACCGTTAGTCATAAGGCCGGCATTTTGAATGCTAAATCCCTCTCAGGGTAGAGAGACTAGGAAAAACTCCCCCCCTTTTCCCTTTTTTGCAAAAAATACCGCTCAGGGAAGAGAGCCTGGGGCATTTTTATCCCCAGAGTATCCTCCACAAGGCCGCCATTTTGAATGCTAAATCCCTCTCAGGGACGGTAGCATAGTGCATTTTTTAAAAAAAAATCTTTCGGGAAGGCAAATTAGCCCACATTTTTGTCAGGGACGGTGATATAGTGCACTCAGGGACGGTAGAATAGTGCACTACCCAGGCCAGGGTAGTGCACTATTCTACCGTCCTATACTACTAACATACTCTCGAAGTCCAACGTACAAACCTTCATGCTTCAATTAACAAACCCTTGTAGTTCAATGTACAAACCCTCATACTTCAATTGACAAACCCTCGTAGTTCAATGTAGAAAACCTCATACTTCAATTAAAGAACCCTCGTAGTTCAATGTACAAAACCTCATACTTCAATTAACGAACCCTCCTAGTTCTATGTACAAACCCTCATTCTTCAATTAACAAACCCTTGAAGTTCAAAGTATAGACCAACATACTTCAATTAACGAACCGTCGTAGTTCAATGTACAAAGCTTCATACTCCAATTAGCAAACCATCGAAGTTCTAAGTACAGACCCACATACCTGAATTAACAAACCCACGATGTTCAATGTACAAACCTACATAGTTGAATTAACAAACCCTCGATGTTCAATGTACAAACCCACATACTTGAATTAATAAACTTTCGATTTTCAATGTAAAAACCCACATACTTCAATTCACAAACCTTCGTAGTTCAATATACAAACCCTGATAATTCAATTAACAAACCCTCGTAGTTTAATGTACAAACCCTCGTACTTCAATATACGAACCTTTGTAGTTCAGTGTACAAACCCTGATAATTCAATTAACAAACCTTCATACTTGAATATACGAACCCATGTACTTCAAAGTAGAACCCTTTGTTCTTTATTATACAACCCCTTCAATGTACAAACCGTCGTAGTTCAATGTACAAACCCTTGTAGGTCAATGTATAGACTATCGTACTTCATTGTACAAACCCCTTTACCTCAATGCACAAACCCTCGAAGTTCAATACACAAACCCTCGTTCTATAATATACAAACCCACTCATTTCAATTTTCAGCCTTCGTCGTACAAAATCTACTTCAAAGTAAAAACCCTCTTAGTTCCAGTACTTCAATGTACGAACTCTCACACTTCAGTGTGCAAATCTTTCCAACTTCAGTACACAAATTATCGCTATATACGATGATGTCTCAATGTGCCCAGTAACGACCACTTCCTCTTTATCAATATTTCTACCCTTCAAATGACATCATTTAAAGCACAATCCTGTCGTTGTCTCTGATGATTTGAATTTGGAAAAGTCCAAAATTTTGTCGTCTGGCAGAGGCTGAAGCATTATATCTCCACGATACTGAGGCCTGTTTATATTATGTGAAGGCAAACACAGAGAAATTGACTAAAACAGTGAGACAAATACAAGCTCGACGACTAAATATTTGTTCAAGCACACAAAAATCTGAACTTTGCATATCTCGCTAGCGGAAGATGAACTGGTTTGGACTTGTCTATTTCATCTGGTTTAGCCAATCAGAAATTGTCTTCCTTTCAAAATTAAGAATTAGACAAAGAATGTAATTTGGAATGGTCAGTGAATACGGGCTCTGTATGCTGTATACTATGTATTCTAATACCTAGATTCCCAAATATTTCTCAGTATCACCAGTCTGATACCGTTGTCGCCTTTCGAGAACTCTTGTACATATTTGGTAAGAAAACGAACTGGTCTCGGGAGACAGAGCGTGATGATGGGGACATGCCTGCTGTCAGGTAAGCAATCCCAATATTAGAATACACCTTAGAAATGGCAGAATAAATTTTTCGTTTAGAAATTGCATTGTAGCGAAATGTACCTCTGAGAGTAGAAAGGTAAAGACAAACCATCTCCAATTTCACCAGTATAACGTTAGTCTAGTGTTGTCGCGGAAAATGAAAAAAATTTAGTATGTCCTTGTCTCGATCGTAAGTCTAAACGCGCCTTAAATTGAAAAGTTCCGTGAATAATTAAACAGTGAATATTCTAATTAAATTCTATTTTCGTAATGTGATTGGTTGAGTAAGAATGGCTCAGCCAATGATACGAAAAGCTTTGGAAATTTTGATTAAAATAATATTTAAAGACACATCTATACTCGTTTTCAGCCAGTCTTTAACCTATTTCATCTTTATTTTATCACACTATATTCAATCTTGTATCTTCATGCCAAATCTTGCCCCCGACGGTTTCAAGGTTACATAGATTACGACCGATAGAAAATACACTTCATTTTCTGGAGGCCATCAGAGAAATTTCCGTTGGGACGTTTCCGGTTTTAAATCGAAGATTTCTGATATATGTATTTATCCCTTACACATAGTATTTTCAGCAGTTTATGGATGTTTACAAAGTAGACAGTAAAATTTTAACAGCGTATTTTTTCTTTCTAGCTTTAGGGATGTATCTTTAACAGTATTGGAAGGGGGGATAAACTATATTTGGATGGCCACTGGTTGTAAAACTTGTCATTACTGCATTTTTCCTTCTTTATTGTACAAATAAAAAGGGGTTTAATGCAGTCCGCGCAGGTTGACCTGGATCGAAACATTTTTCTGGTGGCCAATTTTCTGCATGTCAAAGGACAAGTCTACCTCTTGATTCCGTCGGTTGATAGATAAATGGATTTTATGGATCTAAAATCATGTAATGACTAGACTGGTATATTTCATTACGAAGATGCATTAACCCCCCCCCCCTTTTTTTTTTACAGAACATCGCTCAATATCATTTATTTGTTCGGTTGCTGGTTCTTAACGTGCCGATATCCTCTGTATTTGCATGAAATCGTAGTTATGCAAATCTTTATTGACGCTATTTAGAGTTTATACGTATTTGGACGTCACTGGCATTGTAGATGTCAATGACTAACATCTTTTCACTGTTTACCAAAAGACTTTTAACCATTTACCAAACGGCAAAATTTTGAACTTGTCCAAATTGAAAGCATTTGCAGATGACAAATCAGATGTTGCTCAAGTGATGATTTCTCTCTTTGATGGGGTAGAAAACATTGTGGGAAAAGGAGAAAATGCTGGTTACCAGCATTTTCTCCTTTTCCCACAATGTTTTCAAAAGGCTTCCCCTAAGGGTCGTTAAAAGTCGGGATTGTGTGGTAAAGGGTTAAACTTGTCAAAAGACTATTTGCAGACAAAAAAATCAATATGGCTCAAATTATAGGGTTTCTTCTTTTTGAAAAGGTAGAAAATAACGTGAGAAAAGGAAAAAGAGTGGTTACTAGCACCTTCTCCTTTCCTACAACGTTTTTAAAAGCCGTCTTGTTCAAGGTCGTACAAGCAAGGGGCTATCTGGTAAAGGGTTAACACTTTATCAAACAATCCCAAGTTTTAACGCCCCTGAGAAAAAAAAAGATAATAAAACATTGTGGGGAAAAAAGGAGAAAATGCTTGGTATCAGCATTTTATCTTTTCCCTCGATATTTTCTACCATTTCAAAAAGAAGTTTAAATTTTTGAGCCACATTTATTCTGTCGTCTGCAAATTCTTTAAAAAATTAAAAGATTGTAATTTTGTCGTTTTTTAAAGAGTAAAATCTTACATTCCTTTGTCCGTTGTCTATATTTTGTCATTGCAGATGAGCGTTTTCCTCTTATTGACCACTGGCTCGATGACTCTGTCGAGGTCTGTATATGTTTGGTTTGAATATATTCTTTTATTTTATGCATCTACCTACGTATCTTCCGGCACAACTACATGCATCGTATGCGGATAAAACCTAACAAAACAGGACAAAAATACGTATCTGACAGTGTCAAGTACAGTCTCAAATACCTTACGATGACGTAAGCTGCGTTCGCACCACTTTCAGGTTGCTTTCCGATTGATTGGTAAAAATGTTTCGTCATAATATTCATCCACCATGGATAAACCTGCATTTTTATTATCATTATTATAATTATTATTATTAAATGTCTTACCGTTTGTAATAAAATTGTCAATGATCGTTAAAAAACAGTTAATTGTTAAAATGTTAAGGGATATAATAATGTTGTTGTAACATTCCTGGGGCTTGTATTTCCTTCACTTTGCGAGGAAAAACCTTGACACCTCGCTAGACCATTGTTCTATATTTTCCCACATAAACAGGCTGCCTCGTATCATCAACGTGTATCGCCCAATGCTACTAGACAGGTATCTTCCCGGTTCGAGATTTCATGAAATAACGCGAGACTTGGAAATTTAAATGCTGATATTCTTCATGCACAAAAATAGTCGTTATCATAAATGATTAAATTCTTTGGCGAGTTTGATAAATTGATCCTGGTCAAAATAACTTTTTGCCTGTCATGAACGTTTTAGCCGAAGATAGAATTGATCCGTTATTTTAAAATAGAAATTAAGGCGTTCTCTTACCCTATCCAATTGGTCTGATATATCTGATTCATATTGTGCTGTCATCAATAAATTGGAAGTTGCCAGTTGTCTACATAATGATACCCGTTGTATCTCTCGTAACCGTGCTACAGGCAACACCCGATTTATCGATTACAGCTACTATGTCAAACTTGTAATCTGCACAAATCAGGCAGCGCATAACAGAATGTCTTTCTCTCTGTTTTGAAATAAAGGATTTACAGTATTCTATCCTAAAATTTTCGTGACAGACAAAAATTATTCCGACCACGATCAGTTCGTTTCGTTAATTAATGAAAATCTTTAGTGATAAGGCCTATCTTTGTGCATAAATCATATCACAATTTATATTTCCAAGTCTCGCGTTATCACATGGAGTCTCGAACCGGGCAGATTTCTGCCTTCTAGCCTTGGGTTTTACCTGTTGTTGATACGAAGATCGATAACAGGCTGCAAGTTTACTGTTATCTATCGGATGATACATCGGGTACTAGTTTATTTTCCCAAGCAGGGAAAGCCCGAGAAAATCTCCTACCATTACGCTGTTTCTTATATAGCACGTGGCACTACGCATTTCATTTACTGTTGTTAGCTTCCCACTTTAAATTTAAAGGACAAAGAAGAGAGAAAATCAGTCAAAGGCAAAAGATTTATTAATAGGCACGTTTTAAGATATTTACAGTTAGAATCTGGAATGATAAAAACATAAAATTGTAACATCTGATAACTTACTTTGATTTGCGTCACTTAAAAAATGCTGCAAATTCGTCAAGGGTGTCATTATACATGTATATGATCGGCGCTATGGGAAAAGAGAGTTTAATGCATTTTCATTATGCATCATAACAAGCAAGTCCTCACGTGATTTGGATTCATTTTATAGACACTAGATGAATAGTGAGATAGAATGGTCCTTTTACACACAGAAAGTTTAGAAGTAACAAAAAATTCGACTCATGTCAGCCTGCGCGGACAGCACAGGCTGACATGAGTCGATATCTTATGCAGATGAATTAAATCTCCTTTTCACAGAGCATGACTCTTATGAACCGTGCTCTGGCAAAAGGGGGCTTATTGCATCTTCGTGATACATTACGTCAAGCAAGCTATCACATTATTATGGATCCGTAATAGCCATTTTTTTTAAACTAATGACTTAATCATAAGGTAAACTTGTCCTTGTCCTTCTTTACAGAAAATTGACCAATAGCAAAAAGTTTCGGCCCAGGTCAGCCTGCGCGGACTGTGCAGGCTGACCTGGGTCGATACTTTTCGCAGTTTAACCCCCCTTTTCACAGAGCATGACTCATATACAATAATTCACTATTTCTTAGACCACGAAATTTTGGTCTGGTCTAAATTGAGAGAATAAGCAGAAGACACATAAAATGCAGTCCAGATTATGGGATTTGTCCCGATGAAAGAGTAGAAAGCATTGAAGGTAAAAGGAGAAAATGCTCGTTACCAGCATTAACTATTAATCTCAATTTCCCACCATGTTTTCTAAACTCTAACTTTTTAACTCTGATTGCTAAAACACGCCGGAAAATGTTTAATAAACGGCAAATCAGTCTCCAAGATGTCACTTTCTGCTATTTACAATCCGACAAATTATAGGAAATTATAAAACTATCAAAGTTCAGTCTCTTTGTGTCTGTCTGTCTGTCTGTCTGTCTGTCTCTCTCTCTCTCTCTCTTTCTCTCTTAATCTTTCATCAAACAATCCCGTGTTCTAACGACGGCAGAAGAGAAGGGTTTTGAAAATATTATGAATGACAAAACGGAGAAAATGCTGGTAACCAGCATTTTCTCCTTTTCCCACAATGCTTTCTACTCTATCAAAAACAGAGCACATTATTTGAGAAACATTTTATTTGTCGTCTGCAAATGCTTTGAGATTGGTCAAGTCCAACATTTTGTCGTTCGATAAAGAGTTATACATGTACATCTTTGTGTAACCTTCGGGGGACTGTTTTGATACCATCGTTGGGATACAAGGTATCGTGGCTGCTTCGGCTATTTAATAGGCAGTCATTGACCAACTTTCGGGGTTAACTTCGTACGAAATTGAAATTTCCATAATCGTGGTTAAATTTTGTATTGTATGACGGTACCTATATTAAAATTATAACTCGATCTTAAATAAAGAAAAGAACCAAATCATCGATATATCCAGTGACCTGACACCCTTTTTATAATAATAGTAATAACAATAATAATAATGACAATAACGTTTTATCTTACATCCGCCCACCTTCTACTATCAATACAAGTGTTTTCGCCCCTCCACCATTCTTCTAGATCTTTCACAGAAAGTGAGGGTTTATTAGGATCCCACAACATGGCACATATTCGGCACCAAAATTTTGTATTCAGAAAATAACCGGTGCTTTTCCAACGAAAAAACTTGTTATACTCCGCATCATCCTCATCGAGTTTGAGCAAAGTCCTGGCAAGAGCTGCTGGGCTGCCGAAATCCTCCACGTGAAGGTAAGAACCAATCGGAGCTACTCGTTTGTAGTCGTCAGGGTGCGCTCCCATCACAACCGGAACTACACCGTTTCTAAAAATAGAAAAGAGACATGTGCATTATTGGTTGACATAATTCGTCTTTGTGAGCAGCACATGTCCGAATTTCAGACTGGTCCAATTCAAAGACTTTGAAGACGACGTATTAAATGTGGCTTCAAGTGATGGTCTTCAAAAAAGTAGAAAATATTGGGGGAAAAGAAAATGCCAGATAATTAAACTAGAATTGATCCTGCCAACTTTTTTAATTCTAGCTTTACAATTCATTTTTCTGCCAGCAACTTGTATTTTGACAGACCGTACTGTAACACAATATTAGACTCATAATAATATCCTTTCTTTGAAGTAGTTAAAATTAAACTGACTGTAATTTCATCCCTGAACTGTTTACTTTTCGTCGGTTGTGGGTCTTTAAAAATAACTACATGTAGGTGCGAAGTGATTTTGGAATTTAAGTTTTTCAGTTTTACAAAGCCATCTAAAAAATAATTAGACAACCATTCAATAATGGCGTTTGTAAACAGATCTCTAAAACTAATCTCGAATAGCCTACATAAAAAGTTTGTTTAAAATTTCATCTTGTCTCTCAGGGGACAGTTGACGTACAAAATTCATGGCGCCAAACGTTCACTCGCAGAATTCTCAAGGGATAGATTTGGTACCAGAAAGTTGGATATCAGAGAGTTAAACCCTTTACCAAACTATCCCGTGTTTTGCCGACTCTGAGGACAAACGCATTTTATACATTGTGGAAAAAGGAGAAAATGCTGGTAACCAGCATTTTCTCCTTTTCCCACAATGTTTTCTTTCCTTTCAGAAACGACTACCGTCAAGTATATTATCTGCCGTTTGTGAAAGCTTTTTCATACGAACGAGTATGAAATTTCGTCGTCGGGTGAAAAGTCAGCTTCTACTGCACCACAGTTTAGGTTACAGTTGCAAAGGACCCATGCTCTGGCAAACAGGGGCTTAATGCATCAAAAATATAAATTTTACTAAGCAAACAACAAAATCCATTTTGTCTAGCAATAGATTCAATCGTGAAGTACACTGGTCCTTTGGCATGCAGAAAATTTACAAAAAACAAGAAATGTCGACCCATATCAAACTTCGCGGACTGTGCAGACTGATGTAGTGTGATACTTTTTTTGCAAAAGCATTAATCCTCCATTTTACAGAGCATTGCTCATATAGTTAAGTTTGAGATTAATCTATACAGAATTTGAAGTCTGATCATGAATCATCACTGTTCTGTATTTTGTGGGACACATATATATCAAATACTATGGAAAGTCTAGCATCTGAGTCTGTGTACTCACTGACTGTATCCTTTTCCATTTCCTGCATAATTCTTATGTGGCATGCCGTTTTAAACAATATTTCTGTGATATCACGACGGCCAGTCCATCTATCCATCCTTCCTTGTTTCTTTTACCAGTACTATGTACAACATTCTTTCGAAGCCACTGGCTGTTTTCCCACATAACCATCGTCAATATTAAGCGGTGAGAGAAAAATACATTCTGTGGCAATTACTATCATCAATCCTCGGATAGAAGTTTGCCGAACCAGCGACCATTGGTATCAAGACCTGTACAATACCTACGACCGGGTTCGGCCCGCTATGGATAGAGCTTTTGATAGCCCGTTTCGAGTCATGAATTATCTACGCGGATTTAATTACGTAAACACTTGATAATACATTTGGGAAATCATACTGGCTTCCCTTTCAGTATAAAAGCAAATGTAGTTTATTTAGTTAATTATTTTCTATCATTCATCAGAGAGAGACAGAGAACTTCATAGAAGAACAGTTACAAATGGCGATAAGATGTTATATAGATCTATCACAATTTTTGCAAAAAATCACATAATTATTGCGACATATCAGTTGATGATTCACAATATAATAAACCGTAATGGAACTCTAAGCCGAAAAAATCACACTCTGCTGATGACCTGATATTACATTTACGTCGGGTAAAATTGTCCAGTAAATGATTTTAAACAATTTTATGATTAGATTTTTTTACTTTGTCATTTCAAAATAATTACCATCCAATGGTGGAGTTTGTGAAACAAAACCGTGAAAGAAAGCCATAATAAATCTAGATAGAAAACGATGTTTCTTTAACATTTTATTCGGTCTCTCAAAGGATAGGGACACACGAAAGTCCCACACGCAGAACTCTCAAGGGATAGATTCGATAACGCGAAATTGGATAACGATGAGTCAACTCATTGGCAAGGCAAGTTTTTTTTTGATACCTTTTGTGGACAATTTGGATAGAGATCAGACAGCACAAACTGTGCAGTCTGATTATAGATCTTCACTGGCTGAGATATTCCGAACAAGTATTAAAATTTGAATGTTTGAGCCCATTCTTTTACGTAGTGAGTATATTCACTACATTATATGCAGTTCTAGGAGTAAAGCTTTTGAAATGATGTTTTGAGATATGAATTGTCCACGCTGATTAAATTACATAAATGAGCCAGGCTCTTTCAAAACGGGGTTTAATGCATCTACAAAAAATATCGACTCGAAACTTTTGCTTTTGGTATTTTCTTTGCTTGTCCAATGACCAATCTATCCCAGGATTCGGCAGACCACATAGATTCTATAGGTCCATAATTATGTGATGAATTGCCTGATATAAAGCACCCAAGAGATACATAAAACCCGTTTTTGAAATATTTCTATAATTCATTTTGGTGTCACTTTTAGATTAATA
This sequence comes from Hippopus hippopus, assembly GCA_946811185.2. Lineage (NCBI taxonomy): Eukaryota > Metazoa > Mollusca > Bivalvia > Cardiida > Cardiidae > Hippopus > Hippopus hippopus. The sequence continues at coordinate 37,571,801 of OX328110.1, forward strand.
AAAAGTATGTTTTTAAATTTCGTTTTTGTCCTATACGAATTTACCAGTTGTTCATTCTGATACAAAGATCATAACCAACCCTATAAAAATGGGTAGTGATTTAAAAAACAAATCAACATTTTCATATTTAAAGACAAAATGTTGAAGCACTGAAAGAAGAAATTTGATTAATAAAAGCGGAACAGCGTGTGGTAAATGCAATCATGGAAAATACAATAATGTATCACTGGATAGCATCAATTTATTTCGTTAAGTCGGCTTCAGGCAACGTGCAAGTTATAGCTAAATGAATTACTGCATCTCCACACTCTATATTAAAGCAATTGTGCTGTAGAGGTATAATGCGTCAATTACTGTAAACGAATTATGAGGAAAATGAATATTTTTGTGTTACAAGTGAGAACTGCTGACAAAAGACGACCTATTTTTACCAAAACTCTGGCAATAACTTGTAACAACTCTATATAAAGATCTTGCGTGATACATTTGAGTCGTGCTATGTAAAAAGGGGGTTTAATGTATCTGTTAAAAGGATCGACTCACTTTTAGCTCAGTGTAAATTTTTCTGCATGACCAAGGACAATTCTACCTCATAAACCATTTCGAGGGTTTAACGCAAAACTGTCGTAACTCCAATTTTTTCACAAATCCACTTTTTTGCATTTTTGACACCCTTGATCAATAAATTGTATATGGGAAAAAGAGAAAATGAAAATGTAACATAGAATGTACTTAAATAGCAAAACGCAAAAATGTCGTAACTCTGTTAAAGACTTTTTTGTTTGGCAAAACTGTCGTAAGTCCATTTTGGAGTTACGACAGTTTTGCATAGAAGAAAATGTGGTTGAGACCTATTATGCTGTTGATGCAAAACTGTTGTAAGTCACATAAAATCCGATGTTTTGTTATCTAAAGTATGTTTTTCACCATAATGTATCATAATTAGTGTAATTATGGTATAAATGAAAATTATTATCATACTTTGGTTCCTACTTTTTTGGTACAAATGGAAAAAAAGACAAACAAAAAAGTAGAAGGCATAGATCATCTATTTCATGTTTGTACATTATAGGTATTATATACATGTAGATCTACATGTACAATATTACCTAAAGAATCAATATTTGAACATAGAAGGTTGCATTATTGATTTTTTATTGTCTATATAGATTATGACTTAGAATTTTCACTCACTATCCAGCACCCAACAGCCGAGCGTGGGACCCCCATGCGGTGCTCTTGTTAAAATTAGTGTTTAATAAGGTAGAAAGACAATTTATCATACAGAAAATCTTGCAAAAGTATAAAGTTTTGACTCTGGTCAAATTGAACAGACTTCGCAGGCAGACCAGGGTAAGTACATTTTGAAGTTCTGAAAATGTCCCTTTTTGCATGATGAATCACAAATAATAAAATGCTCAAAGGAAGAATTTGTCCAACATCTTTAAGGGATTTAAAAAGAATTTCTTCAAGAATAAAACTGGTATACAGCTCACTATGATTTACCCATTACCACACAGTCCCTAGTTAAATGACCCTGAAGAAGATAACTTGAAAACATTGTGAAAAATGGAGAAGATACAGATAATCAGTATTTTCTCCCTTTTCCACAATGCTTCCTACCCTACCACACTTAGATTTCAATGCTGAGTCACATATAATTTGTCATATGCAATTCCTTTGAATTTTGGCAAGTCTATTATTTTCTTGTTTTGTAGTCAACTTACTATATCAGACATAATTACAACAATATTGTATGAAATCTCACATTACTTTCTGAGAGGTTTAGAATGCAAAACTACTGTAAGTTCAATTACAACCGTTTTGCTTGAACATTAGCACAAAGACAAAACTGTTGTAAATCATTTTTTAATGTAAAAAAGTATGTATTGCCTTATTTGGTAATAACCTGTACTCTATTCAAACTTTTGATGAAGTAGTATATTTCTTTTTTCCAAAGCAATGACTCAAAAAATGCTGGAACTCTTACCATACAATCCTAAGTTTTAAAGACCTTTACTAAGGCCTTTAAAAACATTGGAGAAAATGATGGTATTTTCTTCTTTTCAGTAATGTTTTCTAATCACTGACAAATTTTAATCCTTGGGTCACATTTTGATATCTCATATGGAAATACCTTGAATATTGTCAAGTTCAACATTTTGTTTTCTGACTGAGTTAAATACGTCTTTCATCTTACGTCTTACACCCAAAAGTTTTGAAAATAGTATGTATTACAAAAGGCGTCTCAATACCTTCAACTTTTCAATTTATAACATGGCAAATAAAGATGGATACTGTTATATCTGGAATGAGAGCATTTCTAGTCGTGAGGCGTGTGAAATTTCGTCTTGTGTGTATGATTTTATCTACGAGCATTATTCACAAGGTAAACAAAATTTCATTTTTTTCAGTGATAACTGTTCTGCCCAAAATAAAAATAAATACCTTGTTACAATGTACTGGTATTGTTTGAATAGGTTCGGTCTGTCTTCAATAAACTACTATTATTTGGAAAAAGGACAAACGCAGAACGAAAACGATTCTATACATTCTACTATTGAGTCTGCAAGTAAAATTGTTAAAGTGTACACAACTCCTCAATGGGCTACAATTATAAAAATGTCAAGGAGAGACAAACCCTATTTGGTAAAGGAAATGTCAATTAAAGACTTTTATGACTTTAAAACACTATCATGTAATTTGAAAAACTTTGAGACAAACAACAATGGAGAAAAGGTTGTTTGGAATAAGATAAAATCCCTTCATTTTACATCAGAGGAGCCAAACCATTTCTCCTATAAAACACATCACAATGGAGAGGAATTTCAAGTAGATTTGTTTAAAAAACTCCGATCAACTCCAAATCCAGCTGAAATATCTTTATCTCAGTTGCATGCTGATGGTGTTCCAATCAGCAAAGAAAAGTTTGCTGATCTGCTTACCTTGAAAGTGATTAGACTATCATGCAAGTTAATTCTAATTATAGTATACTGATTGTAGCATTTTCACACATAAGTAAAAATTACCAGACTGCAAAATGTATGTACTGATACACTGTCATCATATAGACTGCCAATTAATACAAGAGCTTTGTGGTTATTTTTCACTATCGATCACCATGTATCTTTAATTTTGACTTTCATCTTGTTCAAGCTGCAGTTAAGACATTTTGGTTGCCAAATAATGATTTTGTAGACTTATTATGGATTTAAAAGTTTGAAGGGATGTTGTTTGGAGTACTAGTGTAGACCCATTACTGAAATTCTTTTCATAGTGATACTAAAGTTAATAACACCAATCAAATCATTTAAAATCATAATCTTAATGTTTAAAGCATAAACTCTATTGTGGTAAATGTTGATGGAATTGTTTGTTTGAAGAATCATTATGTGAATGAAACCACGATATAAATAAGAGATAAGTTAAAAATTGTTTAGTTGAAATGTTCTCTGTTGAATAGTTACAATTTCTTAACAAATCATTTTCTAGTCCTGTTATTAGTTTTAACAGATAAGGAGCAGAATGATGTTATTGTATCTTTGATGCATATAATATTAACAGTTAGCTTAACAGACCCCTAAGAATTTTGATATACTAAACTTTTTTGCTGTTCAATTTATCGGCGACCAGTTTTTTTTCTTTTTTTTTTTTTTTTTTTCTTTATAGAGTAAAAATTACTATAGAAGTCAACAAAGTCCTTATTTTTTACCCCAAAAATCTGATCAACTCATTTCCTTAATGATTTTTGTCAAACTAAAGATTATCAAAGGAAATATATAGATTAATATATTTCATCAAATCTGAGATTATTGTTTAAATTATGGTTTCCATGTAGACAAAGAACTATACTCAGTGCTCAACATAATTATGCTGGTAAATAAAATCATAAACACGGGACAAAATTTAAACCCATGATGAATTTTTATTAAGGTTTAGCAGAAGCTCTTTGATTCTTTTTTGTGTGCAGATTCAAGCTTCTAATAGCTGTTAATGGGCCAGCATCTATTAGAAGTTTGAACTTGCACAAATATTTTAAAGATCATCTAATAGAACATGATTAAAAATAAATTAGGGGTCTTGATCTACTATGTGATTCAAGATGTCAAAAAAACTAATCATGCTTTGACATTCATTTAAAAATTTGATGTATAAGGCTTTCACGGTTCTTTCTTTTTGTTTCAACATTTCATATCTGCAAAACACGAAATGATGAAATAAACGTAAAGTGATTGTGGGCAAATTATGAAGCAATAAAATCAGGTTACGGTTGTGGTAATTATTACCATAAAAGAGAATTATTGTTCAAAATCCTCACGATAGTGACACAAAAAAGTTATGCCATTGTTTTAACCCCTGTCATGCTGATCCTGACTTTACATTTTGCAGACAGGGTAGACCAAGATCAGCCTGCACAGATATGTAGTCTGATCTTAGCCTACCCTGCCTGCTGTCCAGAAGGCTTGAATTATGAATAGCTTGCCATTCAAAATGACCATGGATGAGTTTAAGTTTAAAAAAAAAAACATTTATAAATTTTCAGGAGGAAAAAGGTTAGGATTTATTTATAGATGAAAGCAGTGTTGCTATTCTTTCCTTGTTGTAAGTTATTAATCAATTAAATGTCTCTAAAAGTTCAAGAGACTTCTTAGTCAATATCCAGTATCATTCTTCTCTTCCATTATAGATCCACCAGAGACAATGAATGATCAAAGGCCAGTTTTGTCTATGTCTCTTTTTGAACAGTAGTATGATATTCTGAAATAACTGTGTTATTGACCTTTTACCAAACAATCTCTGTTTTTAACAATTCCATAGAAAGGGTATTTGAAAACATTGTTAGCAAGATGTGTTCGTGCAACACAAATGACCCTGTAACAGCTAATTTTCAGCTCGGCTGTTTTCTAGGTATTGTGATAGCCCTGCTGTCGTCTATGTTGTCTGCGGTGACATGCAAAACTTTTGACATTCTGTATTATCTCAGCTTCTATTCAACACATGTACTTGAAATTTAGAATAGTTGTTCACTATAAAAAAAAAAATAACCCCTGCAATGAGGGCAGATAACTCTAAAAACTATCTTTGTCCAAATTATGCTCCTATTTAGTATTTGAACTCACTAACCTGAGCACCCAACAGCAATGTGGTGCTCTCGTCAGAAATATGACCTTGATATTTGACCTTGACCTTGTCAGATAACATTAACTTTGCCACCAGGAGATGCTTGTTGTGGAAAGGTAACCACATACCAAATATGAGCTTTGTAGCTTAAATACTTATGAGTGACAGGCAAAATTGTTAATTTGGAATGATAAGTATGTGCAGACAGACAGAAAGACAGACATACAAAGAAAGGTAAAACAAGATGCTCCTGATCTTCCAATACAGGAGCATAAAAAGGATAAAATGCTGGTCATCATAGTTTTCTTCCTTTTCCACAATGCTCGCTAGCCTATCACAAACAAAGTTTCAATTATTGAGACACATAATTTGTTGTCTGCAACTGCTTTGAATTTTGGCAAGTCTAAAATTTTGTTGTTAGGTAATCAGTTAATATCAGATTAAAGTTACGACAGTATTGCATGAAATTCCCACATTACTGTAGGAGTGTTTTTGAATGCAAAACTGTTGTAAGTCCACTTACGACAGTTTTGCATGAAAATAAGCGTAAAGGATCTGTATGTTTTCAGAGGCAAAACTGTCGTAAGTCATTTTTTCAATAAAATAACCATTTTTATTACCTTAATCAACACATTTATTATCTCATTTGAAAAAAGAAATTCTAACATTGATTTACCCATGGAGTAACTCTACACGTGATCCACAATGAAAAAAAGAGAGAGTTTTATGTCTCTCCTGTAAAATTTATAAAAATGGAGTTACGACAGTTTTGCGTTGAACCCTCGATTTGTTTTTGATACAAACTTGATCGTATGGATCCATAGTTATGTGATAACCTGCTTGGTATAATGCATCAAGGAGATGCACTGAACGCCCTTTTCATCGAACGTAGTTCATTTACACATTGAACATAGCATCTTATTATACTGCAAAAAAAAAAAAAAAATTCTCGTGATTTGATTGGATAATATGCCCAGAACATATATATCATGTACACTGGCAAAACCAGCGTAAAAGCAGTTTCCCTTTCGGGAGCCCCGTATACATGACTACACTTTCAACACAACATCCAAAATGGCGGCGTCGATCAAGATTAACATCAAGATTGTGCACCAAACTGCACGTTTTACCAAGGTTTCAGTGACGTCAGTACCCAGTGACGTCAGTTTTCATTGAATTGAGGCACTCAGCTCGGGGCCACATGATTCACCTCAGCCGTGAACATGTTTCCAAATCCCCTGCCTCCTGACCGTACAACTAATATTGTACGGCCGCAAGACTGTATCTTTGTTCGGTGCTTAACCTTGATTTAACAGTATTATCCCTACGCCAGTGCTATACATGTCCGTCAGAGAGGCAAGAATGTCACAAAAAAAGACAATGATTCTGATTGGTCAGTTTTGAATAAACTAACCAATCAGATGTATGAAAACTACATCTTGAATAGAATACTTTTGCGCATGCTGTTGTTGCAAGCGTTTTAAGACACAAAGCCTGTCATCTGTCTTCGTCTTATTGTTGTTCATGTTTTTTGCTGTTTGATCTGAATCTACACTGTGCGCAAAAGCAACGGTTCCAACGCTGTAAGGATAAAGAAGTAGAACTAAATATTAGAATGGTTCGTGAACAGGCCTCGGAATTCATAGTCCTGGACAGAGTAGAAAATCAAAACCCATCCATATGAGCTAAGCAGTAAAAGTTAACGTGTCTTAACCCTGTGCCATATAATCCTGAGCTTTAAAGACCACGGGAAAGAGGCTTTTTGAAATCATTATCGAAAAAGGAGAAAATGCTGGTAAGCAGTATTTTCTCCTTTTTCCCCGCAATGTTTTCCAACCTAGCAGAAAACTCAAACTCATTTGTATCAATTTTGAAATTACTTTCTGCAGATGTAAAGTCTAAAAATTGTAGTTTGGGAAATGTTTAAATAGCATTGGTCAATAAGTAGGTCAAAAGACAGTCGTAGAGCTGCACAAGGCCCGTGTTCACCGGCGATTTTCAATTTTATTTTTATCCTGAACCCGACAGAAGAACGAAAAAGCTCCATAAATGCCATAATATTATACAAGACTGCCATGTAACACGAAAATGAATTGGTTTTTGTTTGCTTAGTTTTTTGGCCGGTGTTCGACAAGTGCACCTTTCCACGTTTCCTTTCATTTTCTAGAAGGCAACGACCTTTCTCACCTTCTTATGTCAATCGTCGAACTGAAATCCTGGGACAACGAATCACTCCTCCGTTTCAAGAAAAATAGTTCCTCATAGATCAATGGACAGACATGTCTGTGTCATTTGAAATGTGAAAATAACATTTGGATTGAAACTGTGCAAACCAATTACATGTACACTAACAATGAACTTGAAAGTTAATTGAAAGTTAAATTCCATAGAATGAGCTCTAGCTTTAAAATTGGCCTCATTTCGCAGCCTTGACATGGCCTTATTTATAAAGTCTATGTCGAGGATGAATTAAGAAGAGAAACACCCTAAAACGCCCCTATCCACTCGAAAAACACCCCGAAACCACTGTCATTACCACTTTCCTATACCTAAAACCACATGCAAAGCGCGATTTCATGGAAAGTAATCATGAAATAATGCACAACACTTGGAAAAAAAAATATTGTCAACCGTCAGATAAATGAAATTTTGATGAAAAAGTCTACTTTTAAACGCTATTTGCTTGCAAATTTCTACAATCACCTTTTATTGCTACTTTTAGTACTTTGATTCCCCCTGAAGTGCACGATACAGAGCCAAAATTTGGATTCACAAGCCATGGTTAACCGTTCAAATGTATTGCCACTTTAATACTTAAGGAATCAAGTAGATTTTTTTTCGCTGCAACATAAGCAGACCGATCATCAATAGACAAAACATGCAGACGTTACCTAGTAACAAAAATAATACCTAGATTACAACCACTGCGCACACCGTGCTATTTATTTGTCTGCGCTTTCCGTACGGTTGCTAACCCTAAGGCTGCTAAGTGCGATTCAGTGACCTTTTGCGGACCGTGTAGATCAAGATCAGACTGCACAGAAGGCGCAGTCTGATCTTGGATCTACCTTGTACGATATGAGATCTCTCCCCTCCTCCCCCCCCCCCGAAAAAAAAAAACCTTTGCAATAGCAAAATTTGGGTTTTTACTATGGGCTTGAGAGTTTCATTTCACTAATTTAGCAGGACAAGGGTTAAGGCATCCTAGATGGCCACAGGCTACGGCGTACGTGTTTTTACATGGTATACGAACATAATGTGATTTCTTACACGGACTTTGGATTAGTTTGTTTTTGTTTGCATGGTGTTTGACGCCGTTTTCAACATCATTTTAGTTATATCATGGCGTCCAATACACCTATCCATACTTTCCTAGAGTTTCTTTTACCAGTACTTCACAAAATATTTTTCACGAGCAACTGGTTGCTTTCCAACATAACTAGCGTCGATATTCGGCAGTAGCAAGGGCACCGAACGGCAACATTACGACAGCTGCGCGGGGGCCATATGATAATCATACAATTGCCTTGGGCCAAAATGACCATCTAAAATCGTGCGTTTGTCCACACTACAAGCCAGCAGCCTCTGTGCGGTGCCCGTGTGGGATTCGTGCAATGCTATCTACGACGTGTCTACGGACTGCGGGCGTGCCTTTTTTTTTTAATTTTGTCACTGTGCAGTGTTAAACAAAATCGTAAATGGTACCAGTACGGCGCCTAAGAATCCCTACGGTAAACGTACGGCCTCAAGCTGCCTCCGTATCACACTGCACTGTAGAGAGACGGGGTATATGGGCATCGTGCGGGACCCATGAGCTCATCGCAGACAAAATGTAAACTAGGCAGACGGGATCAATGCAATAGTTCAGATGTCAGTCTTTTCTTATCAGCGGGACACGTCATTGACATAACATAACCGCGGGGAACTGTTACCTTTTTATGACCATAATAAATTTGGCTTGCAACACGCGAAAAGGGGCATTCGGACATTTGCGTAAAGTGTCGTCTCTGATCAGCCTGCGCAGTCCGCGCAGGCTAATCCGAGACGACACTTTACGATTACATTAGATTTTGTGCTACAGGAGACTTGCGCAAAATAGAAAATAACATAACAACGGAAAGTGCCGTCTCGGATGATCCGAGACGACACTTTACGCAAATGTCCGAATGCCCCTTTTCGTGTATTGTAGGCCATATAGATAGGATGAAACCTTATCGTACTAAATAAGTAAAAAGGAAATTTCAAACCGATGGTAAAAACCCAAATTTTGCTATTTCAAAGGTAACTTTTTTGGGGAAAAATATGTCCTTACCGGACAAAGTAGATCAAAGATCAGACTGCACGTTCTGTGCAGTCTGATCTTGATCTTCACTGTCCGCAAATGGTCAGTGAGTCGCGCTACTAAGAGTTTTAAATGGTTTACATATCCGGCAGATAAGATGACGACTGAGGACTGTCGCGGTCTCTAGATTAACATACATGTGCTGTTTTCTGTTGACGACATTAAACAGGCTACTTTTGAATACATTGAGGCAACAGAAGAAATTGCTCCATACAAAGGATGGATGGATGGATGGATGGATGGCTGAATGAATGGATGGATGGATGGATGGATGGATGGCGTACGGACGGAGAGAGAGACAGAAAGAGAGAGAGAGAGTGACAGACAGACAGACAGACAGACAGACAGACAGACAGACAAACAGTGCTTCTGGAAAAATCTTGGCGCTATCTTAGGGAGAGTTCAACGATTCATTTATGACAAAGATTTATTTTTCAGATCGGCTAAACTACGTTGTCAAAGCAATCTTTCGTACTAATCGAGGATTTAAACGTGCAGCTGCTATATTAAAGGGGAACTGTTCCTAAATATTCAATTTTTCTAGACGTTCTGGACACAAACAGTCTCAATGTCATAAATCGATATACATCAATTAAAATAAATGGTTAAATAAAATGCGTAGATTTACGCAAGCTATTTGGGATTGTATATACATGTACACACATACGATATTTGCTTAATCCAAACGTATGAGCTGGCGTAGAGTTATGCAAATATTTACTGAAATCGTCACTCTTGTGCAGTTCAGTGCTACTTGTTTTCACGCTTGATTCTTGATTACCTAAACTGCGTATGCAAATTTCGTGCGTACACATTTTAGCGGGAGGCAGCCCCAGTCAGTCTTCCTTCTAGGGAAGTTATTGCAGGTTTAATAAGCAGTATTCACTGATTCTCATCCTTTTGTCCATTAGAAGATATCTCCGCGAAGTTGCGCGTGTCAAAACCGAATGACGTCAACTGAGAAATTCTTTTTCTTTTTCACTGCATTGTAGTGACAAGCACACAATTTGAGGATTTAGCGACTTACGTCTGCTGCGTAAAATTTATCAATTATATTACAATATATGTATTTCTTTCCCAGAAATATGCATAATTTGTCAAAAGCTTATTGAAACATATAAAACGCTTTTCTGCCAATACAAAATTTTGCAACACAGCTGTCACTTCTGGTAAGGTCATGTGGTATAAAATAATGGACTAAATCTAATACCCTTGGCTGCACCCAGGTTTTATATATATGTAAAAAATAATCGACACTCTTTGGAAAAGAATCATACCAGAACAGAATGTTTTCCAAAGCCTCCTTCGTCAGGGTCGTCAAAACACGGTATCGTTTGCTACAGAGTTCATGAAATGACTCTGTTTTAATTCAGTCCCCCTTTAAAAGCCATCTGTGCAACCGGCCTAACAACCAGATTACCGCTTAGCCTTTTAGTAGCAATCTAATCAAATTATTCATAACACTCAACACCTTTTTGCTTTTGTTAGTCCTTTTTGTTTTTACCCTTTCTTTTATCTAAGATTACTCTCTATTTAGTGAATGAGCCATTCTCTGTGAAAAGGGGATTTAATACATCTATAGAAAGTATTGATCCAGGTCAGCCTGCGCAGTCTACGCAGACTGACTTGGAGCGAAACTTTTTATTTTTGGTAAATTTTATGCATCTCCAAGAATCAGCAGATTATTAGGCATACTAGTAATGGATTTTATGGATCCTTTATTGTGTGATGACTAGCATGGTATAATGCATCCTCTTTTGCCCAAATATATCACTGTATACATACTGTGCTGATGCTAATAACGATATGATCATGTAATTAACGTTATTCGCAATTTAGAGAACTCTATAAGCTTAATCCTTATCCTGCTAAATAAATCAAATAAAATTTTCAAGTCCCGAATAATGTTATTGCCAACTTACTTTTTGGGCAAAAATATCTCTTTATCGGACAGTGTAGATCCAACATCAGACTGCACGTAATGTGCAGTCTGATCTTTATATTCACGGTCCGCAAAAAGGTCAGTGAGTTGCGCTTAGCAACTTAAAGGTTAAGATTTCGTTCTCATCCATTTCTTCAGCATATTTGCCACATTATGGTATTTTATCACACTGCCCGCCCCTTGTTTACAGTGTAGACCAACCAGTATGAATTGTCTTATCTTACACATCTTTCAGATAGGCATGACACATCATCTTATAAAATTTTCGGAAGAGTGAGTCGGGTTTACTCGGCGGTATTCCTTATGTGTGTATAGTTTTGCGTATTATGACCCATAAGTTGTTAGATATCGTTATGTGATAAAAAAGAATTTGGCAGTCTTTCAGACAAGACAATTAAACTCGTAAATAAAAATGTTATTAAGCTCGCCACAGGCTCGCTTAATAACATTTTACTAGACCCGTTTGATATAATTTTATCTCAGATGCCAACTTATGTCACATCCTATATAAGTTTAATTTTTTTGTTGTGTGGTAAAGAATTAAGCCCCAGTAAGGTACAAAGGGTCTCTGAATGGCAAATTAAGAGGACCCTCGTACGTGTACTTGCACGACTTTATCCATGTATATAATCTGACGATCATTTCTTACCATACAAAGACACGCAGAGAATTTGTAGATCACAGATGGTATTGCCGATTTTTTTCCTACCATAAACGAAAGCATACTCCCACTTTGGGGCGATTCCACTGTGCTTATGGCGATCATGGCATGATCATGTGCATTGCCAAAATCGTCAAACTTGCTGGAGAAACGCCGACATGAGCAACATTTTTTGACTTCTGAAAAAAGCTTTTCCATTACGCGTTGGTAACGATCTCGCTGCGCTAGTCACGATCTTCTCGCACTGTTGTTGCACTTCTACGACGCTAGAGGTCTCTCCAAGACGCTCCTACTACGCTTCCAATACGGCACGGGATTTCAGGTATACGCGTTCTACGTTGCTTCTGCGATCTTGCTACGATCTAAGAGCAGGAGCTGCACTTCTGTTGCGTTTTTGGAACGTTTCTCTATATAATCGGCGATTTAACTGCTTTTGCAGCAGCTGACCAACAGCCTTCGAAGAAAATGGATCGAATGGTTCCATTAGCAGTGCTACAGCTTGCAATTATGAACAATAGATTGATAAGATACGGTGTTGAAAGACAAGCCAGAAGGAGGGCCAACAGGTTGTGGGTCCGTCCATGGTTGTTTGAAGAGCGATGGCTCCAAGTTGGCATTCATGACCAACTTATGAGAGAATTCAGGATGGAAAACATCACTTCATTTTTTAATCATATGGGAATGGAGTCTAACTTGTTTGATGAGATCGTGCATAGAGTTGGTCTTAGAACCAAGAAGTGTGACGCTAACTTCAGGAAAGCGCCTGAACCAGGCTTGAACCTCGACAAATATGTCGACGCTTTTGTTATGTTGAAACTGCGCCTTCGCTACATTACTAGCCCGACGGCTACGATACTGCTGCGTTCGTGAATTTCCTGCTACGCTTTTACTACACTTTTATGGCGCTTTTGAGTCCATGGCGATTCCGCTACTTAAATTTTCAGTAATGTCAAAACAAGCGCCGTGAAATGGCATTCATGAAGCTTCCGATACTCTTCTACTATGATCAAAGCGTTTTTGCTGCGCTGTTGCCGTTCCTGCTACAATTTACGGCGTTTTGACCAAATTTTTGATACGTTGCGGAATCGCCACAAAGTAGAAAGGGGGTTGAAATGACCGTCCCTGTTGATTGAACGGTCCCGTAAGTTACCGAAAAACGACGTGAAATTAAAAGCAAAACAGAGACGAAGCTCGATCAAGATATTAATATGTTTACTCACCGTAAGGCATTTAAAAATAATTTCTCAGTAATATAATGTCTACAGTTTGCATTTTCAAAGGCAAGATAGAACTTGTACTGGTCACGTAGCATTTTGAAGCAGTCTTCTCCGCCGAACCTTTCACAAGTAAGCTCGCCGCAGGCACCATACACATCCACCTTCATATACTTCTGTAATTCGTCGATGTACCACAGTCGTTTATTAGCCGAATTACAATTCGAAACAAATATGGCCGCCAATTTGTTTTTATTTCTTGCATAGTTTACGGACGGACGTATATTTCGGATATCTGTGAAATTGTCAAAATGCACCCATTTATCGTACGGTGTAACAATCGTAGAATCAGGTCGATACGTTGCCGTCCAATTGATGACGTTATTAAGGCCGTCGTAATACGGGGATGCTTCTGGACTTTCCAAAGCGAACATAATCCATACCTGATCCGGATTCCTTGGTGTTTGACCGAGAAAGAACTCCAATTTTTCTGGCTTAAGATGCATTTCTCTAAATATTCTTGCGTCGTATATTTGACCTTTTTCAGAAACATTGACGAGTTCACAATTTTGAACACCACAATTCAGATCTCTAAATAGTTTGTTACCTAGCTCTAGATTCCAGATATCTTCAGCCATTCCTTGTTGCAAGAGAATACGTTTTGGCGGCAAATTTTCAAAATCCACGTTTGGACGAAAGTTCAACTGAAGTTGTATTCGATCTTCACGGGGTTCAATTTTCCACACACCCTTTAACAAACGTGAAGTGGATGTGTCAGTACTACCCTCCCTTTTGTTGAAATTTAAAGAATGAAAGAAATTATAACATCTCTGTTTTACATTTAAAGTGATCGTCAGAAACAGAAACAATCCGACAATGGCAAAGAATTGTTTGTAAATCTTCTTAAGTCGCAGTCTCATAACTGTTAACTTTGTCTTCTTTTTAAGAAATATCAGATAGGTATGGCAACGTTTTGATGAAAGCCATAAACCACGTTCACACACACACCTAACGTACGCAGATGTAACTTATTATCCAATATGATTACGATGTTACGACGAGTTGTTTTTCCAATACCATGTGGACATTTGCATAATCTTTCTCGCCCCGTTTTCGGATACATTTGAACCATGCTCCGGAAAAAAGGGGCTTAATGCATTTCCATGATCCATGGTACCATGCAAGCCATCACATACTTATGAATCCATAATATCCACTTATTTCAACTGCTAACTTAATCATGAGGTGGACTGGTCCTTGGACAAACAAAAATTTGACCAATAGCGAAAAGTTTCGGCCCTGGTCAGCCTGCGCGGACTGCGCAGGCTGACCTGGGTCGATACTTTTCGCGAATGCATTAAGCCCCCTTTTCACACAGCACGGCCCATTTTGTTTTTTTCCAAGGTTATCAAATTCAGAAACTATATATATGGCAGAGTCAAGCTCTTTGAAAAGGGCGCTTAATGCATCTGCAAAACGTAAGCGCAGTCCTCGCAGGTTGACGTGGGTCGAAACCTTTTGCTATTTGTAAATTTTCTGCATGGCCAAGGACCATTCTACCTCATGATTAAGGCGGCAGACAAAGTCATTAGACAAATGACTTAGACATTGTGATGACTTGCTTGGTATATAATGCATCACGGAGATGCATTAAAGCTCCTTTTCCAAGAGTGTCGCCCTGTATTTTTTTGTCAAACAAGCGGGACAGAGTTTTTCTCTCCTAAGTGTGCTTTTCTGAAACGATTTTTTTTTTCCAGATCAAGTTCTGAAATAAAGAAATCACCACTTTAACCCTTCAAGCGCTGAATTAATGACTTGGACCAGTTTAATTTGGAAAAAACAGCCCTTAATATTGCTATACCATAGTTGTTCCCATTGGAATATGTAACATAGTAGTAGACATTGTAGATCAAAGATCAGACTGCACTTTCTGTGCAGTCTGGTCTTGATCTATCTTGTCTGCAAAAAGATCTTAAGTCGGTTCCAGGGCTTTCAGGGTTAAACATTTTTCACTCCATTAACGAATCTGACGACGTACTCGTATATGGTATCGGATATTTACGCCTCGAACAACCAACATGTATCCATTTATTGAAAAACGAACGCCGTCATGTATCCGCCCCTTACATTTCTCTTCCCCCCCCCCCTCCCCCCCCCCCAAAAAAAACCTAAATTTTCGTCCAACCAAAATAATAAAGATAAGCTAAGGAAGGATTTTGAGAAAAAAATAATAAATAAACAAGCCTACTTTTAAAACAGAATTTTCAAAGTTTTGATAACACAGAAACAAGTTGGTAGTGTAAGAGTAAAATATACGGTGAATATAGAGATTTAGAGAAAGGTTCTATAAGGAATTAATCCTGATCAGTTGAATTTCCATACGAATGTTGACTCTTTGCAACATAATCCGTAATTTCAACAAGCCTTTTAAAAACATTGTGGAAGAAAAGGGAAAATGCTGGTAACCATATTTTCTCCCTTTTCTACAATAGTTTCTACTATTTTCCAGGACAAATATCAGCATATTCATTCAGGATTCATTTGTCGTCTACAAATGCCTTCAACTTTAATGAGTCTAAATTTTTTGGTTGGTACAGAGTTAGGAGTAATTGCAAAAGAAGTCCACTTTTCAAAGCACGTGACAAAGGTTCATAAAAAAGGTTACAGACTGAGGTTTAAAAGAGAGGTAGAGAAACCTCTTTATCCTACTGATTGATTTTCGGTATGCTTTGTATTAATCTTTAACCATATAATCCGATTTTTAACATTTACAAGGAAGAAGGCCCTTGAAAATATAATGGGAAAAAGAGAAAATGCTGGTAACCAGTATTTTCTCCTTTTCCCACAATGTTTACTACAATTCCAAGGAGAAACTTCACATTTAATTTGTCGTCTGCAAATGCTTTTTATTTGGACAGGTCTTAAATTTTGTCGTTTTGTAAAAGGTTAAGACTGTTAAGGCAAGCCTAATTACTTCCCTTTAATGATTGCAAATGAGATAGGCTAGTCACTGTGTTTTTTTGCATGTGTAGTTATATCAGCTGAAGCTGAGGCTTTCGTTTGATTAATTGTATTGGACTTAAAGATGCCCGTCTACAGCCGGTGAGCAAAATCGCTGTTAAATTTCAAACAATTTAGAATGGTACAGAAATCAGTCCTTTGTGTAAACATGGATAAATTACTGACATATATGGTGTACTTGAAAAAAAGAAACACAGAGATTTGTATTAGAAACCGAACATAGGTCAGAAGAAAACTGGCTGACGATCGGAGCTGTAAACAATGGCGGTGCGTCTCGGAAATTTATCGTTGGTTTCCGCCTAGAGTCGGATACGGTGTAATTTGCATATATAGGCCGCGACCTCCGTCTGAAAATCGAGGCTACAACAAAGAAGCCTCCATTTTCCTTCGTTTACCTCATTAGACACAGGGCGAAGGTCAAATATAGTCACGTGACAGAATGCATGATCATCATACGAATCTACCCGAGTGTATAACGGACATATCGAAATCTTCGATTCAAAAACCGGAAACGACGAGTCTGTTTACATGGAAGGCCGCAACTCAGCGAAATGCATTTTCTATCGACCGTAATCTAAGCAACCTTGCAACCGTGAGGCGCAATATTTGGTATGAAGATATGAGAATGACTATAGTTTAATATAATGAAGACAAAATGAGTTAAAACTGGCTGAAAGTGAGTATCAGGGCCTCTTTAAACCCCGTTTTAACAGGTGAGATCATATCACGGCGGTCAGTGCATCTACGCATGTGTTTCTTGGCTTTCTCACACCAGTACTGCAACAACTTGTTTTCCAAGCCACTGACTACTTTTCTCATATATGCATCGGAGGTGAGAGGCGAAAAGAAAGTTTGCTGCAACCAGGTATCAAACCCGCAACCACCAGGAGCCCATTTCACTAAACTGCGTACGCACAAAATTTGCGTACGCAAATTATTAAGGCAGGCATCAGGTCAGAATACCGGTTTTACAAAATTGCATAACTTTGCGATTTGAGTTAGTATTATCATAACTTTACGTCAGTTCATAACTCTGGGTGAAGTAGGGATCGTATGCGTATATACGCAATCCTGAATAATTTGCGTAAATCTATGCTGTTTAGTGAAATGGGCCCCAGGTCACGAGTCGGATACGCTAATTACTGAGAAATGTCAGAAGGATTAGTCTGTATGTCTGCATTTTAAAGGTCCTGCTCGGCCTGTTTGTATGCATCAAAAGCCCAGCTAGGCGCTTTTGCCATTTCTGGCTTGTCACGTGTTCTCTGTGTACCGCTGGTCCTAAAAATTAGGGGCCCATTCTTTCATAATTATATTCATTTATGTCAAAAAACAGTCTTGTTTACATTTCGTGCCCAAAACGGCTTTATGTCGTCAAAAGAAGGACTTGTTATCCATAATTGGAAAAAGGCTTTTCGTCGACAAACCACTGATTGCTTAATAGAAGGAATTGTTATATCTATCACATTTACCTCCCTTTGAAGGATACAAATGAGACAAGCTAGATAAAGTGTTGGGGTGCTTGTACAGGTATATAATTTATATCGGTTTACGACGTTCGCGACAGTTTCCATTTTCACGCTTCTTGTAACTATCAAGCTCACCTTTTACTCGAAAAACGGTGAGCACCTAACACAATTGATCTTGCCACACCTGTCAATGTCTGCAGAATGGAAAAACCAAGAACTAAAACGGGTCGTTTCATGTTAGCAAAATGAAATAAAAAAGTATTTGAATCAAGCCAAATAATTACATGCGAGGCAAGAATCCAAAATTACGCTTTCAAAAGATCGGACTGAAAGTCAAAGTGAATCACCTAGCTACGTCACCTAACAACGGAAATATGGACACAGATGCTACTACTAGCGCGCTATCAGGCAGATGTATCGTCGAGCTAAAACATATTTTCAGATGCAGATGCTTTCAGTTTGGTCTAGTCCAAAATTATGCCACTTGGTAAAGACTTGCAGAAAACGAGGGGCTGTACATAACTCTTTATCCCTTAGCTTGATAAGTCTGCAGCAGACAACATTGATGAAAACATTGATGTCAAAATGAGAATGATTTCTGACCCATCAAAGAACTGTGATACATGAATACCAGGTTTTGGTTTAGCGTCTGCAAACCCGTCAAATTTAGAAGAGTCTAAAATTAGTCGTATGGAAATGGGTTAAATGCTAACATCAGTATTACATATATATGCGATGAATTGGTTTATTATGACCAACAAACTTGATTCTTATAAATATTGTTGTATTATTGAAAAAATTGAGATAATTTACTTCATATAATGTCTTTGTCTTTGACAAACATTACATTTTCTCATTAGTTAGTGCCCCACCCACAAACTTAAAATGTATTTTCTGAAAAAATAAAGCTGGTGACCTATTTATTTTAAGCCTGATTCTTTTAGTTTAGTACTTGAATATTATTTATAGAAAAAATAAGAAAAATCTGAATGTTAGAACATTTAAGAAAATAACTTTAAAAGATACTCTTTTTTTTTTTTTTTTTCCAAAATAAAGGTGTTTTAGCCATAACTTTAAGGTTTTTTTTTTAAAGATTGATACTCAGTATACTCTAAACTATTTTTTTCATTAAATTTGATGTTTCACCAATACAATGACATAAAATTTGCTTATAATTGCTGTCATTTAAAAAAAAAATATACATAGACTTAGTTTTCATAGGTGAAATTTCAGCCTGAACTGCCGCAATGCAGGGTGTACTAAAAGAAATATTCATAGAATTTTCCCAAAGCTGGTGACCCCCTCTTTCTATCTCCTTTTTTGGTGGATCAGATAATAAACTATCACCAAACAAAGTTTCATGAAATTCTGAATGTTTTCAAAAAATGGTGAAACTGTAGCGATCGTCTTTAAAGCATGTCTAAGGTCCAGCCAGCATAGTTTAGGTGGTAAAGCTTAGAACTTGTGGACAGTCGTGGGGCACGAACCCACACCCTCAAGTGACCCAATCTTGGGTCACTTGAGGGTGTGGGTTCGTGCCCCACGACTGTCCACCTAGAATTTCTTGATTAGACGTTAAACCGAGGTCCCGTGTGACGGTGCCATACACCGAGCGCTTTAAAAAATCAGGCGTAATTTAGAATGGATTTCGTCCTGTATCTTGCACTATCACATGTAACAAAACTAACAGTCTTCAGGGGGCGTCGCCCATATGGGCAACCGGTGGTATTGATAAATAAATGCCAATTCAATCAATCTAAGTTCCGCCCGAATAGCTCAAGTGGTAGAGCGTAGGATTTGTAAATGTCGAGCCTTGGGCCACTTGAGTGCGTGGGTTCGCGCCCCACAGCTAGCCGCCTAAAATTACGAATAGTCATTCGAATGAGACGTTAAACCGAGCTCCTGTGTGAAGGTGCTATACAACGAGCACGTTAAAGAACCAAGCCTAACCAAAGATGGGCTTCGTCCTGTATCTTGCACTAATCCCTGTAACATACCTCACAGCTTTCTGGGCGAGTCGCTAATATGGGCAACCAGTGACGCCGATATATAAACAGAAATTAAACCAATCAATCATTTACAGACGAGATGATTATAGAATTGTCCAAAATGAACGCATTTACAGACAAAACACCCGATTCGGCTCAAATGATAGAATTGGTCTTTGAACAGGTAGAAAACACAGTAGGGAATGGGGAAAATGCTGGTGACCTGGGCTGCCTTTCAATAAACTGCGTAGGCCTATATTTACGAAAATCATTTGAGATTGTATATATAGAGGATATTTGTATTTTTCGGTGAAAGATCGAAATTTATTTCATCGAGTGAACATCATTGGTAATATTTTCACGAGTGGCGCAGCCACGAGTGAAAATTTTACCGATGGTGTTCACTCGATGAAATAAATTTCGATCTTTCACCGAAAAATACAAATATTCCATTTATTTCATGCTTTTAACCCTTTCTGGGAGAAACTTTATCAAGATCCAGTACAGTTCTTTTCAATTATTCCCCTTGGCGTACCCCCTCCACATAGCAACGCATTACAATATTACGTCAAGCGCGAGAAATGTAAGGTAAATGACGTCATATTTCAATCTCGGTTGTGAGTCACGTGCATTTTACCTAGGTAACTAGAATATGAAAATCGGTATTTTCACTGGTCGTACCCGTCGAATATCGAAAAATATTTTCACTGCTATTTCTCGATATCCTACCGGAAAGCATGAAATAAACACACATACATGTACGATCCCTGCTTCACCCAAAGGAGTGAGCTGGCGTAAAGTTATGCAGATACTTACTCAAATCGTAAGGTTATGCAGTTTAGTGAAACTTGTTTTCAGACTTGATGCTTGCTTACCTAAACTGTGTACGCAAATTTCGTGCGTACGCAGTTTAGTGAAAAGTAGTCCAGTTAAAGTAACATTAGCCCCCAAAGGTAAACAAAGCGGGTGTTAAAATGCATTTAGATTTCAATCATACCATTCAAAAGTATGGAAATTATTGTGAAGATAACAATCTGGTATTGTAAGGTTGGTCCAAGGGTTAGTCGCTGGCAGGAAAGTTAATTTCAAAACTAGGTTAAAACCTGCCAGGTTACTCTATCTTTTGTGTACTTTTTGCTTAATTTTAAAATTCATTTTTCTGCCAGCGACTAACACTTAGACTCACCGTCCAATAACAGATTGTCATCTTCATAATATTTTCCATACTTTTAAACGGTATGATTTAAATTTAAATGCATTTTAACACCTGATTTGATTGTTTGGCCACTATTGGCCCTTTGAACAAAACATGCCTTAAAGAATGTCTCCTAAGAAGGAAAGCAGTTGACGTGATCAACAATCAAGCATAAGCAGACGTAATTATCAGGAGACAAATATGCAGACGATACTAAGGCACGGAAATAAGGAATCAATACAAAAGTTCAGATGTCATTTGTTTACTTATCAGCCGGACACGTCACTTAGATAACGTTACCTCAGGGAACTGTTAAGCATTTTATGGCCATATAGGGCTGGCAACAGTTGTCTTGGTCAGCGGTTTACATGATGATTGTGGGCCGTAAGGGTGTTTGACCTTTTTAGCATCATAAGCGAAAATAAGGGCTTTTGCGGGCAGCATAGATCAAGATCAGACTGCACAGAAGGTGCAGTCTGATCTTGGATCTATACCGTCCGCTTGTTACGTCAAGCCTGTAAGACAAAAGCCTTTCTGAGTTTCGGTGAATTGTATTTCCAGCCGTTGAATGAAGTAGGGTTTATATATTTTTCGTTGACAGGGCTTAATCATATTATGGCTTTGAACAGACAACTAATTACGTGTTGTAGCCGACCACTTCTGAAAACATTGTGAGAAAAAACTTGTGACCAAAGATTGATAAAAGGTTAGATAAAAAGACAAACAGGCAGGCAGGCAGGCACGCCGGCAGGCAGATTGATAAAGATGGATAGATGGATGGATAGATAGATAGATAGATAGATAGATAGATAGATAGATAGACAGATAGACAGGCATGCAGGCAGGCAGGCAGGCAGGCAGGCAGGCAGGCAGACAGACAGGCAGACAGGCAGGCAGACAGATCCAATGAAAGTAACAACTGGAAAGGTCCCTTTAAAGACTAAATTCAAGCAAATTGTCTACTCTACAAATAAGACAAAGCAAAATCGAGAACTACGTGTGGCCAGTGTGTCGATTTTAATTTTCATCAATCGCCTTGAATATTCTCGAGAAGAACCCGGTTTTTGTCTGCGCTTGGTGAGAAATTTGTTAAATATTTAATATCCGTATTGCGTATTGAAGACAACATGGAAAACTAGGACAATTTCATGGAAATGTTGGCTTTTTTTCTGTATTCTAATGGATGAAAATACAGTATTGAAAGTCCGCAAAGAGTAACTGGAACTATCCTTGGCGTGAAATTGATAGCGCATCTTTAATCTCTTCTGTGCCATTGGCCAAAACGTGGGCTTTTGCGGACGGTATAGATCAAGATCAGACTGCACAGAACGTGCAGTCTGATCTAGGATCTATACTGTCCGCTTGTTTAGTCAAGCCTTCATGATAAAAGACCTTTTTGTGTTTCAGTAGGTTGTAATTTAAGCCATCGAAAGAAGTTGAGTTTATAGTAGATAGCGCTGAATGAGTTAAGTCGTTTAGCCTATTACTTGATGAAAATTAAATAATAATAATTATAATAGTCATAATAATAAATATAATAATAATAATGACTACGACAATGATGATGATGACCATGATGATGATGATGACAATGACCATGACGATGATGGTGATGATGTTGATGACGATGTTGATGACGATGATGATGATGATGATGTTCAGGTGCTGCATTTTGGCCACAAAATCTCACAGTTGATGCTGATTTTGGCTGAGAATGCAAGTACAGTACAGTCTGATCTTGATCTAAACACACTTAGAATAGACTCCAATACTATGCTGATTAATCCTTTACCAAACAAAAAGCTTTTGAAAACATTGTGGGAAAAGGAGAAAATGCTGCTAATCAGGTGCTGCTAATCAGCTTTTTCGCCTTTTGTTGTCTATGTCGTCTATCCTGTCAGATACAAATTTTTCCAATTAATTGATATTTATTTAAATGATATTTGTCCTCTGCAAACGCTTTCAATCTGGATCGGTGTAAAATTCTGTCGTTTGGTAAAGAGTTAATGCCATTTGCAATTTCATATCAGTTATAATGGAGGCAACTAGTTCACCTATCCATGCTTTCCTTGAGTCTCTTTTTACCAGTACTTCGCAAAATATTCTTGCCCAGCCACAGGCTGCTTTCCCACATAAGTATCGTCGAAACACTTTTCAGCAGTGACAGCGAAATGAATCCTGTCGTACAGACTATTAATCATTAGACTGCTAATTGCGAATATCTGACCTTTTTCGGACAGTGAAGATCGAGATCAGACTGCACAGAACGTGCAGTCTGATCTTGGATCGACACTGTCCGATAAGGAGATATTTTTCTTCAAAAAATGTATTTAAAATAGCGTCATTTGGGTTTTTTACTATCGACCTGAAAGTCTCATTTAGTTTATTGAGCAGGATAAAGGTTAGGGATTCTCGGATAGAAATTAGAAATTGGCCGGGCCAGGATATCGAACCAGCGACCCTACCCTTGGTTCTAATCCCTGTACGTGGCTGACTGCGCTTTTGGTCTCGGTATCTCACTGATTAACTCTTTACATGACACCTTAATTTAGACTTCCATTTCGAAAGCATTTGCAGACAACGTAATAATGTGGCTACAATAATGGAGTTTGTCTAAATTAAAGTAAAAACATTGTGGGAAAAGGAGAAAATACTGGTAAGCAGCATTTTCTCCTTTTCTCACAATGTTTTCAAAAGCCGTCTATCTCAGGGGCGTACAAACAAGGGGTCGTTCAGTAAAGGTTAAAGATTAGATTGGTAATCAGCATTCTCTCATTTTACCACAATGTTTTCAAAAGCCTTCTCCCTCAGGGTCGTTAATACAAGGGACTGTTTGATAAAGATTTTAAAATATGCTGGTTACCAGCATTTTCTCATTTTACCGCGGTGTTTTCAAAAGCCGTCTTGTCTTCTTCATGTTCTTTCAAACAAAGGATGGCATGGTAAAGGTTCAAGACTATACTCACGGGTCACAAACATTTTCTCCTTTTCCCACAATCTTTTCAAAATCCGTCCTCTTCATGGTCGATAAAACACGGGATTATACGGGTAAAGGTTAGGACCATAAAGTAAAGCAAACAGAGTGAAAGAATATGTCACTTGTATGTCTATAACGAAAAAAGAAGAATATCCCCAAAAGTATAATGTTAGGGCGAATAATTCCGAGTGATCCGTTTGGACATATAATTCCCAGAAGGATACGTTGATTGACAAACGCTCCACGCAGACGATAAATTCGTTTGCAAATTTGTTAGTTTACGTGAATTACCGCAGAAATGAAACTTTTGGGTCTAATATTTTTTGTTACATAACTATTTACAGGGATTGATTTGGACATATAGATCCTTGTTGGTATCATAGTGAAATAATTAGGTTTGTAATCCAGGTTCTTTATTCACCAGCCTAATTCTAGAATCAGAAAGTAACGCAAATTGTGATTGGCTAAATTAATTAAGCCCTGCTCTGTGAAAAGAGGGCTTAATGCATCTGCAAAAAGTAACGACTCACGTCGGCCTGCGCAGTCCATGTAGGCTGACCTTGGCTGAAACGTTTTGCTAACAGTCAATTTTCTGCTTGTCAAAGGACCAGTTAATTTATGACTCAGTCGGTTGTTTGATAAAATGAATTTTATAGACCCATAGTAGCGTGATGATTTGTTTGGTATCATGCATCACATGGAAACATAAAACTTCCTTTTGCCAGAGCATGGCCCATTTGTTTTAGCCAATCAGAAATTGGATTGCTTTGAAATTTAGGTATCTTTTTTTTATCTTTTTAGAACTAGGCGAAGATTATTACTCAGAGTGTTTGAAGAATGCGGGCGCGGGTATAGAGGTTTCGATCCTAGTTGAAAGCTGGGGTCTTTCATGGCCGAAGTGTTCTTGCACAGGGCAAAATTCGGCAGCCATAGTTTCAGTCAGGGAAGGTTGATAGATGTTATGTCGCGTTAATATGTCTGAAATCCCGTTGAAAACAGTATTAAAGCGCGGACGTGCTATTTTGAATTATAGTAATGAAACCAAACTTTAAAGAAAAAATGTTGTATTACTGAATTTAGTAAGGTAATAGTGTTGGAATTTGGAATAAGGTTTGGCCTGGGATATGTTGTGTCTTGCTAAAAAATACTCTAACCTTCAAGCGTCGTAGACTAAGATCGAATAGCTTTGAGCCATTGAAAAGTTGACCCCTATCTCTTTACCAAACGACAAAATTTTAAAATTGTCCAAATTGAAAGCATTTGCAGACGACAAAATCTGTGACACAAAAATTGAAAATTTGTCTTTGGAAGAGTAGAAAACATTGCGGGGAAAGGAGAAAACGCTGCTTATCAGCATTTTCACCTTTTCTCACAATATTTTCAAAAGCCACCTCTGTCAGGGTCGTTAAAACTTGCGATTGTGCGGAAAAGGGTCAGATATTTTGTTTGGAACTACGTACATGTAGCTGAATGGCTTAGCATTACCTGGGGTAGGTAAAATCAAAGACAGTAAGATGGACATAAGATGAAGGGCTTTAACCATGTACAAAATTTCAGCTTTATCCAATTTAAAAGCATTTGCTGACAACAAATTAAATTTTACTTAAAAAAATGAAACTTGTCATTCAAAGGGTAGAAAACATTGCGGGGAGGACAGGAGAAATAGGAGAAATGCCATCACTTGATCTTTTTCCCGTATTGTTTTGTAAATTCCTCTCTTTCTCAGGGTTATCAAAAGTCGGGAAAGTGTTGAAAGGAGTTAAAAGAATTAAAATATATTTATACTCACCGTAAGGCATTTAAGAATAGTTTCTCCGTAATATAATGTCTACAGTTTGCATTTTCAAAGGCAAGATAAAACTTGTACTGGTCATGTAGCATTTTAAAGCAATCCGTCCCGCCAAACCTTTCACAGACAAGCTCGCCACAAGCACCATATACATCCACTTTCATATACTTCTGTAATTCCGTGACGTAATTCAGTCTATTATTAGACGCGAAACAGTTTGAAACAAACATGGCCGCCAATTTCGTTTTATTTCTTGCATAGTTTACGGACGGACGGATATTTCGGATATCTGTGAAATTGTCAAAATACACCCATTTATCGTACGGCGTAACAATCGTAGAATCAGGTCGATACGTTGCAGTCCAATTGATTACGTTATTAAGGCCCTTATAACTCGGGGATGCTTCTGGACTTTCCAAAGCGAACATAATCCATACTTGATCCAGAGTCCTTGGTGTTTGACCTTCAAAGAAACTCGCCGTATTAGAATTAAGATCAATTTCCTTAAAGATTCTTGCATCGTATATTTGACCCTTTTCAGGAAAACTTACGAGTTCACAATTTTTAACGCCGCATTCCAGATCTCTGAATACTTTCTTACCTTGCTCTAGATTCCAGCCACCTGTACCGTGTTGCACGAGAATACGTTTTGGCGGCAAATTTAAATCCACGTTTGGACGAAAGTTAAGCTGAAGTTCAATTCGATCTTCTCCTGGCTCAATTTTCCACACACTTTTTAACGAACGTTTTGCGAGCCTAGGCGAAGTAGAAGTATTAAACATCAGATCCCCTCTATTCAAATATACGGGATTATAGAAATTGTTCTGTATTCCATAATTTATCGGTATAATATTAAGAGTGATAGTTAAAAGCAGAAACAATCCAACAACTGCAAGAAATTGTTTGTGAATCTTCTTCAGTCGCAATCCCATAATTGCGAGCTGTCTTCTTTATGGGAAATATCAGAGTCGCATGGCAACGCTTCGATGATATTTATAAACCACGATCAAACCTTTATCCAACGCTCGCAGAGGTAACTTATTATCCAAGATGTGACGATTTGTTTTTCCAATATTCCGTAGACATTCGCAATCTTCCTCACTCCATTTTCGGATACATTCTGTTAATTTCCCAGGTTTTCCGATTCCCAAACTATATATTTTTTTGTCAAACAGGCGGGACGGTTTTTTCCCCTCCTCACGAGATGCTAATTGAGTTTTACTGCCATTGTTTCTTCCATTTAGTTCTGAAATAACGAAAGTATCACTTTAAGCATTTTTCACACCATTAACGAATCACACAACAAATTTCGTATCGGATATTTACGCCTTAAACAAACTCTCCATTTATTAGAAAACGAATACTGTCATGTAGCCGCCTCTATGCTTTCAATTCCTCCCGAAATTGAATTGTCGTCTGGTCACGTGGTTGAACTTTTCGTCGTCTGCAAAAGAAATACAGGAATAAAGATGATGTTGTGGGACTTTTAACCATCACATCTTCATTCAAATGAAACTGCCATTTTCCGTCGGTAAATAAATTCTCAGTCTTGCCAATTAAGGCTTTTTTTTTGGAGCTAGAAAAGATAGCATATTAATCAGTGTATACCCATGACCAGACGTATTGTGTAGCCTGGGCTCATGTTCACCAACAATTTCTTAAGAAAATTTCTATTCTCTTAGATTTTCAAAACATGAGAGTAACACAACTTCTGATCGGCTGATTTCTGATTTACTTTCAAGTTAAGAAAATCTTGGAGAATAAGACTAAGAATGTTCTTAACTCTTTAAGCGTCAAATAAATAAAGTTGATCCCTTTCGACGGCCAGAAATACAACCCGTGGAAACTTACAAAGATTTCGATCGGTTTGCTTGACTAAACAAACGGACGATATAGATCAAAGATCAGACGTCCGCAAAAGTCACAGTTAGTTATTGGTGAATGTGGATCCTGGCTTTGAGTTTAACTGTCAGTCAAAATACACGAGTCATGCTTATTGAAAAGGGGGTCTTCTGCATCTGCAAAAAGTTATCGACCAAGCTCAGCCTGCGCAGGCTGACCTGAGTCGATACCTTTTGCAAATTTTCTACATATCAAAGTACCATTCTACCCCATGGTTCAGTCGGTTGTTAGACTAGTATATGAGACGATTTGTTCGATATAATGCATTCCGAAGATGCACTGAATCCCCTTTTCCCAGGATATTGCGATAGAGAAAATGGAATCCATTATTATGTAGGGACTATTTTGATATAATACATTAAGAAGATGCATTGAAACCCTCTTTCCAAGAACATTAAGGTAGTTGTTGTATGGTGTTTAACGCCGTTTTCAATATTATTTCTGTTATATCGCGACGGCCAGTGCACCTATCCATGCTTTCCTGGGATTTCTTTTTACCAGTACTCTGCACAATATTCTTTCAAAGCCACTGGCTGCTTTCTCATATAACCATTGTCGAAACAATGGTCAGTGGTGAGAGAGGAATAAAATCCTGTCGCAATGCCTACATATCTATTAACAATCCTCTGAAAGAAATTGGCCGAGCCGGGGATCGAATCAGTTACCCCCTATTCTCAAGTCCTGCACGCTATTGACTGAGCTACCGACTCGGCAGAACACTGAGGTAGACAAAATGGATTCATAATTATGTGACCACATGCTTATATAATACATTACGGAGATGCAATAAACCTGGTTTCACCCAGAGCATTGTGCACAAAAAGTCGCTCTGGGCTTAAAGAATAGTTATCTCAATGTCATTAAAATATTCATTGTGAAAACAGGGCCCATCACATATATATAAACATATATTTTCCTTGTTAAATCCGGAGAAATATCTATGTGTGGATATTTCCCCGAGTTTAAGAAGAGCTCTCGCAAGATTTAGGTGTTCTAGTCATAAATTAAATATAGAGCTAGGTAGACATTTTAACATAGAAAGAGATGACAGGGTGTGTCACCACTGTTTATTAAATCATGACATTTTAGTTGTAGAAACTGAATATCACTGTTTTTTTCATTGTTCTCTGTTTAATGCAGAAAGACAAACATTATTGTTTTCATGGTATCAAGGTAGAAGAGATATAATGTCTTTTTATAATTTACTGAAATGCAAAAATTTAGTAACCATTAGAAAAGTAGCAAAATATATTTCAACAATTTTAACATTAAAGGATGCTTATCAAAGTAGTTAACCTATAGGCTGTTAAGTATTATTCATTCACCTTGTGAGAGTGGTGTAACTCAAGATCAGACCGCACAGAACGTGCCGTCTGATCTTGGATTAGCACAGTCCGATAATTAGATATTATACCCCCAATAATAGACTATAAAATATCAATATTTGAGGTTTTTTTTTTTTTGATTATCTGCTGTTTTATTTATGTAGATGTAGCAGGATAAAGGTTAAAGTGATTTTATGTTACATGTAATTAAGCCATGCTCTGGAAATGGGGGCATAGTGCATCTCCGTAATCCATCATACCAAGCTAGTTATTATATTCTAATGGATCCATAACATTCACTTTTTTAAACAATCGACTGAATTATGGGGTAGACGGGTCCTTGAGCATACGATATATTGACTAATACTGAAAGTTTAAGTCAAGGTCAGCCTGTGCGTACTGCACAGGCTGGTCTGGTTTAAAAATTTCCGCAGATGCATGAAGCTTCCTTTTCCACATGTTATGGCTCAAATGTAATTGTAACTCTGCTGTTTTCATTGTAATTCAAATGTTGTATTATGGGCCAGAGGCCTACATTTACAAATAAAAAATATTGTATTGTATTGTATTGTATTGTATTGTATTGTATTGTATTGTATCAACGGTACATGCAATTGTTCCCTTTCTTAGACTGTAGACCATGTACATGTATATCAATAGTTATGAGCCATGCTCTGACAAAAGAAGTTTAAATGCATCTCCATGGTTCATTGTACCGAGCAAGTCAATACGTAATTATGAATCTATAAAATCATATTTTATTTTCCAACAACAGATTGAGTCATGAGGTAGAATGGTCTTTGGACATGCAGATAATATACAAATATCAAATGTTTCGACTCCTGTCAGTCTGACTAAAAAGAGCAAAGCTATATTAAATGTAACAACTTTGCGTGTCGCTAAAGCGCAGCTTCCGGTATCAAATGCAATTTCGGTGTCATTATAAATGGAAAATCGTAATAAATCGACAAATCAATATCGGAAAAACTGTCAGTTTTAGAGCATGCACGACCATTACTTTAAAATTGAAACATTTATCCTTTTTTTCATTTATCCTTTTTGTAAAGCTCGGTTCTGTAAAATGGATTTTCTCAGAGTGTAAATGAAATTGAGCAACGCTCTAGCACAAGGGGGTTAAATGCATCTCCTTGGTGCATTATACCAAACAACTCATCACATACCGTGCAATTTATTCATCACATCATCACATAATTACGTATCTATAAAATTCATTATGTCTAACAGCAGGTTGAATCCTGCGGCAGACTGGTCCTTCCACATGCAGAAACTTTACAAAAAGAAAAAGTACTGACCCAGGTCAGCCTGCGCGGACTACGCAGGCTGACCTGTGTCAATGCTTTTTGCAGATGCATAAAGCCCCTTTTCACAGAGCATGGCCCATATATGAATATTTAATTGAAATAGAATAATTACTTTCAAAGTAGTTTGTTAAAGAGCTGCATATAAAACCTTTAAAGTGTTTTATTTACTCACAGAAAAACTCACGAACACATTACTATCGGTAGACAAGTTTTTCGTTCTTGCATCATCCGACGTTTTAAGACATTGTGGCTAATGGAAACATTGCCCCTAAAGAGCAGATTCTCCTTTACACAACATGTTTTTACACTTTTTCGAGGTGCAACAATGAGCTCTATGAAAAGTAGGTTTAATGCATCTGCGAAAAGTTTCGAGCCAGCAGGCTGGCCCGGATTGAAACTTTTTGTTATCTGTTAATAATATCCATGTCAAAGGACTAGTCAACCTCATGATTTGGTTGGTTGTTAGACAAAATGGTTTTTGTATCATAATTATGTGATGTATCATAATATAGTGTATCACGTAGATGTAAGTAGTAAAGGACGGTAGCATACGGACACACTCCGGCCTGAGTGTGTCCGTATGCTACCGTCCCTGAGTGCCGTACATCACCCTCCCTGACAAAAATGTGTCCCTAGTTTGCCATCCCGAAATATTTTTTTTTTATTTTGTCCCTAGGCTCCCGTCCCTGAGCGGAATTTTTTGCAAAAGGGGGGGAGGGGAGTTTTTCCTATGCTCATGACCCTGAGAGGGATTTAGCATTCAAAGTGCAGGCCTTATGACTGACAGACTGGGTAAAAAATGGCCAGATCACTGAGTTGGACTTAGTTTTTTTCACCCTATGAATGATTTTTTCTCTCTAAAAGGAATTTGTCCCTATATCACTGAGTTGGACTTAGACTTTTTCTTATCTATGATTGATTTCTTCTCTCTAAATGTCTGAGCACTGAGTTGAACTTAGACTTTTTTTTACCCTATGTATGATTTCTAAATGTCTGACCATTGAGTTGGACTTAGTCTTTTTTCACCTATGAATGAATTCTCTTTTTAATTGCCTAAGCATTGAGTTGGACTTAGACTTTTTTCTGCATCTCTATGAATGATTTCTCTTTTCTAAAAGGAAATTTATCTTATATCACTGAGTTGGACTTAGTCTTTTTACATCTCTATGAATGATTTTCTCTCTTTCTAAATGCCTGGACATTGAGTTGGACTTAGTCTTTTTCTGCAATTATGAATGATTTTTTCTCTAAAAGACTGAGCACTGAGTTGGACTTAGTCTTTTTCTGAGTTTTTTTGCTCTTTGCAGTATAACTCTCTGGAGTATAACTCTTTTGGAGTGCAACTCTTCTAAAAGAAAGAAGTTTGACAATTTGAAGAAATGACAATTTTGAAGAAAGATAGAACTTTCGTGGTAATGGTTAGTCCTGAAAAGAACTGTTAGGTTAGCTCTGAAAAGAGCTGTGACAATTTGAAGAAATGACAACTTGAAGATAGAACTTTCGTCTGATAGCTTGAAGGTAGAACTTTCGTCTGACATCTTGAAGATAGAACTTTCGTGGTAGATGGTTAGTCCTGAAAAGGACTGTTGGGTTAGCTCTGAAAAGAGCTGTGACAATTTGAAGAAATGACAACTTGAAGATAGAACTTTCGTCTGACAGCTTGAAGATAGAACTTTCGTCTGGCATCTTGAAGATAGAACTTTCGTGGTAAATGGTTAGCCCTGAAAAGGACTGTTGGGTTAGCTCTGAAAAGAACTGTTGGGTTAGCCCTTAAAAGGGCTGTTTTGTTTTGGAGGCTGTGTTTTTTTCGTCTCACGTTGTTTTTTCCACTTCTAATGACAGCATCCGAAATTCGCTTGACAAATGGGGCATGTTTCAACTCTTTTTTCTGATTACCATTGCTCCATTACCGAAAGTAATCTTCCTCCCAAATTCGATATCAACCAAAATGACATCCGGTGTTGTCTTTAAAAATAGTTGAACTAATCTTTCGCCGAGATCTTTGTATGGCTGTGTTATACGTTGTAGTTGGTTTTGTTCCTCCTCTCCTACGAAATGAGTGTTTAGTTGTAATAACTGTTGACCTGCATTCAAATAGTCTTGGAGAGCCTCACGTAGTTGATAATTTATCTCCTCCATATTGATACTGCTTCCGAATATTGATACTGCTTCCGAATATTGATACCGCTTTCGAAGTGTTCGTTAGCTGAGAGTCAAAAAATGATGAATGTATGGAAATAACGCAGGGCTTTTATACGTTTAAGGAGAATTGAAATTTTTAAAGAGCGCGGACCTGACGGGAAACACCAGGATTGTACTGTGTGACACTGAGTTAGGAGTGGTAAAAACAGCATGAAACGTCGATGCGGGAAAAACATAGGAAAAATGACGTCATGAGTCAATCAGTTCAATCCTCCTGTAAAGCTATAAAACCCAGCGATATTTTTACATAAAATCATATTTGTTCCAGTATGGTTCGAATTCTTGTCTACCCCCACTGCGCAAGCAGATGTCTGATAGAGTATGGGAAATGTTTTGTTGATTTGCAAAAGAAACAGTTCTTTGTTACTCGTTTTTCTTCTTTTCGTTGTTTTGCTTTTTTCTCCTCTTTTAGATCCAAAGTTTGTTGTTTTCTTAGATTATCGCTTGTAGATATTTTTTTCTCTGCCTGTTCTGTTATTTTGCAGATTTTTTGAATCGGTGATATCCGTTGTGTCGGACTGCATGTCTACGGTCTGATTTTCAACCGGTGATATTGTAGTCTGTAGTGAACTTGTTTTCCATGTATTTTCGTTGTAGAATGAATGTAGTGTCCCGACGAATTTCGTATGTTGGAGATCGACAACGTTGTAAAACGATGGTGAAATTTCGATGTCATGACTGTGTGGGTTCACGTAGACAAAAAACAAATGTTCCTGTCTGATTTTCTTTTTTGGACAATTTCTGGACCAATGTTCTGCTTCGTTGCACGTAAAACAAATATTTGTTCTCTCACGATTCATCCGATATCGTTTGTCGAGCGTCGCTTGATCTAAAACTCTGTAGCTGATAGTGCAGCGTATAGAGCTATTTATAAAAAATACGCTTCACTACTAGACGCTGACGTAGTGTACCTCTACCCAATGGTCTATTTATAGCAATAGACGCTAACATATTGTGATTTAACCCCTTGTCACACTAAACGGCGTTTCCACTGAGTTGGTACGGTGTTGTTTAAGTTCCCAGACTGCCAAGAGATCGCAGGAAAAATGCGAAGCTCCCGTGGCCTATTATTGCGTTCCTGATTTTGATGAAAAAAGCAAGAAGGAAATCAAGTACATTGATATCTGTTCTCTGTACCCTTATGTTTGTAAACACAAATCCTATCCTGTAGGTCAGCCAGAAATTTTGTCTGCTGAGAATATTGACATGAACAATATTCGACAATATGAGGGCTTAATCAAATGCAAAGTTTTGCCTCCAACTGATTTGTTTCACCCCGTTCTCCCAGTTCACTGTAACAACAAAATGATGTTTCCACTCTGTATGAAATGTGCAGAAGAAAGTTCAAGTAGACTCTATTTGTAGCCATGGTGAAGAAAAGAGGGCTTTGGTCGGAACTTGGGTCACTTTTGAATTATTCAAGGCTCTTGACTGCGGTTATCGATTATTGCAAGTGTATGAAATTTGGCATTTCAATTCTGTGTCAGATCAGTTCTTTAAACGTTATGTGACCAATTTCTTGAAAATTAAGAAGGCAGTGGTTATCCAGATCGGTGTCAATCAGACTCAGAAAGAGCAATTGCACAAAGACATTACGGAATATGAAGACAAATGTGAAACTCGTGGTATTTTGCGAATTTGCATTGTAAAAAAATATTTCAGTGTGAATTTTTTCATTGTTAAGAAAATTTTTTATGTTGCATTGCAAAAAATGTTTCCTTATGAATTTTTTCATTGTCAAGAAAATTTTTTATGTTGCATTGCAAAAAATGTTTCATTGTTTAGTTCTGTTCAATAAAAATGCTTTCATTTTCAATGATGTTATCATTTTATCATTAGCCTTTAAAGAGTAAAGTAAAAAATGGATGTACAATCCATATTATTTCAACATCCTTGTAATATTTTCATCACAGGGCCGAGCGGTTGTGGAAAAACAGAGTTCGTTCATAAATTAATTGAGTATCGAGAAGACTTGTTCAACATCGTTCCTGAAAGAGTTGTTTGGTGTTACAAAGAATGGCAACATGCCTACAGTGTTATGCAGGAAAAGTTTAATTCACAATTTGAATTGATAAAATTCGTGGAGGGGATTCCTGACGACGAAAACGAAATTGTCAGTGATGTATCCATACCACATTTAATCGTCTTTGATGACATGTTGGGGGAAAAAGATGAGGAAAAAATTAAACTTTGGTTTACAAGAAAAGGTCATCATCGTAATGCAAGTGTGATTTACATCACGCAAAATATGTTTCAACAATCGAAATCGAGTCGAACCATTAGCCTTAATTCTAGATACATGATTTTATTTCGAAATGAACGAGATAAGAATCAGATTAAAACATTAGCTCGACAAATGCAAGCCCCACATTTGGTACCTGCTTATGAAGATGCTACATTGTCGGACCATGGATATCTAGTCGTAGATTTTCATTCACAAACAAACAAAGAATTAAGACTCCGAACAGATATATTTTACCGTTGGTATACACAAGGTAATGAAAGAGGACCTGTTATTTATTCTTCTGCTTAAAAAAGTTTCTTTAAGAAAAGTTTTTTATGCAAAAGTTCTTGCTTTAAAAGAGAATTACATTTTTAAATATAAATCATTTTTATGATACCCATCCGTGAGTAAACATGGACTTACCACCTACACCAAGATCGGTTTTAGCTGCTTTGCGAAATTTAAGTCAACAAACCGATAAACATGAAAGAGAAGCTGTGTTAAAAGCAGGATTAAAAGAAATTTTAAAATGGTTTACATTAGCTGCGCAAAACATCATCGAAAATAAAATCAAATTACCAAAACAAACCATAACGTACATGACAAAACATAGAGCAGATATTGAACAGCTAGCAGATCCGTCCATAGATGAGGAAAGTAAACGTAAAATCATTTTAAAACCTGGAGGGGGTGGATTTCTAGGTGGTGTGATTATCAGAAGTTTGCTGAGATGGGATGGAACAAAAACCATCAGAAAATTTGGAGCTGAAAGACAAACTCGAAAACGTGTTCCACGAAAGCGTGCTCCTCAAAAGAAGAAGTCTCCGCAAAAGAAGAAGTCTCCAACAAAGAAGAAATCTCCAAAAAAGCTTACTCCAAGAAAGCGTGCTCCACCAAAGAAAAAATCTCCAAAGAAGAAGAATTCACCACCAAAGAAGCATGCCCCAATTACGATTGATGAAAGATTTGTTACTACCCGAAAACGAAGTTCTGTAGGAAGCAACATTTCAGAACATCAACAGTATCCGAAATCCGAAGAGGAAAGAATGAGAAAAAAACTGCAGGATTACGAAAGAAAGTATTCAAGATTCATATTACCAGGTAAAAAATTATCGTTTCAAGAAATCCCCTCCAGCACGTGGTCTCCAAAGACATTAGCTAAACATAAAAAAGGGTTAAAAAAATATAAACGAATGCTTTATGATATGGTGAAACACAACGTTGATACGGGGAGATATAATTTTGACGACAAAAATGAGGTGCTCCACCTTGGGAAAGGAAGATCTGTTCCCGTGGATTCATCTTTATCTACAGCCACTACATTAGCCGACGATCTCTATTCACAGTTTTCTTAAGAAATTTTAACAACAAATTTTGTCTACAAAAAAACATTATATTAGCTATAAATGTTAGTGATGTGGAACTTGTATTATCATTTAATCCGAAATCGAGATCAAGTCAACATGAAGAAGAAAACACCTCTGATAAAAAAACATGGTTCAATGGTTATGGCTATGATACAGGCTAAACCAAAAGCACGTAAAAAACTTGTAAAAGATTCATCACCTGAAGTGATAAAATGCATATCGGAATGCTGTCATAATGTTTTAAAAGGCAATGTACATTTATCATCACCTCAGAAGAAGAAATTGTATTCAAGTAGGCAGCATCTCAGACGTTTAGCTTCGAAATCAGTCTCAGTAAAAAATAAAAAACAAATATTAAATCAAAAAGGTGGATTTCTTCAATTGCTTGGTCCTGCATTATTACCATTGTTAGGAAAAGCCGTTATCGGAGGAATAGGAGGAGCTCTTAAAGCCTTGTAATTTTATAATTTTTAAATTATGTCTGTTAAAAAAATGGTTATTGTGCCTTACCAAACCTTAGAAAATATGAATCGTTGGAAAGCCGAACAAGCTCAAAGACCTCGTTTACCACCCAATCCACAAGTTGTAGATGTAGTACATCTTCAACAGGACATGGGACATATTTTACAAAACACCAATTTATCAGAATCGGAGAAAGCTCAAAAGTATGGTGAGACTTTGTTTAAGTTACAAAATTCTCTTCAAAAAGCAAGACCGACTTTGAACAATTTACTTTCAACGACAAAAAGTGATGATAGTGCACAGAAATCAACATCTGTTACCTTGCATGATCAAATTTTGCAAAGTGTACCAAAAACCATGAAAAGAAAAGCCGAGTTACTTTTGAATATGATAAAAGATAACAATAATTTAACTTGGGATGAACAAGGAGTTGTGTCATATAAAGGCGGACGCATTCATGGTTCCAATATCATCGATCTTGTCAATGATGCAATACGTCAAAGAAAAGGTGTTGAACCCAAAGGCTGGAAAACCTTTTCAAAGGCATTACATGAAAGTAATATTCCGCAAGAAGTCATTGGCAATCCAAGCAGATGGAGGTGGATGCATAAAACTTATGATAAAGCTTATGATAAGCCGCTGAGTGAAGATGAAGAATCCCATGGTGAGTCTGATTACTTATTTCACACACCAAAAAGTGTACAAAAAACTGCAAGGAAATCGCCTGCAAAAAGTGTTAAAAAATCTACGATGAAAACTCCATACATGAAAACTCCATACATGAAACCTGAAGAAAAAGAAAGACTGAAGCAATTCTATACTAAAGAGTTGTTAACTCCACCAGATTCTATAAAAAAGACCCCTAGTCGTAAAACGGCTCAGTCATGGGAGCCCTGGTAAAGCCTAAACTTGATTACGTGTTAAGAAAGTTATTTTATGATCCCAAAAGTACTGTCGCATTTACTGGAATAAACCAATTGTATCACGCTGCAAAATCTGTTTTGAAAGGAATAAGATACAAAGATGTTCAAGAGTGGTTACGAGGTGAATCCACCTATACCTTACACAAACCAATCCGTCGACGTTTTAAAAGACGAAAAACTATTGTAAGTGGTATAGATTATCAATGGCAAGCTGACTTGGCCGACATGCAACATTTAGCAAAACAAAATGATAACAAGAAATATTTACTTTGTGTAATCGACGTGTTTTCAAGATTTTCATGGGTTGTCCCTATTCCAAATAAAATGGGAAAAACTTTGATTCGAGCATTTCAATCTATTGTTCA
Organism: Hippopus hippopus; assembly: GCA_946811185.2. Lineage (NCBI taxonomy): Eukaryota > Metazoa > Mollusca > Bivalvia > Cardiida > Cardiidae > Hippopus > Hippopus hippopus. Next base: position 37,609,609 of record OX328110.1, read on the forward strand.
GAAATCAAAACGAAAACCTTTGGCACTTCAAACAGATAAAGGTTCGGAATTCAAAAACAAACTGTTTCAACAATACTTGAAAAAGAGTCAGATTCATTTTTTCACCACCGAAAATCCAGAGACAAAAGCAAGCCTCGTTGAAAGATTTCAACGAACTTTAAAATCGAGAATGTGGAAATACTTTACGTACAAGAAAACAAGACGTTACATTGACGTACTGAATTCTTTAGTTCAGAATTACAATCATACTTTTCACAGAAGTATTAAAACATCTCCAGCAATGGTAACAAAATCAAATGAGGCAGAGGTTTCGAAAAATCTGTATCCTCGATTATCGACAATCGCTATGACGAAAAAGCCAAAATTCGAAATTGGAGATCGTGTTCGGATCAATAAAACAAAACGCACATTTGATAAGGGATATTTACCAAATTGGACGCAAGAAATATTTGAAATCACTCATGTTAACAAGACATTTTCACCTATCACCTATAAAATAAAAGATTTACAGGGTGAACAAATTTTGGGAAGTTATTATGAATACGAACTTCAATTAATAAAAGATGACGAAGTCTATGAAATTGATTCAGTTCTTGATAGACGTACAAGGCGTGAGGGCAAAAAATTAATCAAAGAAATAAAAGTCAATTGGAAAGGTTATCCAAAAAAATTTCAAAGTTGGATACCAGAATCGCATTTGGTGTCTTTGAAGGGGAAAAAATCTTATAGATAAAAAAATCTTATAGATAAAAAATCTTATAATAAAAAATCTTATAAAAAGACAGTACATTTATGATGAATTCACAGTCAAACATTGAGTGCGCGACAGAAAGTGTCGATAGTGTTGGTTCTAAAAATTACAGCTGCTGTGGAAATCGTGTTCCAAAGAATCAGTTTACATATATTTCACAGATAATAGTCATTTACGCAATTATTGCAACCTCCATAGTACATTTAAGTATTCAAAGTCAGGATCGTGAATTGTGGTTGATACTGTTAAGTAGTTCACTCGGATATATTCTCCCATCTCCGGGGTTAAAATTCACAAAGACAGAACAAAAACAACCGGGGCTTGATTTCATTGACAGTAAAAAATAAAATATTAAAAAATGAATTCATTTTATGTTACTCTACCTAGCGATAGTTCCATAAACCTTTATCCGAACAACACACAGTGCTGTTTTAAAGTTCATTTACCAAAGACAGTTCATATTGATAGGGAAAATTGGGAAGTTGCATTAGTTCAACTTATTACCCCCTCTCAGTTTTTAAACGTAAGTGAACAAGAAGCAAAGTTCGAAATTATAACTGCAGATAACGCTTTATACAATGCAGCAGCAGCGGCAGATAAAAAAAGAGATAATATGGAGATATCTGTATTAAGGCGAGACGATAAAGCTAGAGCAGAAAAATGGTCAATTCTATTTACCTTTCCACCGGGTAGTTACACTTCACCAAAGCATATTATAGAGGTGATCGATGATTTGGTTCAAAATAACCTATCGGGTATCCTTCAAAAGAATTCAATGCTGCTGTCTATTAGCTATTCAACCTCATCCAAACGTCCGAAACTTGCAATCAGAAATATTACAAAAACCGGAATCAAATTCCACTCATCGCTGTTTTTAAAACTGGGAGGATCGCCAGAATTTCAAAACGAGGTGATCTATCCGGGTAGAAGATTTTTAAATGCATTTAAATACAGTCCTAACATCGATGCTGGCTACAACCATATGTTTGTTTATTCAGATATTGCCGAACACACTATAGTGGGTGATACATTTGCTCCTATACTTCGTGTTTTACCGTTCAAACCAACCGAATCAGTTGAAAATAATTATGAAACCCAACATATCAACCATGATATTACATTACCGCATTATATCCCCGTTTCGAAATCTGATTTTGATACTATTCACATTCAAATAACAGGGGATTCTGGCATATCGTTTCATTTCATTACTGGTAAGACAATCGTCAAGTTACATTTCAGACAGAAAAAATAAGAAATATTTGATATTTTGAAATAATTAAACTGATACATTGACAAAAAATGCTGCCAGTTTATCGTGGCATAAAACATCAGTATGGCTATGGATTAGGTTCCCTATTTAGATCAGCGCTTAAAACAGTGACACCATTGCTTAAACCCTTGGTCAAATCTGGTTTTAATGCTATAAAAAAAGAAGGAATCAAACAAGGAATACGTGCAACAGAAGATATCCTTTTACGTGGTAAAAACCCTAAAAAAGTTGCAGTCTCGCGGGGAAAACAATATGTTAATAATTTAGCGCAACAGTTAATACCTGGGATAAATAAACGAAAATCACAAAAGACAAGTCATTTATCTTCTCGATCTCACAGGGGTAAGATTATTAATAAAAGACAAAGAAATCATTACACTAGACCGAGACCTCTTGATATATTTGATTGAGAGAAAAAATCTTTTTTAAAAATGATGCAAAGTGGATCTTGCGAATGCAGTAAATCAGAACTCGATGTTCTTTCTGTACCACCCACATTGACAACGATGCAAGAAAGCCAATGGGTTGAACATTTTCCAATATCATCTTTGACAAACAATTCACCGATAGAATTCATCATACCACCTCAAACCGAACATTGGACAGATTTATCACAATCGTATTTGTATATCAAATTCAAAATCGTTAAAGCAGATGGCAGCAACTTAGATGCCGGCTCAAATGTAGCCCCTGTAAACAATTTCATGCACAGTATGTTTAGCAGTATCGATTTGTATCTAAATAATAAACTAATCAATAGTAATTCAGACACCTATCCATACAGAGCATATATCGAAAATCTTCTGTCATATAATGCCGACTGCAAGACTACGTTTTTAAAAGGTGGTGTACTTTGGACCGAAGACACCAGTGGACAATTCGAAGCACTCAACCATGATGGGAATAATGAAGGATTACGAGGAAGAATCGCTGTAATCGCACTAAGCAGAACTGCAGAGCTTTTCGGACGATTGCATCTTGATCTATTTCAGCAAGAAAAATATTTACCTAACGGTATTGAAATCAGACTTAGATTAAACAGAGCTTCATCAAACTTTTGTCTTACGGGAGGTACTGGTGCACCAGATACAAAAATTGTACTGGAAACAGTCAGTCTGCATATGCGAAATGTTGAATTGTTGCCTGTTGTTGCGAATGATCTAAATCAAATTATTTCTCAGCAAAACATGAAAATTCCTATCCGCAGAGTAGAAGTAAAGACTTTTACCATTGGCATGGGACTTCAGTCTAAAGTTGAAGATCATTTGTTTCAAGGACAGCTTCCGAAACGTATTTTCATTGCAATGGTAACAAATGCTAGTTATAATGGAGGTTATGATACCAATCCATTTTTCTTCCAACATTTCAATCTGTCAAAAATAGATGTATCATGTAATGGTCACAGTATTCATAACAGACCCTTTGAGCCTGACTTTGAAAATGGTTTGTATTTGAAATCATATTTGTCAATGTATCAGGCTGTCTCAGCCTTCGGACTCAATAAATCATTTGATATTGCCAAAGAAGATTATGCTGGTGGATACTGTTTGTGGGGTTACGATTTGACAGCCGATCAAGGCAGTGAAGAAGGTCAACTTCACCCTATAAAAACTGGAAGTCTTCGAATTGAGCTTCAATTCGCCCAAGCCTTGGCAGCAGTGGTCAACGTTATTGTTTTTGCTGAATTTGACAATCAGATCGAGATCAACAGTTTGAGAGAAATCATCACAGATTACTAACTTCGGAAAAAATCACATCAGAAAAAACAGTCCTTTTCAGGACTAAAGAGCATATATAGAAAAACGATGCTTGGACTCAGATTTGCTATATCACTGAGAGAAGAAGCAGAAAAAGTGAAATATTCTACTTCAAAGTGCATTTCTACTCGGAAAAATGACATTCACAATAGCTTCGAAAAACATATGATTGAAGAATTACAAAATCTTATTGCCAGTGAAGTTCGCAACCAGTGTTACGGATGTCAAGTGGACCACCCCAGTCAAATACAGCACGACCTGTGTTTATTTAAGAACAGACAAGAACATACGGATATGTTCATAGAAAAAGCTATGATGGAATTAAATCCATACAAAATCATGGAAAAATGGTATCCTGAATTAATGGAAATGAAACTCGAGGACAGTGACTATGTGGAAACCTACAGATTGTGGAAGGATATAAAACAAAACATTTTATCTGAATTTGTGGATTCGTCTTGGTTACATAACTGGTGTAACAAAGTAAAACAATCCTGGGAAGAAAGTGACTAAGAAAAAACGTGATGTATACTTATGAAATTCAATACATATTAGATCACGGAACCTGGATAAAAAATCTACAGGCGAAAGTCTGTGCAAAAGATCAGTTGCCTCGACAGAAACCAAATCATGTGAAAGCTTACATTGTGAATACAGAGAGATCAAATAAACCAGGAGAACACTGGGTGGCAGTGATATTCAACAATAATGACAATGTGCTATACTTTGATTCGTATGGACTACCACCACTTGAACCAGAAATCATTAACTTTTTAGACAATCATTCTTCAACGTGGAGATACAATCGACAAACTCTTCAGAGTCTACAGGGTAAAGTTTGCGGACTTTACTGTATCTTTGTATTGGATGCTGCTGCTAGAGGATACAATATACAGAAATATCTTCAACAGAAATTCCTCTCAACGAAACACCATCGAAACGATCGAGATGTATCATTGTGGTTTAATCAACACTACGGAATTCTATACAAGAAAATTTCAGAGACTCAAACCTACAAACAGTGAAAAATGATCTTCTTTTTTTGCTATCAATTCATTGTAAATATTTCATTTTTTGTCTTTTTTTACAGGTCATTGTAAAATATGTTCATTGTAAATATGTTCATTGTTCAGTTCTGTTCAATAAATAAAAGTTCAAAAAACAATAGACTTCTTCATTCTGTTTTTCCCAAGACTTGTTCTGTCTACATTTTTCCCATACAGCGTCTCATAACTTTTTTGCTATATTAGCATGAAACGTAGCATGGAAAAATGTATGTGTTTTCTACCCTGGCCGAGCTCTTTAAAAAATTTCAATCCTCCTTAAACGTATAAAAGCCCTGCGTTATTTCCATACATTCATCATTTTTTGACTCTCAGCTAACGAACACTTCGAAAGCGGTATCAATATTCGGAAGCAGTATCAATATTCGGAAGCAGTATCAATATGGAGGAGATAAATTATCAACTACGTGAGGCTCTCCAAGACTATTTGAATGCAGGTCAACAGTTATTACAACTAAACACTCATTTCGTAGGAGAGGAGGAACAAAACCAACTACAACGTATAACACAGCCATACAAAGATCTCGGCGAAAGATTAGTTCAACTATTTTTAAAGACAACACCGGATGTCATTTTGGTTGATATCGAATTTGGGAGGAAGATTACTTTCGGTAATGGAGCAATGGTAATCAGAAAAAAGAGTTGAAACATGCCCCATTTGTCAAGCGAATTTCGGATGCTGTCATTAGAAGTGGAAAAAACAACGTGAGACGAAAAAAACACAGCCTCCAAAACAAAACAGCCCTTTTAAGGGCTAACCCAACAGTTCTTTTCAGAGCTAACCCAACAGTCCTTTTCAGGGCTAACCATTTACCACGAAAGTTCTATCTTCAAGATGCCAGACGAAAGTTCTATCTTCAAGCTGTCAGACGAAAGTTCTATCTTCAAGTTGTCATTTCTTCAAATTGTCACAGCTCTTTTCAGAGCTAACCCAACAGTTCTTTTCAGGACTAACCATTACCACGAAAGTTCTATCTTTCTTCAAAATTGTCATTTCTTCAAATTGTCAAACTTCTTTCTTTTAGAAGAGTTGCACTCCAAAAGAGTTATACTCCAGAGAGTTATACTGCAAAGAGCAAAAAAACTCAGAAAAAGACTAAGTCCAACTCAGTGCTCAGTCTTTTAGAGAAAAAATCATTCATAATTGCAGAAAAAGACTAAGTCCAACTCAATGTCCAGGCATTTAGAAAGAGAGAAAATCATTCATAGAGATGTAAAAAGACTAAGTCCAACTCAGTGATATAAGATAAATTTCCTTTTAGAAAAGAGAAATCATTCATAGAGATGCAGAAAAAAGTCTAAGTCCAACTCAATGCTTAGGCAATTAAAAAGAGAATTCATTCATAGGTGAAAAAAGACTAAGTCCAACTCAATGGTCAGACATTTAGAAATCATACATAGGGTAAAAAAAAGTCTAAGTTCAACTCAGTGCTCAGACATTTAGAGAGAAGAAATCAATCATAGATGCAGAAAAAGTCTAAGTTCAACTCAGTGATATAGGGACAAATTCCTTTTAGAGAGAAAAAAATCATTCATAGGGTGAAAAAAACTAAGTCCAACTCAGTGATCTGGCCATTTTTTACCCAGTCTGTCAGTCATAAGGCCTGCACTTTGAATGCTAAATCCCTCTCAGGGTCATGAGCATAGGAAAAACTCCCCTCCCCCCCTTTTGCAAAAAATTCCGCTCAGGGACGGGAGCCTAGGGACAAAATAAAAAAAAAATCTTTCGGGAGGGCAAACTAGGGACACATTTTTGTCAGGGAGGGTGATGTACGGCACTCAGGGACGGTAGCATACGGACACACTCAGGCCGGAGTGTGTCCGTATGCTACCGTCCTTTACTACTGATGTATTAAACCCCCTTTTTGCCAGAGCGCGGCTCAAATAAATTTCCAACGCTACTCATTAGTATCAGACAGCGGACGGTACAGATCAAAGATCAGACTGCACATTCTGTGCAGTCTGATCTTGATCTACACCGTCCGCAAATGCCTTTTCATCCGTCAACGGCGTTGAACGGCCGTAACATCCTAGAAGTTTAAAGAACTTTTGTTGTAGATATTTTACAGACTTATGTCAATCCTTGACAAACACTGTCTGAATGCTTCTTAGTTTTTCAACCCGCCTGTCTAGACAGGTCTGTCACATCAAATGAGGTCAGATAAGACAGAAAGACGTGTTTGCCTTAGTGTGAGGGTTATAAGCCCCAAGAGGGCCACAGATTTTCTCCCAAAAAAATCTCAATCGCTTGATAGATCCAACAAGGGCGAACATTATTCGAGGGTCCTTCAAGGTTCAGTGGTTAGGATTTAAGCTCTATTATCAAGGCCCTTATTCAACAACCACATGAATTACACTGTTAGTGTTATTCACAATTTAGAACTGAAGTAACGCAATTTCTGATTAGCTAATCGAAACGATTTAGCCAATTAGAAAAAGTGTTTCTTTGAAAAATACAAAATTCTTGAAAATTAGACTATCGAAGCAAGTTAGAATGATTGTTGAATACCAAACCAGGATATTTTTAATAGAACCTAGCCCACGGTACCGGTTACGTGGGAATGGCCTTGGAGAATGTTCTGCACAGTCAAAACTTGGTTCTGAAAACCCTGTTTTGGTATTTTTTTCATTTCTACTCACGATCTGTCTGCGATATTGCACGACTAAAGTGAAAATGACTCAGTTAAAGAGGTTCCTAGTTTTAGATTTCTAACGCTCTTAAATGTAATCATATGACCCGAAAACCATATGTCACTGAAGTTTCATTGGTTTAGTACAGAACACAAAAACTTTTCATTGCTCGATAAGCGGACACCGTTACTGAAATCAGCACGCTGACACATCGCCTATACGATATAGAGGCGATGTGCAAATGTGCTATTTTTAGTAACGGTGTCCTATGATCGAGCAATGGAAATTTCGGTGTTTCGTGATAGACCAATGGAGCTTGAAAGGCCTGACTGTGCTTAAAACGTTACATAAATTGCTTTCAGCTGATCCACTTTGAAGAAAACCGGCATTATCAGGTTATTATTTTCTGCTTTTATGTTCGTTTGAACGGGATTTTTATTGCGTATTTAACCGTATTTCAACCATATCGCGGCCCTAGCTTGGTTACCTCCCCTGATACAGCAAAGCGTATCTGTATAATCTTTGTAGAACGGGAACCAGTTTAATGGCGGCCACAGCTTAAATGCCACAGCCAACTCGCGTCTTTTCACATTTCTGTCTCTCTTACGAACTCGAACAATTGTGGTTTTTTTTCCACTGCTGACGACAACAAACATAAAATAGACAAAAAAAAAACCCTATCTAACACGTTACAAGCTTACCACTCGCTGTTGTATGTGCAGTTCAAGACAATAGCAAGACAATAGGTTTCATCTCACACATTCGCAAACTGCAATATTTATTTATTAAAGATATTTCGTCTATCCAATGTCTGACATTTATGTTTGCGATACAGTCTAGATAAACATTTGCTTTCAGAGTTTCCAATAAAAGCAATAAAGACATCCACTATCTTAATATCAACAAATTCTATAGAGAGTTAATAGTGATAAAAACACCCATAAAATATGATAACTCTTTGCAAGACGACAGAACTTTCAGACTCGTTCAACTTCAAAGCATTTGCAGGCGACAAATCAAATGTGGCTCTATTGATGTGATTTGTCACCAGAAGGGTAGAAAACATTGTTGGAAAAGAAGAAAATGCTAGTTACCAGCTTTTTCTTCTGTTCCAACAATGTTTTCAAAGACTCATAATCGGTAACATGCGAGATTGTTTTGTAAAGGGATTATATCGTGTTTATATCGCGCAGACCACTTCCGGCCAGTATCTACCAAGTACGTTTTGTATTATTCCGCCTACTTCTGTATACTTTTTTACTATTTAAAGACGTAAAACGCTTTTAAAATTGTGAGTGGTACATTTTGTCGGAAATGAAGACAGATATATAGCAAATTTTACTAGAATAAATCAACAGGCACCAAACAGTGTAGATCTGCGATCAAACTCTATGTCATTCGATCTTGCTTGAACTCATTATACCCTGAAAAAAAAAAATTATTGGAGACGACTTTAAAAGAATGTCCTTTAATAAACAGATAATCAACGGGAATAATTTTGTAATTTAATGAATCTGTGAGGGAAAGAAAAGTACAATGTTGAAAGTAGTTCTAACGTTACTTTTGTGACAATGGTCTCAAAAGATAGCTGCTGAAAGACGAAAACATTAGTTTATGAGATATATACGGCGAACTGTCCGCTGAAGAACCAAATGTTATCGCAGCATCCTCAAAGTTTCCCCTTTACGATACAGATCCCTAGTTTAAACGACCCTGAGGAAGAAGCCTTTTGAAAACATTGTAGTGAAAAGAGAAAACCCTGCAAATGTCTTTTGTTTTTCTTTTTATCTATTAATGTTGCGTTTTACGGCATCTGAACTAGATCTATAGAGTTTTCCATTGTCCTCATTGGCAAGTTAACACATAGAGCGACGAACAAACCTGGCAATCATTTTTTGTCTAGAAATACGAGCAAACTATTTGAGTTGTGCTCTGTGAAAAGGGAGCATTCTCCATTTGCAGAAAGTATCTACTCATGTCAGCCTGCACAGTCTGTGCAGGCTGACATAGATCGAACCGTTTTGCTTCCAGTGAATTTTCTGCATTACCTTGGATTATTCTACCTCCAGAATCTGTCAATTGTCAGTCAAATTAGAATTTATGGATTCATAATTATGTCATGGCTTGCTTTGTTGATGCATTACGGACATACCTCCTCATGCCAGAGCATGGCTGATTCGCAATTCGAAGGTGTTCTTGTCCATAATGTCTCAGCACTGCGGACAGTGTAGATCAAAGATCAGACTGCACATTCTGTGCAGTCTGATATTTGTTTTACATCAGCCGCAGAATCAACTTTAGTTGTACAAGGCCTAAGGGTTAGATAAATAAAATTGATTTGTTGGTCTCGGTGGGATTCTAGCGATTGAATTTTTATGATAAATCTCGCGCCCTCTTGGGGCTCATAATCCGAACACCAAGCCAAACACCTCCTATCTTTTCTGGTCTTCTTTAACTTTTTCACTACCAAGTAACTAAATTGCAATTTTTCAATGGCTACAAATGTAGTTCTACTGCAAGATGAAGAGACAGTTTGGTCATAATCTAAATTACAGTAGTAGACAGTGTAGACCAGAGATCAGACTGCAAGTTCTGTGCAGTCTGATCTTGATCTACACTCTCCACAAAAGCTTCTGGTGTTGTCTACAGTAAGGGAAGAGTTAATGTGACAGACTGGTCTAGACAGACGGAATGAAACACCCAGAAGTTCTCAGACAGTATTTGTCAAAGATTGAGATAAGTGTATGAAATATAGACAGCAAGAGGCCTCAAAGTTCAACACGTACAAGGGTAACCAAGAACTGAAGCATGCTATGTGAAAAGGGGGCTTAATGCATCTGCAAGAAGTATCATAAGGTCAGCCTGAGCAGATTACACCGCGGACTTTTTACTTTTTGTCAAGTTTCTGGATCTCAAAGGACCAGTGCGTCTAATGATTCAGCTGCTTTTTATACAAAATTGGATCCATTACTATGAGATTATTTGCTTAGTACCATGCATCACGGAGATGCATTCATCCCCCCCCCCCCTTTTTGCCTGACATCGCCAAAATATATTTGAGCCATGCTCTGGCAAAAGGGGGCTTAATGCATCTCCAGTCATTGCATATATAGTTATGGATCCTTAATATCCACATTTTTTGACAACTGACTTAATCATGAGGTGGAATGGGCTTTTGACGTACAGAAAATTGACCATTAGCGAAACGTTTCGGCCAAGGTCAGCCTGCGCGGACTGCGCAGGTTGACCTGGGTTGATATTTTTCGCAGTTGCATGAAGCCCCTTTTTTCACAGAGCATGGCTCATTTGTCAAACACTGGAGTAAGTGGGTAAAATATATAAACCGTGCACCAGCAAATGGGGCTTCAATGCTCCGCCATGATTCTACCGATAGAATGCAAGTCATCACTTTGCAATTGGTCAATACTATTTTAGCATCTCGTAGTATTTTCAAAAACCGTTCGCTGAGTTTCCTGACCAATCAAATTGATTTAATAAATTCTTGTTGTAAAAAAATCCTATCTGAGCCATACTCTGTAAAATGGGGGCTTAATGCATCTGCAAAAAGTATCGACCCCGGTCAGCCTGCGCAGTCCGCGCAGGCTGACCTGGGTCGAAACTTTTTGCCTACTTTTGATAAATGTTCTGCATGTCCAAAGACGATTCTACCCCATGATTCAGTCGGTGTTTAGACAAAATGATTTTATGGATCCATAATTCTGTGACGATTTGCTTGATATAAGTGCATTACTCAGATGTATTAGTCCCCCTTTTTCTAGAGTATGGCTCATTTATTAGATTATAGAGGGCAAGTTTGTAAAAAGAAAAAGAAACAAGTGCCCTCAAAGAGATAAAGACAAACTGTCAAGACCTGCTATATGAGATAGTGTACAACCATTTTCTTTTGCTCTGTTACCGTAATCATTGTAATAAAACAAGCCTTTTCAATACATTCTGGAAACAAAGGATGGTCCGGAACTTCCGGTTAGCCTTCAAGCAATCAAATCATTTTTGGAATAAAGTGTGCGTTCTGCAGATATTGTGAAAAAATGTTGGAAACTCCGTCAACTGCATCTAGTTGTTTTAGTTCTATTTTGCACAGTAATTGGTTAAATTGGGCCAAAACCCAGCAAGATAAGCTTATCTAACAAAGTAACAACCTGAATCACGTGACAAGATAGATGACAAAATTGTCCCTACTTAAAGAAAATATTATTGTATTTACACGAGACTTGTGAAGATATTATCGAAGATATTAACTTTAAGGGTGCTAAGCGAGACCCAAAGACCTATTACGGACAGTGAAGGTCAAGGCCAGTCTGCACAGAACAAGCAGTCTGATTTTTGATCCACATGGTCCGATAAGGAGATATTTTTCTTCAAAAAAGAGAACTATGCAATTGCAACATTTCGGTGTTTGCTATAGCTTGAAAGTTTTATTTTACTTATTTAGCAGGCCAAGGATTAACATGTACATGTTTTACTCTTTATGTAAAATGTACATTGATGAGACTAAAATAAAATATCCACTTAATATTCCTAAGGGAATCAATAATCCATAATTTAGAAATGTTTACTCTATTTCAATATTTCGGCTTTTGCCTTTATGAAGAAATTTGACGTGAAATTGATGCCTTCTACATGTATATTGTGACTATTTCATGTCGTCAATGATGATGTCATTTCATTTAAAAATGGTGGTTTGAAATTAGTCACAATATACATGTAGAAGGCATCAATTTCACGTCAAATTTCTTGATAAAGGCAAAAGCCGAAATATTAAAATAGAGTAAACATTTCTAAATTGAGTAAAATAAAATAATTTATTTCATGCTTTCCGGTAGGATATCGAGAAATAGCGGTGAAAATATTTTTCGATATTCCACTGGTACGACCAGTGAAAATACCGATTTCTATATTCTAGTTACCTAGGTAAAATGCGCGTGACTCACAACCTGATGGAAATATGACGTCATTTACCTTACATTTCTCGCGCTTGACGTAATATTGTAATGCGTTGCTATGCGGAGGGGGTACACCACGGGGAATAACTGAAAAGACTACTGGATTTCGATAAAGTTCCTCCCAGAAAGGGTTAAAAGCATGAAATAAATAGAATATTTGTTTTTTTTTGTGAAAGATCGAAATTTATTTCATCTCGTGAACACCATCGGTAATATTTTCACTCGTGGCTGCGCCACTCGTGAAAATATTACCGATGATGTTCACTCGATGAAATAAATTTCGATCTTTCACCGAAAAAAAACAAATATCTTCTATTTATATTTGCAAGTGTACTGCTTAAGCACTGAGGGAAACTAAATTGTAGCATCGATATCAATACAAATTTAATTAAAGTTTGTAGCTTTGTCCTCCGTGTAATAGTTTACTGTAACCCTTCTCCTGCTGAATAAACAAAATGAAACTTTCAAGCCGATAATAAACACCAGAATAATGTTATTTCAAAACTTTTTTTTTTCAGAAAAAATATCTCTTTATCGGACAGTGTAGATACAAGATCAGACTGCACGTTCCGTGCAGTCTGATCTTGATCTACACTGTCCGCAAAAGGTCAGTAAGTCGTGCTTAACAGCCTAGGGGTTAGTATAAATGAAATTTCTTGTAAATACAGTTAGGCCTACATAGAATTTAGGGAGGCTATTAAAATGTATTAGGTCCCTAGTGAATTCCAGAATTTAATACAATTTAACGTTTGCTTGATATAGAGAAATAAGGACAGAATTTAAATCATTACTAACCGTCCAAATTGAAAGCATTTGCAGATGGTAAATTCAATGTTGCTAAATGACGATATTTGTCTCGGTAGAAAACATTTTGGAAAAAAGAAGAAAATGCTGCTTACGGGCATTACTGGTAAATGGTTTTAAGATAATGTTTAACGAAGTTTTCAACATTTTTGTGATATTTTGAAATTATTCTTCTTATGTAGAAATGAAAATTTGAATTTAAACGGCACTGGCCAAGAAAGCTTTTGAAACAAGCAGCTGGGGCTTTTTCTGACAGTGTTGTTAAAAAAAAAACTGTCTTTGGCATGTGATTGTTTGTTCTTCAAGGCCGTTTTCAACATTAATTCAGTTATATCGCGGTTGCCAGTTCACCTAACCACACTTTAATTTACTCTTGGCAAGCAACCGGCAGTTTTCCCACATGAACATTGCCTAAACAATACTCAGCGATGAGAGAGGAATGAGTCCCGTTGCAATGACTTCCATCTGTCATCGAAAAGAATATGGTCTGGCTAAAAAACGGAACCAGAAACCAGAAAAGTTGGATTTGTATGAGCCGTGCTCTGTGAAAAGGGGGCTTAATGCATTTGGGAAAAGTATCGACCCAGGTCATCCTGCGCAATCCGCGCAGGCTGACCTGGGCCGAAACTTTTCGCTATTAGGCAATTTTCTGTGTGTCCAAGGACCAGTCTACCTCATGATTAAGTCGGTTGTTCAAAAAAGTGACTACTATGGATCCATTATCATCTGATGGCTAACTTGGTAAAATGCCCCCTTTTCCCAGAGCATGGCTCATATAGAACTTCGTGTAGAAATGTGTCAATGGCCGCAATTCGATGACGAGCTCTCTTCTCCTGTGAAAAATTTTAGATTTGAAGTCACGTGCGTGAAATTAAGGATCACTCACCATACATTTTAATTTTCGAATTCAGTTCAGAACGAGGCTGTGAAAGAAACACGTTCACATCGTTTTAACACTTTACACATGACAAAATTCTTCGGTTTTAATTACCTTCGAGTCTTTATCCAACGATACCGTGAATACATAAGGGTTTTGAAAATTATTTTGACAAAAGGATAAAATGGTGCTGACCATAACAATATTGAGTTTGTCGTGTGAATAAGCTAAGTCTAACACTGTCGTTTGGTAAATACTTTGCTCGTGACCACACGGGAAAAAAAAAATCTAAAATTGTCCCCGTCCGATTCGCGGGAGACCCTTTAACCCTTATCCTGCTAAATAACTAAAATGAAATTTTATATTTGATGCTAAAAACCCAATTATTGCTATTTCAAAGTTACGTTTTGGGGAATAATATCTCCTTGTCGGACAGTGTAGATCCAAGATCAAACTGCACGTTCTGTTGAATCATAACTTTAAGTGAAAACCAAAAAATTGCTACTTCAAAGGTGTTGGGGGGGGGGGGGAGAAATATCTCTTTCTCGGACAGTGTAGATCCAAGATCAGACTGCACGTTCTGTGCAGTCTGATCTTGATCTGCACTGTCCGCAAAAGGTCAGTGAGTCGCGCTTAGCAGGCTAAGGGTTAAATGTGGCTGAAATGATAGGATTTGTCTTTTAAAGGATAGTCCTCTGTTCCCACAATGTTTCAAAAGGATTGATTGATTGATTGATTGATTGATCGCATTATGTTTTTCACCGCTTTTAACATCATTTTCGTAATATCACTACGATGGCTCGCTTATTTATGTATGTCTCGGGTTTCAACAGTTCTGGGCTAGGGCTCTGAAGTGTCTTCTCAAAGGATACTCCCAAGAAAAACCCAGTGCTCCCAGTGAGGCTCAAACCAGGGCCCCCAGGTTACGAATCCTTTGATCCACGCAGGACCCTTTTTTCAAAAAACCTTCTTTCTCAAGGTCGTTGAACTCTTTACCAACCGACAAAATATCAGCCTGGTCCAAATTGAAAGCATTTGCAGACAACAAAGTAGATTTGGGATAAGTAGTGCGATTTACCTCAAAAAGGGTAGAAAACTTTGCGGGAAAAGGAGAAAATGCTGTTTACCAGCATTTTCTCCTTTTCTCACAAAGTTTTCAAAAGCTTTCATCCTCAGGGTCGTTAAAACTCGAGATTATTTGGTAAAGGGTTATACTCGGGTATGTATGGTACCGGTATAGGATATACCCTTTCCAAGACGGGGAAATTACAGAAGTATCCGTATTCAAAGCTCTTGCAGACGATAAATAAAATGAGGCTAAAACTAGCAGAAAACGTT
Source organism: Hippopus hippopus (assembly GCA_946811185.2). NCBI lineage: Eukaryota > Metazoa > Mollusca > Bivalvia > Cardiida > Cardiidae > Hippopus > Hippopus hippopus. The sequence continues at coordinate 37,625,068 of OX328110.1, forward strand.
GTGGGAAAAGGAGAAAATGCTGGTTACCAGCATTTTCTCCTTTTCTCACAAGGTTTTCAAAAGCCTTCATCCTCAAGGTCTTTAAAACTCGAATTAACGTAGTTAAGGTTCAAGAGACAGCAAGTGCAAGTGCGCCTTGGAATTACAGCTCTTTCTTTTGTCTGTATACGGCCCGGTAATCATTTCATTTGAGCTATGTTCTGTGAAAAGGGGGTTTAATGCGTTTGCAAACAGTATCGTCCAGGTCAGCCTGCAAAGTCCACACAGGCTGACTTGAGTCGACACCTTTTGTCATCGATCAATTTTTTTGTATGTCAATGGATCAGTCTACCTCATAATTCAGCCGGTTTGAAAGACAAAATGGATTTTATGAATCCATAATTATATGATATCTTGCATAGTATGGAGATGCATTAGCCCCTTTATCCAGATCGAGACCAATTTGTGCCATACCTTGGCAAAAGGGGACTTAATGCACCTCCATGAAACTTGATACCAAGCAGGTAATCACATAACTATGGGTCCATAAAATTCATTTCGTCTAACAACCGACTGAGTCATAAGGTACATTGGTTCCTTCACACGCAGAAAATTTAAAGATGGCAAAAAGTTTCGGCCCATGTCAGCCTGCGCGGACTGCGCAGGCTGACATGGGTCGATACTTTTTGCAGATGCATTAATCCTCCTTTTCACAGAGCGCGAATCATTTATTTACTGCTGGAATCTCTGATGTTCACATAAGCACGCGCTATCATTCCTCATCAATAATTCATTTGAACGATCGGGGACAGTAAATGAAGCTATCTCCGATTTCCCTGTTCTCAGATATATCCAAATTTAATGGTCCAAAATCCTTTTTCCTTTTTGAAAACGATTTACCTATCCCTCTCAAGGGCATATTAATTGATTTATTGTATGGTGTTTAACGCCGTTTTCAACATTATTTCATCTGTCGCGGCGGCCAGTGCACCTTTCCATGCTTTCCTGGGGTTTCTTTTACCAGTACTCCGAACTATATTCTTTCAAAGCCACTGGCTACTTTCCCACATAGCCGTCGTCAAAACAATGCTCAGCCGTGAGATCAAGGGCGTAGTCGAGCCCGGTAGCTCAGTTTGAAACTAGACGGAGCTCACTGGTTCGAATCTCGAACTCAGCGAATTTCTTTCCGAGGACTGATAATAGTCATTGCGACAGAATTCATTCCTCTCTCACTGCTGGTCAATGGTTCCTACATTGAGTGTGTGGTAAAGCAGCCAGTGGCTCGTGAAAAGGGTATTGTGCAAAGAAGGCCTACTGATAAAAGAACGTCCTGGAATGTATGGATAGGTGGACTTTCCGCCGCGATATAAATAAATTAATGCTGAAATGTCCCTTACACACCATGCAAGCAAAGCAACCATGTCTAAAGTGGGAAGCTAGATTCTTACGATCATTACGCGGCCCGATTCGAGACTAACCATACAATCCCGAGTTTAACGACTCTGAGGAAGAGGCATTTAAAAAAAAAAAACATTGTTGGAAAAGGACAAATGCTGGTAACCAGCATTTACATCTGTTTCTCAAAATGTATTTTTTACCGTTTTAAAGACAAATTCCGTTGTTTGCATATGTTCAATTTGTCTTCTGCAAATGCTTTCAATTTGGACCGGCCTAAAATTTGCAGTCAGGTAAAGAGTTAAAATGCTTTACCCTTAGGCTGCTAAGCGCGACTCAAGCAGCTTTAGCGGACACTGTAGATCAAGATCAGACTGCACCGTCCGAGATTATCTTTCACCGAAAAATACATTTGAAAAATAGAAAAGTTGGTTTTTACTGTCGGCTTGAAAGTTTCATTTCACTTATTTAGTAGGATAAGAATAAATAAAGAGACTGAGTTTTTCAACCAGGAAAAAGAGAGAGAGAGAGAGAGAACAAAATCATTGCAGTTTTATAGATGTTTTTGCATGTATATGTACTAAATAGCGGACAGTTTAGACCTGAGATCTGATTGTTTTGTGCAATCTGATCTTGATATACACTTTGCGCCAAAGGCAGTTTAATCCTGATATACGTCTTTGATATTTTCCTTAAAACTTTTGGATCTTTGATAATAAAACGATATTAACAGGAAGCAACGGGATAAAATATGGCGGACTTAATTTGCAATAAAACCGCAATCAAGTTTAATTGCTCAGTTACCGAAATTCCATTTTATATAAAATCAATTCCAATTTAAAAAGGACAACTTACGCAATGCTATTATCAAGAAATCTTTAGAATACTTTACAGTACTTTTAAAGCATGGTTTTGTCAGTTTCGAATATCAACCGGAAATACTGGCCGCAGTACAGTCTATAGAATATACCATGTCGCAGAGAAAGTAGACCCAATACAATATTCATATACTGTATCTAAGGAATTACTACGTAAAATTTAAACAAAGTGAGTATTCTTGTCAAACTCCCTTTTAAAATGCACCAAGTTACGCAAAATTTTTTCGAACTTAACGCCGAAAAAATGCTACACATATTGAATACAAATTTTAAGCCAACTGTAAAACCCCAAATTTTGCGTGTTCAAATTCTTTTTCCAGATAATCTCCTTGTGTAGGACCTTGTAGACCCAGGACCAGACTGCACGTTCTGTGCAGTCTGATCTTGATCTACACTGTCCGCAAAAACCCACTGAGTGGCACTCACCAACTTTAGGGTTAAATAATAAAAAGTAACAGTTGAAAAAGAAAGATGAAAGCAAAAACAAAAGCAACAGACCTTTAGACGTAGTTTAAACCGTGTTCAAGAAAATTCGTAAGTTTTTTAGACGTTTAAAAGTCTCGGAGTGTGTCCCCTGTAAACCATTCAAACACACACTGGAGAGTTTTTAACAAGGTCCCCCCCCCCCTTCCGCTTTAAAACCCTTTACCACACAATTCCGAGTTTTAATGACCCTGAGAAAGATGTCTTTTGAAAACATTGTGGAAAAAAGGAGAAAATGCTGGTTATCAGCATTTTCTCCTTTTGCCACACTGTTTTCTACCTTATCAAAGACATCATAATTTAAGCTACATTTGATTTGTCGTTTTCAAATGCTTTCGATTTGGTCGAGTTCAAAATTTTGTCGTGTGGTAAAGAGTAACAACCCTTATCTTATGTGAACAGTACTGACTATACAACCCTTTCCTTTGCCTTACTTGACTATGGATGTATCATTGTGGAAAGTTTGAAACACACGTACAGTCAGATCTTGGTCCACATGCATCTCCAATTACACTGTAAGTCATATGAGCCCCGGATATGGCAATAAACTCAGCGTCATTTTTGTTACGATTTGATTAGTATTGATAGACAATAATATCAATTTGACAAAGAAAACCCATGTAGTGCAAGAAACAAGTATTAATTTTCTTCGGGAAGAAGAAAAAGAGAACATAAACCGAGAAGAAAATCGGCATGATTAAGTATATCTGATTGATTGATTGGTTGTAACGCCTTGTTCAACTTTATTTCGATTACATCGTGGTGGCCAGTGCATCTATCCATGGTTTCCTGTAGTGTCTGTTACCAGTACTTCGCACAATATTCTTTCCAAGCCACTGGCTGCTTCACCCCATAACAATTGAGAAACATTGAGAAAGATGGGAAATATTATAGGAAGACAAGCATAATTGCCCGTAAACGAGCTTTTTTTTCGTAAATTTGTCAATGAGTTTTCAGATGGCATTTAGATAATAATGTAAATTTTTACCAAACGACAAAATGTCAGGCTTGTCCATATTGAAAACACTTGCAGACGACAAATTAAAACTGGCTTAAGTAAATAGATTTGTTTTCGAAAGGACAGAAAGCGTTGTCTGAAAAGGAGGAAATGTTGGTCACCAGCATTTTGCTCCTTTTCCATCAAATTTGTTTTCAAAAACCTGTTTCCCCTTCAGGGTCGTAAAAATCGGAACTTTTTATTTACCATACAATCCCGACTTCCAGTAACGACCCTAAGGAATAATCCTTTTGAAAACATTTTGGGAAAAAAAGTGAAAATGCTGGTAACCAGCATTTTCTCCTTTTCCCAGAACGTTTTCTAACCTTTCAAACACAAATTATATTATAAAACCACATTTAATTTGTCGTCTGCAAATGCTTTGAAAATGGACTTTGTCTACAATTTTGTCGTTTGGTAAAGAGTTTATAGCGGTTTATAAAGACGTTATAGACGGTCTGTATGAAGGAAGAAAAGTTAAACGTTTGGCTGCTAAGAGCGATCAAGGGACCTTTTTCGGACAGTGTAGATCAAGATCAGACTGCACAGAACGTGCAGTCTGATCTTAGATCTACAATGTCCGATAGTTAGATATTTTTCCCCCAAACAAAACCTTTGAAATAGCATATTTTAGGGTTTTACTATCGCCTTGAAAGTTTCATTTAACTTGGTTAGCAGGTTAAGGATTAAGGCATACCAAATAAGGCCTGGTCCGCTTATCTCAAAACATCGTACTATCGTCAAGTGAGACCTGACCTAAGGTGTAGTTTGGACTTAAATGTGTAAAACAAGATAGAAAAGTTAACCCTTACCGAACAATCATTAATTTACGGCCCTGCGTACGTATAAAATTCGCGTATGCATTTTTTTGTTAGCAAGCACCATGTCTGAAAACAAGTTTCACTGAACTGCATAACTTTACGGATTGAATAAATATTTGCCTAAATTTACGCCAGCTCATAACTTTGGGTAAAGCAAGGATCGTATGTGTGTATATTCAATCCCCCCCCCCCACCAAAAAAAAAAGGTGCGTAAATCTCCGATGAAGGACCAGTGCCATCATTTGAGCTATATTTGATTTGTCGTCTTCAAATGCATTCAGTACAGCCCAATCTTGACCTATTCCACCCTAAAAAGCTATTTAGGTGGCGTTAGTTGTGAAAAGTTACATGAATATTTCTTTAATTTGGACTTCTATTTTATCTTTAATTAATGTTACATCTTTTAAACATTTAGATGTTCAGTCTTAGGTCATGTGTGTCTACGAATATGCGTTTTGGCCGGTAATGAAACTTACTACAGAACATACAGTCATAGAAATTCGAACCAGCAACCGAAATATTTACTTTCCTAACTTTCCAAAAACAAAGTTTTGGCAAAATTTTAATCTTTGACAAAGGTAAAGTTTACATAAAACGCTTAAGGTTGTCCTGTCAAACCGGAAAGCTAGATAACAAAAGCGGAAGTCACGTGATTCATGGGAATTACACAACAATTCTGTCCTTTTACTGTTATCTGATTCCGCCAAGACCTTTCGATGGATCTCAGCAACTTTTTAGTTCACCTGAGCACAACGTGCTCAAGGGGAGCTCTTAGGATCACCCTGTGTCCGTCGTCCGTCGTGCGTCGTCAACAATTCTTTAAACATCATCTCCTCCTAAACCACTGGCCCAGTGTCAACTAAACTTGGCAGAAATTTTGATCAGTCTAAAAACATGGCCGTGGTGGGAGGGGGGGGGGGGTAGGGGGGGGGGGCTCTTTGCACTCGTGCGGTGTCAACAATTCTTTAAACATCTTCTCCTATTAAACTGCTGGGCCAATTTGGACCAAACTTGGCTGGAATGTTCCTTGGGAGTCCTCTTTAAAAACTGTTCACAGAATTTGATTCCATCAAAAACTCTGGTTGCCATGGCAACCAAATGGAATTTTTTTAGAAATTCTTTAAAAATCTTCTGCTCTGAAACCGCTTGTCAGATTTTGAAATAATTTCACGGATATGTTCCTTGGGTGACCCTTTTCAAAATTTGTTCGTGAAATTCTGATCCGTCGAAAAACATGGCCACGGTTGGGGGGGCTGTTCGCATTCTTTAAAAATCTTCTCCTCTGAAACCGCTGGTCAGATTTTGAAATAATTTCACAGAAATGTTCCTTGGGTGACCCTTTTCAAAAGCTGTTCGCGAAATTTTGATCTGTCGAAAAACATGGCCGTGGGGGGAGGGGGCTCTTATGCACTCGTGTGGTGTCAACAATTCTTTAAACATCTTCTCCTCCTAAACCGTAGGGCCAATTTAGACCAAACCTGGCTGGAATGTTCCTTAGGAGGTCCTCTATAAAACTGTTCACAGAATTTGATTCCATCAAAAACTCTGGTTGCCATGGCAACCAAATTGAATTTTCTAAGAAATTCTTTAAAAATCTTCTCCTCTGAAACCGCTGGTCAGATTTTGAAATAATTTCACAGAAATGTTCCTTGGGTGACCCTTTTCAAAAGCTGTTCGCGAAATTTTGATCTGTCGAAAAACATGGCCGTGGGGGGGGGGCTCTTTGCACTCGTGCGGTGTCAACAATTCTTTAAACATCTTCTCCTCCTAAACCGCCAGGCCAATTTGGAGCAAACTTGGCTGGAATGTTCCTTGGGAGTCCTCTTTAAAATTTGTTCACAGAATTTGATTCCATCAAAAACTCTGGTTGCTATGGCAACCAAATTGAATTTTCTAAGAAATTCTTTAAAAATCTTCTCCTCTGAAACCACTGGTCAGATTTTGAAATAATTTCACAGAAATGTTCCTTGGGTGACCCTTTTCAAAAACTGTTCGCAAAATTTTGATCGGTCGAAAAACATGGCCGTGGTGGGAGGGGGCTCTGTGCACTGTATGGACTTAAGAAATTCTTTGAAATTCTTCTTCTCTTAAACCACTCGTCAGATTTTGAAATAATTTCACAGAAATGTCCCTTGAATGCTCCCTTTGAAAAAATTGTTCGACAAATTTTGATCCGTCAAGAAACATGGCTGTGGTGGTGGGGGGCTATTTGCACTATACGGACATGAAGAAATTCTTAAAAATTCTTCTTCTGTGAAACCACTGGTCAGATTTTGAAATAATTTCACAGAAATGATCCTTTGGTGCCAAATTATGCCCCCTTTTCGACTTAGAATTTTATTTTGCTATCCAGCACCAAACAGCCAATCGTTGGCACCCGCATGCGGTGCTCTTCTTTTTTTTTTATTGAAGTTATTGAAGAAAAAGTTTTGGAATAACAAAAAAATAGAATTGGCTATGGTCCTCTCAAAAATTCAGGTGAGCCATCTTGGCCCTCTTGTTTATTATTTCAAAAGTCTTGGTTAAATTTCTCGCCACTTGCAAAGTTTTCCTATCTCGATTTCGCTTCGTTTGTCTTTTTATTTAATCTGTTTGTATGAATGGCCATGTCAAATGATTCTCCGTCAGACTTGTTTGCGTCTCAAAGCAGATTCATTTAATAAAACTTCACCATATAAAAACCGAATGGTGTCACACTACCGCTCTTTTTTTTCTACACTGAAAATAGAGTGCATATCACCATCTTTGACCCTCTGCTCCTCTTTTATTGACAGACTCAAAGCCCTGGTTCATGCTTCCATGAAATGTACTGCAAATGACCTACATAAAGAGGTAAGGAACTGGCACCATAACCGGTTTCGTTGTTTCTTAGCGGAATGGGCTTGTAGTTGACGTACTTCTTGGTATATTAACATCAAATGAATAGACTGTAATTTGCGATTGGTGAAAAAAAGTGCACATGTTTATTCAGCGTGACCCTACAGGCCTATTTGCTCGCACATATATGAGACTAGTTAAATACTGTACTTGCAAGCGTTGGAAAAAGAGCCAAATAGGGTGGAAGTTATATTTTTTTTTCATGTTGAGGCACGCAAAAAAGAAAAAAAAATTAAATTTTTCATTTTGCAGTTCGTCTTACGCCATTTATCTCTTTTAGAACATATTTCTTGTTTTACTTTTTATCACACTTCAAACACAACTATGTTTGAAACATCTGAGTGACGAAATGCCCATACCACCTTCACTTAACCTTAAGGCTGCTTAGCACGACCCGGAGCGCTATTGCGGATAGTGTTGATCAAGATCAGACTGCACAGAACATGCAGTCTGATCTTGGATCTACACTGCCCGCCAAGACATTTTCCCCCTTTCTAATCAACTTTAAAATCGCAAAATTTGTGTTTTTACTGTTGAGTGAAAATTTTCAATTCATTTATTCAATTCATTTATTCAGTAGGTTAAAGGTTAAGCGGTCACAAACACGAAATAGTTCCACAAGACAAAAAGCGCTTTGTTTCCACCAGGGATCGTATATACACATAGGATCCCTGTTTCCACTGAAATCATCAATTCAACACCAGAAACTTATTTTAGACCTGCCTTCTCACGTTGTTTCTGATAAAACAGTGCGGTAGAAGTGCTTGATGCCAAAAATACAAATGAGACTGCCATTGATTAGCACGACCCGGGACCATTTCCTGTGGTGCAACACCATTACTTTAAATAGTACTGTCCCGAACGTTAACTACATTTAGCATCAATTTCGGAACCCTCGCTTTTTTCCCCTACATGAACATTAATCTATCAGTCGAGCCACATAAACCGTAGTTTCGGATTATAACCATGACAACCGGTATCATTTGACAATAGACAGTAATATTGAACACACAGTATATCATAACCATAATATCCCTATGAGGTATTTAAATGATTTACCGCGTTATTGCTTAACTCTTTACCACACGTCAAAATTATGTGACTTTTTGAAATTGAAAAGATTCGCAGACAAAAAATAAAATGAGATTTATATGATGGAATTTGTCTTTAACAGAGTAGAAAACATTGTGAGAAAGGTCTCAAATATTCCTCTTTTCCTACAATGTTTTCAAAGGCCTTATTTTTTAGGGTCTTTGGAACTTGAAATTGTTTGGTTGGTGATTAAACCTTTACCGACGGATACCGTGTTTTAACGCTCTTGAAGAAGAAGTCTTTTTAACATCATCGTGGGCAAAAAGAGAAAATGCTGACTTCTCCTGTTAGTTGCACATATTTTTTTTTTCCTATGCTTTCAAAGACAAATCTCATCTACTGACTCTGAATGGATTAGTCGTCTGCAATTGCTTTGAATTTGGACGAGTCCATATCTTTTTCGTAGACGAAAGTGTTCAATGATTTTTCGTGATTAGTGCTCAGGCCTTTACAGAACGATACCGTACTTCAACGACCCTGAAGAAGGAGTTTTTTGTAAAACGTCGCGGTAAAGAAAAAGAGACAATACATGTACATGTACATGTAACAAGAATTATCGCAGGTTGTTTCCAATACCTTTTTTTTATCCATTCATAGACAAAATCCATCTTTTGGGTCACAGTTGATTTGTCGTCTGCAAATACATTGAGTTTGGACGGGTCTACGATTATGTCGTTTGGTAAAGAGTTAAAACATAAACCTTCACTGTGCGTCATTTCTGTAAGTTAAAGCTTCATGGCTTAGATCTTTGTAATTTTTTTTTTGTGGGGGGGGTGGAGGGGGGGCTCTAGAAATTCGCCTGATATGATGGGGGTTTTCTTTGTAAGGGTAGAAAACATTGTACGGGTAGAAAACATCGAGGGAAAAGGCGAAAATACAGGTTACCAGCAGCATTTTCTCCTTTTCTCCAATCTTAAAAAAAAAAAAAAACCAAGATTTTCCAATAAATCGTTGACAGTTCCCAAAAGAAGGCAGACGGATGTTTAAGTCTTAATAAACATTCGTCTGCACTTGCTTTGAATTTGGACGAGTCCACGATTATGTGATCTGGTGAAGAGTTATATAACGATAAACCTTCACTTAACGTCATTTCTACGTTTTTATGCTTTATTGCATATGTCTTTTTTTTTTGCTCAAGAGATTCGCCTGACATGATGGGTTTTTTTTTTTTTGTAAGGGTAGAAAACATTGTAAGGGAAAAAAGATTGCGGGAAAAGGAGAAAATACTGGTTGCCTGCATTTTTTCTCCTTTTCCTCAACTTTTTAAAAGTTACTTTTTCCTTAGGGTAGAAAGAAAAAAAACCCTAGATTTTTTATTAACACTTTACCACGTAATCCCGAGTTTAAACGATCCTAACGGAAGAGGCTCATGAAAACATTGTGGGAAAAAGAGAAAATGCTGGTAACCAGCATTTTCTCCTTTTCCCACAATGTTTTATACTCTTTCAGCCATAAATTACATTCCTTGAGCTTCATTTAACTTGTCGTCTGCAATTGCTTTCAATTTGGACCAGCCTTAAATTTTATCGTTTGATAAAGAATTAAATCGTAGGTATTTCCTTAGAGAAGGCAAACTGTTGTGTAAGTCTTAGTTAACATTCGTCTGCAAATGCTTTGAATTTGAACAACTCTACGACCGTGATGATGATGATGATGATGATGATGATGACTTTGTAGGATTAAGGTCCTTCTGTGCTCTAAGCATATGTGGTATGGACCATAAGAGAGAAAGAATCGGATACAAGGAGATCCGGGTACAAGCCCCTAGCTCCTTTTCGAATAGATCTCTTTGGTTCTTTAACGTGCCCAGTATAAAACACCAATACACGCAAGGCTACCTCTGGGTTTTAAACCAGTTCACCTCTAGTTGGGTAGGAAACGTAAAGTGTCTCAGAAAGGTCTTGGTTAGGCCGGTTATTGAACCTCGGACCTCAGGATTGTGAGTCCAGCGTTTTACCACTGCACCACTGCTCCAACCTTACTAAGTCTACAACCATGTCAAAAATTGTAACCATAAACCTTAACTGAACGTCATTTTCTGCGACTTTATGCTTTAACTTTTCACCAAACGAAAAATTTTGGACTAATCCAAATTGAAAGCATTTGCAGACGACAAAATAAATGTGAATCAAGAATTGAAAATTGATTTGGGAAGGGTAGAAAACATTGTGGGAAAAGGAGAAAATGCTGGTAACTAGCATTTTCTCCTTTTCCCACAATGTTTTCAAAAGCTTTCTTTCTAAGGGTCGTTAAGAGTCGGGATTGTGTGGTAAAGAGTTAAGACGTATGATTTTTTTTTTTTGCTCTAGAGATTCGCCTGATTCTTCCTGTACAAGACGACAAAAAACTTTGGGCTCGTCTATTCTGGTTACCAGCAATTTTTCATTTTCCCCGATCTATTAACCCTTAGGCTGCTAAGCTCAACTCACTGACCTTTTGCGAACAGTGTAGATCAAGATCAGACTGCACAGAACGGGCAGTCTGATCTTGGATCTACACTTTCCGATAAGGTGATATCTTTCCTCCACAAATACCGTTGAAAAAGGAAACTTTGGGTTTGTACTATCGGCTGAAAGATTTCATTCACCCTGCAGAATAAGGGTTAAAAATTTCCCTTTTCCATAGGATAGGGGGAAAAAAAACACAATGACTTTCTAATTAAATCGTTGATATTCGTCAAGAGAGGCCGAATGTTGTCTAAGTCTTGATTAATGTTCGTTTGCATTTGCTTTGAATTTAGACAAGTCTACTAACGTGTCAAAGAGTTTTAACCATAAACCTTCACGGAAATTCAGTTCTTTAAGTTTATGCCTTATAATTGATGGTTTTTTTTTTCTCTCTCTCTAGAGATTCGACTGATATATTTACTCCTTTTTCCGACATCAAAAAATTTTGGACTCGTCCGAATTGAAAGCATTTGCAGACGACAAATTTAATGCGGCTGACTTAATGGGCTTTTTCATTTTAAGGATAGGTAAAAGGAGAAAATGCTGGTAACCAGCTTTTACCACAATGTTTTCAAATGCCTTTTCATCCTAGATCGAAAAAAAACAGACAAAAACACTCGGGATTTTTTGTAAAAATAATCGTTAAATATATTCATACTATATTTTCATAATAAAAAACACTCGGGATTTTTTGTTAAATAATCGTTAAATATTTTCCTGGAGAAGGCAAGCGGTTGTCTAAGTCTTGTTTTAAATTAACCTATTTTTTTGTAGACGGATTTTCTCCATTTCCAACAATGTTTTCTATCCTTCAATAGAAAAATCTCATGATCTCAGCGACATTACAATAATCGTCAGTAACTGCTTTTAATTTGGCAAGCCTTACATAAGAAAATCAAAACTGGGTGACTAAAGATATTATTTACTAAGACACAATGTATTTTGATATCTGCAGGTAGATATAGGGTGTTTAATGCATTTTGCAAAATGTATCGACCCAGGTCAGCCTGCGCAGTCCGAGCAGGCTGACCCTGGTCGAAACCTTTTGCTTTTGGTCAAGTTTCCACCATGTCAAAAGACCATTCTACCTCATGATTCAGTCGATTGTTAGACAAAATGGATTTTATGGATCCATTATCATGTGATGACTTGCTTGGTATAATGCATCGTGGAGATGCATTAAACACTTTTTTGCCAGAGCATGGCTCATCTTTTTTTCTTTTATCTTGTCCCAAACAGTCCGCAAAAAACAATTATGTAGCGTTGTAAAGCCAAAGGGTTTATAATACGAAAAATTCAATTTTCGAAGGACTGCCGTTGATATGCACAAATATGGAACACCAATATACAATTTTGCACCGAAAAGTTGTCCTTTTTTATATTTCTCAATTGTGAATGACAGCACCACGTAATAATGTTTCCTAAAATGGAATATAGAACTTGTACTCAAATTGATATAATTTGCCTCCATTATTTTGACTAGTTAACGTAGGACGGAAACAGATGACTTCCTCCCAGTTGACGTGAAATTGACATGAAAACGGCTTTTTGTTTAATGTGTTATGTGTGTATGTGTTAACCCTAAGGCTGCTAAGCACGACTCAAGGACCTTTTACGGACAGTGTAGATCAAGATCAGACTGCACAGAACGTGCAGTCTGATCTTAGATCTACACTGTCCGAGAAAGAGATATTTCTCCCCCCCCCCCAAAAAAAAAACACCTTTGAAGTAGCAATTTTTTGGTTTTTACTTTAAGTTATGATTCAACAGAACGTGCAGTCTGATCTTGGATCTACACTGTCCGATAAGGAGATATTTCTTCCCCCAAAATAACTTTGAAGTAGCAATTTTTTGGTTTTTACTTAAAGTTATAATTCAACTTCTTTATCAGGACAAGGGTTAATTGACTTAGTCCTTAGCCTTATTACTTTAAGGATTTTTTCAGCTGCTTTTCCGGACAATGCAGTTCAAGATCAGACTTAGCAAAACGTGCAGTCCGATCTTGGATATTTATTCTCCTTTATGAAAATCTGAACTAAATCCCCTTAACACTGCTGTTTAATGAAACTAGACATGCCCTGTGAGAAGGGGGCTTAATGCATCTCCGTGATGCATTATACCAAGCTAGTCATCGCATTATTCTTCATCCATAAAATCCATTTTGTCTCGCAACCAATTCAATCATGAAATATATTGGTCTTTGGACATTCAGAAAATTTAACGAAAGCAAAATTTACTTAAACAGACAGAGACAGATAGACAGAAAAAACAGAAACAGAATCAGAGAGGGGTGCAAAGCAAGCAACCTTTAAAAAAAATTAGAATAACAACATAAAAAATAAAACTTTGTGAAATACTTACAGCGCAACTAAATCAAAGTACGTGACATTTTAGAAGCACCCGTGAGAAATACAAAGATAAATGCACCATACACTTTGCAGTATCCTTACTGAATCATGTGACCACCACATCAAATAAAAAATCAACTCTTTACAAGTGGACGAAGCATTTTAACGATAAAAAATTGCTACTCAGCTACTCAAATGATGGAAGGTGTCTTCGAAAGAGCAGAAAACATTGTGAGAAAAGGAGAAAATGCTGCTTAACAGAATTTTCTCCTCTTTCTACATCTTTTTTTTTTTCAACGCCCTTCTACACCAAGGTCTTTAAAAAACATAAATACTTATAGATCTTTATACAACAAAATCTTTTATTCTTCCGCGTTGAATTAATCTTCCGAAGACAAATAAAGTGTGACTTAAATGCTGGAAGTTGTCTTAGAAACAGTAGAAAACAATATTTTCAAATTGCTTCGTCAACATACGTTAAGAACGGGATTGTTTCGAAAACAGGTTAACAAATGTATTGTTTAAGTGTTATTTATATTGTGTAAATAGTGTTCTAGTTTCCCTTCAAGCCGTTTATGTCCAAATACATCTTTCTATAGATAGCAGATGACAAAAATTTTGGTCAATGGAATTCTGGGTAAATGAGCGATTACAATTTGTAACGAACATTTTTTCCTTCATTTTGTTACTTTTTTTCTGTTAAACAGACAGACAGACAGGCGGACGGCGGATAGGTGGACGGAAAGGCAGGCGGGCAGGCGGACAGACAGACAGTCAGTCAGACAGGCAGGCAGGTGGTCAGGAAGGCAGGCGGGAATGCGGGCAGGCGGGAAGGCGGGCGGACAGACAGACAGACACGCAGGCAGGCAGTCGGGCGGGCGGGCGAGCTGACAGACAGACAGACACGCAGGCAGGCAGGCAAGCAGACAGGCAGGCAGGCAGACAGACAGACACGCAGGCAGGCAGGCAGACAGACAGACAGACCATATTGTTGTTAGACTTGTACAAAGGTACATCGTCATACAAAAATATGATATGCACAGACATATTATTCACAACATCAGAAATTAAATAATTATATAATACAATATTCAATCTGTAAGTTGACCCTTATCCTGCTAAATAAGCGAAATAAAGCTTTCAAGCCGATTGTAAAAACCAGGATTTTGCTATTTCAGATATACTTTTGGGGAAAGATAACCCCTTATGGGACAGTGTAGATCCAAGATCAGAAAGCACGTTCTGTGCAGTCTGATCTTGATCTATACTGTCCGCAAAAGGTCCTTGCATCGCGCTGAGCAGCCAAATGGTTGATATGAAGAATTCTTTTACAAGGGGATGGGAGAGGGTAAATTACTTTAGCAATATCAGCAATTTAAAAAAAAAAGGTCTAAAACGAAACAAGTGTTCTATTATGATATAACTTTCTCATGTACGGTACTTATAAAAAGATCAAATTTCACGGAAAACTAATGTGAACAAATTTGTCGTAATAATTGGGTTTTTCCGGTTGATTCTTTACCAAACGATAAAATTTTAGACTTAACCAAATTCAAAGAGTTAGCAGACGACATTAAAATGTGACGCAAAAACTGAAATTTCTCTTTGGAAGTGTCGAAAAGATTATGGGAAAAGGAGAAAATGCCGGTTACCAAGCATTTTCAAAGCCCTTCTTCTTGGAGCCGTTAAAACTCGGGATTGTGTGGTAAAGGGTTAACTCTTACCAAATGACAAAATGTCTGACTTTACCAAATTGAAAGTATTTGCAGATGACAAGTTAAATTTATGTGTATCAAAAACTGAAATTACTCTTTGGCAGTGTAGAAAACATGGTAGGAAAAGGAGAAAATGCTGGTTACAGACATTTTCTCCTTTTCCAACAATGTTTTTATAGTCCTTCTTCTTTACGGTCCTTAAGACTTGGGATTGTGTGGTCAAGGTTAAATTCTTTACCAAACGACAAAATTTTAGATTTAACCAAATTCAAAGTACTGTCAGACGACATTTTAAATAATGTGACTCAAAAATTTCTCTTTGAAAGTGAAGAAAACATTGTGGGAAAAGGAGAAAATGCTGGTTACCAGCATTTTCTCCTTTTCCCACAATGTTTTCAAAAGCTTTCTTTCTTCAGGTCGTAAAACTCGGGATTGTGTGGAAAAGGGTTAACTCTTTACCCAATAACAAAGTTTCAGACTTGACAAAATCGAAGCATTTACAGACGATAAATTGAATGTAGTTTAAAAAAAGAGATTTGCTCTAGAAAAGAAAAACTTTTAATGTTTTTTGGGGAAATGGTGAAAATGCTTGTTACTAGCATTCTTTTTTTTATATAAATGTTTATCCTCCTGAGTCGTTTAAAACAAAGAATTGTTTCGTAATATTTAGTTAACTCACGATCAGACGGCTGAGCCCCGGCAGTCCAGTCGGTAGCGTACAGGACTTTAGAACAGGAGGGGGGGGGGTCGCTGGTTCGATTCCCAGCTCGGCTAATTAACTAAGCAGCCAGTGGCTTGGAAAGAATATTGTGTGGAGTACTTGTAAAGGAAACTCCAGGATAGCATGTATAGGTGCACTGGCCGCCGCGATATAACTGAAGTAATGTTGAAAACGGCGTTTAACACCATACAATCAATCTCTATCAGACGACAAAATTTTACCCATATCATTTTGAAAGCATTGGCAGACTACAGATCAAATGGTTGAATACTGCTATTCGTCTATGGAAGGGTAGAAAAGAATATTGGAGAAGGAGAAATTCCTTTTTACAAGCAATTTCTCCTTTTGCCAAAATGTTTTCAAAAACTTACATAATCAGGATCGTTAAAACACGAGAGTGTTTCGTAATACTTATCTCTTTACCAAACTATCCCGACTTTAACCATTATCCAGCTAAATAACTAAAATGAAATTTTCAATTAGATAGTAAAAACCCAAATATTGCTATTTCAAATTTTGTTCTGGGGAATGATATCTCCTTATCGGACAGAGTAGATTCAAGATCAGACTGCACGTTCTGTGCAGTCTGATCTTGATCTACACTCTCCGCAAAAGGTCCTTGATTCGGGCTTAGCAGCCTAGGGGTTAAACGACCCTTACGAATAGGCATTTTGGAAACTTTGTGGGTAAAGGAGAAAATGCTGGGGATCAGTATTTTCCCCTTTTCCTACAATGTTTTATGCCTTTTCAGAGACGAATACTATTGTTTGAGTCACATCTAATTTTTCTTCTGCAAATGTGTGCAATTTGGACCAGTCTAAAATCGTGTAGTTTGGTTAAGAGTAAACACCATTCTTTTCCCACAGTGTTTTTAAAAGCGTTTTGCCACCGAGTTGTTTAAACGGCGTTCATTGTTTGGAAAGAGTTAACCCTTTACCAAACAATTCCTAGTTTTTACGACCCAGAGGAAGAAGCCTTCTGAAAACATTGTGGGAAAAGGAGAAAATGCTGGTAACCAGCATTTTCTCCTTTTCCCACAATGTTTTCTACTCTTCTAAAATCAAGTTTCAAGTTTTCAATCACGTTTATTTTGTCGTCTGCAAGTGCTTTCAATTTGGACAAGTCTAAAATTTTATCGTTTGGTAAAGAGTTAAAGAATTAAAATATCTCCAAATCCTATTTGCACTATTATGGATGAAAATTTAGGCTGCCTAGCGCGATTCAAAAACCTACTGCGGACACTTTAGATCAAGATCAGACTGCACAGAACGTGCAGTCTGATCTTGGATCTAAACTGTCCGATGAGATATTTTCCCCCCAAAATTACTTTGAAACAGCAACATAGGGTTTTTTTATTATCGACTTGAAAGTTTCATTTCACTTATTTCTATTGCAACGACGCCATTCGGACGGCCATAGCGTTGTTTCCTGCGATACGACTTGTATCAAGAGAACTATTTGCTTTAATTTTCAGACGACAAAACTGTGGCCTGGCCCTATTTGAAATCATTTACAGACGACAAATGAAAGTGGCTCAAATAACGGGTTTTAACTACAAGAAGGACATAACATATTGAGGGGAAAAAAGGAGATAATGCTGGTCAGCAACAATTCCTCGTTTATCCTATGTACAATGTTTTCAAAGGCCCTTTTTCTCAGGCTCGTTAAAACCACAGTGGGAAAGTGTCTTAATTGGACCCTTACAAAGAACGCTTTGTGAAAACAAGGTAGGAAAAAGAAAGAAAGAAGGAAAGAAAGAAAGAAAGAATTTGTCGTCTGCAAATGCTTTCAATTTGGATAAATTTAATATTTTGTCGTCTGGTAAAAGATGGAGAGGGGAAAGTGTATCCGATAATAAAGAAAAAATATCTATCGAACAGGACGCAGCTTATTGTTTTCATCTGTGTCTCAAGTGGTTTCACAAAAACTTTTACCTCCTACTGGACAAGTGCGACATTTTACTCCCCTGCGGTTTAACTCTTTACCAAACCACAAAATTTTAGACTGATCCAAATTTAAAGCGTCTGCAGATATAAGATGTAGATGAACTGGCTGGATTTTTCCATGAGAGGTTAGAAAACATTGTGGAAAAAGGAAAAAATGCTGATTACCAGCAATTTCTCCTTTTTCCACAATGTTTTCAAAGGTCATCTTTATTCGGGTCGTTAAAAGTCGGGATTGTGTAGTAAAAGGTTAATGCGTTTAAAAATACAAATGCCTGGTTCAAATAGTTGATCCTCTCTCCACAATCTTCTCTATGCTGTTTAAAAAAATCATCAAGATCCGGTTTCACGAAAATCATAAGTCTCTTACCTTCCTCAAATCTACCAACGGTCTCAGGTCTGAGCAAAATAAACTGACTTAACTCAGTTCACAGACTGAAGTTCATTCTTTTGCAAAGTTGAGCCTCAAACGTTGTGTTAGCTCAGGATTTGAGAACGTTACTTAAATCTATTGATGTTAGTGGAATGCATCTCGAATAAGGAACTCAAGTTAAAAAATAAGTCAGTTTGTGGATTTGAGTAAAATAAGAGACTTAAGTTTCTTCGTGAATCTGGGCCCATGTTCCTTTTCTGCAAGTAACTACCTTTTATGTAATTTGCCATAGTTAAGAAAAAAACCTGTACGCTCTGTACCAAAAAGTCCCGTCCTGTCACAATCCTGGAAAAAAAACAGGTTTGTGAAAACCCTTGTGGGAAAAAGAAAAGGCTGATAGCTAGCAGTTTCTTCTTTTCCCACAATGTTTAATACTTTGTCTGACAACCGACTGAATCGTGCGGTAGACTGATCCTTTGAAATGCAGAAAATTAACCAACAGCAAAAACTTTCACCCTGCGTGGACTGCAATACTGTTTGCACTAAGCATCCTTTATACAGAGCATGGCTCATTTGTTATGAGTATGAGAAAGCAGTCAGTACCAGCATCAGTATACAATACAACACAATAGTTTATTCAGTACTAAGCCCACTGGCCCATTATATATTACATACTACTTTAGAGAGTTTTCATTGCATCCAGCAGAGAGTATAGACTGGCATCAGGATCAGCAATGTTGCTTTTTTATCTCAGTCTACACAGCCTACACTGTTTTATTTTGGAACCAGTCTTTGGTGTTACGGCATTTTCCAAATAAATGCAGTCCCTATCAATTTATGGATATAAAATATCACTGGCCAATGTGATACAAATAAAAACCGTTGAAAAACTTGAAAAAGAAGTGTTCAAACTGAGTTGCAAGCAGTCGTCTATGGGAAATAATAAGTCTAGGAAAGAACAGTGTATATATGGCTTCTTTGAAGCATTGTTGTGTTTTATTTACAAGGAAAAAATGGCCTCCGAGGACAAAATGTGGTTTGTGTCAAACCTAACAAGTGCTTCCATAATATAAATTCAACAAGTATCATGCCGGATTTATACAGTAGACTGTCTCATACAGATATAGATTCCGTAAAGTTTGGACCAGTATTTTCCAACCATTCTTAGTACCATTTTCAACCCTTATCCTGCTAAATAAGTTGAATAAAATTTTCAAGCCGAAAGTAAAAACCTGAATGTTATTTCAGGTATTTTGTTTTTGGAGTAAAATATCTGCTTATCGGACAGTATAGATCAAAGATCAGACTGCACGTTCTGTGCAGTCTGATCTTGATCTACACTGTCCGCAAAAGGTCTGTGAGTCACATTTAGCAGCCGAAGGGATAATGTCGATTATCTTAATTTCAATATTGTTAAGCCAATCAGAAATTGCATAAATGCCCAAATTAGGAATTCGATGGCAACTTTTAAAAGTAACATTTTTTTTATGTCCAGTTCTCAAGAATGTTCTAATACTCAAAGTGACGAATATTCTGATTGGCTAAACCCAGCGTTTAAGCCAATCAGAAATTGTGTTACTTTTTAAATACAGAATAATACTGAGAATGTTATTTAGAATTGTTGGTGAAATCTGGCCTTGGTGAAGACTATATGCCCGAAAACGTTTCTCGAGCAGAAACACTATTTTAAAAAAGGCGTAAAAATGTTACGTTTGCGTTCGACAATTTGATTGGTCTGAATGGTTGAAATTTAACATTGAATCCTTGCCTCTTTGAAGACGAATTGTGTTGCGACCCTTACCGAATTGAACCTTGCGTGTGAAAATGGGGTTTAATGCATCTGCAAACACTATCAACCCACGTCGGCTTGCGTAATCCGTGCAGGCTGATCTGCGTTGAAAGTTTTTGCTATTAGTAAATTTTCTGCTTGTCCACATACCATTCAACCTCAGGATTGATTTTTGAGCTATTATCTATCATCTGAAAACATGCAAGAACTTGGATTACAATTACTACTACGACTACTACTTCTTCTTTTATTATTACTGCTAATTATAATAATGATAATAATGATGAGAAGAAGAATGAAATAGCAGAAGAAGGGGAGGGGGAGGAAGAAAGAAAGAAAAACGAGTTCGCTGTTGAATACTTTCAGTGATTTGATTGTGTAACCTGTTCGGAGTGTCCATGTATTCGGATAGTCCATGGATTCGGATAGTCTAGACCGCGATTCTACAGAGAAGAAAATCAATGACTGGAATAAATATCATCGCCGTGGATTAATTAAAATTTCTGGACAAATTCAGTTTGCTGTAAATGACATTAAGAAATTAAATTTCCGGCTCGTTTCATAAATTCTTCCCGGACTTCAATCTTTACCCTTTACCAGACAATAAAAAAATTAGAATCGTCCAAATTGATCATCTTTGCAGATGACAATTTAATTGTGGTTCAAACGGCGTGACTTACTATCTTTTAAATAGTAGAAAACATTGCGGAAAAAGGGAAAATAATAATATTGGATATCAGCATTTTCTCCTTTTACACGATGTTTTCAAAAGGTTTCTTTTTCATCTTCTTCCATTAAACTCGGAATTGCTTGGTACTGGTTTAAAGAACTAGACTACCAGCGTGAAAGACGACAGACCATAATTACTATTTTAACCCTTAATCAAACAATCCGACGCTTTAACAAGTCGAAGGAAGAACGGTATGGGACTCAAATGATGAAATTTGTTCTTTTTTTTTGCAAAGTTAGAAAACTTTGTGGGAAACGGAGAAAATGCTGGTAACCAGTATTTACTCCTTTTCTTACAATGTTCTCAAAAGCTGTCTCCTTCACGCTCGTTGAAACTCTGGACTTTGTTGTACAGGATTAACGATAGACTTTGAAAAGTTAATGTCAGGGATTTAGGAAATCTAATCAGGCTTTGATGACATAAAGGCATTAAAATCTAAAACTCATTTCGCTCGACTGTACTTAAACTATAGGATGATAGACAGTTTGCGAGGGAAAACAAACAAAACTTAATTGTGAGTTGGAATTAACTTTTCTCTCTGCTCATAATTTCCGGTTTCTTTGCCACGGAGAATAGCTAGGTTGTTGGTTTATTGAAGAAAATCTGCCCAGCCCGCTGGCCCAGTTGATCCTAAAATAGAGTCCAGGCTCGGTCAAAGGCCGTTCGCAAGGATTAGTTTAAGTTGTTGTGACAGCGGGAGAAGCAGTTCCTTTTCGACTAGTTCTTACGAACAAAGTCCGTAACAAAGAAACAAATGAACAAATGCACGGCAGAAATACAGGGACCGGGCAGGATTCGAACCTAGAACGCCCGGACGAAAGGCCAATACCATAACCACTGAGATAAAGAGAATTCTCCCTTACGCAGTTGTTAGGTATTGTATTTAAATCGGGATGAAGCCATGCATGAAGTAGTGGTCTCCCGTAACACACGCCCTCTTAAAGTCATCATTTATTGATGACTCAAAGCCTTATAAGGCAGAAAGTCCGTTTTTGGACAACAAATGGGATTAATGGCTCAATGGCCAATCCCGGACGAGCCCCCATCTTACGAACAAAGTCCGTAACAAAGAAACAAATGCATAGCAGAAATACAAGGACCGGGCAGGATTCGAACCTAGAACGCCCGGACGAAAGGCCAACACCATAACCACTGAGCCAAAGAGAATTCTTCCTAGCGCAGTTGTTAGGTATTGTATTTAAATCAGGATGAAGCCATGCATGAAGGAGTGGTCTCCCGTAACATAGTAAACATTGTTTGGAGATTGTTTATGTGAAAAAGTAACCAGTAGCTTCCAAAAAATGTTGTGCAGAGTACATAGTAGTAAAAGAAAAATCCAATTACACACTGATATATGTAGCGACACTGGCCTCCTTTATATTGCTAAAATAATCTTGAAAACGGTGCTGAGCACCATACAAACAAATAATCAAATAAACAAAAACAAACAAACAAACAAAAAAACAGGTGGAGGAAGTATTGCAATGAATTTAGAAAACTTTAACGCAATCCTAGATTATCTAAATGAAAAATCTCAGAAATGCACGATACAACTATCAATTATCAAAAATTCATCCACATAAAAAAAACAGTAAAGGATGACATATCAAATACGGCTCACAATACAGGATTATTCAAAAAAGAGTAGAAAACATTATGGGAAAAAGAGAAAATGCTGGTTACCAGCATTTTTCTCCTTTACCCATACTGTTTTAAAAAGCCCTTTCTATGGTTCGTAAAACATGGGAATGTGTGCTAAAGATAAAGAATTGTCTGTTTTCCAAAATTAATTTCTAGCAACATCTTTTGTCACAATGTTTTCGACAGACATGTTCTGAAAAAAAGAGTTCATATAATACTGCAGTAATAAAGAACAAGTCTCAGTTCTATAATATAGCACATGTAGAGACAGAATTTCCCGTAATGGGAAAACAATTTTGTTTCCCATCATTTATTTTTTTCAAATATTTGATGTCTTTTTGAAAATGGATTTTATCACCTTGTTTTATCCGTTGAGATGCAATCAATATCACAGCAAACATGCAATTTTGTTGTTTAATGAATAAATGGATACAAACATCTAAATGAAACACTCACCATAGGCCACTGGAACTCCAGTAGTCTATCACGGAATATCGTTATTTTCATTTGTTGATCTCCGAACACCTTTGCTAAAAATAGCAAATTGGCAAATGCCTCTATATCATATATTGGCAATGTGCTATCTTTAATAACGGTGTTTGATGATCAACCTATGAAAATTTCGGTGATCCGTGATGGACTTATGGAGCTTCAAAGACCTGTGCACTTATGAACACGCATCGAGACAATAGAGGCCCTTGCCCAAACCCATCCTCGTAAAGTCATAAATATATGCTTGATCCATAGAGTACCAAATAAACAAAACAGCAATTTTAACTCAAGCAAAGAGCAAAATTATTGATCTTTCGAAGCTGCAAGTATCAAGAATGTCTCGAGTTACGGGGCAGTGTAGACCCAAGATCAAACTGTACTTTTTGTTTCGTCTGATCTTGATCTTCTTTGACCTCAAAAGTAACCTTAGTTATGAAAAGTATTTTAACCCTTTACCACACAAATCTGAGTTTTAATGAGTCTGAAGAATAAGAGTTTTAAAAGCATTGATGGGAAAGCAAAAAAAATGCTGGTAACTAGTATTTTATCCTTTTCCCACAACGTTTTTTTTTTACCCTAGCAAAGACAGACATCATCAATTTCATAACATTTAATCGGTCATCTGCAAATGTTTTCAATTCCGGCAAGCTCACACTTTTGTCGTTAATTAATGGGTTAAGGGTTAGGAATAACGTAATCAATTATTGAAGGAGTTTCTCGTTTGGTCTGTCTAAATTTCGTACTACTATCAAATCTTAAATTTCTTATAATAGAGAACAGCGGAACTAATTACGAAAATAGCTGGGTACGAAAGTTGGTATAAATCGCAACTGTCTGATTCCTGAGATCTCAGTGAGAAAAATAGAGCAACATTCTTTGTATTTCAGGCCCAGGTGACAACTCAGAAATTTAAAATTTCCCTATAGTTGATGGTAGATGGTACGTTGTTGTTTGAACTGACCAAGACACTGAATCACTGAAATTACTGGCTGGATTGCTAGAATTACGGATCGTTCGATCGGTGGATGATGATAATGATGCGGCTGCTGCTGATAATGATATTTTTTTTCAGTGGTGTTTTACGCCGCTTTAAACATTATTTCAGTCATACCACGGCGACAGCTCACATAGTCATATATTTCCTGGATTTCACCAGTACTAGCTAGGGCTCTGAAGTGTCTTGCCCAAGGACATTCCTGTAAAAAACCCAGTGGAGGCAGTGAGGCTCGAACCCGGGCCGTCCAGGTCACGTGTCCTACACTTAACCACTGAGCCACAAAGGACCCCTCCTAAAGAAGAAGAAGAAGGAGAAGAAGAAGAAGATGATGATGATGAAGTAGATGAAGAAGAAGATGAAGAAGTCCTTAATGATGATGATATGAAGATGATGTTGACGACGACGACGATGATGATGATGATGATGATGATAAGACGACTACGTCGCTTATGAAGAAAAAAGTGATGAATTTCTAAGCGAAGACTTTAACATTCAAGAAGGCGAAGAGAAGCAGCAAATTGTGAAATAGACGTTTCAATTTCCCCTTTCGCCACGATGTTTCCAAAAGTCGTCTGCTGCAAGACGGAAAAGAAAAGTCGTCTGGAGGTTGTAATATGATAAGTATGACTTTCTGAAAAACGATGACGAGGATGGAAAAAAATCAATCTATATTATATTATTAGATTTATGTCTTCGCCCGTTCTCATTAATAGAAACCATTTCAGTGCTGGCTATCGTACTATTGTATGGGCCGTTGAATAGGAAGATAATGCAATCTGATGAATTTGGAAGATAAAAAATAATTATGTAGTATGGATTCATAGGGAAATTAAATTACCGTTAATGCATTAATGCATTACCATGCGTCGAAATTTTAGACTAGTCCAGATTGAAAGTATGTGCAGACGATAAATATAATGTTTCTATAATGGTGGAATTTGTCCTGAAAAGGCTAGAAAACAATGTGGGAAATGGTGAAAAAATCCTGGTTACCAGCATTTTTTCCTTTTCCCACATTGTTTTCAAAAGCATTCTTTCTGAGAATCGTTAAATTTCCGGCATGTTTGGTAAAGGATAAATGCATTAGGCATTACCATACGGCTAGATTTTAGCCTAGTCCAGCGTCCTTATACACCAACCATTCTTAAGAATATTCTCAGTTTTATTCTTCAGAATTTCAGTGTTAAAGTAATAGACCTTCTGATTGGCCAAACCAAATGGTTTAGCCAATCAGAAGTTCTGTTACTTTCACAGTTACACAAAAAACTTGAAGAATAAGACAAAGAACATTCTTAAAAATGGTTGGTTAATACGGACCCAGATTGAAAGCATATGCAGACGACAGATCAGTGTGACTTGAATGAATGAATTTTTTTCGGAAGGATAGAAAATGAAGTGTGTGGGAAATAACAGGAGTTGTCTTTGGAAAAAAAAGGAAAAATTGTGGGAAAATGAGAAAATGCTGGTGTCGGGCATTTTTCTCATTTACCGACAATGTTTCAAATATTTTTTCTTCCTCGTGTTGAAGCCGAGCCCCGGTAGATCAGTCGGAAGCGTACAGGACTTGAAAGTGGGGGGGGGGGGGGTCGCTGGTTCGATCCCCGGCTAGGCCAATATCTTTTCGAGGACTGATGCTAGTCATTGCGACAGGATTCATTCCTGTCTCACAGCTGGCCATCGTTTCGAAGATGGTTATGTAGGAAAGCAACCAGTGCCTTGGAAAGAATACTCTGCGGAGCACTGGTAAAAGTAACTTCAGAAAAGCATGGTTCGGTGCACTGGCCCCTGCGATATAACTGAAATAATGTAGAAAACAGTGTTAAACGGCATACAATCAATCAATCAGTCACGTTATTGACAGGTTCATTGGTTACTTTGGGGGTTAAAATTGAATGGAATCATCGCGGAATTACAGTTTCTGCATTCAGGCACTCCCTTGATTTATGGGCATCAACGTTTTCTTTTAGTTCTTAACAACTGAACTGTTGGGCTCAACGAAAAGGACTTTTGCGATCACTGTAGATCAAACTGAGATTGCTGTAATACTCTTGCTTGAACCGAAAAATGGGGCGTTAATTTAATTTGGTGAATTGAAGAACTGAAAAAACAATTATAGTGTATGGATTCATACAGGAAAATTAGGTTATGGATAGTGCATCAAGGCACTTCTGGTGTAATGGTTACCAACTTCTCTCATATACTGATGGATACAATATTTGGACCCTTTCACTGCTATATAAGTTAAATATGAAGTTTCCACCCGGTAGTATAAATCTATACACAACGTTGTTTTTTGCCGTGCTGTTTCCACAGGAAAAAATCTCCCCGTTTCGGACAATGTAGATCCAAGATCAGAAGACACCCGTGGATTCATGGTTGCCAACTTCTCTCAACACTTGAAATGATTGACACAATGTCTTTACTAGACGACAAAATTTTAGACTTGGCCAAATTGAAAGCACTTGCAGACGACGATTCACATTCCACTGAAATGTTTAAATTTCGTATTGGAAATAGAGAAAACATTGTTGGGAAAAAAAAAAGAAAATACTGGTTACCAGCATTTTCTCCTTTTAAAACAATGTTTCCATGGGTCGTTAAAACTCGGGATTGTGTGATATAGGTGTCAACCATTTCAACCGATCAATGAATTAAATGGAAATTCCTGACCCTAGTATATACATGTACATGTACCTACATTATATACACATTCCTATTCCGAAGCCGCTTTCGCCGAGAAAAAAATATCACCCTATAGAACATGGTAGATCTAGATCCAAAGACTTACATGTAAGTAAACATAAGACACGCTTTGATACATTATTAGTTGTACGGTCAGGTGGCAGGGGACTTGAGAAGCTTGTTCAAGGCTATGGCGAATCATGTCGCCCCGAGCCGAAGGCCGATGACACAAAAAAAAGGTAGATAGGCCTATATCATACTTATCGTACTTATCATTACATTTTTTTAAGATGAATCTTCCTCTTTTTCGTTTCCTCGGCCGAAAGTAACATTTAGATCTAGACTTAACCGATTATTTGAATTATTGTGATCCCCGAATTGTTTATACGGAAAACAAATAAACGGCGTCGTACCACTGCAAGATTGCCTCCGAGTCGTAGTAGTCAAAAAGAGTCCCATGTATAACTTTGCAGTCACACATTTGTTGCACTGTTTCATGAAGTTGAGAGGGCTTGGTGGTATATATTTTAGGTTTGCTTCACATTTAGGCAGTGCGGGACCACTTAGATATGTTTTATTGTTTATTGACTGGACTGTTTTGTGCCACTGGAGGAATACAAATTCGGGGTCAAAGTCATAAACAAGTGATTTTAATAGGACAAATTCTAGGGTGCCTGTATTGGTTGGGATTTAGCAAAAATGCAATCAGTTTGTTTTTTTTTTTAAGGACCATGGATGTACTTTGGAGAGCAACAGCCAAAGGTTACTAGTAAGCGATCTGTGAAGCTACATATATGGTCGATTTTACTTTATTTTCAGTGCAGGGGAAAAAATGGTGTGACACCAAAAGTAAACTTGTACCTCTTATATATCTGCAGTCCAATCACTCGTCACAACTCGGCCAATCCGTACCTACATCTAACCTCGTCTGTATGAAGGGGGTTTCCATTTTGAAATACTGCCGGTCACATGATCTTAAATATGGCGGCGCCCAAATCGATTAGCAACCGTAACAACAGCCACGAAAATAAACAACTTGTCGATGAAAAATGCCTACGAAATTGATGGGCCAAGCTAGAAAATAATTGTACAAACTTTTTGTCCATGGAAATGTATTTAGAAAAATTGTCAAATAAAATTGCTTTGAATTTAGACGAGGCTACAACATTTTTCATATGGCAAAAAATCAAGAGGTTACAATACAAAGATCCTCGGTTGATTAACGAAAGCTTTATTCCTTTGCATGAAAAATTCTTAAGAGTCAGCGAAGGCTGACATTTGACCCCAACTGTCCATAAATTTGTCTGTAATTTTGTTAAGTGTCTAATCTGACTTATAGCACGGAAAATTGGCTAAATACATAGGACATTTTGACAGCAAGCCTTTGGACCTCGGAAATATTTTATCTGCAATGGGAACATAGGTCAAACTTGAGTACATTTAGGTGACGAAATTCTGAGACTGGCTCTGTATAGATCTACGCTTTACCAAACATGGCCCACTGCAGATTATCTCTCCCTGGTTAGTTTCCAGCTTTCCCCCCCCCCTCTCTCTCTCTCTCTCTCTCTCTCTCTCTCTCATTTCTAAAATGCTTAAAAGCTACTTTAAGATTCTGCTTTATACAAGAAGACCTCAGACTTCAAATTTTGGCGTTCAGAGTGCTCAAAGAAACAGGCCAACAATATACAGTAGGCATAAAGTGTAAGTACTGTCTACGACAATTGAATAATTCATTTGTTTGTAGGTGTTTTTTCAGTGATAAAAATCAAAATAATAGTATCAGTTGTCGCTATTATGATTTGTTTTGTCTAGCTCAACTCGAACAGATATGGGCTGAATTTTTTTTCAGAGTTATCCATGAATGCTCGCTTCAGTTTCTTTGAATTTTGACCCCTAACTTTACTACATGTTCCCGAAAATTGTTTAATGTTTGCCTTCTTTTGTTCGTAAGACAGGGTGGGATCAGATGATCCACATATGAGAAAGATCAGCAAAAAGTTGGTTATTAAAGAATTAATAAAATTGAGTATACATTGAGTCGAATTTTTGTATGTTCGAAAATTTAAGGTTGCAATCTTCCCGATATCAGTTGAGCGGCACTCTGGCAACAGGAGTTTAACGCCTTTTCTCGATAAATTATATTACTCGAACAAATTGACATAAAATAAATGACCTCTATTACCATATATTACACGCTTGAATTACTGTCCAAACTTATCCTCGGCTATTGTCGTCTGAATGCGGAACTGTGTGAACGTTTTTCAACTCTTTATGCGGCTAATAGATTCATCTTGTCTTTAAAGAATACTTAAAAACACCTGAAATAAACATGATTTTGTTGGTTTAAGTTGGTGTCGGGTGACATAGATCTAAGATGCACTTTCTTTGCAGTCTGATCTTGATCTATGTCATCCGCAAAAAGCTTCTCATTTTGACTTTGGCACAGTAAGGGTCAAACCCGACATTTACCGTTAACAGAATTTCCGTACCGTCCGATAATACCCGATGATATAAATATTCACTCTTTAATTATTCTTTGAATAAAGGTCAATTTCAGGTCAATTTATTCGAGTAAACCAAGGAAGTATTCACTTAAGGAATGAAGAGAAATTTTTGGTTTTCATGGAGGTATGAAAAAAAAAAACCTAATCACACTGTATGAAACCGCGAGCGGTTATTATTCTAACATGATACGTGAATTCGGCTCTATAAACACAGTGCAAGAAAGCGAGGTAAAATCTACGTCATTCTATATAGAGTGACGTCATTCTGTATAAAGTAAGTCGCCTGAGGCTGTTCCGTGTCTTCGCCCTCCGATATTTTATCAAGGAAGGTCACTTGATATAAACAAATCGTCGTTTTCCGCTCCTTGACCAAGGAGGAAGGAAAATCCTCAGGGCTTTACCGATATTAACTGTTTAAATAAAAGCTGACAACGATGGAACTATATGAAATGTTACCAGTAAACATACGTAAATCAAGTGTCTTTTCAAGTTGAAGGTTAGTTCAAAATTGACCGGTGTTGCATTGGAAATGGGATTGGGAGTGGGTCGAGTAATATTCAGAGCATTCGAAGCAACTGCGACAACATAAAAAAAAAACGTACCTTTTTACTGTTATATTTTCTCCCTTTCAAATGACAAAGAAGAATGAATGTATTGTCAAGCACAAGAGTCGCAGTTGCTTCGAATGCTCTTAATATTACTCCACCCACTCCCAATCCCATTTCCAATGCAACACCAGTCAATTTTGAAATAACCTTCCACTTGAAAAGACACTGGATTTACATATTCTTACTGGTAACATTTCATATAGTTCCATCGTTGTCAGTTTTTATTTAAACAGTTAATATCGGTAAAGCCCTGAGGATTTTCCTTCCTCCTTGGTCAAGGAGCGGAAAATGACGATTTGTTTACATCAAGTGACCTTCATTGATAAAATATCGGAGGGCGAAGACACGGAACAGCCACAGGCGACTTACTTTATACAGAATGACGTCACTCTATATAGAATGACGTAGATTTTACCACGCTTCGTTGCACTGTGTTTATAGAGCCGAATTCACGTGTCATGTTAGAACATTAGATTATCTGCACTATTCATAGTCATGGGGAGACCCTCGAATGTCCCCAGACGGTAATGATAACGGAAGCGATAAACAGACAGCTGCAACAGATCTTTAGTAGAACACGATTAAAAGAGCGTGATACGGAGTAATTAAGAAATTATTACTGCCTGCACCAGCACCAGCCTGGACTAGCTGTAAAAATGACGTCATTTGTGATGTTGACAAATTCATTAAACGTAACGTCCACCCGCGAAAGATTCATTCATGTTCTATAAATATCCGTGGTTTGTCAAAAATAAAAGCTTTATCATTCACTGGTGACAAATAAAATTCACCGCTGAATTAAAACATTCTCCAGTGAATTATAAGGATATAATTCACTGTTAGATTTCTATAAACTATTGAAAAGCATAAAAGAAGTTATTTTTTCTAAACTCTTAATGTTAAGACATGCAAGCAACTTTCTTAAAATATGTCTTAAGAGAAAATAACGATGGGTCCCTTGAAGAAAAAGGTTCTTACTTAGGGTGGTTAAAAATCAAGAATGGTTTGTAAAGCAATTTAACATCAAGTCAAACTTTCGTGTGCTCGACAATTGAAAATTGCAGTCCAGTTGATATAATTTCTGAACGCCTAATGTTTAAAACAGGAAAGTAACTCGCATATAAAATGTCTGGCAAGGAAATAACGATGGGTCCCTTTGAGGATTCTGGTCTAGTTTCCAGCTAATGGCGGCGTTCGTAACAATGTTATATTTGCGTACAAAACTATTTGTGGTTTGATGCCTTTTCCATTCATGAGCTTCTGGCGCCTCTGTAGTAGATGGCTAATGAATCAATTATTAAAAATTTGGAGTTCATTTTCAGCAATGTCGCCATTTGTTGCATTGTCTTTTAGTTTTCTTACTCAACTAAAAAGCACAGGAGCGGTACTCCGGAAAAAAAAAGAAGTTTAATGCATCTTCGTAATGGCTTATACCAAGCAAAGTCCTCGCATAATATCGATCCATTTTGACTAAAAACTGGCTAAATCATGAGTCGGAATGGTCCTTTGACACGCAGAAAATTTCCTAGTAGAAATACGTTTCCCTTGATGTCGCCCCAGCTCTTTCGTTATCACTGATAATATCCAGACACCTCATCTGCAATAAAGCAAGTCATTTACATAACATGTCTGTCATCAAAATAACGACTGGTCCCTAAAGAGGGACTGGGTCATTATGCAAACATTTGTCAACCTTTGCACGCAATCATACTTACCTCTTGATGAAAATTGCTGCCATGGTTTTGATGGCGGGCATATCTCGCGCCAGATATAGTACAGCTACATGTTCTTTGTATTAGAACCGAGCCTGGTATCTCGGTCGGTTACGTTTGGTTCAGAGGGTCGCTGTTCGAATCCAAAGCTTAGTCAGTTTCTTATCCCGAGCAGTGATGATAGTCATCCCGACAGGATTCACTTCTCTCTCACCACTGATCATTATTTCGACATTAGTTATGTATGAAAACAGCCAGTAGC